>OZ010800.1:417832919-419032919 GCA_963932465.1 Maratus speciosus
TAGAAAGTTCTTCATAATGTATTCATATTCAGGATGTAACATAAGATAATATTCAGGTAATGTAACATATTCAGGAAAATGTCTTATTTTTCTCCCCCCCCAAAAAATTTTTTTCATCTCCTGTTTGATAAATGTATTCCACAATTCATATAGTGTGCGCTTTAATAGTATTTAAAGTGTAATTAAAAAAAAATAAAAATAATTAGTTTGAAGTTCCCTTGTCCCCTTACAGGGCTACCACAGGCGACTATTTTTTAATTCTATTTCGCACCACCTTTTTCAAAGCAAAAATCTTTCACATACGTTTTGAGAACATTTGCAAGAGAAATATACTATAAAATGTATTTTTTAAATATAGTGGTGAGAATAGATTATAAAAATAGTCGCCTGTGGCAGCCCTGCCTTAAGGGGGCTGGTCACTCAGCTTCCTATTTCCTCTCACTAATGTAAAGTCTATGGGCATTTGATGCATTCGTATATTTAAAATATCTCCTCGGGAAATTCATATTTTAGTATTCTATTTTTTATGTGCACTTCCTAAAAGATGTTTCTCTTTTTCTTAGTTCTCAAAATATTTCTAAAGTATAGACTTAATTTTATAGGAAGTGTTAAAATCTTAATCGCATTTCTCGCGCTTTTAATGATAAATATCAAAGTTAAATAAATATCCGCCATAAAATATTAAATTCAGCATAGATTTTAGAAATATTTTGAAAACTGAGAAAAAAAAGAGACATCCTTTAAGAAGAGTACACAGAAAAAAAGATGTTAAAAATATGAATTTCCCGAGGAGACATTTTAAATAGACGAATGCATCAAAAGTCCACAGACTTAACATTACCGAGGTGTGAATTGTGAAGCTGACTGACCAGCTCCCTTAAGACTCCTGTCCCCTCAGGCGAATACACTTGCGAGCTAATGCTAAACCTATGGGGAGGTTATTTGCTAATATTTCTTTTGCATTTCGACATTTTTTATTTTATTTATTTATTTATTTATTTTTTAATTGGATAGCTGAGGTCGATCTCTACATCGCCCCATTTTTACTTTTTCGATTACGGTTACAGATATTTTTTATAAAGTTACTTTCACTTTCGAAACCGGTTCCGAAAATGGAAGTGTCATCATGAAAAATATTTGCAAAAAAAAAAAAAATATCGAACTGCAAAAGAGATATTAGCAAATAACCTCCCAAAAGTTTAGCATTAGCTCGCGAGTGTCTTCGCCTGACGGGACAGAAGCCTTAACAAGATGGCAAACTTCGAAAAGGAAAATCAAAAATCAAATTAAATGGCAAGAAAAAAGAAAAAAATTGGCACTTCTTTGGGGCGCCTTGGTGCGACAGAGAAAAAGACAAGGTT
The DNA here is from genome assembly GCA_963932465.1 of Maratus speciosus. Classification (NCBI taxonomy): domain Eukaryota; kingdom Metazoa; phylum Arthropoda; class Arachnida; order Araneae; family Salticidae; genus Maratus; species Maratus speciosus. The sequence goes on from OZ010800.1 coordinate 417,834,281, forward strand.
GAATTTAGCGAGAAAAGCAAAATTTCCAAGAGAACTTCATGTCAACCTTTAGTTATTTTTTAAAAACGTCACCAGATTATTATACCATTATAAAATAATTATCTATGTATCAAATGAACAAACAATTTGTTTTATATCGATACATTTTAATAAAAACTTTAAGAAGCTATTTTTTTATTTTTTTATTTATTTTTTTTTTTTTTTTACTTTTACACAAACTAGTTGCATGACAACCCTTTGTGTTGATTTTGAATTGCATGAGATCATTCGATTCTTTTGGGGGAAATTAAATCTAACTTTATTGTAAATCGTTCTGATAAATGAATTGTTATGTGACTTACATATTACATTGAAAGTTAGGTAATTTTGGGGGAAGTTTTTAGTGTATAACACATTTTTCTACGTTGCTTATTTACAGAGCTAGGGAAGAAAGCTCTATAATTAGGTGAATCCGATTATGAAAGATTTGCTTTTAAAAATTCTTGCTTTCAACTGTTCATAACTAAATCAAATTTATGTTTCATTCCAAAAGCTTACACTCCACGTTCTGCTAAATGGATTTTTATGTGACTTACATATTATATTGTCAATTAGGTACTTTTTCAGGGACGTTTCTAGTGTATAATACATCGTTCTACATTGTTTATGGTTATAGAGCTACGGCAGAAAGATCTATAATCTACTATTTGTATTATAAAGGACAATCGTATGTCTGTGCGTAACGCTGGCGTCATTTTGTGTGAATGCTAATAAATAAAGCTAATTGAAATAATTTAAAAAAATAAAGTGTAATCATTTTTAAAGTATATACTCTTTTATCATTTAATATTGCTTGATAGAAAGCGCGAGCTGGTGAATTTATTAAAAAAAGTTATAGACCGAGCAAATTTAGAATAGATTTGTTTATTTGTTTTTTAAAATGACTTGGGGTGAGTCGAAACATGTCAACAGTCGAAATAAAAGTATTTTTACTGGTTTTAAATTTTTATTTACATCTTTTCGCATTTGAAATTAATGTATGATATACAAATTTATTTTCACATATTCAAGCTTCAGGAATCAGTTTATTTTAGAACTCAAAAAATCGTCTGTCGACTGGAACATTGAGATAAATTTCATTGACACAAAAAGAAAAAAAAATCTGTCGTAGCTTTTTTAATTTAATTTAAAGTAGAAAATATTCAACTATTTCCTTGAGATGGCGATTAGAACTTTTCACAGTGCCGTTAAAAACAAAATGTTTTAGCGAGAAAAATGTAAATATAAAATGCTTTTGAATAAATTCCCCACAACAAAGTCATTTTTGCATAACTTCAGAGAAAAATGACGTCATTTCTATAACAGCTCCGAAATCGAAAGCCAAATCTTGGGAGAACGAAAAGCTTTCGGCAAATAAAGTTATAGAATGTGTGCATTTTTATTGGGAAAACTTTTGTCTTAAATTGCAAATATACTTTATTATTTGATATATTATATTTAATAAAATTAATACTATAATTGCCTTCTAAATTTACTATAAAGTTAAATTTCATTTTCTCCAAAATAATCGAATGATCTCATACGATTCAAAAGCAACACACCACGCAATTAGTATATATAAAATTCGAATTGGTATTTCATCCCTAACACTTATAACTCATGGCCCTGCTAAATGGCTTTTTATGGAACTTATACTGTCCGTTAGGTAATTTTTATAGGGATTTCTATTTGATTCGAGGTTCATTTGAAAAACTTGACCAGCGTAGTGGACACGCCTGCTAGTCTGTAATATAGAAATATACGACATGATTTTTTTTTTCTGTTTTTCAAAGTTTTTTCTTTTTACAATCAGCGATTTAAAGAAAAAAAAAATTCAGAGAAGTTATCATTTGTACTTTTAAAGGCTTTTAGGTAGATTTCGTATGAAATATACCTATTGGGATCGTTCCTATGTTGGAATTTCTGAAAAATTTTTGCAGATCTACACCGATCATGACCCCTAGAACCCAAAGCCACTCTCAGTAAAAAACTTTATATATACATATATATATCTATCAATCAATCAATCTATCCATCTATCTATATCACTTTCTTCTGGACGCGATAACTTTCGTAATTCTGCACCAAATCTCTTCCAAACTGATACATAAAATCAAAGGGCATAAAATCTCGGTCAAGTTCGTTAATGGGCAAAATCGGACCAAGGGGATGGAAATAGGGAGGGGTTTTGTGAAAACCGAGAATCCCCCCATAACGTCTTGATTTTTGTACATATCAAATCAGTTTAAAGTTTTTATTACTTCTAAAAATAGAGCCAAAATTTTATGTATCACAGATTTTTGATAAAGTTAAAAATAGGCTCAAGGGGCGCAAAAAATAGGGGTTTTGGGAGAAAAAAATTCACAACTTCGTCAATTCTCAAGATATCAATTCCAATTAATTTTATTATAAATTTCCTTAATATTATCTACAACTTTTATATTCACAATTTTTTGATAGGACCAATTCGTACCGCAAAAAAAAAAAAAAAAAAAAAAAACTTAAAAACGAAAACAAAAAGGGGGTTTGAAGAAGTAAAAAATCCATAACTCCGTCAATTCAAAAGATATAAAATCCCCATGAATTTAGCATATATCTTCTTAATATTGTCTATAACATCTATACAGACAAGTTTTGGATAGGACCAATTCTTACAGCAAAAACAAATTAAAAATACATAGTGATTGAAGAAAAAAATCATCTAAGTAAGGGTGTATTCAAATCCAAACTGCCTATTTTCTGACTCATTTTACAATTCATTGTTGCTCTCAAAGGCTTCCAATTGGTACGTTTTCTTACTCAGAAACTATATAATGTACCGTAATGGTCGATTTTTTGATAGAGGCAGAATATACTTAAAAAAATGCTGTTAAAGTGGGCATTTTGAACCGAATTTCCCGAAGCGGATTGTGTTGGAAAAATTATTGCATTAAGGATGCAGTCAAATCCAAACTGCTTATTTTCTGACTCATTTTTAAATTCATTTTTGCTCTCAAACGCATTTAATCGGTAGATTCGCTTATTCAGAAACTATATAATGTACCGCAATGATCGATTTTTTGATAGAGGTAAAATATATTTCAAAAAATGATGTCAAAGTGGGCATTTTGAACAGAATTTCCCGAAGCGATTGTGTTAGAAACGAAAAATATTGCCCTACTGAGAAAATAATTGTTTATTAATCAAGTTTTAATTAATTGAAAGAAAAATAAAAACACAGGTCGCTTATAAATCTTTTCGAAAATCACGTCAGCATGTTTCATATATATATTTTTTTTAATTAAAAATGAATCTGAAAATGTGCCAGAAAATTTCGAGTTGTTGAGTATGGAAAAATATATTTTTTTTAATATCGCCTTAACATGATTCTGATAAAACCAGCTATTTTATAAAAAGGAAATAAAAACTCGTCAAAAGCAGACAGATAAAGTGGATTTATATCTAATAATGATTTAGTTTTTGTTGGTGAAATTAGTATGCTTAACTTCGAAATCTACCTCTGATTGTTGGCCGGGCCGGCAGGGATTTTTTTTATTTTGTTTACAAGCATTTTCTCCAAGACTGGCGCAATAAAAGTTTCTTCGCGGTTTTTTTTACTTCTGTGAACTGATCCAAAAGACACATTAAGGAGACCGGGAAAACCCTATCTCCGCCATGTTAAATTCACCAACTTTATGTACCATTTTCTCAGAAATGGTGAAAGATAGAGGTCTAGATTTTTTAGAGTAGTTAGCATAACATGATTTCCGTATTTTAACAGACCATTTTCTTTCTAAGTGAAACTCAAAATTAATTATTAATTATTTATTGAAAGTCATTTTTGGCATTAGCATTTTTTGGTAAGATTTCACTGCCTAAAATAAATAATTCTCAACAAATCATTAAATCCCTGTGTTAAACTATACAATATAACATAATATAAGTATTTAAACAAAAATCTGAGTTCTTAAGTTTAATAGATATTGAAAAAAAGGAACATAAACATAAAAATCCAAGTTTTGAGAAAAAGTCAATTAAAGACTTAAATGGCCATTAAGCTGTGAAGTACTCTTAGAGTAAAGAATGAATAATTTCAACACTTATTTTTTTATATGTATAAAGATGTGTGGCACATCGTTGAAAAGATAAAAGTTTAAACTATTTACTGATATAAAAAAGTAAAAATCGATTTTTTTGTTTAGATTTTGTTTTCCTGGCCCCCTTAAGTAGTCTGAGTGACTGAAGCTCTTTTTTACGGCAAAGTGGTTTCTCCTGCTTAAAATGAACGGTCGTAATTTTTACAGCCCTTTTTATCCCACTTTTTTATTTAATTTTGTTTATGTTATGTTAAGATGGAATTTTGCATAGATTAACATACAAGATGGGACATTTCCATAGAGCGCAATGGTAATGCGATTGCGATCGTAGCGCCTTTAGTGACAATGGGGAAGAAACTCCCAATCCTTGTAAAATTTTTATCATTGAGCGTCTACCTTATTGTGATCTTTCTTTTTTAATGTTTCATGTTTACGTTTTCAATAGGATCTTACACCGATACATGCACATAGAACAGATATTCTATTTTATATATATCTAATATCTATTCTACGTTCATGCACGGATATACGTTTTTTTTTTTTTACATGATGAGTGATAAGTGCAACGAAAAACAAGGTAAAAATTTCGTCTTGAATGCTATGTACGAAGTAAATATGATATAATTGGATTTAAAGCTACATAAAGTAATGGTGTAATATAAAAATATACGAAGTATTGCGCTCTACAAATCCCAGAAAATTTCATAAATATTCCCATTCGGTAGGAAAATTTTTATAGCCGATGTTTCATTAATTTATGAAGTTTAACGTATTAAACAATCTTTACAACAATCTTTTAAAATTTACGCATTTTCACTTTCTTACAGATAAAATAAAAATATCGTTTTTAACGTAAATAACGTGCAATCAATTCAATAATATTTATAATATTAACATATAAGAAATAATAATAAAATTACAGATAGGGAAAAATTCATTTCGACAAATTTTTAGAATTATATAAATCTAACAGTTAAAAATAAATAGAGGTACTGACATTACACTCAATAAAGTTTTATTCGATATGAATAAATTAACACAATACCTGAATTTGATTTTTTACAATTTAATCTCATAAGCTTACATATTTACGTTATTAATAGAATTTTCCAGGGTTTTCTTTTATATTATTACTCTAATTATCATTTTTAAGTTAAAGGTAACCACTACAGGTACGGTAAAAAAAGCAGCTAAATAAATAAAGCAATCATGAATAGAATATCGTCTGACGTCTGACACCTGCTTCGTTTTAGGAAAGAATAGATATTCAAAGTATAGAGAGTAAACATATTTCTTCAACATACGTAAATTTCGGAGGCTTGTTAATTCTTCCCCTTGTCGGTAGTGACGCTAGTAGTGTTGCCATTACAGATTTTGCCGTAAATGTCCCATCTTGGTCCTTAATCTATGGAATTTTGTAACTGATTATTCACTCACTCCGTGATGTATTAGAATTATATAAAAAAATATATATTTATACAAGGTGATTAAAAATAGAGTTTACAAAATGACATGGCAAATCAGGCATACAACAAAGATAAAAAATCACATAGGAACAGAGGGTCGCAAACCACTTATTGAGTCACAAATACAGGGTGTTTCATTCTAACTGAACCCGGGTTGACGGTCATAATTTCGAGAAAAATAAAAACATTGCAATGAAAATACAACGATATGTACCTTGTTTTGTGTGAAATGGGTTAACATCACGAAAAGATCTAGAAAAACAGGTTGCTCAAGCCATCGATGTTACCGTATGAATGGATCATCACAGTCCAAAATGCGGGGCGTCCGGTGCATACTCCTGGCGCGTATAATGCGAACTTCTACCACTTTTGTTGGGTGTTATCCCATTTACAACAAACGTGAGAATGTCTGTTAAACGTTTTATTATAATACACTTCAGTTTTGTGAAAGTTATGACCGTCAACACAAATTTAGTTAGGATGAAACATCCTCTATTTGTGACTCAATAAGCGGTTTTCGAACCTATGTTCCCATGTGATTGTTTTTAGGTGCGTTCATAATTACATAAATACGTAGCACCTATAGTCGTCGTTCCGTCCGTCCGTCTGTCGGTCCGTCTGTCTGTCCGCATATAACAGAGCAAAAACTACCCAACTGAATGGTCTGAAGTTTTAAATATGTGATTATTGTAAAATTTTGTAGAGCCATTTCAAATTTTATGAAAATCGGATGTATAGTTTAATTACAGGGATAGCCAAAAGTTTTTCTTTACATTACGGCCAATGGGAAAAATTATTGCAAGTGTATTTTAATGATGTTACAGCCTTCCGAATGGTCTGAAATTTTAAATATATAATTGTTGCAAAATTTTGTCGAGCCATTTCAAATTTTATGAAAATCGGATGTATAGTTTAATTACAGGGACAGTCAAAAGTGTTCCGTTACATTACGGCCAATGGGAAAAAATGATTGCAAGTGCATTTTAATGATGTTACAGCCTTCCGAACGGTCTGAAATTTTAAATATATAATTGTTGCAAAATTTTGTCGAGCCATTTCAAATTTTATGAAAATCGGATGTATAGTTTAATTACAGGGACAGTCAAAAGTGTCCCGTTATATTACGGGGAATGGAAAAAAAATTAATGCAAGTGCAAAAAATAATTATAAAACTAGTTATAGTACGAACGCACCTCATTTGCCATGTTTGACGAGCAATTTCCAACTTGTTTGTCCTTGTATGCATTATCTGTCACGTCATTTTGTAAACTTTTTTTTAAAAAAACACCCTGTAGGTGTGTTTCCGAAGACAATACAACATTTTAATGTTTTTGGAACTTAATTATAAATTAGTACATTAATTTTAAGGCATTTTTCCGTCAGCCCGCCACATGTGATAAATCGCCCGATACTCTTCACGGTTTCAATTGTGTACGAGTTATAATAACAGCAACGGATTTAACAGTGCGCCAGACTACACTCCCTCAAAAAAGTCAACTCGCTGTGAAGCTGCAACATCATTAAATACTAAATAGTATAAACTGAAAATAAAAAATAAAGTGTAATCATTTTTAGCTCACAGGCTATCAAAGCCTGAGAGAGCTAATGTGGCCGGCCGTTCTGTATGTATGTATGTACGTAACGCGATAACTCTTGATATAAGCATCTGATTTTCTTCAAATTTTCTTTCTAGGTTCATTCTGATAAGGCGCTTCCCTGATTAGTTTTGGGGGTTCATTGATTAAGTATAAAGCTGGGAACGGGGAACTAACCCCTCTTAATTTAGATAAATGGGTTTTTCATGCTGAATTATCAGATTTTTCTTAAAATTTTGCTATTTTCTTTAAATTATGATAACGAGCTTAGATTTGAAGGTTCATTGTTTAAGTCTAAAGAGGGGGGGGGGGTGCTAATACTCCCCTTAATTTAGATTTTCTATCCGATTTGCTTCAAATTTGCTACACCGGTTTATTCTGATAAGGCGCTTGCCTGATTAGATTTGGAAGTTTATTGGTTAAATATAATGAAGGGAACGGGGGGGCTAATGCCCCCTTAATTTAGATAAATGAGTTTTTCTATCCGATTTGCTTGAAATTTGTTATACTGGTTTATTTCGATAAGGCGCTTCCCTAATGACATTTGGAGGCTCATTGGTTGAGTATAAAGAGGGTAAACGGTAGGGGAGGGCTACCCCCCATTTATTTATTTCCAGAGGGGCATTATTCTTTGAAATAAAAGTATATATACAAGTAGTGTGAATAGCCTGTGAGCTCAATGCCATCAGTTTAACTGGGCGCTTTTCTTTTTTATTAAAGTATATACTCTTTTATCATTTAACATTACTTAAATTATACGTTAAGAAAACAATTTAGAAATCCTGACTATATAGTTTAAATAATGCTTTCTTTTCACAGTTTTTTTCCATGTTACCATATCTTAAAAAGAGAAGCAGAGCAAAAATAATAATTTTTTTAATAAATTCACCAGCTCGCGCTTTCTACCAAGCGTAAAAAATAGCTGAATTTTCTATAATCGAGTTCAATGTCCATTCCAAATTAACATATTGCTATGGATTTTTTTTTTTTTTTTTTTTTTTTTTTTTTTTTTTTTTTTTGATAAATCATGAATTAGAGCCATGAAATTAGGCGTGATTTTCGGGATAAACATAGAATAATTATAGAAGAGTGTTTAAGAAACTTCATATCCTGTTACACTTTCACATAAATAAATCCTTATAAAAAATAAAAAAAACCTATTACAAGCAGAAGGATTAGTGAAAATTTTTGACTTCCGCTTTTCGACGGATTTATGCATTTTAGAAGGCCTAGAACGTGCTTAAACTATTTTTAGAAAATGTTTGTCTGTCTATTTGTCTGTATGCGACAGTAGGGGAAAAAGGACAGTTCAACCCCAGCAGGTGGTGGTGGTGTGTGTGGATGTGAGTGGAATCCACCTTGTGGGTGGAATCCACCTTGTGGATGGAGGAGGAGGGTGGAATCCACCTGTTGGGAGACTTATCCTATAGTAGGAGGGGTTGGAGGGGGCTTAATTTTTGAGGGGGCTTAATTTTTTTTTTCGAATCGACTTAGAGTAAAGATGGAAATATCATACTATAACATAGGTCTTTTCGAGAGGAAGTATGAAGACACTAAATTTTTCGATGGGCTTAATTTTTGAGGGGGGCTTAATATATTTTTTTTCGAATTGATTTAGTATTAGAATGGAAATATCATACTATAACATAGTGAGTTAGGTGTTTTCGAAAGGGACTTTGAGGAGCCTAAATTTTTTAGAGGGGCTTATTTTTTAGGGGGGGGGGGGGACTTAATTTTTAAGGGTGATTTTTTTTTTTTTTTTTTTCTGAATTGTCTTAGAATTTGAATGAAGATAAAAATGTCTTATGTTTTCTGAAAAAAATTTTTGATGCTGCCATCTGTATGCGGTAGTGCGAATTTATTATTGAAAATAGTATTTTATTTTTGAAAAGTTTTGAGGAAGGTTTGAACCTGCAAAATAGTCTCTTGGCTCGATGATATGTTGAAGACTTAACTAATCGAGCCAAGAAACTATGTCTATATGTTTAGATTTTAGATGTTTCAAAACAAAAAATTGTATTCCCCCTTCTGTATGCGCAAAGAGAGGTTGGTTTCTTAAGATAACTCATTAATACCTATTTTAACTGCTCACTCTGCGAATTTTTTTTAATGTGTATGATTTTTAGTTTAACTGATTTTATCGATTTTGTGAATGAGAGTTTGATTATTTTACGCACAAATGTATGATCATTTTAGAAAGCCGTGGTTTCGAACCTGCGAACTCCCATTCAAATTTCATTTTTTGTAACTGATAAGCTATCCACTATCCAGACCGCGTCCCGACAATTACTGAATTACTTTTGAACACTATATATTTTTAAAAATACCTACCTCTTCCTCTTCCTTATACTAGGGAAGTTAATACAATTTATGTTTAAATTGAAGAAATAATTAATTTTTTATATTTCTTTAATAAGCAAGTCATTTTTTAGATCGATTAGAAGACTACCAAACGATTTGAATTAAACATTGTTTTCACCAGTATTAATCCACCTAAGTTTAGAATTGTACTTTTTCTTGTGAACCATATCATATTCATTTAATCGTCTGAAATACACTTCCTAAACCCTCTTATCAACGTTACTCACTATCTATCACAAACATCCGATAAGTCTAGTCAGCTTTTTTCAACAGAAAATAGCTAATATGTAAATATTGATAACTATTGAAGAGATTATTTCACTTGTTTACAGATTTTAAATGAAAGTTTGAAATATTTGTCAGATTTTCTATTTATCAATTATTATAAATTGAATCAACTCATAGTTTGTTATAGCAATAGATAATTATTTGATGATTCTACACTAGTTCTAATGAATTTTAAAACTACTGCTTCACTTCAACTCATTCTTTTATACAGTTTAATAAATTTAGTTTGAATTAATCCATTGGTTTGTCATATATTTCACTGAAATAATAAAATTAATGTGTAAAACCTTAGAATGACGAATTCAAAAACGTAATGTGATGAATCAAATATTTTTTAAACATTACATAAAAACCTTTGGATTGATTCACTTCCTGTGAACTTCCTACACATACTTTTTTATGTCACGTGTTTTTCTGAAATTTTTACACCAATCATATTACATGATTTGCACTATCGTAATAATTTTTTAACATGCGCCCCCTATGATTATATATAAAATTGAATGAAACGAGACTTTATCATTAGTGTTTGCTATTTTCTGAGTGTGTGAAGACGCTTTTTTCACTTAAGATAATATGGCTAGTTTTCAAGATGGACATTCTACTATGTTAAGCGATGATGTATCAAGTTTGAATAATCAATATTTTTCATCAAGATTAAATGATCAAGACATGGGATTAATAGTACAACCTAAAGTAGAACCCGTTTCAGATGATGAAGCGGAATCCTCCTCATCAGAACTAAAGAAACAGAAGACACCTTTTTTGTGTACTGTTTGCAGCAAATCTTTTTCACGAAAAGGCAATTTAAAACAACATTTGATGATTCATTCAGAAGAAAGACCATTTATATGTGACATCTACCAAAAAGCATTCTCTAGAAAGGCTATTTTGAATCGTCATAAACTATCCCATTTAAAGATTCCTTCCCAACATAAATGTGAATCGTGCGGTGAAGCGTTCTCAAGAAAGTATGACTTATTAAAACACATGAAGATCCACAAGTCCTCCAAAAAGGATAAATGTATTCAGCGTAGTGAAATATTCAATCCCAACTCCGATTTTTTATATCATTTGAAAACTTCACAGAGAGTTAGATGCAAAATTGATAATTCATCCTCTTTAAAAGATATGTTTTTTGAGAAGGTTAAGCATTTTAAAAGACAAAATGCGTTAAACATATTTACTAAAACTGTAATCAACTCTAACGAGCAGAATGTTACAGACTTTAACACATTTTTTAATAGTATTCATTCGGACGTTTTAAACGAATTAAACTACCAGATTCAAGTTAAAAGATCGATGAAATGGTATGCAAGTGTACAAGTTGTTGTATATCGCGTAACACAGGAGGGTGTCTTAGAGATTGCCACACCCTATTTCCTTTCAAAAACTATACTTGAATTAACGAAACAAAATTTATCTGAACATGTTGAGGATACCTTTGCAAAAATTATTAAGTCCTATGAGAAGTCCACCAGACGTGGTTTTAATTGGACATTAGATAAAATATTGAATTTTGAACTATCTACCTTTAAAATATAACATGATTTGAAATGTTTATACCTTTTTGAAATATGTGTACTAATGTTTTCACTATTGTAACTATTGAAAACGACGAATAAATAATGTGTAAATGAAAAAGCTGTTGTCTGTTTATTTTTGTTAGAACAACTTGTGATTTTTAATAACTCATGAAGTCGTAACGGCTTTACTTACTATTTTTTTTTTCAATTTCTTATCAAATGAATAATGAGTTAACTATCTTTTATTAATTTCATATTGAAAGTCTGAAATTATCCATTGAAATAGTTATTTTACAATATTTCTAATTTATCATAATTTTTTTTAAAGTTTATCACTCGTTGTTTGTATAAAAAACTGTTATTGCTCAATAATAATAATATTATCATTTATTACCATACAATTCTTTAAAAAAAGCATAGAACCATTAACATAATATATCATTAACCTCTTTTTTAAAAACTGTTACCTTGTGTTGCCATTGAATTCTTCAAAACAAAAAAGAATAAAACTAAAATCATTATCATTAAATATCATACACCACTTATATAAAAATTGTTACTTTGTGTTGCCATACAATTCTTCAAAAAAAGAATAAAACTAAAACTATTAACATTAAATATCATATACTGTAAATATAAAAATTGTTACCTTGTGTTGCCATACTATTCTTCAAAAAAGGATAAAACCATTGACATAATATATTATTCACCACTTAAATAAACTGTTTACATATATATTTTTTTAGACTTAAACTAAAATTAATGACATTACAAATTCTTTTAAGTTTTTATCTGTAACCGACACTGATTTTTAACGTATATTAAGGGATGTGCTGTTTCTAAACATTCAGTTTCCAACTGATTTTTGTTCTAACTTCATCTAATGTTACCTTTATTTTTTAAAAATGGGTTCTGTAGTAAATATGTTAAAAAGACCTTCCGACAAAGTGGCTTCTTCTTCAAAGTATCAACGTTTAGAAGAACCTAATGATCCCACTTCTGCGAGTGAATTAAATATACCAAGATTGGAAATTCCTAATTTATTAAACACTGACTGTGGGACAATATCACGTGATTTATCCACTACTGATTACTCACCGAATGTGAAATCTGAAATCGATATGAATTTTTTTATCCCTAACTTTGGTGATGATACTACATCTTCCGAGAATCCATGCCAATAGTCAATTTCTGTCGAGGACTATTTGAATATATTTTTCAAAGACATGAATTTTGAATCCGCTTTAACCTCGACCCCAGCTAGTAACATAATTTCCCAAGACGAATCCTTTCAAGAACGTACTATTGACCAAGAGGTTTCTGATTCCCAACCAAGCAACCTTTCTAAAGCAAGTGATGAATTACAAAGCACAACCCCACCTACGAATGTCATTCCACAGTCTAAAACTAGCAAATCCAATCATCCTATTGTATTTCGAGAAGAACTCAGTGACTGTATCTTTTTAATTTTAAAGTTGCATAATAGACAATTTCATATTCATATTCGAGAGTTTAAGCGCAGTGGGCTTACTAGTGAAGAAATTCTAACGAAAAATGGAATTATTATGGATGTTTTATAAACTTTTATAAACTCTTTATACTAGAAAATATACTAGTTTTTACTAAGTACTAGTATATACTAATTACTAGTATAAATTATAAAAGTTTAAAAAACTTGGTTAATATTCAAACTTGAATTCTATGAATGATGCAATAAATACTTCCGTTTTTATAAGAAATTTAAGTTACTTCTAAAAATATTGTTATCCAGTTAAATAATCAATGATTATACTTAAACAATATGAAAATTAATATTTGTTCACAATTGCGAGAAAGATTTTAATAGGATTTTATTTGCAAATATCTGATATCATGTTGCTGAAGATTCCACAAAATAAAAGACTTTCAAAAAAATATACGACCTACATATTCGATGACTGAAGTGAAAATGGCTAGTGTCTTGGTATAGACTCATATCAGTTAGATCACGTGATTGATAATACAATCTGATTGTAGATAAGACAATCAAAAGGCACGAGGAAGGCACGTGATATCTAATTGATTACGTCACAATCTACCACGTGATAAGCTCATCATCTCTTTTCTGAGTTCCAACATGGTAAGTTCATTATTTTTTATATAAATGTTTAAGTATGTATGTATTAAAATTTTAAATTGAAGAATTTAATGATAGATTGTTTATTTTTTTTTTCGTTTCAATGTGTATAACTATAGAATAAAATGTGGGTAGGATGTTAACATAAAGAAGATTTATCTTATTAAACGCATATATAGAGATAGGTAAATTCACTTTTAATAAATTACAAAATAATTTTTGTTATCTTATAATATTTAAAAAAAATACTAATTTAAAAAAATTTTTTTAATAACTAAAGAATATTTTAATTTAATGTTATATATATATATTTTAAGTGTATACTACAGAACATAATTAAAAGGAGGAATCCGTATACATATACTCAAATGCAAATAGAAAGGAAATATAGGACATGCAAATAGAAAGGAAATATAGGACAACTCACTCTTGTTAAATTGTAGGTTTTAGCAGCTTGTAATGTTTTTAATATTTTTGGAAAATAATTTTGTTAACTTTCAAAAGCATTTTAAATATTTTTTTAACTAAAATATCTATTCATACATTGCTTTTGTAAAAGTGCTGTTACAAAATGTTGGTAGTTAATCATTGTATTAATTCAAAACTTTCTTATAATGTTATTATGCTAACTTGTAATACTTGAACTGCAATTGATGTGATTTTTTTGTATGAATACTTGTATTCGGTATCTTGATTGATCGATTGATATGATTAATATGAATTATTGATTGATATGAATGATTGGTTGATTGATATGATTGACTGATATGAATGATTGGTTGATTGATTGATATTATTGTTTGGTTGGTTAATATGATTGATTGATCGATATGACTGATTGATATTATTGTTTGGTTGATTAATATGATTGATTGATTGGTTTGATTTATTGATCGATATGACTGATTGATATTATTGTTTGGTTGATTAATATGATTGATTGATTGGTTTGATTTATTGATTAATTGATTGGTTAATTGATTGATCGATTAATTGCTATGACTGATTGATATATGATTGATTGTATACTTGTATTTGCAATCTAATTCAACTTTTTGATAACTTTTTTAATTATGAAAGTCAGATACATATACAGTTAGGTGAACTGACTTTTGATAACATAATTTATTAAGTTTTTTTTTTTAAATTTTGATAACTTAATTTTGAAAACTTTTTACAAAGTTTTTTTTTTAACTTTTTAATTTTATAAACTTTTTAATATTTTTTTTTATTTACAAAGTATTTTTTTTTAATTTTGAAAACTTTTTTTTTTAGTTACAATTTTTTTTTTTAAATTTTGAACAAATTTTTTATTTAAAAAGTTTTTTTTTTTAAATTTTGGAAACTTTTTTTTATTTAGAAAGATTTTGTTTTTTTAATTTTGTAAACTTTTTTTTATATAAGTTACTTTTTTTTTAAATTTAACTTACAAATATTTTTATAAGTATATATTAATCTAGCACTTTTATAGGATAAAAAGAAGTATTAAACTAAAACATAATGAAAGTCACATGCATGTATACATATACGAATACGTAAACTCACTTTTGAAAACTTAATGTATTAAGTTTTTATAATTTTTTTTTTAATTTTGATAACTTAATTTTGAAAACTTTTTACAAAGTTTTTTTTTTAACTTTTTAATTTTATAAACTTTTTAATATTTTTTTTATTTACAAAGTATTTTTTTTTTTAATTTTGAAAACTTTTTTTTAGTTACAATTTTTTTTTTAAATTTTGAAAACATTTTTTATTTAAAAAGTTTTTTTTTTTAAATTTTGGAAACTTTTTTTTATTTAGAAAGATTTTGTTTTTTTAATTTTGTAAACTTTTTTTTTCTAAGTTACTTTTTTTTAAATTTAACTTACAAATATTTTTATAAGTATATATTAATCTAACACTTTTATAGGATAAAAAGAAGTATTAAACTAAAACATAATGAAAGTCACATGCATGTATACATATACGAATAGGTAAACTCACTTTTGAAAACTTAATGTATTAAGTTTTTATAATTTTTTTTTTTTAATTTTGATAACTTAATTTTTTTTTCGAGTTTTTTTTCAAGTTTTTTTTTAAAACTTTTGTAAACTTTTTAATTTTTTTTAAATTATTATTATTTTTTTATAAAGATTTTTTAATTTTGAAAACATTATTTTTTTAACTTTTGAAATATTTTTAATTGAGTTTTTTAATTTTGTTTTTTAAACTTTTTAATTTTCTAAACTTATTATTATAATTGAAAACTTTTTTATATAATTAAGTTTCATATATATATATATTAGAAAGTAGAAATTATAGTATTAAGATTATTAGTTTAATATTTTAAACTTGTGTTAATTTTTTTTAATTACTAAAGAATTGTTGATTTCTTTAGTTATATACATATGCAAATTTAAGTCTAACACTCTATTAAAAGTTCTAAAAGACATAACAAAATAAACATACACTTTGGAAAAATAAACACACACGTATTAAAAAGGATAGCAATACATTTTATTTTATTATTTTAAACAATTCGTTTTGAATTGTTTCTACATGAATGTTTGATAAAAAGTTTTCACTAACACAATCCACTCCGTTTAAAAATGAGGAAATAACAAAATCTAAATCTATAAGTGTTAATAACATCTCTCCTAGTTTTTCAAATTTTTGTCGATTATTTAATATATAACAGGAATGAGGGTTTTGGGATTTCTGATTAAAAATATATCCATCACATTCAAAAATGCGGTTTAGTATAGTTAATACATTATTTTCAATACATGTTATAAGTTTAGACTGCAACATGAGTTCATTTTCTGTACATATATGACCAATGATACATTTCTGCCTAATTAAGCTTGGTATATGGTTTACATGTATATGCTGAAGAAGTTCCTTATTCAAATCATGTATTTTTTCTTTTAATTTCACCAATTGATACTCGTTTAAGTCAATGTGAGAATAATTCTTTAAATTTTTTATTCGCATGATAGCATTATTAAAATTTAACACTAATATCATATTATTAGAAACAAATGAGGAGCTTTTATATCTCAGATTAAATGAAAATATTTTCTTGCAAAATTCGAACCAGCTGTTAACATCCATAATAATTCCATTTTTCGTTAGAATTTCTTCACTAGTAAGCCCACTGCGCTTAAACTCTCGAATATGAATATGAAATTGTCTATTATGCAACTTTAAAATTAAAAAGATACAGTCACTGAGTTCTTCTCGAAATACAATAGGATGATTGGATTTGCTAGTTTTAGACTGTGGAATGACATTCGTAGGTGGGGTTGTGCTTTGTAATTCATCACTTGCTTTAGAAAGGTTGCTTGGTTGGGAATCAGAAACCTCTTGGTCAATAGTACGTTCTTGAAAGGATTCGTCTTGGGAAATTATGTTACTAGCTGGGGTCGAGGTTAAAGCGGATTCAAAATTCATGTCTTTGAAAAATATATTCAAATAGTCCTCGACAGAAATTGACTCTTGGCATGGATTCTCGGAAGATGTAGTGTCATCACCAAAGTTAGGGATAAAAAAATTCATATCGATTTCAGATTTCACATTCGGTGAGTAATCAGTAGTGGATAAATCACGTGATATTGTCCCACAGTCAGTGTTTAATAAATTAGGAATTCCCAATCTTGGTATATTTAATTCACTCGCAGAAGTGGGATCATTAGGTTCTTCTAAACGTTGATACTTTGAAGAAGAAGCCACTTTGTCGGAAGATCTTTTTAACATATTTACTACAGAACCCATTTTTAAAAAATAAAGGTAACATTAGATGAAGTTAGAACAAAAATCAGTTGGAAACTGAATGTTTAGAAACAGCACATCCCTTAATATACGTTAAAAATCAGTGTCGGTTACAGATAAAAACTTAAAAGAATTTGTAATGTCATTAATTTTAGTTTAAGTCTAAAAAAATATATATGTAAACAGTTTATTTAAGTGGTGAATAATATATTATGTCAATGGTTTTATCCTTTTTTGAAGAATAGTATGGCAACACAAGGTAACAATTTTTATATTTACAGTATATGATATTTAATGTTAATAGTTTTAGTTTTATTCTTTTTTTGAAGAATTGTATGGCAACACAAAGTAACAATTTTTATATAAGTGGTGTATGATATTTAATGATAATGATTTTAGTTTTATTCTTTTTTGTTTTGAAGAATTCAATGGCAACACAAGGTAACAGTTTTTAAAAAAGAGGTTAATGATATATTATGTTAATGGTTCTATGCTTTTTTTAAAGAATTGTATGGTAATAAATGATAATAATATTATTATTGAGCAATAACAGTTTTTTATACAAACAACGAGTGATAAACTTTAAAAAAAATTATGATAAATTAGAAATATTGTAAAATAACTATTTCAATGGATAATTTCAGACTTTCAATATGAAATTAATAAAAGATAGTTAACTCATTATTCATTTGATAAGAAATTGAAAAAAAAATAGTAAGTAAAGCCGTTACGACTTCATGAGTTATTAAAAATCACAAGTTGTTCTAACAAAAATAAACAGACAACAGCTTTTTCATTTACACATTATTTATTCGTCGTTTTCAATAGTTACAATAGTGAAAACATTAGTACACATATTTCAAAAAGGTATAAACATTTCAAATCATGTTATATTTTAAAGGTAGATAGTTCAAAATTCAATATTTTATCTAATGTCCAATTAAAACCACGTCTGGTGGACTTCTCATAGGACTTAATAATTTTTGCAAAGGTATCCTCAACATGTTCAGATAAATTTTGTTTCGTTAATTCAAGTATAGTTTTTGAAAGGAAATAGGGTGTGGCAATCTCTAAGACACCCTCCTGTGTTACGCGATATACAACAACTTGTACACTTGCATACCATTTCATCGATCTTTTAACTTGAATATGGTAGTTTAATTCGTTTAAAACGTCCGAATGAATACTATTAAAAAATGTGTTAAAGTCTGTAACATTCTGCTCGTTAGAGTTGATTACAGTTTTAGTAAATATGTTTAACGCATTTTGTCTTTTAAAATGCTTAACCTTCTCAAAAAACATATCTTTTAAAGAGGATGAATTATCAATTTTGCATCTAACTCTCTGTGAAGTTTTCAAATGATATAAAAAATCGGAGTTGGGATTGAATATTTCACTACGCTGAATACATTTATCCTTTTTGGAGGACTTGTGGATCTTCATGTGTTTTAATAAGTCATACTTTCTTGAGAACGCTTCACCGCACGATTCACATTTATGTTGGGAAGGAATCTTTAAATGGGATAGTTTATGACGATTCAAAATAGCCTTTCTAGAGAATGCTTTTTGGTAGATGTCACATATAAATGGTCTTTCTTCTGAATGAATCATCAAATGTTGTTTTAAATTGCCTTTTCGTGAAAAAGATTTGCTGCAAACAGTACACAAAAAAGGTGTCTTCTGTTTCTTTAGTTCTGATGAGGAGGATTCCGCTTCATCATCTGAAACGGGTTCTACTTTAGGTTGTACTATTAATCCCATGTCTTGATCATTTAATCTTGATGAAAAATATTGATTATTCAAACTTGATACATCATCGCTTAACATAGTAGAATGTCCATCTTGGAAACTAGCCATATTATCTTAAGTGAAAAAAGCGTCTTCACACACTCAGAAAATAGCAAACACTAATGATAAAGTCTCGTTTCATTCAATTTTATATATAATCATAGGGGGCGCATGTTAAAAAATTATTACGATAGTGCAAATCATGTAATATGATTGGTGTAAAAATTTCAGAAAAACACGTGACATAAAAAAGTATGTGTAGGAAGTTCACAGGAAGTGAATCAATCCAAAGGTTTTTATGTAATGTTTAAAAAATATTTGATTCATCACATTACGTTTTTGAATTCGTCATTCTAAGGTTTTACACATTAATTTTATTATTTCAGTGAAATATATGACAAACCAATGGATTAATTCAAACTAAATTTATTAAACTGTATAAAAGAATGAGTTGAAGTGAAGCAGTAGTTTTAAAATTCATTAGAACTAGTGTAGAATCATCAAATAATTATCTATTGCTATAACAAACTATGAGTTGATTCAATTTATAATAATTGATAAATAGAAAATCTGACAAATATTTCAAACTTTCATTTAAAATCTGTAAACAAGTGAAATAATCTCTTCAATAGTTATCAATATTTACATATTAGCTATTTTCTGTTGAAAAAAGCTGACTAGACTTATCGGATGTTTGTGATAGATAGTGAGTAACGTTGATAAGAGGGTTTAGGAAGTGTATTTCAGACGATTAAATGAATATGATATGGTTCACAAGAAAAAGTACAATTCTAAACTTAGGTGGATTAATACTGGTGAAAACAATGTTTAATTCAAATCGTTTGGTAGCCTTTTAATCGATCTAAAAAATGACTTGCTTATTAAAGAAATATAAAAAATTAATTATTTCTTCAATTTAAACATAAATTGTATTAACTTCCCTAGTATAAGAAAGAGGAAGAGGTAGGTATTTTTAAAAATATATAGTGTTCAAAAGTAATTCAGTAATTGTCGGGACGCGGTCTGGATAGTGGATAGCTTATCAGTTACAAAAAATGAAATTTGAATGGGAGTTCGCAGGTTCGAAACCACGGCTTTCTAAAATGATCATACATTTGTGCGTAAAATAATCAAACTCTCATTCACAAAATCGATAAAATCAGTTAAACTAAAAATCATACACATTAAAAAAAATTCGCAGAGTGAGCAGTTAAAATAGGTATTAATGAGTTATCTTAAGAAACCAACCTCTCTTTGCGCATACAGAAGGGGGAATACAATTTTTTGTTTTGAAACATCTAAAATCTAAACATATAGACATAGTTTCTTGGCTCGATTAGTTAAGTCTTCAACATATCATCGAGCCAAGAGACTATTTTGCAGGTTCAAACCTTCCTCAAAACTTTTCAAAAATAAAATACTATTTTCAATAATAAATTCGCACTACCGCATACAGATGGCAGCATCAAAAATTTTTTTCAGAAAACATAAGACATTTTTATCTTCATTCAAATTCTAAGACAATTCAGAAAAAAAAAAAAAAAAAAAAAAAATCACCCTTAAAAATTAAGTCCCCCCCCCCTAAAAAATAAGCCCCTCTAAAAAATTTAGGCTCCTCAAAGTCCCTTTCGAAAACACCTAACTCACTATGTTATAGTATGATATTTCCATTCTAATACTAAATCAATTCGAAAAAAAAAATATATTAAGCCCCCCTCAAAAATTAAGCCCATCGAAAAATTTAGTGTCTTCATACTTCCTCTCGAAAAGACCTATGTTATAGTATGATATTTCCACCTCTACTCTAAGTCGATTCGAAAAAAAAAATTAAGCCCCCTCAAAAATTAAGCCCCCTCCAACCCCTCCTACTATAGGATAAGTCTCCCAACAGGTGGATTCCACCCTCCTCCTCCATCCACAAGGTGGATTCCACCCACAAGGTGGATTCCACCCACATCCACACACACCACCACCACCTGCTGGGGTTGAACTGTCCTTTTTCCCCTACTTGCGACAAAAATTTTGTGGGCTATAACAAGATCTAATACGTGGAATTTAATAAAACTAGATTCTGTTCGACCTTCACATAAATTGGTGCTGATTTGTTTTTGATGGAAATCATCCAGCAGGTGGCGCTGCTAGGCTGAATTTTTCACGATTTCCGCAATAACTCTATCTCAAGAACTGATGCACGAATTTTCATCAAACTTCAGATTCATTTAGACATTTGCATAAATTGTTCTTGATTACGTTTTGGTGTAAATCACGCAGTATGGAGGCGCTGTTATGGTGAATTTTTCACGATTTTCGCTACAGTTTTATCTCAAGAACTAATGCACGGATTTTCATCAAACTTCATATCCTGTTACACTTTCACATAAATAAAACCTTATTAGGCTTTTGTATATACAGCCCAACAGGTGTCGCTTTTATACTCTTTGGCTTGGGGGTGCCGAAATTCAATGATTTGTTTGAAAAATGCGATGCTTAGACATCCTTTATAAATGCACACAATTCAACGAAGCTATACTTTTAGAATCCTCATGATGGGCAATGGGCATAGATGGGGATTTAATTTTGGCGCACCACTGGCAATCGAGATGCCAGTACTATTTCCGTAAATTCCAGAAAAATTTCCGTTTTTTCTTTCGTATTTCCGTATTTAAAACTTTTTGTTTCATAAACAAAAAAAGAAAACTTTCAATGAGAAACTTACATCTTTATGAATTTCAATTTTTACGGACTCCCAAGGTCACAATACCTCTATTTAATTCAAATAATAATAATAATGATGCACACTTACCTCGGAGGTGTTTGAACTGGGAAGTGGCCTCTGCCAGATTAGCGCTCTTATCCATTATGCCATGGGAACACGTGTTACGTTTTCAAATATCGTCATTTATTTCAGATGCTTTTTATGAAGTAAAGGCAAGATGAACAAGGAACATATTTTCGTAGAGATAATATTTTTCAATTGAGTATACAATTCTGAATGTTTCCATATTTTGAATGTTTAGCTTTTTTAATTTCATGCTTTATAAAAGAAAAATTATAGTCTTTAAAATATTACATGTATGAAAGTATGTATTATAAGTAATAACTGCTTCTTTTTTGAAAGATTAAAAAAATTTTATTGTAATATTATTTTTATTTATTTATTTATTTATTTATTTATTCATTCATTTATTTTTGCAAGAATACCAATATATTTTTTTCAAACATGTACTTTAAAAATTATTTGTGTGATGATCTACTGTAAACTCAAATAAAAGAAATTACTACATGGTTATTAAAATAAATTTCCTTTACTCGTATTTTAACTTAGATAAAAATCAATTTTATAATAATTTCGTTATTATATTTCAGCTATGTTTTAAGTTTTATGTGCGAATCTGTTTAAATGAATAGATTAAAAAATATTAAAATTAAAAATAGTTTTTTTTCATTTTAAAACAACCCACAGAGATTTAAAAATAATAATGATAATTGCTTGCTATAAATAAGTAAAAAAAAAAAAATTAAATTATAATGAAAATTAAACTGTAACACTTCCTTTTCAACTGCCTCAAACAGAAAAAGAATTAATAGATTTTAATTTTTTAAAATATCGTAAAATTTTTTAAAACTATTTTAAAGCTTTTTATTTAAAAAAGGAAAAATAAAGAAAAATACTATAACGAGTTATTTAAATTTACATACATAGATGGCGCAATAACTTTTATTGGTTTTACTTGAAAACCCATGTAAAAAATCAACACTACTTAACAATTTAGAAATCATTGGACATTGGATATATTTTCAATCTAGCCACATTTAGCCAATATTGAGGTTTTATTGAAAATAATATCACTGTAAGATAAGTACATGCAGCAATTAATTACTTCGCTTTCCAAACATAGTAATTATTTCTGAACATTATTTACTGAATTTGTACTGTTTTGAAAGCAATACAGAAATAGTCCGTAAAATTTATGGAAAACTTGCTGGATTTATACGGATTTATAATCTTATAATGTCAATTACGGAAACTGAACTGTTTTTTTAGAAAAATGAAACTATTCTGTAAAATTTTACGGAAACATTATTGTATATTGACGGATATTTTTTACAGTGTGGCACATCCGGCTACTTACTCTTATTTTTCTTTCCTGAGCTGTCGCGTCCGGAAATTCAGTTCAAAACGTCCAGTTTGACAACATTTTTTGAACCATCCCTTTACAGAAAAACTGCAAAAAACAGTTCGATTTCTTTTTAAAAAAACTATTTTTACTTTTATAATTACACTTTTTTATTTAAGGCTGTTCTCAACTGCTCTGCTCAACAAGCGCAAAACGTTTTGACACATTTACACATTCATTTTTTAACGGAAAGATATAAAATTGGAAAGCCTGACCATGAAAGAGATTTGGAATCGAACAGTTTTTTCCGTTTTTTGATCAATCAATTACCAGTTGAATTATAAGTGATTTAGTTCACGGACAAGGTATTCCCCCCCCCCCCCCCTTACTGACTGAATTTTCTTCTTTCGTTCGGAAGTTCAGTTCAAAATGCCAACTTTGACAGTATTTTCTGAAGGATCTATTGCGTTTAAAAGAAAACGGAAAAAACAGTTGGATGACATAGTTTCTGAATAACAACACCTTCTAGTTTCATGCGTTTCCGAACAAAAATGAATTAAAACTTAAGTCAGAAAGTTGACCCTTTCGATTTGAGAACAGCCTTAACTTAACTTGGTTCATGTATGTGAAGAGGGAATTTTATAATCCACCTTTCACTTAAGGATAGGCTAGAATTATGAAGAAATATGCATTTAAAAATTATTCAATATCTTATAAAGATGATGCATTTTTCCGTTAGCCAAATTTTCTTTGTGGCTGCAACTGAGTTACAACAACAATGCGGTTTGCTGCACCACGGCCAAACTCGAATCCCCTTAAGGCTGTTCTTAACTGCTCTGCTCAACAACCACAAAATATTTTGACACATTTACAAATTCATTTTTTAACGGAAAGATATAAAATTGGAAAGCCTGGCCATGAAAGCTATTTGGAATTGAACTGTTTTTCCATTTTTTGACCAATCCATTACCTATTGAGTTATAAGCGATTTCGATCACGTGACAAACACGTTTTTCGACCTTTCTCCAATGCTCTTTCTTCCTTCGCGCGGAAATTCGGTTCAAAACGCCCACTTTGACACTCTCTTCTGAAAGATTTATTGCGTTTGCAAAAAAAAAAAAAAAAAAAAAAAAAATGAAAAAAAACAGCTCAATTACATAGTTTCTGAAGAACAACACCTTCTAGTTTCATGCATTTTCGAGCAAAAATGAATTACTAGAGAATAGGAATTCTGCTTTTTCAGAATTTAGTGTCGCCCCCGGCATTTCCATTACTTCATTTTCTTCTGGTGGACTGGTGGCTTCTATTATTATGAAACAGCCATTATAAATGAAGCGTTTGGTGAAGATGAAAGAGCAGTCGCAAAAAGTTGGAACTCTGATTTTCTGGTCAGAGTGAGGAAAAAAAATGGCCATATTTTTTTTTTTTTTTTATGGCCATTTTTTTTGTCGAGTCATTTCACCTTTTATGAAAACCGAATCAAAACTTAAAAAGATATTAATAAAAGTTTTCTGCATTCTATTAAATCCTACCATACGTCATTAATTCAATGATATCCCATGATAGGTAATGATTCTAGGTTGCCATGGTAATGACGTCCTATTTAAGATGGAGTCCTATTATTTCCGTATTACTGAATTTAATCGATAGAATCGTAATAAATTTTGTATTCTTGCATTTTTGGCATAACAGTGCAACGCCTATTGCAGCAAGATCTGAATGTTTATAAAACTAGCAAAAGCCATGCTTTGTTTGGATTCGCGAAGCAATTTTTAATAAGATAAATATTTGAAACTAACAATATTTTTTTATATTACTAGGGGGCTCTGCCCCCGAAGAGCTACGCTCGCCAACCCCCGTTCAGACACCGCGAACTCTAAAAGCACGCTAATTTGATCGGCTTTAAAAAAAATTCGGAAGAATGAACTATAATTAAAAAAAAAAAAAACAGTGGCGATCACCCTGTTAACGGGTTGTTTTCGTCATTGATTAAATCAGATCAGTGAAACATGTGGAAATAAGCTGATATAAAAGGAATTAAGCAAACAGAGCCTTTGTCTCCCGCTAATTTGTAGCAACGCTATAAAAAGGTTTTTTTTTTTTTTTTTTTTTTTTTTTTTTTTTTTAAATAAGACATTTTAAATGTATCGTTTTCAATCTGACATAATTTTCACCAAAGTTTTCTTTCTCTTTTTAATATTCGCGTGAAAATACTTTTGTTGTTAGAAATGAAATATTATTTTTGCTGTCTCAGAATTCTCAACAAATAGTTTAAAAAGATTATCTCAAAATATGAAATAAATGTCTCGTGCAAATATATTTTTAAATTGAAACTGTTTGGCAGTATTATGGTTTGACAATTTTAAATAGGACGTAATTTCCTCCATTTGCGGCTTTTAACGCATGTTAATGGATTTATTATTTTACAATCTTCTTTCTCTTTTAAAATTCACGTATAAATATAGTTTTTATGATATAATTATCAATATTTTCCTGCTTTTAATACTTAATCATTTAATTCTTATTTGAAAGTTTTTTTTTTCTGTTTATAATAGTCACGTGTCAATAAATTTTTAATTTGAAGGAAATATTATTCTTTGCGCTGTTTTTAAATTTTAAATTTGGCAACAATTTAAAATAATACCCTTTTCTAAAAGTTGTAAAGAATCTCTCTCGAAATGCTGTAAATTTGAATTTAAAATATAAATAAAATCTCAAAAAATGAGTCAAATTAAATTAATAAATGCAGTCTGCATGCCAAGAACTTCTAATGTATAAAATTATCTAAAAATTATTAAATTTTCATGCATAGTTTTTGCTCCTATAAAACTTTTTTAATGGAACGATTTAGACCAATTTTAACATTAAATATCTCTTAAAATAATTCTTCGATTTGAAAACTGTCTACATTAGCGTGTTTAACAAACATTTGTCTATAATACCATTGATTTTCATATTTTTGTATGCAATATTTTTCTTAATATTAACGAAGAAAGACCTCCGGTCACCAAAAATTCAAAACCGGCGGCGGTGACAGCATTAGTTACTTTATTCAGAATAGAGAGATTCTTGCATCTTTAAGCAAAAAAAGGTTATTTTATGTTTTGGCACATTTTAATTTTAGAAATGTAAATTCAGTCAAATAACTAAGAATTTCATCGGAATTTTTTATTTAGGATACAAGACTGGTATAAATAAAAATATTTTCGAAGCAAAATTTTACAAAATATTTATATAACGAATTTAACAATTAATTTTATTTGTTTACCATTCTTTTGTTGCCACTTTACAAAAAAAAGTCATAATCTAATTCTTTTAAAATGCGCAAGCATCGTCTGCGTAAATGATTTACCATAATAAGAATAAATTGTGTATTTGAATTCCTAACATTGAAAAATACTTTTAATTGAATGCAAATAATTGAATTTTCACAAATTTTAATTCTTTAAAAATATGCTGTTATTTTCCCACAAAAAAGATATTTTAAAAGTTTCATAAAAGAAATCGTAACTCCATGATTTATTTATATATATATATATATATTTATTTATTTATTTATTTATTGAAAAATGCGTCCGTAATGGAAAAACGTGTAAAATAAATTAATTAAAATAATACATTTTTAACGTTATTCTGTAAAACTAATATTGTACAAATCTGCAGATCATAATTAATTTTTATGTTTAATTTCAGGCCAAAATATTGAATAGCTTTTTTTTGTAAAGTGTACGACAAAATGTAATTTGTGTAGCCTATTAGAGGATTCGCTTCGCTCATCCTAACTAGTTACAGTACGTAATAGTTACATTTGCCACGTTTGACGTACAATTTACAATTCTTATTACCTGGTATCATTACATTAAACTGTTATGTTGTGATCATTACAAAACTTTCTGCTATGTCAGTCAAATCAGATAAATGATTTAAATTAGAAAAATTGCTTTGTTCATAAATCATCTGTTCTACAGTTTCTTTCTACTTAAATAAAATATCTACTAAACGACTAAAAATTATGTTTATTCTTAAAACATCGTTTACAAAATGAGTTATTCTGGCAATTTCCCTCTTGTATTTTAATATTTTTGAATTATTTTTTTTCTATAGGTATACCTGAGCTCGGTATCTAATGTTGTGCATTTGTACTTTTTAGGGTTTTGTTCATTTGACGAAACCCTATCGTCTCGTTCCTCTGTCTGGACTTAAAATTTTGCATACTTATAGCTGAACAGATCACATCAAACGACAAATCATAAAATTTTGAAAAAGTCTTATATTTACCCCTAACTTGTGTGTTTTAATCTTTTTGTTCTAACTGATCCCCTAATTAAGTTGAGGACTTGAAATTTTGCATACTTATAGCCGAACACAGGGTTCTCGCTGACTTTTTATAAACGTTAGCAATTTGGCTAATCAGAAGTAAAAAACATTCGTCAAATGAAAAAAAAAATTAGTAAAATAAATTCGCTGTGAAACAATGAAAGTTAGATCTTTAAACCCTTAACGTATCCCCCCTGTTTTTCAATATGTTCTAAAATAACCTAAGTTTTTAAAACAGTTTATAGATTAGTTATTCATCAAAATTTAACTATCCGCTACAGAAACTAAAAAAAATAACTTTACTCTAAATGCCTTGCGCAATCAAGAAAAAAATGTAAAATCCGATTTAACTCAATAAAATGTTATGAAATAAAACTTCCAATCTAAGTTAACTCTGGATTTCAATATATTACATTTAATGAATTCTATAAAATTTATAATATAAACAACAAAATGTGTCAAAAACTTTATTTTTCTAGAATTCGGCTTTTCATTGAATGCTATTTCAAAATAGTAGTACTATTGAGTAGTACCTATTGGGCACATTAAAACATACTGAAATGACATTTTTACTTACTGTGGCTTTGGCTGAAGCTAAATTGAACAGGTATTGGGTTAGTATCGCTAAAAATATCGTAAATTGTACGATACGATTGAACATGAATAAGTGACATCAATCGTTCAGTAATGTAAATAAGAGTGTCGCCTGTACTGAAGCGCACACACATACACACACAAAAAAGATGAGCAAAAATTGAGCACTCGCAATTTGGCTATTCTAATCATCCGTTTACTCGCCAAATGATACATTTTGTTGTGATTTGGCGCAATGGCGAGCGGCAGCGAGAACCCTTGCTGAACACCTCACATCAAACGACAAATCATAAGATTTTGAAAAAGTCTTATATTTACCTGCCTGGGCTCTTACTTGTGTATTTTAAGCTTTTTTTTTCTAACTGAGCTCCTAATTAAGTTGAAGACTTGAAATTTTGCACACTTATAGCTGAACACTTGCGATCACACGAAAAATCATAAAATTTTCAAAAAGTCATATTATTTACCCCTCCAGGCTCTAACTTGTGTATTTTAAGCAATTTTTCTAATCTCCCCCCATTGCACTCGGTGGGTACTTTTCTAACTTTTGCCGACACCCCTTTGACCACTCTTTCATATTATGCACATAACCTTACAAATTTTAGTTCCACTTTTTACCGCCAGGGGCGCCTACCTATCTCGGATGCTATGGACCCGATCCTCTCGACTAATATATCTACGGATAGGTTATTAAAAAGAAGTTTCGTTCGGATAGAGGTTTGTGTAGAATAGAATGCCCCCCCCCCCCCTTGTTGCGAAATGTGGAACTAACAGATTTTGCAAAAGGCTAAAATGTTTTGAAAGGAATATTAAACGAAACCCCCTGTGCGATCTGTGATCACACTTACCCACTTGTTTGATTTTGGATACGCATTTTTTATTGTAGTTTCACTTTGAGAACTGGTTACAAAAATGAAAAGGGTCCGCATATAAAAGTACGCGGGAACATTTCCGAAACTCAGTGACAGCAAAAGAAACTGTGTTTTTAAAAATGTTTCTTAAATCTAAAAAATATATTAGTTTCCGAGTTTTCTGAAGATAAAGGGCATTTTCTGGAATCATGTGTAACTCGGAAGGTTTTCTTGTGTATTTTCATTCGTGGTTACATTATACTTTCGTAGATTAAAACTCCTTTTTTTCTATTCAGTGTGCCGAAGGATTCAGCAGTGTAAACCTGTGCGTGAGACATTCGACCCAGTCGCCAAATTAATGACTTTTCAGGACTTTCGGCCATGACCAATTGACAAAATTATTATTTTCGTGTTTTTCTTATGTCTGCAGACGACATTTATGACTTTTTCTCAATCATTATTTCCGTGACTGGTGAGCACGCAGTGTGGAAAAAACTCGCATATGGGTTTATTACTATTGTATATTATTATTTTTTTTATTTATTAGAACTTTAGAGATATTACGTTAATCGCGCAAATCCTGTTTGTAAGATTCTTATAGAACTAGTACTAAGGATAATAAACAAGTTTTCTCCTCTTATTCGTGTTATGTCTTTCTTGTGTTTTGCGTCGTCCGTACCGCTCCAGGAAAGCGTTTCCGACCATGCATTGCTATATGATTTCCCATCGTCTTGGTGTAATCTTTCTGTCCTAAAAGTTTGTAACCGCTGTATACTGATACACCCTGTATAACAATTGAGAATCCTTACGAATGATTTTTGCTCATTTCAGCTCTCTCAGATTCTCGTAGAAGAAGATGTGAAATACAGGCATTCTGATCTTAATAATCCACTTTTCTGAGAAATTTCACCGAAAGTTCACAATTTTTGCAAATTCTGTGTAAATGACATTTAACCCATTTCTGACTGAATTTTTGTTTTCTCAAATTTGTTGGTCAAATCAATTTAAAATGTTGCGAAATGAACTGAAACAAGTAATATAAAAATTTTGTTTTTAAAGTCAATTCCTACTTAGGTCATCAAAGAAAAATTTAATATAATCCCTTAAGCTAATATTAGTTTTTGTTGCATTAAAATATCTCTATTTGTTGATTTTCTATTGGTTTACAATGGAAGTCCATGGGAATTTGGCGAAATATTAGAGATATCGCCAAGTTGGCGACCCTTTTGGTGACTCATTTTGGTCGCCAAATTGTGTGACAAACGTGGCGACAGAACAGGGCCCCCCTATGGTAACCCCCCTTATAGATAGGAAGATGCATTAAATGCTTCAATAACAAGTGGTCGCCATTTTGTCTCTCATGTAAAACTAAAATTAATTAATTAAAATTTAATGAATGAATTAATATATGAAAAAAAATTGTAGTAACATCAATTGTCATCCAGTACAAGTTAAAAAAAATTCATTTGCAACTTGATAGGATGAATAATAAGTATTTTATTAACGATTGAAAATTTGGACAAGATATATAAATAAATCAATATAGGGAGAGTGTGAACTAATAGTAGGAATTGAAAAATACTAAACAAAATCACGATAAAAAAATTTTGTGTTTATTTGTTAAAATGTAAACGTACTGAATATGGGAATATGCATAATTTTTGTAATAATATAATATGCATAATTATATGTTTTGTCTAATTTTTATAAAAGAATCTTTTAAATTGTATACTATATATACTATAATTAGTATTCTTTTGAATTGCTAAAAAAATATATTTATTTCTTTACAGAGGCTAATAACATTATAAGCATTAGTAATAATAAAATAAGAATAATCGCATTTGAGGATTAAAAACAATTTGTTTCACAATCATCTTGAAAAGTACTTTACATAAACAACTGTCCTTTAAATGGATAATAAAAATATGTACCCTTTTGTGCCTAGCGCTCTATATTTTGTACGTTACAAAAATACATAAAAAATAGGCTTGAACATATAATTTCACAAATTAAAAAATACATATTTTAAAGAAGTCTACAAGCTAAGATTCTGACAGGGTTCCTAAGGGTCAGGGAAAACCTGGAAAACAGGGAAAAATCAGGGAATTCGAAAATTTAGGCAAAAAGTCAGGAAAATGTCAGGGAATTTTTTAAATATTTGAAAAGTTCAGGGAAAAGTCAGGGAATTTTTGATATACTACTTCCATCAGAATTTCTATTATCGTCATGAATGAAGAAATTTTGAATTAATTATTCATCCAATCTAAATATTTTATATAAAATTTATGAAAACTATATAACAATATGAAAAATAATTAAAAAATCGGAAATTCATAAAGCACATACTTTTTTCTAGCATTTATCTGAATTAAAGTCCATTGTGAAGGATTTTACAATAATATATAAGCCGAATTTTTACCGAGAAAGGTCAGGGAAATTTTTGAATAAAGTCAGGGAAAACCTGGAAAAGTCAGGGAATTTTTTTATCAGAATTGTGTAGGAACCCTGACTGACTTATTTATTTGGATCCTTGGTAGAAAAAACACAAATAAATTTACTTTTTATCTTTGGCATCTTGAAAAAGGAAAAATCTATAAACTCCGAAAAAATCCTTCATTTTAAGCAAATAAATATCCATCTTATGCTGTCATCTTTCGGTAACAGATAAAGACATGCATAGATAATTATTTCGTAGAATTTCCATGTCATAAAGAAGAAGAAAATTATACAAATTTAATAAAATTCAAAGCGTCCCAAAAATGGGACGCTATAGGCATAAATGGGTTAACCTATATTTCACGTAAATGAAGCCCTTTCTTACATGCATGCATGGATATTTCTGAAATGCACACGATATACTGACAGACGGAAATATGTTATAAGAAGAATTTCCTTTTACAAGAAACAGTCCTATATTAGCTCTAGAATAACTGTAAAAAATTTTTAATTGATGCCTCAAATTCTTAAAGGATTAAAAAAAAAATTACTTCTGGAAACTCTATAACTTGAATCTTGGCATTTCAAAGTTCTCCTCCTTAATTTATTTCCTAGAATTTCCTAACATTTTAAAATTCCTATACTTGCTCAACAGCAAGAATAAAAGCGGACTCCTTTCACTCCAAATTCCCGTTAAAGGGAATTCTTACATCCCATTTGATCTTTCCTGAAAATATCTATTATCAATAAAGTCTCTTTTCCCCCTAAATTTTCCTCTAATTTTCCCTCGGCGCGTTACTAGGTAAACATCGGTATTCCAGTACGTTTCAATCACGAGAAAATAAAGACATTCTGAAGTTCTTAGAATTCAAAATAACAAAGGTTTTCTGTGAATTATATACAGCAGAGATTTCTCAACATTTTCTGAGGTGTACGGGCAGAGGACAGTTTTAAGAAGACCGGTAAATATTCACTAAATGCACCTGTTTCAGGAAAATTCCCTAGATTGATTCATAGAAAGTTCTTGTTCTTTATAATTGCTTTGAGGACGTTTCGTGTAAAGCATTATTAGTTAGTCACACAACAAAACTCACAAGTTAATGTTAATCATAAGGGAGCGTTCTTTTTAGGTAGATTTCGTATGAAATACTACCTATTGACATCGTTCCTATGTTGGAATTTTTGAAAAATTTTTGCAGATCTACACCGATCATGACCCTAGAACTCAAAACCACCCTCAGTAAAAAACTTTCTATATATATATATATATATATACAGGGCTTAATTTGCGCAGGAGCCCACCGGAGCTCAGCTCCGGTACTTCTCTGTTTTTAGTAAATATTTAAATATTTTTCGAAATTCACCGGAGCTCATAAATACAGGGCTCCGGAGCCCTATGCAATAGCGGTTTCGAAAAACCGAAGCCTAAATTGCCCATTCTTTTCCTCCCATATCCAAGTTTCTGCATTCTTTTCTATCAAAATACTTATACGTGACGTCGTGTGTCGCCACGTAGGAGAAGGAGATGAAACGGGCGTAAGATTTACTGATTTTTTTTTTTTTTTTTTTATAAATGTTTTTACTAGTTGTTAATTCATTATAGTGTATATATTTGCATAGCTGCAAAAAATTCCTTTTTTGTGTTAACGCTATTTAGGAATCATAATCCTTACCTGATTTAATTTCACAATTCGGTGATTAACTAACATTAAAATTAGGCAAAGATAGTGATAAACTAAAAGGTGGAATAGATGACAGTTAAGTATATCCAGGTAGATATATTTAATTTTTTTATTTTGATAACGGCAAAAAGGAGGCTTTAAATGAATTTGTATGAAATATAAATATGCGAATTGGAGTGATGGCGGGGAGGGGGGGGGGCTATGGTTTTTAGTACTGCAGAATATTAGGGCTCCGGTACTTTTTTTTGTTAGAAATTAAGCCCTGTATATCTATCTATCTATCTATCTATCTATCTATCTATCTATCTCTCTGTCTATCTATATATATCACTTTCTTTTGGACACGATAACTTTCGTAATTCTGCACCAATCTCTTCCAAACTGATACATAAAATCAATGGGCATAAAATCTCGGTCAAGTTCGTTAATGGGCAAAATCGGACCAAGGGGATGGAAATAGGGAGGGGTTTTGTGAAAACCGAAAACCCCCCATAACTTCTTAATTTTTGTACATATCAAATCAGTTTAAAGTTTTTATTACTTCTAAAAATAGGGCCAAAATTTTATGTATCACAGATTTTTGATAAAGTTAAAAATGGGCTCAAGGGGCGCAAAAAATTGGGTTTTGGGGAGAAAAAAATTCATAACTTCGTCAATTCTCAAGATATCAATTCCAATTAATTTTATTATAAATCTCCTTAATAATATCTAAAACTTTTATATTCACAAGTTTTTGATAGGACTAATTCGTACCGCAAAAAAAAAAAAAAATTAAAAACGAAAACAAAAAGGGGGTTTGAAGAAGTAAAAAATCCATAACTCCGTCAATTCAAAAGATATAAAATCCCCATGAATTTATCATATATCTTCTTAATATTGTCTACAACATCTATATAGACAAGTTTTGGATAGGACCAATTCTTACAGCAAAAACAAATTAAAAATACATAGCGGTTGAAGAAAAAAATCATCTAAGTAAGGGTGTATTCAAATCCAAACTGCTTATTTTCTGACTCATTTTACAATTCATTTTTGCTCTCAAAGGCTTCCAATTGGTACGTTTTCTTACCTAGAACCTATATAATGTACCGTAATGGTCAATTTCATGATAGAGGCAGAATATATTTTTAAAAATGCTGTTAAAATGGGCATTTTGAACCGAATTTCCCGAAGCGGATTGTGTTGGAAAAATCATTGAATTAAGGATGCACTCAAATCCATACTGCTTATTTTCTGACTCATTTTTAAATTCATTTTTGCTCTCAAATGCATTTAATTGGTAGGTTCGCTTATTCAGAAACTATATAATGTATCGCAATGATCGATTTTTTGATAGAGGCAGAATATATTTCAAAATATGATGTCAAAGTGGGCATTTTGAACGGAATTTCCCGAAGCAATTGTGTTTTCTTCTGGACACGATAACTTCCACAATTCTGCACAAATCTCTTCCAAACTGATACATAAAATCAAGGGACATAAAATGTCGGTCAAGTTCGTTAATGGGCAAAAGCAGACAAAGGGGATGGAAATAGGGAGGGGTTTTGTGAAAATCGAAAAAACCCATAACTTCTTAGTTTTTGTACATATCAAATCAGTTTAAAGTTTTTATTGCTTCTAAAAATAGCGCCAAAAATTCATGCATTACAGATTTTTGATAAAATTAAAAATTGGTTCAAAGGGCCCAAAAAATAGGGTTTTTGGGAGAAAAAAATTCTTTACTTCGTCAATTCTCAAGATATCAAATCCAATTAATTTTATTATACATCTCCTTAATATTATCTACAACTTTTATGTCCACAAGTTTTTGATAGGACCAATTCGTACCGAAAAAAAAAATTAAAAACGAAAACAAAAAAAATCCCTGCCGGCCCGGCCTACAGGCAGAGGTAGATTTCGAAGTTAAGTATACTAATTTCACCAACAAAAACTAAATCATGATTAGATATAAATCCACTTTAACAGTTTTTATCTGTCTGCTTTTGACGAGTTTTTATTTCCTTTTTATAAAATAGCTGGTTTTATGAGAATCATGTTAAGGCGATATTAAAAAAAAAAAATTCCATACTCAACAACTCTAAATTTTCTGGCACATTTTCAGATTAATTTTTAATAAAAAAAAAATATGAAACATGCTGACGTGATTTTTTAAAAGATTTATAAGCGACCTGTGTTTTTATTTTTCTTTCAATTAATTAAAACTTGATCAATAAACAATTATTTTCTCAGTAGGGCAATATTTTTCGTTTCTAACATAATCGCTTCGGGAAATTCTGTTTAAAATGCCCACTTTGACATCATTTTTTGAAATATATTCTGCCTCTATCAAAAAATCGATCATTACTGTACATTATATAGTTTATGAATAAGAAAATCTAGCAATTGGATGCGTTTGAGAGCAAAAATGAATTTAAAAATGAGTAAGAAAATAGACAGTTTGGATTTGAATGCACCCTTAATAAGATGATTTTTTTCGTCAACCGCTATGTATTTTTAATTTGTTTTTGCTTTAAGAATTGGCCCTATCAAAAACTTGTCTATATAAATGTTGAAGACAATATTAAGAAGATATATGATAAATTCATGGAGATTTTATATCTTGTGAATTGACGGAGTTATGAAAATTTTTCTTCTTCAACCCCCCTTTTTTGTTTTCGTTTTTTTTTCCCCTTGCAGTACGAATTGGTCCTATCAAAAACTTGTGAATATAAAAGTTGTAGATATTATTAAGGAGATGTATAATAAAATTAATTGGATTTGATATATTGAGAACTGACGAAGTTAGGAATTTTTTTCTCAACAAAACCCTATTTTTTGTGCCCCTTGAGTCCATTTTTAATTTTATCAAAAATCTGTGATACATAAATTTTTGGTCCTATTTTTAGAAGTAATAAAAACTTTAAACTGATTTGATATGTACAAAAATTAAGAAGTTATGGGGTTTTTTCTGTTTTCACAAAACTCCTCCCTATTTCCATCCCCTTTGTCCGCTTTTGCCCATTAACGAACTTGACCGAGATTTTATGTCCCTTGATTTTATGTATCAGTTTGGAAGAGATTTGTGCAGAATTGCGGATGTTATCGTGTCCAGAAGAAAGTGATAACACAATTGCTTCGGGAAATTCCGTTCAAAATGCCCACTTTGACAAAATTTTTTGAAATATATTCTGCCTCTATCAAAAAAATCGATCATTGCGGTACATTATATAGTTTCTGAATAAGCGAATATACCAATTAAATGCGTTTGAGAGCAAAAATGAATTTAAAAAGGATTCAGAAAATAAGCAGTTTGGATTTGAGTGCATCCTTAATGCAATGATTTTTCCAACACAATCCGCTTCGGGAAATTCGGTTCAAAATGCCCACTTTAACAGCATTTTTTAAAGTATATTCTGCCTCTATCAAAAAATCGACCATTACGGTACATTATATAGTTTCTGAGTAAGAAAACGCACCAATTGGAAGCCTTTGAGAGCAAAAATGAATTGTAAAATGAGTCAGAAAATACGCAGTTTGGATTTGAATACACCCTTACTTAGATGATTTTTTTCTTCAACCGCGATGTATTTTTAATTTCTTTTTGCTGTAAGAATTGGTCCTATCCAAAACTTGTCTATATAGATGTTGTAGACAATATTAAGAAGATATATGATAAATTCATGGGGATTTTATATCTTTTGAATTGACGGAGTTATGGATTTTTTACTTCTTCAAACCCCCTTTTTGTTTTCGTTTTTAATTTTTTTTGTGGTACGAATTTGTCCTATCAAAAACTTGTGAATATGAAAGTTGTAGATAATATTAAGGAGATTTATAATAAAATTAATTGAAATTGATATCTTGAGAATTGACGAAGTTATGAATTTTTTTCTCCCAAAAACCCTATTTTTTGCGCCCCTTGAGCCCATTTTTAAGTTTATCAAAAATTTGTGATACATAAAATTTTGGCCCTATTTTTAGAAGTAATAAAATCTTTAAACTGATTTGATATGTACAAAAATTAAGAAGTTATGGGGGGTTTTCGGTTTTCACAAAACCCCTCTCTATTTCCATCCCCTTGGTCCGATTTTGCCCATTAACGAACTTGACCGAGATTTTATGCCCTTTGATTTTATGTATCAGTTTGGAAGAGATTGGTGCAGAATTACGAAAGTTATCGTGTCCAGAAGAAAGTGATATATATATAGAGATAGATAGATAGATACATAGATAGATAGATAGATAGATAGATAGATAGATAAAGTTTTTTACTGAGGGTGGTTTTGGGTTCTAGGAGTCATGATCGGTGTAGATCTGCAAAAATTTTTCAGAAATTCCAACATAGGAACGATCCCAATAGGTAGTATTTCATACGAAATCTACCTAAAAGGGGGGGGGGGGGTTGAAGAAGAAAAATTTTCATAACTCCGTCAATTCACAAGATATAAAATCTGCATGAATTTATCATATATCTTCTTAATATTGTCTTCAACATTTATATAGACGAGTTTTGATACGGAAAATTCTTACAGCAAAAACAAATTAAAAATACATAGTAGTTGAAGAAAAAAATCATCTTATTAAGGGTGCATTCAAATCCAAACTGTCTATTTTCTTACTCATTTTTAAATTCATTTTTGCTCTCAAATGCATTTAATTGGTAGGTTCGCTTATTCAGAAACTATATAATGTATCGCAATGATCGATTTTTTGATAGAGGCAGAATATATTTCAAAATATGATGTCAAAGTGGGCATTTTGAACGGAATTTCCCGAAGCAATTGTGTTTTCTTCTGGACACGATAACTTCCACAATTCTGCACAAATCTCTTCCAAACTGATACATAAAATCAAGGGACATAAAATGTCGGTCAAGTTCGTTAATGGGCAAAAGCAGACAAAGGGGATGGAAATAGGGAGGGGTTTTGTGAAAATCGAAAAAGCCCATAACTTCTTAATTTTTGTACATATCAAATCAGTTTAAAGTTTTTATTACTTCTAAAAATAGCGCCAAAAATTCATGCATTACAGATTTTTGATAAAATTAAAAATTGGTTCAAAGGGCCCAAAAAATAGGGTTTTTGGGAGAAAAAAATTCTTTACTTCGTCAATTCTCAAGATATCAAATCCAATTAATTTTATTATACATCTCCTTAATATTATCTACAACTTTTATGTCCACAAGTTTTTGATAGGACCAATTCGTACCGAAAAAAAAATTAAAAACGAAAACAAAAAAAAAATCCCTGCCGGCCCGGCCTACAGGCAGAGGTAGATTTCGAAGTTAAGTATACTAATTTCACCAACAAAAACTAAATCATGATTAGATATAAATCCACTTTAACAGTTTTTATCTGTCTGCTTTTGACGAGTTTTTATTTCCTTTTTATAAAATAGCTGGTTTTATGAGAATCATGTTAAGGCGATATTAAAAAAAAAAAATTTCCATACTCAACAACTCTAAATTTTCTGGCACATTTTCAGATTAATTTTTAATAAAAAAAAAATATGAAACATGCTGACGTGATTTTTTAAAAGATTTATAAGCGACCTGTGTTTTTATTTTTCTTTCAATTAATTAAAACTTGATCAATAAACAATTATTTTCTCAGTAGGGCAATATTTTTCGTTTCTAACACAATCGCTTCGGGAAATTCTGTTCAAAATGCCCACTTTGATATCATTTTTTGAAATATATTCTGCCTCTATCAAAAAATCGATCATTACTGTACATTATATAGTTTATGAATAAGAAAATCTAGCAATTGGATGCGTTTGAGAGAAAAATGAATTTAAAAATGAGTAAGAAAATAGACAGTTTGGATTTGAATGCACCCTTAATAAGATGATTTTTTTCGTCAACCGCTATGTATTTTTAATTTGTTTTTGCTTTAAGAATTGGCCCTATCAAAAACTTGTGAATATAAAAGTTGTAGATATTATTAAGGAGATGTATAATAAAATTAATTGGATTTGATATATTGAGAACTGACGAAGTTAGGAATTTTTTTCTCAACAAAAACCCTATTTTTTGTGCCCCTTGAGTCCATTTTTAATTTTATCAAAAATCTGTGATACATAAATTTTTGGTCCTATTTTTAGAAGTAATAAAAACTTTAAACTGATTTGATATGTACAAAAATTAAGAAGTTATGGGGTTTTTTCTGTTTTCACAAAACTCCTCCCTATTTCCATCCCCTTTGTCCGCTTTTGCCCATTAACGAACTTGACCGAGATTTTATGTCCCTTGATTTTATGTATCAGTTTGGAAGAGATTTGTGCAGAATTGCGGATGTTATCGTGTCCAGAAGAAAGTGATAACACAATTGCTTCGGGAAATTCCGTTCAAAATGCCCACTTTGACAAAATTTTTTGAAATATATTCTGCCTCTATCAAAAAAATCGATCATTGCGGTACATTATATAGTTTCTGAATAAGCGAATATACCAATTAAATGCGTTTGAGAGCAAAAATGAATTTAAAAATGATTCAGAAAATAAGCAGTTTGGATTTGAGTGCATCCTTAATGCAATGATTTTTCCAACACAATCCGCTTCGGGAAATTCGGTTCAAAATGCCCACTTTAACAGCATTTTTTAAAGTATATTCTGCCTCTATCAAAAAATCGACCATTACGGTACATTATATAGTTTCTGAGTAAGAAAACGTACCAATTGGAAGCCTTTGAGAGCAAAAATGAATTGTAAAATGAGTCAGAAAATACGCAGTTTGGATTTGAATACACCCTTACTTAGATTTTTTTCTTCAACCGCTATGTATTTTTAATTTCTTTTTGCTGTAAGAATTGGTCCTATCCAAAACTTGTCTATATA
The DNA here is from genome assembly GCA_963932465.1 of Maratus speciosus. Classification (NCBI taxonomy): domain Eukaryota; kingdom Metazoa; phylum Arthropoda; class Arachnida; order Araneae; family Salticidae; genus Maratus; species Maratus speciosus. Next base: position 417,874,079 of record OZ010800.1, read on the forward strand.
GATGTTGTAGACAATATTAAGAAGATATATGATAAATTCATGGGGATTTTATATCTTTTGAATTGACGGAGTTATGGATTTTTTACTTCTTCAAACCCCCTTTTTGTTTTCGTTTTTAATTTTTTTTGTGGTACGAATTTGTCCTATCAAAAACTTGTGAATATGAAAGTTGTAGATAATATTAAGGAGATTTATAATAAAATTAATTGAAATTGATATCTTGAGAATTGACGAAGTTATGAATTTTTTTCTCCCAAAAACCCTATTTTTTGCGCCCCTTGAGCCCATTTTTAAGTTTATCAAAAATTTGTGATACATAAAATTTTGGCCCTGTTTTTAGAAGTAATAAAATCTTTAAACTGATTTGATATGTACAAAAATTAAGAAGTTATGGGGGGTTTTCGGTTTTCACAAAACCCCTCCCTATTTCCATCCCCTTGGTCCGATTTTACCCATTAACGAACATGACCGAGATTTTATGCCCTTTGATTTTATGTATCAGTTTGGAAGAGATTGGTGCAGAATTACGAAAGTTATCGTGTCCAGAAGAAAGTGATATATATATATAGATAGATAGATACATAGATAGATAGATAGATAGATAGATAGATAGATAGATAAAGTTTTTTACTGAGGGTGGTTTTGGGTTCTAGGAGTCATGATCGGTGTAGATCTGCAAAAATTTTTCAGAAATTCCAACATAGGAACGATCCCAATAGGTAGTATTTCATACGAAATCTACCCAAAAAGGGGGGGGGGGGGGTTGAAGAAGAAAAATTTTCATAACTCCGTCAATTCACAAGATATAAAATCTGCATGAATTTATCATATATCTTCTTAATATTGTCTTCAACATTTATATAGACAAGTTTTGATACGGAAAATTCTTACAGCAAAAACAAATTAAAAATACATAGTAGTTGAAGAAAAAAATCATCTTATTAAGGGTGCATTCAAATCCAAACTGTCTATTTTCTTACTCATTTTTAAATTCATTTTTGCTCTCAAACGCATGCAGTTGCTAGATTCTCTTATTCAGAAACTATATAATGTACAGTAATGATAGATTTTTTGATAGAGGCAGAATATATTTCAAATAATGATGTCAAAGTGGGCATTTTGAACAGAATTTCCCGAAGCGATTGTGTTAGAAACGAAAAATATTGCCCTACTGAGAAAATAATTGTTTATTAATCAAGTTTTAATTAATTGAAAGAAAAATAAAAACACAGGTCGCTTATAAATCTTTTCAAAAATCACGTCAGCATGTTTCATATTTTTTTTTTTTTTTTATTAAAAATGAATCTTAAAATGTGCCAGAAAATTTCGAGTTGTTGAGCATGGAAAAATATTTTTTTTAATATCGCCTTAACATGATTCTGATAAAACCAGCTATTTTATAAAAAGGAAATAAAAACTCGTCAAAAGCAGACAGATAAAACTGTTAAAGTGGATTTATATCTAATAATGATTTAGTTTTTGTTGGTGAAATTAGTATACTTAACTTCGAAATCTACCTCTGCCTGTAGGCCGGGCCGGCAGGGATTTTTTAATTTTTCATTTGAATTTCAATATTTTTAAATGATTCCTTATATTTATTTATTTATTTATTTATTTATTTATTTATTATTTATTATTTTTATTTTTCCATTACTTATTTATTATAATCGTTATTTACATAGAAAGTCTTAGCTTGCCTAGCTGGGCCCTTTTTTATTTTTTCGATTTTGGTTGCAAATTTTTCTTTATTAACCCGTTCGGGACCATGATGGCATATATGCACTAGGGTGGAACTAAAAAACGAAGTTTCGAATTTTATATTCTAATAGTGATTATTTTTTTCCTTTTTAACTCCATAAAAAGAAAATATTTTTCTTTTAATTTTAAAATTATATTTTCCGGTTCCTCAAAGTGCCTGATTTTCCATAAAAGACGAAAGAAAGCCAATAATTGCATGAAAAGTTTTTTAAGCTTATTGTTAAATTTATATTTTGCAAAATTAAATTAATTAAGTGTTAATGTCCTGTAATAAAGAGAATAATTTAGTTTGAGTGCCTTAGAAAAGTTAGCCCCACTTTATTAGGTAGCTTTCTTTACAAAAAAGCTACCTATTGCAGCCGTTCGGAGGAAAGCGATTTCAAAAAATTTTGGTATATTTTCATCGATCATGACCCCCAGACCCCGAAACCACCCTCCGTTCAAAATTGATATATATATATATATATATATATATATATATATATATATATATCTGACCTATGTCACACTGTAACTCCCGTAATTATGAACCGATTTCGATGTAATTCGGTGTGTACATAGTACATACCAATGTCTCGACCGAGTTCGTTGGCCAGCTTCATCCGCCGTTTTGTTTCAAAATGGCGGCCATTTAAAATTTTTAAAAAAATTTAAAACTTGAAATGTGGTACCAAAAAATTAAAAATGGAAAAATATTTTTTTCTTATGTATTTGACCTTTATACAAAGATTCCGGAGCAGTTTTTGTTTCGTCTATATCTTAAAAAATGGCTGAGTTATAGCATTTTGAATTTCTAGCGTGGCTGACATTTTGAAACGTCCTGAATTTTGTCACGCGATAAAAGGCGTATTTATGAACCGACTTGGATGTAATTCGGTGTGTACATTGTACATACCAATCTCTCGACCGAGTTCGTTGGCCAGCTTCATCCGCCATTTTGTTTCAAAATGGCGGCCATTTAAAATTTTTTTAAAAATTTAAAATTTGAAATGTGGTACCAAAAAATTGAAAATGGAAAAATATTTTTTTCTTATGTATTTGACCTTTATACAAAGATTTCGGAGCAGTTTTTGTTTCGTCTATATCTTAAAAAATGGCTGAGTTATAGCATTTTGAATTTCTAGCGTGGCTGACATTTTGAAACGTCCTGAATTTTGTCACGCGATAAAAGGCGTATTTTATGAACCGATTTGGATGTAACTTCGTTCATACATAGTACATACCAATGTCTCGACCGGGTTCGTTGGCCAGCTTCACCCGCCATCTTGTTTAAAAATGGCGGCCATTTAAATTTTTAAGAAAAATTTAAATTTGAAATGTGGTACCAAAAATTAAAAATTGAAAAAATATTTTCTTCTTATGTGTTTGACCTTGATAAAAAGATTCGGAAGCAGTTTTTGTTTTGTCTATATCTTAAGAAATGGCTGAGTCATAGCATTTTGAATTTCTAGCGTGGCTGACATTTTGAAACGTCCTGATTTTTCTCACGTAATAACAGGCGTATTTATGAACCGACTTGGATGTACCTTGGTGTGTACATAGTACATACAAATATCTCGACCGAGTTCGTTGGCCAGCTTCATCCGCCATCTTGTTTCAAAATGGCGGCCATTTAAAAAAATAAAAAAATAAAAAAATTTAAATGAGATACCAAAAAATTGGAAAATGAAAAAGATTTTTTTTGTATGTGTTTGACCTTAATACAAAGATTCCGGAACAGTTTTTCTTTCGCCTATATCTAAAAAAAAAATGGCTGAGTAATAGCATTTTGAATTTCTCTTGTGGCTGACATTTTAAAACGACCTGATTTTTGTCACGCGATAACAGGCGTATTTATGAACATATTTGGATGTAATTTGGTCTGCACATAGCACATACCAATGTCTCGACCAAGTTCGTTGGCCAGTAGGGCTGGATTAATTATCAATATATCGGTCAAATATTGATATTTTTTAACTATCGCAATAACAATATGTAAGCTCTGACTCTAACGATATATCCCAATAGCGATATCTAATCTCTGGCTCTACTTATATATCCCAATAACATTTTTTTCCCGCACCACGACTTCGAACCGCAAGAAGAAAAAGCGCCGAATATTGCGTAACCAATAACTTCTTTAAACCTTTCTCTCATCCGATAGATGCATTTATTCGCAGCCCCGCTTTATTCTAAATTCCCTCCCGTGATAATCTGTCTTTCGTTCATATCCCAGACCCAGACTAATTCATATTCTAATATATCAACATACATATGTCCGTTCGTTACTGAATAATGGTTTAATCGTCGTTGTTTTAATTTCGCTGCTACTATTGGTTTAGACATATTAGAACATATCAAGTCTTTGATACGTCCTGGCCAATGACTTCTTCAATCCTTTCTCTCATCCGATAGATGCATTTATTCGCAGCCCCGCTTTATTCTAAACTCCCCTCCTGTGATAATCTGTCTTTCGTTGATATCCCAGACCCAGAATAATTCATATTCTAATATATCAACATACATATGTCCATCAGTGGTGTAGTCATAAAAGAAACAGAGGGTATACGCTCAAGACAGAGGGTATACCCTAGTGTATATATGCTATAACTTTCTTGAGAAACAGAGGGTATACGGTGTTCCTTAAAAAAATCCATAGGGTATACGGCGTATACCCTCGTATACCCTCCACTACATCCCTGATGTCCGTTCGTTACTGAATAATGTTTTAATCGTCGTTGATTTAATTTCGCTACTACTATTGGTCTAGACATATTAGAACATATCAAGTTTGATACGTCCTGGCCAATGACATGAGCTAGAACATCTGTTCATTGTTGAGTCAATAATTGCTATTGTCTATAGGCTTCATTCAATGCTCGTTCGTATGGTCTTCTCGAGCGAGTTATCGGCAGTGATTTTATATTTTATAGTAAGATGAACGTACGGTGTCGGGTAAATTGCCCGAATTATAATCAAGTGATTTAAAAAAAAGAGGCTAAGAGTAACGTGTGGCAATATTTTGGATGCCCAGGTAATGAAAATGGTGAAGTAATAAATGAAAAAATTGCAGTATGCAGTATATGCGTTCGACCGGTATTTGCAAAAGCTACTTCTAATTTATGGAGCCATCTTAGCTATAATCAACCTCTACAATATGATGGACTACATTCAAGGTAAGAATTGATTTACTTTATTTTACTGATTTACTTTACTGATTGATTTTATTGATAATATTCACACGGGCGTGGAAATTAGTTAAACGAATTCCAGTTGTAATTTTTCAATGAAAATATATTTCTGATTTTTTTTTTATTATATAATTTCTTTAATTTTAAATAAGACAAAAAAAAAAATCGTGTTTTAAAAAATGACATAAATGAGCAAAAAGATAAAAAAGAACAATAAACATAAAAAATATTACTACATCTGGGCCTTATTTTTAAAGTCTGTAAATGTAATATTATTAAATGGCATTATACTGGATGTCTGCAAACTGGGCTGGAACGCTTGGATTAACTTCGTGTCATTAGACTGAAGTCGTCTTTGCTTTTTGCTCTGGACATGCAGGCTAGGTCGGCCTTTTTTTCTGCTCACTCGGGGTGTAGTGCGGTACGGGTCGCGTCTTACCAGAGCCAAACCCGAAAACTCTGCTTAAAGTCAACCCGACCGACACCCGGCACACTTCATCACAAACTCGAAGTGGAAGAAAATAAATTCATATTTTAATACAATATAAAAAAGAATTGTTCTGTAATATCAAATTTATCTTTTTAGTACAAAATTGAATACATATACACTCATTAATGTTCAATTATATAGTTTTTTTCATAAAATATATTCTTGACTTTCTTTTAAAATGGTTGGTCTACACGAACCGCGTGTCGGGTCGGGTTCGGGTAACCTAAGACGATGCAAGAATCTAATTTGAAGACTGCGTCGGGTTTGAACTTTTTTGTAATATACGTCGAATTGATAGTTTCCCTTAATTTACTTTTCTCTCTCTATTTTTTGGTAAAAATAATAGTTATATAATACATTTTTAATAGAAATTTTGAGGCTTTATTTTTGCTTAAAAAACTACAGAGTAATAATTTAAAAATCTATTTTCTTTTTTCATTGTTTAAAAGTTTGGATTTTCTTTAACCACATTTTACTTTCATTTTAAATTACATTAAAATTTTTATAGGTTTATGTGCTTAGTGTTGACTCTAGAAAAAAAAGGCCGCCGGGCGGGAATTTTTCACATAGGGGACAATATTCTGAAAAAGGATACTTTTTCTCAAAAAGGGAATACTATTCTAATAAAAGGGCACTTTTTTTCAAAAAGGGCACACTTGTACCTTGTTTACAAAAAATATTTTGAGCTGGTTTGTTTAGAGTCCCTAGAATTTGTGATGTTTTTCCGAGATCAACTGAATTGCCACGGGGCGTATAGGAAGTATTAAAAAGGCAGCCGGGCGCATCGGAAGAATTTCTAAAGAGCCACCGGGTGCCAAAATAGAAATAAAAAGGGCCACTGGGCGCAAAATATAAATAAAAAGGGCCGCCAGGCGTAAAATAGAATTAAAAAGGGCCGCCGGCCGCTGCGCCCTGCTAAAGCAGCTTAGAGTCAACACTAGTGCTTATAATTGCTTAAGTGATCAGATCAAGATCACTAAAATTGATATACCATGTTCTATGGCCGGCACAGACGCACAAATAATCTGAAAAATCCAGTACTTTAATTTTTATACATAAATATGCGGTACAAAATTCGAAATCCAGCACCCATTGGACCTTGGCGATTCCTAATTTCGTTTCATTTTAATTAAATATATATATCTACCGCCGCCCTCCTCCACCCCACCTCCTCTCCCAAAATACAAAAAACTGCGTGATTTACGTCAAGAATGCGTTTTCAATACTAAAAAACCATAATATTAAAGCAGATGTTTTAATAGCGAATTTTTTTAATGTAAGAAAAAAAAAATCTATCCACATTGAACACTCTCTTTCCCCGCAAATTATTTATATCAGAAACACGTTTACAATACTGAAAAAAGATAGTACTTAAAAATAATAAAACTAAAGTAGATATTTGAGTTAAAAAGAAAAAATAAACAAATAAAAGCTCTATCCATGGTTTCTTTCTGCATTGAAAAACATAATGATCTGATTGTGTAAACATATGACTTCCGATTTCTCGAGGCGAGGTGAATAAACGAAAACAAACTGCAGATGCGCTCCTGCTTTTCATTCGAAGTTTCGGAAGGCGTTGTACCTTTCTAATAAATAATTAAATTTTAATAAAAATTTCTTACACAGCCTAATTTACTATTATTTCAACTAGCTGAAAATTTGAAAGAAATCGGTGAATTTACATAGGAGATATGGATATATTGATTTTTTTTTTTTTTTTTTTAACAGTAAGGAAAAGAAGATTTTGATTTTCATTCTGTTTCTTTTTTTGTTTGCTTGCAACTGTTTTTTTTCTCTGCACTTAAGCACTACAAACTTGATGTCACTTTCAAGGTCCTTTTTATACGATTTAAAAGAATAGAATTTGAATAATGTGTTCTCGCGCTAAAATGAGGGGGGAGGGAGGTGGAGTTTTCTGTCATGACGGCTTTTTAAAAAGCCATCCGGACAAGGCGTGGGTATCTATAAGATGTATATTCATTTGTAAATAATTATATGATTATTAATGTTTTAAAATTTTTTGTTTATTAATCTTTTAAAATAAATATTATGAGTATTTTCATAAATTTATAATGCAATGATTTCTTTGAACTAACCAAGACTCTCTGATTTCGAACTTCTTGAAATCTAATGCAGAATATCGATTGTTTTGTTTATGTATTTGTTTTTGTTAGCCAATAACTTTATTTTATTTCTATTTTTTTTTTTTTTCATTTGAAACATTTCTTTTTTTTTTTATCCTTTTAAATTCAGTGGCACTTTCGAAATAAAAAACAGATTTAAATATCAAACCGAGTATTTTGCGTAATCAAGTAGAATTTTATGGTAAGTTTTTCTTTTTTGTTAGTTTCTTTCTGGAAAAATATGTTGTTATGGGTCTAGATGTTATTTACAAAATATTTATAAAAAAGTGAACTTTCCTTAGCATAGGTCTATTTCCAAATGGGATTTGAATATGTATATTTTAAAAATTTTAATGTTTTATTCATCCATAGATAAACAAATATGAAGGTATAAAGACAGAGAAATTTTCTTAATATTTTAACTATTAAGAATGTATTGATACTCTTAGAAAAAGATTAAAAAATAAAATTTCTGCTGCATCTGTCATTCACTGAAGACTATTTAATTACGAGTATATGCAATTATGACATTAAATCTGTTTCAGTTTTTGCTTTTCACTTATTTTAATCATTTTAAAATCATCAACGTCTTAAAATTGAGAACTTTTTAGTTTATCTAGCAAAGTTTTTTTTTTAAATAATATTCTCCGTTTACGCGATAAAATTAAATAGTTAAAAGGTTATTCATAAATAATACATAAAACAGGAAGAATCGAGAACAAGCTAAAGAAAACCACTATGTAATCAATGATATAAGTGCAAATAGATAACGAATATTGGTTCCTTTTTCTAAAGTATTTATTTGTATCATATATATATATATATATTTAAAGAATATTGCGTGAGCAAATAGGTATAAAACATTAATTCTTTGCTTCCTACAGCTATTTGCAATAAAATTATTCCTACTATACCATTTGTCTTTAGCAATAAGAAATTGTTCTATTCCCTCACACTTTAAAGTAGTTATCGCGATATATCACCGATATTGATATTAACTCGTTGATATATTGCGATATTAAATTTTTGATATCGTCCAGCCCTATTGGCCAGCTTCATTCGCCATCTTGTTTCAAAAGGGTTGCCATTTAAAAAAAAATTAAATTTAAAATTCAAAATGAGGTATTAAAAAATTGGAAAATGAAAAAGATTTTTTTATGTGTTTGGCCTTGATACAAAGATTCCGGAGCAGTTTTTGTTTCTGAAAATTTGTTCTTTAGTTGATATCTTAAAAAATGGTTGATTTATAGCACTTTGAATTTCTAGCATGGCTAACATTTTGAAACGATCTTGTATTTGTCACACGATAACACACGTATTCGCCTATTTCGATGTAAGAAGGCATGTGGATAGTATACATCAACACCTCGACCAAGTTCGCTGGCCAGCTTCATCAGCCATCTTGTTTCAAAATGGCGGCCATTAAATTAAAAAATATATATATATTTAAATTGAGGTGCAAAAAAATTAGAAATTGAAAAAGGTTTCTTTCTTAAGTATTTGATCATGATATAAGGATTCAGGAGCATTTTTTGTTTGTCTTTTCCTTAAAAAATGGCTCAGATATAGCAGTTTCAATTTCTATTGTGGGTGACATTTTGAAAAATCTGATTTTTTGCATGCGACAGCACTCCTATATATTAACCGATTCCGATGTGAGTGAGCATGTGCACAGCAATTACTAAGGTCTCGACCAAGTTCACTGCTTAGCCTCATCCACCATGTTGTCTTAAAATGACAGGCACTTTAAGAAATTGCCGAATTTGGCAGTCAAATATACGTTACTTTAAAGAAAAGCAGCTTGGATAAAGCTGACTAATTTCGCGAAATTCTCATTCATTATATTGATAAAAATTAGTATTGAATCTCCTATATTCGGTTTCCACTAAATTGAGCTTCGTGTGTTTGCATGATATAAGTTGGATTTTTTAAAATAAGGATTATGAAAGCTACCTCTTCCTCCCGGCACTGGCCGGAAGGACTTTTTGACTTTTGTAGAAGCCAGCGTCATGGACGTCGGCTTTCATTGTCTCTGATTTATTTGGCTGCGACACATAACAAGTTAGTCCGGACGAACATATGAAGAAGTTATGAAACATTATTTTTTGGGTTCAATTTAACTTAAAATCTGACAGATGGAATCTGGTACACACTATTTTTAAAATATCTAAAGCTGTTGATGATACATTTAAAAGTGTATTGCTGAGACCTTCAATTCCGACGGTTTCTGATACACAAATCATAAAAAATGATTAGAGACTAGTGCGAGAAATGTCAAAATTTGAAGAAAAATATTAAGATTAGAAAGAATAATCCCACATCCAATATAAAATTGCAAAATATTAGGTAATCCTGTAAAAAACATTTCTTTGTGTAAAAGCACTAAATATTATCGTGTATCAGAACAAGAACGTCACTTTCTCAAAGACCAAAGAGAGATGGGGTGATGACAATAGCATCAATAGATATAAAAACTACAAAAAATGTGTAGCAAGACTGGAAATGGAAATATCAAGGAAAAAAGTTATTTTAAAACAAAAAAATGATGTTTTGATTGAATGATCGTCAAGTGTAAAAAACAGTTCGGAAGGAAATAGTTCAATCGGTTGTTTTTCTAAACCTGAATTTGATAATCAACACGGTGAAAGAACCGGAGTATTAGACAGAACTGCAAATATTATTGCAAGTGGCACCTTAGAAGATATGGGTATTTCTGATGATAATAAAGAAAAGGTAACTGAAAGAAGGACTTGGAGACGACAAAGAGAAAAGAAAAGGAAGAATTTGAAAGAACAGGAAAGACGAAATGAGTTAATTTTAGAAGGTTAATATTTTTATGGCAGAAAAGATAACGCTATGATAACTGAAGCAGAGGGAAAAAAGTATAAAGAATCATTAAAGACGAACATCTGGTCTCAGTTCAAAAACCAGGATAAAAATATATTGGTCATATTTCATTGACATCATCTTCTTATATTAATATAGCTACTACAATTTTAGTGTATTTTCAAAATAATAATACAGACATTTAGAGTTTGAGAGTTATTAGGTGAAACAGAAACGCCTTTAATGCAGGATGCAAATCTGGACAAATCTTGTTAAAACATCGGAAGCAATACCCTAAAAACTTTATAATGGATAATTTGATTATTACATGCAAATGAACTTTTTTCTTAGATACTTATTTCAACATCTTGCTGAAAAACTACGGGTACAAAGGGATTTTCTGGACCAGTAGGAAAGCGACTTGAAAAATTGCGAACATATTGAAATTATAGACTATAAAAACATTGATCCTATCTTGACGGTCTGATCGGATGAAGAACTTAAAAAAAGTACAAACAGGGGATACACCTGAATTTTAGATTTTCCTTGTCATACTCCAACAGTGGAAACGTGTGTCAAAATTGTCCCGCGAGCTGCGTCAACCGTCTTTAAATATTAAGCAAAAGACGGCTTAATCTTGGGAAAGTTGAATTCTCACAATGTAATAACAAAGTTTGCCTAAAAAGACAGTAGGTTGAATATCCAATTTAATTAATTCATAGCAAAGGGAGGTAAGGAGGGAGGAAGTCGATATTTAACCACTTCCTCGTGGTGACTTCTGGATAGTATTTGCTAAATAAAAATAGATATGAGCTAACAGCTACGTTGTTTACTTTCAGTTACTTTATACTGAAATTTTAAAACTTTGACCTCCTTGAGGAACCGGAAAACAACTTAATTTAAAAAAACCTTTTCAGCCAAAAGTTTAGACATCCAAAAAGGAAAAAAGTTTTTACTATTACACATTAAAATAAAAAAGTTTTTTTTACCCTATACTTAAGTTCCACCCTAATATGCACCCTCAAAATGTTCTTAAAGCGCTTGAGTTTAATACCAGTAAAAGAGAAAAGTAAAACTGATTTTATTTAATTACGACATTTTCCTGATTTATAAAGTTAAGTCAAATAATTAACAAAAAGTGGTGCCAAACGAATAAAATACGTGTAAAAGATGCCGGTCCTGAACGGATTAAGACACTTTCAAGACCGGTTCTGAAATATAAAGTGACCTCATAAAAGTCTGCAACCAGAAATGAAAAAAGTAAAAAAAATGCTCGGTCATAGATCGAACTCAGCTATCCTGTGCAAAAAAAGTTGTTTAAAAATATCGAAATGCAAACGAAAAATTTGACAAGAACTCTCCCATAGGTTTAAACATTAGCTTGCGAGTGTCGTCATAGCGGCACTTAAGAGCCCACTTCAGTCACGGAAAGAAAGGGAAAAGCTAATGTAAAGTCTATGAGAGAGTTATTTTCAAATTTCTCGCATTGATTTTAATATTTTCGGATTTTAATATTTTCGGATTTTTTTCTTTCTTTCTTTTTTTTTTTTTTTTTTTTTCATAGGATAGCCGAGGACGATCTACAACCGGGATAGTTTTTACTTTTTCGATTTCGGTTTCAGATTCTTTTTAAAAATTTACTATTACTTTCGGAACCGGTTCCGAAATTGAAACTACCCTATTATAAAAAATACTATAACCAAAATCAAAAAAGTAAAAAGCTAGCCCTGTACTAGCCCTGTTGTAGATCATCCTCAGCTATCCTATGCAAAAAAAAAAAAAAAATCATATATTACTTTTTTTTATTAATTTTTCAATTAATTAACAACAGTGAAATCACGCTTGAAATTATTGAATATTTAATACGTGATTTATGACATTGCTAACTAAGCGTATAACCAGCAGAGTGAAAAATGTCCAAGCCGGGAATCGAACCTGGAACCTTTGAAATAGCGCCCCAAGTGCTCTACCATTTAAGCTACGAGGACGATACCCAGCTCAGCATCTCTCACTCATATATGTTGGTAAGGCTGAATCTGCAGCACAAGGTGGAACAGTCATCATGAGCACACAATCCTGCGGCGAAACACGAGACACAAATAAGCCCAGCATCGGTGAACACATATAACATTTTTTAAATTAATTTTTCAATTAATTAACAGCAGTGAAATTACGCTTGAAATTATTGAATATTTTATACGTGATTTATCACATTGCTAACTAAGCGTATAACCAGCAGAGTGAAAAATGTCCAAGCATGGAATCGAACCCGGAGCCCTTGGAATAGCGTTCCAAGTGTTCTACCATTTTCACCGATGGTTCACCGATGCTGAGTTTATTTGTGTCTCGTGTTTCGCCGCAGGATTGTGTGCTCATGAAGACTGTTCCATCTTGTGCTGCAGATGCAGCCTTACAAACATATGTGAGTGACAGACGCTGAGCTGGTCATCGTACTCGTAGCTTAAATGGTAGAGCACTTGGAGCGCTATTCCAAAGGTTCCGGGTTCGATTCCCGGCTTGGACATTTTTCACTCTGTTGGTTATACGCTTAGTTAGCAATGTCATAAATCATGCATTAAATGGTAAAAAAAATCATTCAAAAATATTGAAATTGGAGCGAAAAATTTGAAAATAACGCTCGCTTAGACTTAACATTAGCGTTCGACTTTTTCCGAGTAACTAGTGTGGCCTCTTAAGAGCCTATACTAGTCACGCTGAGAAATGCGAACGCTAATGTTAAGTCTATGGGGGTGTTATTTTCAAATTGCTCGATTTGATTTTAATATTTTTGAATGATTTCTTTTGCATAGTATAGCTGAGGGCGACCTACAACCGGGATAGTTTTTACTTTGTCGATTCTCTTTTCAGATTTTTTTTTTTTTTTTTAATTACCTTCACTTTCGGAACCGATTGGAACCGGTTCTGAAATTGAAACTATCCTAATATTAAAAAAAAAAAACTTTAACCAAAATCGAAAAGTAAAAACTAGCCCGGTTGTAGATCGTCCTCATCTATCAAATGCAAAAAAAAAAAAAAAAAAAAAAAAAAAAAAAAAAAATCATTAAAAAATATTAAAATCAAAGCGAGATATTTGAAAATAACGCTGCCATAGACTTAGCATTAGTGTTCGAGTTTTTCCGCCTGACTGGTTCTTATGGCTCTTATGGCTCCGCTTGAACAAGCGCTCGAGAACACAATGCTAATGTTAAACCTATGAAAAAACATTTCGCCGATTTCTCATTTGCATTTCCATAGTTTTGAAAAGAAAAAAAAATTCCCACATAATAAATGAGATCCTAATAAATAATCGCCGTTGATTAAATTTTTGGTTTTTGTTTCTGTTTGATTAAGATATTACTTACAATTTTGGAACTTGAAAAAAGAAGGTATTTTTTCATTCACAACTTTATAAAAATTACTCACGAAAGATTCTGAAAATTAAATAAAAAATCCAGGTGTAGATTAAACATTAAACTTTTGGGATAATTTTGTTTCATAATTTTATACTAAGTAGGGAATGTAAAATCAGCGAAATATGATTGTGACTTTTAATGAAAATTTGAGCGAAATCGCTAAAATCAACACCTCCTCCTATAGGCCACTTCCCTCACTTTCAGAAATACTTTCTTCAATTCACGGAAATTATTCTGGCAGCACTGCTGCCAGGATTTTCCCGTTAATTGACGAATATCCGTTAATTTTTTTCCCCGTTAGGTAAAATATCCGTCAATTGAAGAAAGTCTGGAAAAAATAAATTTGCCGACGTTGGAATCGAACCAGCCATCCCAGTCTTACGAGACGTGCACGGTAACGACTGCGCTGCAGTTGAACCGAAGTAGAGCGCTTTGAAGTAAATATGTTTGCTTCAAATGGGCATGGTTTGATTAATTTCTTTAAAAAGCTTTGAATTTTGAAGTTAATTTCAGGAAAATTCAGTCTTTAATGAGATTGTGACCGGGGTTTTAATACTTTAGTATTAAAATAGAATAAAAATATGAATTAGAAATATTTTCAAGTAGATTGCTCAATGTAAAATATGAATATTATATTTTTATTCGATAAGATTTTTTTGAGTAAAACCGATTTTTTCCCCATTTAATATTTAAATTAAATGTGTTCATTTAAAATATAGTTTAAATGCGAATATTTTTTATAAGCAACTTTATAAATTAATCTTTTAAAACTTTTTTTAACTTATTCAACTTTAAAAAAATAAATTGTGAGTACATTTTAATGAATGGGAAAAGTAATTGCTATTTATTTTTAAATTCGAAAGCGTTTTCTCTGTTTTTATTAAATTATAAGTCTTAATTTATATAATTTTTGGTTATTCTTTTTTAAATAAATTCGAATTTTAGTATTAATAGAGCGCATGCGTTCTAGGAATGAACAGAATTTCTCCCTCTTTTTCAGACAGAATTCACGGATAAAACATGTTTTCTAGGAGTACGGAAATTGTTTGTTAAAAAAGGAGAAATAATTTAGTGTATATTGACCCGTTTTTCTAATACGAAAGACTTTCTCTAGGACAGGGACGGCGAACCTATGGCACTCGTGCCATAAGTGGCACGCTGTAGATTATTTTTGGTACGGTGTAGATTCAGGTTCTACACCAAAATATAGTAGAATTTCACAAAATTCAATAATTAATCTAGATGTTGTCTCTGTTTATCTGAATTCGATGAATTCGGTTGGTTGTCATTGTCATACAGATTGAAGAATCTGAAATATAACCTAATGTATCCCAATCTAACTCGATATTGGCTCACAAAATTTTAAGAATAAAAGAGAATTATTAGGAGGTTATCGCAAAACAAAGATTAAAAAGCATTATAAGCAAAAATGTAGGTGGTAAAATTAAAACAACTTGGAGTTGAATTTCAGTTCATTTCTATTTTTATAATTATTTCTGCGAGACATTATTTTTGGACATAAATAACATGAAAAATACAAGTAAAACGTCTTGTCAAATGAGTCCAATTCAGCTTGCATTCTCTTAAAAATAATCTAAGATAAGACAACGGAAATAATACTTTTAAATAAATTTCTAAAGTATAATATCAAATATTACCCATATTTTTTTAATGCTAAAAATTTTTTAAAGTAATTTTGATTCATTATTATTTGATCTCTTAAATTTTTTTATTGTTGGCACGTCATGATCACGCAAAATATATTTTTGGAAAAATTTGGCACCTGGATGTGATAAGGTTCGCCGTCCCTGCTCTAGGACATCTGTTTAAATTGGACATCTAGCTTTTTAACCTATTGATGGTCAGTGATGCATTTATGCAACACTTAATTTTAATGCCTAAATGCTTCAACTGACATCAGAATTTTGGAATGGAACTTTCCCTTTTATTAAGTACGTAAATATTCAATCTCACTTAACCCATTAACGACGGAATTATTTTCCTTCTTTAAAATAGAAATTGTGCATTTCACACCACTTTTCCAGAATAATAATATTTGTTTTATTTTATTAAGGAGTTTCTGTCATCCAAGAAAGGTAATATCTCTTGAGAATTATTGGTATGGAAAGAATAAACGTATTGGCAGCCTTGCTGTGACCATATGGTAACGCTAGGCCTTAATGGGTTAATCAGTCCTGGTTATTAGTCTACAGCTTCAAAGCATTTCGGCGACATCTTTAACCTCTTCGCTACCTGAGTTCACATATGTTGGACCTCTATTCTTTTCCCCATAAAAACTAAACTGTTTGGCTTCATTTCTTAATAGCTGAATGTTTTTTGCTTTAAAAGCAAACCAATAGGTGGCAAAATCTATGCTCATCTCCTCATAAAATAGATGTTATTTTCATCTGAGTTTGCAAAACGCCTTCAAGAGGGTGTGGCCAAGAAATTGAGAAATTTTCATACTTATTTAACTTAAATCCTTTACAATAAAAGGTTTTGAGGATTTGTAATATCATTCACTTGATTAAAGGCCTTAAATTTGTGATTGTGTGTATTTGGGTTAGTGATAATTAAATGGATATTTTAACGGAATTTGTAATTTTAGATCCCTGTTTGTAAACATAAATTACTAGTCCCCTAAAGTATCAATTTCCGAAAAGTTCTTTTTTCTGTCATCTATGATGTCATTTTGTTTATTTAAAACCAATGAATGGGTAATTGTAGTATTATTTTAGCTTTGGGAACGAAGAGGTTACACTAAGAAATATATTTATTTGGGAGGAAAGCAAAATGTAAACAAGAACTACCCCGTAGTCAACAGTTCTGCATCTGCAATCAATAGTTGGACGCGCTTAGTACCGTCTGCTGTCCTTTTTCATTTCGTAACAGTACGTGAGGAAAAACTTTTACTTATTTCTGAATAAATTTAAAGTAAAATAGTACGATTTTTCTTGTCGTTCAAAAAATTAAGAAGCTTTTTCACAATTTTGTAAGAGTACATTTAATTTTGTTCTTAAACCGAAAAATCAATTGTTTCTAATGGGCAAGACCGGAAAACAGCAAAACGGAAAATTTTCTGTAATTTATGGGTAAAAATTCCCGTAAAAAAACGGAAATAGTACTGGCGTCTAGATTGCCAGTAGTATTTCCGTTTTTTAGTCCGTTTTTTTTTACAGTGTAGCCAGCGATTGTCAAAAACATGTTTTTCCAAGCTCAACAACTGGAAACTTTCTGACGCATTTGCGGACACATTTTTAGGCATAAAAGCATGAAACTGTCAGGTATGACTATTGAAATTATGTGAAATGGAGTACCACTTTCTGATAAATGTATTATAAAAATCTTAAGTTATAAACAATTGCTGTCTCATGAAAATCTCTCTCAGGATGTCGTGTCCGAAAATTCGGTTCAGGACGGCAACCAACTTCACAGCCGTTTCTAAATATTCTCCTTTATTAATAAAATAAAAACGTTATTCAATTTCATAGTTTCCCAATAAGAATATTTGGCCAACTTTGTGTGCTTATAGGACGAAAAATGAATTCAGAAATGTATGCCAGAGAACTACACTGTAAAAAAAGACAGATGTTTCTTATTGTTGGAAAATATAATCAGGGCTGCCACTGGCGACTATTAGGTAGATTTCGTAAGAAATACTACCTATTGCAGTCGTTACCATGGTGCGACTTTTGAAAATTTCCTTCATAACTTTTCATTATAGGACCCCAGGAACCCAAAACCACCCCCACCTAAAAAGTTTATATATATATATATATATACACACACACACACATATATATATATATATATATTGCGGTTTTTGATGATGGTCGGTAACGTTTAATTAATGGTTATATATATATATATATATATATATATATATATATATATATATATGCCGGGTGTCCTAAAAAGGACTGACTGATTTTAAAACTCAATAACTTGCAAACGGTGACAGATATTTAAAAATTTCTTGCAGGAGGGTTATGCATAAAGTCAAAAGTTTTATTACAGTGATTTTCGATTTTAGTTCGAATTAGAAG
The DNA here is from genome assembly GCA_963932465.1 of Maratus speciosus. Lineage (NCBI taxonomy): Eukaryota > Metazoa > Arthropoda > Arachnida > Araneae > Salticidae > Maratus > Maratus speciosus. The sequence continues at coordinate 417,891,905 of OZ010800.1, forward strand.
CAATAGATGGCGCTGCGATCAATAGACGTTAAATTCAGGCTCGTTTTTTGGTACTTCGTGGCCCGCTTAATACATTTTCATCTCCTTTTTCCGCATGGAACAAGAAAAAGGACCAAAAATCGAGCCTGTATTTAGCGACTATTGCTTACAGCGCCATCTATTGTTTGTAATTCGAACTAAAATAAAAAATCACTGTAATAAAACTTTTGACTTTATGCATAACCCTCCTGCAAGAAATTTTTAAATATCTGTCACCGTTTGCAAGTTATTGAATTTTAAAATCAGTCAGTCCCTTTTAGGACAGGACACCCGGTATATGTATGTATGTATGTACAAAATTTTGTCCGCACGATAAAAGTCGCAATTATGCACCGATTGTCCTCAAACCCGCCAACAACTTTGATATGGCTAATATCTCGGCGGGGATTGAAAATGGGCGAAATCGGCCCAAGAGAGTGGAAATGGGGAGGGTTCAAAATTTTGAATACTGTCTTAACATAATTCTGATAAAAACCAGTTCTTACACAACAATGGCAGGAAAAAAATAAAAGTTTTTCGTTATAGCAGTTGCCAACAATTAAAAAATAATAATAAAATTCTCACCACAACAATTACTTTTCTATTGAAAAATTTTCACGTGTAAAATTAAATAATTTGACAAATTGAAAACAAATTGAATATTACGTCATAAGTTTTCTAGAGCAAGATTTCAGCATGAAAACTCAAAATAAAATAAATAGTTTGACGAATTAAAAAAATATGTATATTGCGTCATATTGGAAATATAATGGACATCAGCAGGTGAATATGTAGCGCCATGTGAGTTTGAAGAAACGTATTAAAACCCGACTATGGAAATATTAACATATTTTTACACATTAAGGTTCTCTGAATTTTTTGTAGCCATTTTTTAAACCTATTCCATATACATCGTGTATTTGTGTATATTATAATTTTCACAAAAAGTTTAGCTCCCTACAGCTCACTCTTTGTGAAGAAACTGGGTTTATCTCTAATCTTGATTTAAGTTTTGTTGGAGAATTTAGTACTTAACTTCGAAATCTACCTCCGCTGTAGGCCCGCGCCGCCACGGATTTTTTAGGTAGATTTCGTAAGAAATACTACCTATTGCAATCGTTACCATGGTGCGACTTTTGAAAAATTCCTTCATAACTTTTCATTACATGACCCCAGGAACCCAAAACCACCCCCACCTAAAAAGTTTATATATATATATATATATATATATATATATATATATATATATATATATATATATGTATGTATGTACTAAATTTTGTCCGCACGATAAAAGTCGCAATTATGCACGGAACGTCTTCGAACTCGCCAACAACTTTAAGATAGCTAAGTTCTCGGCGGGGATTGAAAATGAGCAAAATCGGTCCAAATGAATGGGAATGGGGAAGGTTTAAAATTTTGAATACCGTCTTAACATGATTCTGATAAAACCAGCTTTTACACAACAATGGCAGGATAAAATAAATATTTTTCGTTATAGCTGTTGCCAACAATTAAAAAAAAAGCAATAAAATTCTCACCACAACAATTGCTTTTCTAATGCAGTGTTCTCACGTGAAAAATTAAATTAGATAAATAGTTTGACGAATTGAAAACAAATTGAATATTACGTCATAAGTTTTCTAGAGCAAGATTTCTGCATGAAAATTCAAAATGAAATAAATAGTTTGACGAATTGAAAAAAATTGAATATTACGTCATAAGTTTTCTAGAGCAAGAATCCTGCATGAAAATTCAAAATGAAATAAATAGTTTGACGAATTAAAAAAAACAACAAAATATTGCGTCATATTGAAAATATAATGGACCACAGCAGGTGAATATGTAACGTCATTGAGTTTGAAGAAGCGTATTAAAACATGATAAAAAACCGAGTATGGAAATATTAACATACTTTAACACTTTGAGGTTCTCTGAATTTGATTTAGCCATTTTTAAACCTATTCCATATACATGCGTGTGTGTATATTAGAATTTTCACAAAATGTTTAGCTTCCTAGAGCTCATTCTTAGCGAAGGAACTGGGTTTATCTTTAATCTTGATTTAAGTTTTGTTGGTGAATTTAGTACTTAACTTCGAAATCTACCTCCGCCTGTAGGCCCGAGCCGGCAGGGATTTTTTTTTTTTTATTCTATTCGCACCACTATTTTTGAAATGCAAATTTGTAATATATTTTTCTTGCAGATGTTGTCTAAGTGTATCAGAAATATTTCTGTTTTTAAAAAGTGGCGCGAAATGTAATTAAAAAATAGTTGCCTGTATAATGTAACCACGAATTGAAATAGACAATAGCATCTTCCGAGTTATTCACTGAAAAGTATTCTTTATCTTTAGAGATCTCAGAAAAAAATATTTTTTTGAGATTTAAAGAAGCATTTATAAAAAATAAATTGAAAAAAGTTTATTTTGCCGTCACTGATTTTCTGAGACGTTTCCGAGTTGTTTTTACAGTGCATGAATCAATTTTCTCAAACCGGAATATCGCCTTTTCGGATACTATCCCTTATTAAGTAAGTGTTTTATGTTCAACAGACATGTTTAACAGATCAAACATTCAAAATTAATAGCATTTCAAAATTTAATGTACCTTAACATTTCAAAAATCTGTTGGTTTCTAAGATTTCTAAAAATAAATGAACAGCATTAAGATGAACAATAAAATTAATATTATTTTGTTGCAATTGTATGTATAAATTCAGTTATGCAGCTGAAAATGTTTACTTGAGAATGGATAGCATTCGAAAATACGATATTCCGGTTTGAGAAAGCTGTTATTCATGCACTGTAAGAAACGTTTCTGAAATTTATGGGCGTCTAAAAAAACTACGTTTTTTATGTATCTTAAAAGTTAAAAAATCCGTTGTTTTCTAAGATTTCTAAAAATAAATTAACAGCTCTAAGATGAACAGTAAAATTAATATTATTTTGTTGCAATTGCATGTATAAATTCCGTTACGCAGCTGAAAATATTTACTTGAAAATGGATAGCATTCAAAAATAAGATATTCCGGTTTGGGAAAGCTGCGATTCATGCACTGTGAAAGCAACTCGGAGATGTTTCTGAAATTTATGGGCGGCTAAAAAAAAAACTATGTTTTTTTTTTTTTTTTTTAAATGTATCTTAAAATTTAAAAAATATGTTGGTTTCAAGATTTCTAAAAATAAATGAACAGCATTAAGCTGAACAATAAAATGAATATTATTTTGTTGAAATTGCATGTATAAATTCAGTTATGCAGCTGAAAATGTTTACTTGAGAATAGATATCATTCGAAAATGCGATATTCCAATTTGAGAAAACTGTGATTCATGCACTGTAAAAGCTACTGTAAAAAATAAGGAGTGTAATACTAAAAAAAAAAAAAAAAAAAAAAAAAAAAAAAAAATAATAATAATAATAATAATAATAAAAAAACACAAAGAAAACGCTTTTTATCAATTAATAGTTAAATATTAATTAATTTACCGTTATACGCTGATAAATTGATTTAGAAATCCTAAAAAGATAGTTTAAATAATGTTTAAACTTTTTAACCATTTGGAAAAATGGTTATTATTCTCTGTCAGGGTAGGAAATCAAAAGCATATCTGAAGGTTTTTATTGGTTTAATCCGCATTTTATTCGTGTTCTGATTGGTCTATACAGTAATTTGTATTTCCCTTTACATTCAACAACGATGGATACTTTCTGTTGCCACTATGACAAAAAAGTAATAAAAACTACAAAAAAAAAAAAAAAAAATTAATAACTCAGAAACAAATTGAGATACAGCTTTCAAACAAATTGCATTTAAAAGTACATTTTTTTCTCTATCCGACGGTGTAAAAAGTAATATTGTCGGATGTTTAGAAATTTAAGAAGAAAATTTCATTTAAAATGGGTCGTCAGATTTCTTGGAAATCTGACGATGGAAAAGCCTTTTCCCGAACAGCCAATGAAATGCTTGGATAATACGTAAGTTTCAGGAAATCTGACGGGTCGCAGGCGATATTTTTGGCTTGCAATTTTTACGTGTAATAACACTATTAATGTTTAATTCATGGCGTACGTAATTTAGATCAACTCGGTGGGATTTTTTATGTCTTAAATTTTAGTCTTTGAAAAAGCATTTTCCAAATGGTCGTTGTAATTTGTTAAATTGCTTTTTTTCTTTTTTATTTCTTGTTTTTTTTTCTTAAAAAATGTATACATTTTAAACAAAATTCACTTGATAGAGCTTTCTACCTTTGAGCTACACGTAAAAAATCAGTGGATTTTTCACAGTCTAGTTCGTTGCTCACGCCAAATCTCTATAATAATAGCCTAAGTCATGTGACTGTCATCAATAATTCCGGGCCGACCGCTCCGCTTTTTATATGCCAGGTGACCATTTTTTACATTTTTTATTTTCGCGTGGTAAATTAAAACAATGCTTTGATATTGAAATTAAAAGTCATGGTTTTTGGTATTATTTATTATTTTTCTTTTCTTTTTCTTAAAAAAATGGAAAAAAAAAGTGAAAGTCATGAATTTTAAATTAAAATTATGTATTTTAAATAAATTGGGGGAAATTATTATATTTTAGATGAATTTAATGAAAAATGAAAAAATGCGATTGGAAAGACAATGTTTGATGATTTATCACTTGCTCGCGCCTGGCTAACATAAAAGGTACTGTTTAGTTATACCGTCGACCAATTTTGCCAAATTATATTAATCGGCAAACCACTCGCCAAATTATACAAATTGGCATAATTTTTATTTTAAATAGCGAAATAACAAATAAATTAGTATAACATTAATAAAAATACAAATAAAACGTCGAAATAAAAATAACTTGATGATGTAAACACGTGCAACTTGCTTAAAGTCAAGCAAATGTGGCATTTACGATCAACCATTATTGGTATTTAATCTTGTAGTTTGGCGATAGATTTGTGGTCGACGGGATAGTCAAGTAGTACCCATAAAAATACGGAGTTCTTGATTTCTCTACTAGAAACTTCTGATTTGGAGAAGTATTAAGAAAGTAAATTAATTTTTGAATAAAAGTAACATGGTACAATGCTTAGCACTCATCTAACGGAGACCAAACTGGTCGCCTAGGGCGGCTAGTTATTAATATTATCGTAACGGAAATTTTTAGGAAAAGCGTGAATTGTAGTAAAAAGTTAGGCGATATTTTTAAGATGACCATTGAATGCAAAGCGTGTTTAAAAAAAAAAAAAAAATTTTTTTTGCCTTTATTTAATGACGAAGTGCACATACGTATTATCCGGGCCAGGTCATATTCCGACAAGGAAGGTCTCCATGCTGGGCATACTCAGAATATCTTGAAACTAGTTGGATGTGCCAATCCCAAAACTTTCTTCATCTTATACATCTTAATATTTCAAAAACTAGTTACACATGTTAATACTTCAATATTATTAGTTCAATACTATACCAACTTTGATTTTCATCTTAAATTCCTGCTTCAGTCAATTAAACGAACTAAAAACAAGTTAATCTATATCATGATATTTGTTAACATTAATAGTTTTTCCTTATTCCGTTGTTATCAGATGTTTGTGAATAGCCGGCTTAGCAGGAAGTGAGTTCCCGCCTTTGCACGAGCCGCCGATGTACAATAGAACTACGAAAAATCTAGAAAAGTATACAAAAATCGCCATCACAGAGCCCCATTACCGCGCGATATTTCCAAATTCAAGGAGGACCTGTTGGCCAAAGCTAAAAAACATGCACAACAAATTTGGTTCAATTTGTATGCATAATTTTATACAATTTTCGATTGTACAATAAAGAAAATGGTATAGACATCGTAATTATAGCGCACCCTTCCAACGGAATTTTTCCAAATCCAGGAAGGACCTTCATGCCATGAACAAAAAGAAACGCAAAAAATTTGGCTCAATTCTCTGCATAACTTCATACACTTTTCGATGGTATAATATTCAAAATGGCACAAAAATCGCTATTACAGCGCCCCCTACCCGCAATTTTTTTCCAAATTAAGGAAGGACCTGCTTGCCATAGCCAAGAACTTAAAATAAAAATTTGGTTCAATTCTATGCATAACTTCATACACTTTTCGATGGTACAATATGCAAAATCGCTATTACAGCGCCCCCTAGTGGCAATTTTTTTCCAAATTCAGGGAGGTGCTGCTTGTCATAACTATAAACTTAAAATAAAAATTTGGTTCAATTCCATGCATAACTTCATACACTTTTGGATGGTACAATATTCAAAATCGCTGTAACAGCGCCCCCTACCGGCGAATTTTTTCCAAATTCAGGGAGGACCTACCTGCCATATCCAAAAACTTAAAATAAAGATTTGGTTCAGTTCTATGCATAACTTCATATACTTTTGGGTGGTACAATATTCAAAATCGCACAAAAATCGCTATTACATCGCCCCCTACCGGCGAATTTTTTCCAAATTCAAGGAGGATCTGCTTGCCATAGCCAAAAACTTAACATAAAAATTTGGTTCAATTCTATGCATAACTTCATACACTTTTTGATGGTACAATGGCGACAGACACACGGACACACGGACAGACAGACATTTTCTATAAACATGTTTTTGGGGATCTCTGACCCCTAAAACATGTAAATCCGTCGAAAACCGGAAGTCGAAAAAAATTTCGATTACAATACTTTCTTCTATTGAAGATAGAAGAAAGTAAAAAATGCTAGTGAAAGTACTCATGTATGTAATAAAGGATCAGTTAAAATTAGCGGCGGAATTACAGTAGAAAATCTGTAAAAAAAATAAAATACTTTCGAATAATTGGCGTGAAAAGACGAAAGCGGCACGCAATTTGGCGAGCAGCACTTTTCCTCGCCAAAAGCAAACGATTTTAATGAATCTGAAAATTGTTTGTTAATTGATTTTGAGAATATGCGGTATTTAATGAATTTAAACGTAAATCATGAAAGAATTTATTATTGTTACAAGCCGCCCTTGGCGACCAGTCTGGTCTCCGTTAGATGTGTGCTAAGCAATGTACCATGTTACTTTTATCCAAAATTTAATTTACTTTCTCAATACTTCGCCAAATCAGAAGTTTCTAGTAGAGAAATCAAGAACTCCGTATTTTTATGGGTACTACTTGGTTATCCCGTCGACCAAAAATATATCGCCAAACTATAAGATTAAATATCAATAATGGTTGATCGTAAATGTCATATTCGCTTGTTTTTAAGCAAGTTACACGTGTTTACGTCATCAAGTTATTTTTATTTCGAAATTTTATTTGTATTTTTATTAGTTATACTAATTTATTTGTTCTTTCGCTATTTAAATTAAAATTTATGTCATTTTGTATAATTTGGTGAGTGGTTTGGCGATTTATATAGTTTGGCGAAATTGGTCAACGGTATTTAAAATACATAATTTTAATTTGGAATTCATGATTTTCACTTTTTCTTTCCCTTTTTTAAGAAAAAGAAAAGAAAAATAATAAATAATACTAAAAAACATGAGTTTTAATTTCAATATCAAAGCATTGTTTTAACCACGCGAAAAATAAAAAATGTAAAAAAAGGTCACCTGGCATATAAAAAGCGAAGAGGTCAGCCCGGAACTATTGATGACAGTCACATGACTTAGGCTATTATTATAGAGATTATTTTTATTATTAAATTTTGTATTATACTTGTTGATTGTTGCCGATTTGAACGAAATTTTGTCATTGTTTTATTCTCCAATCCACAATTTTTTCAATTTAAACGGCTTTATCGGTTATAAAAATAACTTTTAACGCCAGATAAATAATGCTGCCGTAATACATTTCCGTACCGTAGAAGTTGTTTCCATAGCAACAAAGTTGAATCGACAGGGCTCGATGGGGCATATTTTTGAGTTTGGAACAATTTTAATGGATTTAAATTTTGTTTTAAATCGTAAAATAGGATAGTTAAAATTCGTTATAAGTACATATAAATATATATGACAAAACTATAGTTAAAACAAACTAAAAATGACAAAGCTAAAGTTATTTAAATTAAACTTATTTAAACAAATTCAACATAAAAAGTTTTTTCCTTAAAGAGTATGCGACAAGCGTATTTTTTTTTAATTAATTTCTTCGCCAAACGGTGATACGTCGCCAAATAAGCGAAATTTTCATTATTTTTTTACGGACGTTCTACCGAGGTTTCGCCAATTTTTTTTATAAACATATATACCCATGGGAGAAGAACATTCTGTATTTTTTTTTCAGATTTTTCTGAGTATGCCCGTATGGAGACCTACCTTGTGAGAGCAAACTATGGCACCGAAAATATTAATTACTGCAACCCTAATTTTTAGGCAGATTTCGAAAGAAATACTACCTATTGCAGTCGTTATAGAGCAAGAGCCCGTGAATGCCAGACCTTCCTTATTTTATAAAAGCTGAAAGTTTCTCAGCGGAAGCTTCCAACACAGGTAGGAACGATGGGCTAGTATGAAATTTGGGTCATCGTGGTTTTGGCAGGTAACAGGTACCAAAGCTATATAAAATACCAACTTAATTTCGTCAAATAATAAAGCGTAATTTTTTTATATTTTCTTCGAAATAATATTAGAAATCACGTCCTCCATTGCCAGACACTTACTATCGTGGCAACCCATTGCCAGACACCCTTAAACTTTAATAAATTGTAACTGTACTTACGTAATAGTATAAAAGCTGAATTTCATACATGTTACTTGGTTAACTATTGCAAGATGTTTCCTCAGTAGCCAGACAGTTTCGATAGTTCTAACCCTTGGCCAGACAAACATACAAGGTGGCTGTAAGTACGAGCGCGAGGCCATTTGCGTCCTTGTAGGTGCCAGTGAGATTGTCAATGGATCGATCCAATAGTTTTATTATATACTTATTTATGAATTGAAAATCTATGTTTATAATGTTATTGATTATAATTTTCATTTTGATAATTGTTAAAGAAAATAAACCAAATAAATTAGTAAATGTTTTGGAATTTTATGAACTTTATGTTTAATATTCAGTTTCATACAAAATTCGATATTTCATTAAAATTTGACGGTTTATCCATATATAGTGTTAAAAAATCTCAATGAAAAAAATAGATTAATTGTATTCATAGCCATTATATAAAAATAAAAGGAAAAATAGAATTATAAATTTAGTCTGTCTCTTCATATTCTGGATTTGATAATTCTTCCACAACTTTTCATACCATGTTGTTGAAGTTATTAACTACGAAAGAATGACACTGTTTAAAATTTATGTGAGCGGTTTTGTTACCAATAAACGGCACCATTTCATCAGTGGCCCAATGCAAGATGAAGCAATCAACAAGAGCTTGTTTAAAATTGGAATTTTTTAATTCTTTCGCAAAATTACTCGACCGAATTTGATCAGGCCCAAATACGGTGTACTCCAATCGTGCAGATTCGAATCGCTGGGAATAATCGTAATCTTTGATCGATGGAAGTTCTGATCAAATATAACGTCAACTCTTGACGCTTGCGATTGAGTAACCATTTGCAACATTTTTTTTAGAAATGCTTCCACATTTTTTGGGAACTTTTTTCATAGTGTGCAACAGAAAGAGGTCATCAATTATTAGGACATCTACGTAAGGTGGTGGCTCGTGCTGGAGTTCTTTTTCCAAACTCTTCATTAAGGCAGATTTATCCGTCTTACAAATAGTGCCATCCAAATGGCACATGGACAAAGGACTGTGATAATTGGGTACGATAAAATTTTCGAAATATCCAAGTTATAGTCCATGGATATTCCCAGCATACGTCCAAACAGATCTCGTTGAATTCTAACCTCTTGAATTGTACCACCTACTCGAATTTTCTTCTTTTTCTCACCTGTTAATAATTTTATATCTTTTGAAAAATTATTAACAGGCGTGCTTTTAATAGATTTTTCAAATCTTCTAATATCTGTAAGACATTCAGAAATAAACGTTTTCCGTACACATTCACCATTCTTCTCAATATTAAGAAGAAATGCTTCTATCAGTTCTGATACAGATTTACCAGATGAAATGTTAATCAATTAATCTTTAGGTACTTCTAAAAAGAGATTAATAAATTGATCAAAGGTCGCAATAAATTTCCGTAATTGTTTGATATTTTTCTGAATATTGTGCTGATTCAAATCCGCTGAAATATCTTGGTGAGATTGTAGTCCTAATTCTTGATAAACTTAAATAATTATCGTAGATCTTATATCGTGGTTTCGAGCCCACTGTTGACGTGCCGAAATTGAATTGATGAAGTGTATAACACTTGTAAACCTTCTTGCAGCATCTGCAATTATAGTGTGTTCTCCAGATAAATAGGTTCTCTTGAAAACGGCTTGGTTGTCCTTTTAATATCAAAGCAAACTTATTTAAATCCTTCATATAAATGTGGATGGCTTTCTGCTACTTTCACAAGTTATCACAATATTTCACAGTCCATCGAGCATAGCTCTGTTGATTACAGTTAAAGAATAAATTTGTAATTTTGGACAATAGTGACTTGAAAAGTTCGAAATCTTTAGTACGAATGCTTCGTGGTAGATGTAATTTGTGATCAATAAGATTAATGTAAATCAAATAAAATTGTTGAATTTTGCCAAACTCGCCATTGATACTTTGTTGTTTTTAAATACAGTAATCAATCATCAATTCCTTCAGCTCTTCATTTTCTATGTGGAATGATATTTTACAGTTTTGTTGTCTTTGAAGTTCCTTTATCATATCATCTGTTAATCACGTGCTATTAATTTGCAAAAAAAGATTTGAAATGTAGTATTTCCAATAATAATGCCACCGAAGGTTGCAACATTTTGCAGCGGTTGAAATGTTTTCCATCAAGAAATCCACTCACAGAACCATTTGCTAGCAAACTACTTTCCACCATTACGTTTGTTAAGCCACAGCCACTTTTAACCTTACCAACTGCCTTAAATTAAGCCATCGTAATGTGAAACGGTCCTAAATGCATAAATAAATTATCAAAAGTAGGTTTTTCTGTTGCTTGAATTTGTAGGGCTACTTTCGCTATTACTTGTATGGATGGTTGATTTAATTCATCGGTTATTTTTTTACTTTGATGAATGGTTTCCAAAACTACAGAGTTGCTAATTGGTGAGGCATTGATGGGATTTAAATAAGAAATATGTTGTTGAGGAGTATCACTATAAATACGGCTATTAAAACCAACCCACATAGGAACATCAGATAATTCTACCGCATGACTAATCCTCCAGATGATATCTATTTCTGTGTACAGTTGTAAATTTCTTGGGACTATATTTTCAATTTCATCAGCCGTTGGTTGCAGATCACTAGTCATTTTTGGTTTTTTTGGATATGGAATTTCCTCTGAAGATAAGCAGGGCCCGCTTAACACTTAGGAATAGGGGAAGCCTGACGTCACACAGGGGGCCCCTATTACTCTACAAATTGCTTTTTTATTTACTAAATCTCTTTTTCGTATGCTTAAATAATTTGAAATTTTACCATCAAAATTTAGAGTAAATAACATTTTTAATATTAAACTAAAACTACCTACATAAAAGTATTTTATTATATGTTTAATTGTAAATAACCAATTTATTTTGTAAATGACAAATATGGAACTATAGTTGAGAATATGTGAACTTCAAAATATGTTTTGTGATTTAAAAATTGCCATATAGTAAGAAAAAAAAAGTTTCATAAGAAAAAAAACGTATTTTTTACTGTGACTGACTTTCATTTTTCTAAAAATTGGTTTTGAAAAGTAAAATTGGGGGCCCTTTTGTATTTCAGTGGGTAAGCACGGGCTTCACGGGCCTATTCCGTAAACAGGCCCTGAAGATAAGGCGTCGAAAGTTCTTCTCTCGGAACTTTGAACTCTACATTCAGTATGATAATATATTTTCGGGCCGACAAAATTTTCCAGTATAATTAACAACTCGTTATACTCTTCTTTACCTTCTATGTCAGATATTATACGCGATTTAAATTGGTCTTTATCATTTTCATGAAATGGAAGCATTTTTGATCGTACTTGTTTCTTTTTTCTATTACAAAATACACAAACATTTTTACATGTATCAACGCTAGTGTCACTTTGAATCGAACTATTTACTTCTGAAATTAAATCATTATTTTCACAGCCTTCTTCAAGTTCAGAAATATATACATGTTCCTGAGAAGTTGAAGGTTGAGGTTCTATTGATTGAGGAGCTAAAGGTGGTTTTGATGCTGCTAAATATTCTGTAAGTGAAGGGTGTGAATGAGATGGTTCTACGGTCAACTTTGGTAAAAACGGTGTAGGTGAAGATGGATAGTCTATAGCTATACTTGCTTCTTTTTCTGTTTCTTTTCTGTCTCCGTTTCAACGGTTTCTTTAGAACTTTCAGATTCAGAGGTGAAATATTTTTTCATCAGTTCTGTAAATGCTTTATAACACTCCCTGTGATAACCACCGTCCATATATTCACTAAGTCTAAAAATGTCTATTTGAGGTTATGTATTTTTCGCAGTCTCAAAATTGATAGACATTTTCTCAATGTCTCTTCAGAAAACAATATTATTTTGTCATTACTTTTTTTTTACAAATAACACAAATTAATATGTCTCTCATGGTGATACTTTGTCAAAACTGAATCACATTTATTTTATAAACTGCACCAACAAATAGTAAAATGTGGACTGTCAGTATAATACATGTACTGAGTAAATGAAAGATGCGCAGTGAAGTTGGCCACGTGCCAGCGCTTGCACTTCCTCTTAAATGCAGCAACCTCAAATAACTGGCACCAATTTCAGAGCCAAGAGGAAAGGGGAAAAATCTCCGTTGAGCGCCTAGTTCTATTGAGACTCTAGTGTATTGAGAAGCTAGTTCCCACTTGTATGTTTGTCTGGCCAGGGGTTAGAACTATCGAAACTGTCTGGCTACTGAGGAAACATCTTGTAATAGTTAACCAAGTAACATGTATGAAATTCAGCTTTTATACTATTACGTAAGTACAGTTACAATTTATTAAAGTTTAAGGGTGTCTGGCAGTGGGTTGCCACGATAGTAAGTGTCTGGCAATGGAGGACGTGATTTCTAATATTATTTCGAAGAAAATATAAAAAAATTACGCTTTATTATTTGACGAAATTAAGCTGGTATTTTATATACATTTGCTGCCTGTAACCTGCCAAAACCACGATGACCCAAATTTCATACAAGCCCATCGTTACTACCTGTGTTGGTAGCTTTCGCTGAGGAACTTTCAGCTTTTATAAAATAAGGAAGGTCTGGCATTCACGGGCTCTTAGACTATTACCATGGTGCGACTTTTAAAAAATTACGGTACTTTTCGGTTAGCCGGGCGTCAGTGTTATATATACATGTATATGCATACATATATATACATATATACATATATTGTATACATACACATATACACATGTGTATGCACATATTTGTATATGTATATAGATGTATATATATATACATCTGTATATGCATATCCATGTATATATAACACTGGCGCCCGGCTAACCGAAAAGTACCAAAATTACGTCATAACTTTTCATTATAGGACCCCAGGAACCCAAAACCACCCCCACCTAAATATATATATATATGTGTGTGCACTAAATGTTGTCCGCACGATAAAAGTCACAATTATGCACGGATCGTCTTCAAACTCGCCAAACACATTGAGATGGCTAATATTTCGGCGGGAATTGCAAATGAGAAAAATCGGCCCAAGGCAGTAGAAATGGGGGAGGGTTAAAAACTTTGAACACCGCCTTAACATGATTCTGATAAAACCAGCTCTTACAGAAAAATGAAAAAATTCGTTATAGCAGTTCCAAACAATTAAAAAAAAAAAAAAAAAAAAAAAAAAAAAAAAAAAAAAAGCACAGTAAAATTCTTAGCACAATAATTAGTTTTCTATTGCAAGATTTTCACGTGAAAAATGAAAATCTACATTACGCTATCGTATCTCTATACATATAAGGGGGGTTACCGTAGGGGGAAACCTGTTCCGTCGCCAAATGATCCCAAGTTTGTCGCCAATTTAGCGATATATCGCCAAATTTAGTGACCAAAATTAGCCTCCAAAAGTGACGCCAACTTGGTGATATCTCTAATATTTCGCCAAATTCCCATAGACTTCCATTGTAAACCAATAGGGTTTACATGCTTACAGAAAATCAACAATGCAACAAAAACTAATATTGATACTGTTTGGTTATCCCGTCGACCAAAAATTTATCGCCAAACTATAAGATTAAATGCCAATATAGGTTGATCGTAAATGTTACATTCACTTGGCTTTAAGCAAATACACGTTATGTTTACGTCATCAAGTGATTTTCATTTCGACGTTTTATTTGTATTTTTATTAATGTTATAGTAATTTATTCGTTCTTTCGAAATTTAAAATAAAAATTTAACTTTTAACTTCGAAATCTACCTGAGCCTGTTGCCGAGCCGGCAGGGATTTTTTCTTTTTAACACTTTCCAAAAAGTTGGATGTGCCAATCCCAGAACTTTCTTCTATTTTATACATCTTAATATTTCAAAAAGTAGTTACACATGTTAATACTTCAATATTATTAGTTCAATACTATACCAACTTTGATTTTCATCTTAAATTTCTGCTTCAGTCAATTAAACGAACTAAAAACGAGTTAATCTATATCATGATATTTGTTAAAATTAATAGTTTTTCCTTATTGTGTTGTTATCAGATGTTTGCGAATAGCCGGCTTAGCAGGAAGCGAGTTCCCGCCTTTGCACGAGCCGCCGATGGACAATAGAACTTCGAAAAATCAAGAAAAGTATACAAAAATCGCTATCGCAGAGACCCTTTACCGCGCGATATTTCCAAATTCAAGGAGAACCTGTTGGCCAAAGCTAAAAAACATGCACAACAAATTTGGTTCAATTGTATGCATAATTTTATACACTTTTCGATTGTACAATAAAGAAAATGGCACAAACATCGCTATTACAGCTCCCCCCTTCGGTCAGATTTTTTTCAAATTCAGGGAAGACTTGTTAGCCAAAGCCAGAAACGTACACAAAAAAATTTGGTTCAATTCTATGCATAAATTCATATACTTTTCGATGGTACAATAATGAAAATGGCACAGAGATCCAATTATAGCGCCCCCTTCTGGCGGAATTTTTTCAAGCTCAGAGAAGACTTGCTTGCCATAACCAGAAACATACACAAAAAATTTGGTTCAATTATATACATAACTTCATACACTTTTCGATGGTACAATAATGAAAATGGTACAGACATCACAATTATAGCGCACCCTTCCGGCGGAATTTTTCCAAATTCAGGGAGGACCTTTGTGCCATGACCAAAAACAAACACAAAAAATTTGACTCAATTCTATGCATAGCTTCATTCACTTTTCGATGGTACAGTATTCAAAATGGCACAAAAATCGCTATTACAGCGCTCCCTACCGGCGATTTTTTTCCAAATTAACGAAGGACCTGCTTGCTATAGCCAAGAACTTAAAATGAAAATTTGGTTCAATTATATGCATAACGTCATACAGTTTTCGATGGTACAATTTTCAAAATCGCACAAAAATCGCTATTACAGCGCCCCCTAGCGGCGAATTTTTTTGAAATTCAGTGAGGACCTGCTTGCCATAGCCAAAAATTTAAAATAAAAATTTGGTTCAATTTATGCATGACTTCATACACATTTGGATGGTAAACTATTCAAAATCGCACAAAAATCGCTATTACAGCTCCCCGTACCGGCGAATTTTTTCCAAATTCAGGGAGGATCTGCTTGCCATAGCCAAAAACTTAAAATAAATATTTGGTTCAATTCTATGCATAACTTCATACACTTTTTGATGGGACAATGGAGACAGACAGACGGACACACGGACAGACAGACATTTTCTATCAATATGTTTTTGGGATCTCTGACCCCTAAAACGTGTAAATCCGTCGAAAACCGGAAGTCGAAAAAAATTCCGATTACAATACTTTCTTCTATTGAAGATAGAAGAGAGTAAAAAGTTGAAAAGTGTTTATGCATTCGGTGTCTGGCCGTCAGTCCACGCTCTAACTCCCGTAAATATACTCGTAGACCGGGCGGCGGCGACACGAATGACTACGTCATCGAGTTACGGGATGAAATCATGATGGAGGACAAGATTTTTAGGAGTAGATTACGGAATGACTGGTCTGCCTCGTCATTTCTCGGTACGATAGGCGCAGCAGCGGGCGCCAACTCGTCATTTTGGCGTCACTATCACGTCATCGAGTTACAGGATGAAACCGGTGCCAAATTAAAGGTAAAAAAAAAGTCTTTTAAGAATATTTTGGTCTGCCTGTGCATATCCTGGTAGAAACACCCGGCAGATTAATATCTATAACAAAAAAATACGTCATAATGTACAATTAAAATCCTATAAACATAATATTTTACATTACATTGCCATATATGTATTACTTCGAATCGACTTTCAAAAAGAATTAAGGGTTTAGGAAAAACTTATTAACAGTATGTGAGAAAATGCCTTATTCGGCATAACTTGGTACAAAGCGAGAAGAACGGTGCGCCAATTTCCTTATTTTGACAGTACTATTACGTCATCGAGTTGTGGCTTGAAATTTTGGCACATTAAACATACCGATTAGTACAATATGAATATTTCAGTCTGCCACGTCATATCTTCGTAGGAGATGAGCAGAGCGGGGCGCCAATTCTTAATTTTGGCGGTATAATCACGTCATCGAGTTACGATATGGTATCTTCAGGTAGGACAAGATTATTAGGAGTAGATTAAGAAATGACTGGTCTGCCTCGACATTTCTTGGTACGATATGAGCAGCAGCGGGCGCCAAGTCTCCATTTTGGCATCACTGTCACGTCATCGAGTTACGGGATATTCCCGGTGCAAAATTAAAGGTAAAATAAAGTCTTTTAAGAATATTTTGATCTGCCTGCGCATATCCTGATAGAAACCCCCAGCAGACTAAAATCTATAACAAAAAAATACGTCATAATATGCAATTGAAACCCTATAAACATAATATTTTACATTACATTGCCATACTTACTTCGAATCGACTTTCATGATGAATTAAGGGTTATTGAAAAACTTATTAGCAGTACGTGAGAAAATGACTGATTCGGCATAACTTGTTTTTTTTGTTATAGATTTTAGTCAGCCGGAGGTTTCTACCAGGATATGCTCAGGCAGACCAAAATATTCTTAAAAGATTTTATTTTACCTTTAATTTGGCACCGGTTTTATCCCGTAACTCGATGGCGTGACAATAACGCCAAAATGACGACTTGGCGTCCGCTGCTGCCCGTGTCGTACCAAGAAATGTCAAGGCAGACCAGTCATTCCTTTATCTACTCCTAATAATCTTCTCCTACATGAAGATTTCATGTCGTAACTCGATGACGTGCTAAAACTGCCAAAATTAAGAATTGGCACCCCGCTCTGCTCATCTCGTACCAAGATATGACGAGGCAGACTGAAATATTCGTATTGTACTAATCGGTATGTTTAATGTGTCAAAATTTCAAGCCGTAAATCGATGACGCAATAGTACTGTAAAAATAGAGAATTGGCGCCCCGTTCTGCTCATCTCCTACCAAGATATGACGAGGCAGACTGAAATATTCGTATAGTACTAATCGGTATGTTTAATGTGCCAAAATTTCAAGCCGTAAATCGATGACGCAATAGTACTGTAAAAATAGAGAATTGGTGCCCCGTTCTTCTCGCTTTGTACCAAGTTATGCCGAATAAGGCATTTTCTCACGTACTATTAATAAGCTTTTCCTAAACCCTTAATTCATCTTGAAAGTCGATTCGAAGTAATATATATGGCAATGTAATGTAAAATATTATGTTTATAGGGTTTTAATTGTTCATTATGACGTATTTTTTTGTTATAGATTTTAGTCTGCCGAGGTTTCTACCAGGATATGCGCAGGTAGACCAAAATATTCTTAAAAGACTTTTTTTTACCTTTAATTTGGCAGCGGTTTCATCCCGTAACTCGATGACGTGATAATGGCGCCAAAATGACGAGTTGGCGCCCACTGCTGCGCCTACCGTACCAAGAAATGTCGAGGCAGACCAGTCATTCCTTAATCTACTCCTAAAAATCTTGTCCTGCATCATGATTTCATCCCGTAACTCGATGACGTAGTCATTTGTGTCGCCGCCGCCCGCTCTATCGGATTTTCATGTAATTTATGAAGGTTATTTAGGGTCACTAAAGCATGTTTGGTATTGTACATGAAGTATGTAGGATTAATAGTTCATTGACAGGGGCACTCAAAAGTATTACATTACATTATGGTATATGGGAAAAACTCGTTTGCAGAGTATTTTAATGACATTATGCTATTTCAAATGTATTGAAACGGATATAAATCACTGAATTTCACTACGATCACGTTAGAACAGGGCATTCATAGCATTTTTTATTCATTCACAGGGACGCACAAAAGAAATCGATTACAGTACTAGTACTGGTCTTTGAGTAATAATTGCTGGAGTGTACGGTTTAAAATTCGGCATTCGCTTTTAAATTTAATTAATTTTTTTTGCATGTTACTTGTTATATATAAATTCTATACCTCATATACAGGTCTGCACAAAAGTATTTCCCACCATTCTCCTTATTAGAGAAAATCCCTGAAAGGGTATTTTCAACTGAAGTACATGTATTACTTAAGTGAACTAAATTTTGGCATGCATGTATTTAATAGATACAAATCTATATATCCTATACAGGGCTGTTCAAAGAATTCGGATAATTTTCCGATTGTAGATGGGAACAGCTGAAATTGGGTTTAGAAATGTGTTATGAGTTTCCATGGGGTTGAATTGGACGTAATATTTCAATTTTTTAAACGGTGCAGTTTTGTTACATTATTCTGAATGTGTTGAAAAGTGTTTCATAATCTATGCTTGACGCGTGATTTTTATTTTCTTGTTTTTAATGAATTTATTATTATTATTATTATTATAATAATTATTATTATTTTTGCGCTCTTAATTTTAACTGCATAGTTGTTATTATATAATTGCCATACCATATTGAAGGCTGTGACGGAAATATTTATATACGTAATATGATATAGCATATATATAGATATATTATAGACATTGATATAGTATATTTACATTGGATAATATTTATATTATATTCATTCTGGTGGGCATAACAAATCACTATCATCTAAAACTATTATCTTTAATATCGGTTACCGCTAAAAGCTGTCAATTTGATGTTATGCATTAATTAAATGTATACTAAATTGCTGTTTTTTATTATTTTAGCTTGCTCTTACATTATTTATCATTTTAAACAATGTTATGCATTTATAAATTATACATTAAATTACCATTTTGAGCCCTATTGGCAAATGACAACGATAAACTCTAAATTGACGATTGACAACACCATTTTTGGCGATCTATCTATACCTAGCCGGGATACGTATGTACCTGATGAAGTTTTTACTTTTATTATGGAATGTTAACCGTAAACAAATGCTGGACTATTTATAATGTTTTACGTGCAAACGAGTTAATCTTCCGTAATCGTGGAATATTTTATTAAATAATAAAACAAATAAATAAATTCAAAATCAGACTATATATCAAAAAAGGAACCGGGCATTTTTGATTTTAGAGATTTTGACGCGAGTGTATAAAGAAATAAATACTTGGCGGAATGATCTCTAACTTTGGGGATGTGAAGAAAAGGTTTGATTTTCATATTTATCCTTAGTGATTTGGTCACGAGGGCGATTGGTGGACCAATAACCAATTAAAATGATAATATTTGCGATCACATTGTATCATAAAAATGGTCAATATTGTTTAAAAATAGTATTATAGAAATTTTACAAAGCTCAAGAGAATCATTATACTGCAATTACAAATTAGATATTGAATATTCGACAAGGTATCAGCATTTAACGCACTTTCTGAAATGTTCATTTGTTTATATCGGTAATCTGTTGATGGTAGCTGGTTATCTTTGATTTAGAACTTAAAACATTATAATTATATAGTTTTTGAAAGTTTTAGAGAAAATGAAGAAGAAAATATGTGGTACAATGTAGATTATTTCCATAAGTCGAACCTTATTTACGGCATCTGGATGATGCCGCGATATGTTTGTTTTTTTCTTTCGAGGATGAGCGCGACCCCGTATCGTCACCTTAGCGTATTATATAAATAGATAAAAAGCGGCAAAATGGGTAAACATTTTAATCTGCAAAATTGTGGTTTCTAAAATACAATCCACAAGTTTTTTTTATATATATATATATAAAAGTTTGCTTGAAGCAGGGTTCAGAAGTTCGACCTCATACCCCACTTTATTACAAACTTTAAAATCTTCTCAAGTTTTTAGATTTTGAAGGTTTCCTGATTCCTTAACCCTTGTTCGTTGTTTTCAGCTGAATTTAAACTATTGAAAATGAAGTCCATATACACAATTTTTCTTTAACCCTTTATGTACTGAATTATGAATTCATGAAAATTTTATCTTCCAAAGTATTTTTCGTGAATTGTTTAAACAACATTAGAAGATTTACAAAATCATTTAATAAATTTTAGAAGGATTGATTAAATTTGAATTTATGGGGATTGTGGAACTTCAAACTATTTGCAATATTCCATATAAAAAGCCCTCAAAGTGATACAAATCATTAGATAGGAAACCCCATGTGTTTCCAAAAAAAGATTCGAAATTTCTTTTAAGTTCCCACTTTAGACGGAAAGATCAGAAGGAACAGGTCAGTCATAATTCATATTAGAATATAGCACTTTGGAGACAGCGAGAATAAAGCATGGACCACCTGGGGTCAATTTCATGCGCCGACATAGTGAAACTAATCGATGCTTTCCCACACTCAGTCGACCAGCGGGGTAACGGGCACAAAAAGGTGGGCTGGATCTAGGCCAGCCTATGGGAGAACAACGAGCAGATGATTTTGACAGAAAAACATCACTAGTGGCTAAAATACTCTCTACTTCTTTTCGGAGAGAAATAGAGGATATAGGAGATCCTTGATGAAAAAAAGTTAGTTAGCTTCTAGATTCAAGAGAGTGAAAGTTTACTGGTCTTCACCTGGGACGAGAGATAAATCTCTCGAGGATCACTCATTTATTTTTCTCGGAGGTATTAGTCCGAGGGTGAAAGAGACATCTTTCTCGCGGCGGGGAATAGCCGTGCAGTGCAGGACAGCGACAGGCTATCGATGGAAAAAAGAGTTCTTTAAACCTTCATAGTGACATTTAAAGAGTAGATAAATAGAGTCACGGAGACTCTTTAATATTGCTGAACTTTCTAACCAGTAATTCAGGACTTTGATTACCTTGCCACCTCACAAACTTTGTTATCATCAGAAACTTTTATTCAACTTATTTTTGTTGTGTACATATGCTGATATTTAGCCCAGAAAACCTTTTGTGTTTAATGCGAATAAAATCTTTTTTTTTTCATAACTAAATATTTGTCATTTACGCCTCTGAAGAGAAGTACCACGCTACCGCCCTCATCAGAAGCACCACAGGATTTTGTGCAATATTTATTACCCCACTCAAATCTTTTATTTTAAATATTTTTCTTAGTGTTTTGTAGAATTAGGAAATGTATAAATATAATGTTCTTACAATAGAAATATAGAAATATTTCCGAATTGAAAATCCCCCCCCCGCCCACCCCCCAATTACAAGAAAGTTGAAAAGATGCAAAGGCAAAAGAAATCTTTTTAAAAATATTTTTGTTTTGTGTAAGCAATAATGCTTTTGGAACAAGATAAAGTAATGCAATTATAACTCATTGTCTCATTCTAAACTGTATTACAACTAATCGATGTATTGAATTTTTTTAACAAGTTATTTTAATGGTACTTACAGGTACCGTCAGTAGATAAAGTGTTAATTAGTTCAGATGATAATGAATCCTTCTTAAAACTCTAATCATGTTACGTTTTTAGTGGTGCGTGTATTGTTTAAAAATAATTTAAAATTAAAGATATGTTTAATTAAAAACAGCCATAGCCTATTTTACAAAAGTCGAAGTTACTTTAGTAAACAAAAATAAGAAAATATCTTATAGCCCAGTGGTTAGGGAGTTGAATTCGGAATTAATTAGGGGAAAGCTGGAAATTATTTTAATCCCTTCAGTTTAGGTCTAGAATGAATATGCTATGTTTTTTCCCTCGTACTAGGAAAGCGTTAGCAAATATGTATAGATTTATAGTAAAAAAACAGTTTTTTTTTTCAATACCATAACAATATCGCAAAACAGTTAACTATCAACTCTATCAAAAACGTTGTCAATACAAATGTTGTAGAGCTTCAAATTCTGAGTAAAATGAGTACCTACACTTAATATTTTTGTTGAACATTAAGGTCACAATTCTACTTCGAAATTTTAGCCCATGGTCAGGGGGGTTGAACTCAGAATTAATTAGGGGAAAACTGGAAATTGTTTTAATCCCTTCAGTTTAGGTCTAAAATGAACGTATTATGTTTTCTTCCTCGTACTTGGTGAACGTTAGAAAATATGTACATATTTATTTCCGAAAAACACGCTTTTTTCAATTACCTTAACAATATCTCAAAACAGCTAACTCTATAAAAAACATTGTCAATACAAATGTTGTAGAGCTTAACATTCTGAATAAAATTAGTACCCACATTTATATTTTTGTTCATAATTAAGGTCGCAATTCTATTTCAAACTTTTGCCTTAATCGCTAATCAATAGCATAAAGCCAGGAGAGACCAAGTTAACTTAACAATATCTCAAAACATCTAACTCTATCAAAAACATTGTCAATACAAAAGTTGTAGAGCTTAAAATTCTGAATAAAATGATTACCTACACTAATATTTTTGATGGAAATATATAACCACTCTCAGATACAATAATAAATCACGAAAGCAGGAAATTGAAACGATAATTTTCAAAGACAATAACATTTACAAATACTCATTCATATAAATTAATCTATAAATCGTAAGTAATCTTAAAATGTGTTGCAACTTCAAATCTAAATTCTACTTATCCCAGAATAAACAATAATTGCATCAATAAATCACATATGACTGTTTTCCTCCAGATGTTACGAAAGAGATCACGTGATTGGACTAAAGAACTGAAAAAAGACTTTATTAACTTTTCATCATTGCGCTGTATATTGATAAAATAAAAAACATGTAGAATAAATTTGGCTGCCAAACGCGTTTTAATGTCATAATATATAAACGAATATACATTGTAAAACTTAATATAAGTTAACTAATACTACTGAAATCAGCCTCATCAATTAAGATTCATGATGTGTGAAATTATTACTTTAACACAAGTTTTTTCTCTCACACTTTAGCAGAGAACTAAAATAAAAGCATCACATCAAACACGTAACCAACATGGATACATCGGCCATACAGTGACATAGGAATTGCTGCCGCGGAAATATAAAGGTAAGAAATTTACCTATAATATCTTATTCATTGATTTAATTTAGATTGGCCTGGGTTAATGCTATATATCTAAATATTAGCGCGCGTAAATTACTGCGCAAACAAAGGCGTATTTTTTTTTTTTTTTTTTTTTTTTTTTTTTTTTCTGGCCAACAATTTTTGTGCAACATTAAGGACGCAATTCTATTTCAAAATGTTACCTTAATTGCTAATCAAGAGTTAGAAGCCAGGGGAGACCAAGTTACCTTAACAATATCTCAAAAACAGCTAACTCTATCAAAAACATTGTCAGTAATATTCTTGTAGAGCTTAAAATTCTTAATAAAATGAGTACCCACATTAATATTTTTGTTCACAATTAAGGTCGCAATTCTATTTTTAAATTTCGACTTAAACGCTAATCAAGAGCTGGAAACCAGGAGAGACCAAGTTAACTTAACAATATCTCAAAACAGCTAACTCTATCAAAAACATTGTCAATACAAATGTTATAGAGCCGAAAATTCTGAATAAAATGAGTACCAACATTAATATTTTTGTTCAATATTAAGGCCGCAATTCTATTTTAAAATGGTGCCTTAATCGCTACTCAACATTTTCAAGCCAGGAGAGACCAAATTATCAGTCAACCCTGCTTCCAATTTTTATATACATGTATTTTTGTTAATTTCTGACCTACGTCGAAGGGATTAAAACAATTTCTAGCTTTCCCCAAATTAATTTCGAATTCGGCTTTTTTTTCACCCCCTACCACTGGACCCGTAATCAAGAGGTTAAACCGTAATTCTCAAAATATCCAAAATAATGAGCTAAAATAATTACAAAAACATCGTAAATGCCGCAATAAAAAACATACATGTATATAAGAATTAGAAGCAGGGTGGACTGATAACCGGGGCTGTTCTGACTTCAAGCTCTTGAGTAGCGATTTAGGCTAAACTGTGAAGTAGAATTGTGAGCTTAATGTTCAACAAAAATATGAAGTGTGGGTACTCATTTTTCAGAATTTTAAGCTCTACAACATTTGTATTGACAATGTTTTTGATAGAGTTAGCTGTTTTGCGATATTGTTATGGTATGGAAAAAAAACGTGTTTTTTCACTGTAAATCGATACATATTTCTTAACGCTCACCTAGTACGAGGGGAAAAACATAGCATATATTCATTCTTAGACTTCCTAATTCCGAATTCGGCCTTTTCCCCCTCCCCTACCACTCGGCTATTAGAAAATTATTAGTTAAAAAAGCAAGAAAGGTTTTAACTTTTAATTTTTTTCACAAAGAAAAGACTTTTATGGAAAACAATTTTATCCTACGACGAATATACTCGTCAAACGCACTTAGCAGATTAAATGAAACTCTTAAAATCCTGAGCGAGAAAGATAATTGGTTTTCAAATGTTAAGTGAAATAAATTCACACTTATCTTATTTAATATACATCAAATACGTTTTAATCAATTATACATCACAATTTAAAAAAATAATTCAATTTCAATAAAAAGTATTCTAATGTATCTACTTTGTTTCAAAACACGTATCTTAAATTTGAAGGTAAAAAAAAAAAAAAAGAAGACATGTTTAAAATATGATGCATATAATATATATCCGTTTTACTTCAACTGCTTTTGATGTAACATTAATAATAAATTACATTTTTCTCGCTACTTGTAAGCCAATTTTAAATCTATTACTTTTTCTTTCTTATCGTCACAGAGCTTTGCATAAACAACTAGATTTATGGTTATTAACTGTTGTTTTCTCTACGCTATAAATCGTTTCACATAACCGCGTTTAGCTTGTTATGAATTAATAAAGCAAAATAAATTGAATATGAAGGAGATATGGGATGGAACTTCCAACTTGTTTTGTTCGAGAGGAAATTGATCAGATGTGGAATGCTAATATAAAAAGGGGGTGGAAAAAGGAAAATTCAATTTAAAGAAGTTTAAGCGGTAATGATATCGTAATTGTATTATTTAAAGAAATTTTATCCTTTTATATTTTCTTGTGGGAATGGAATTTTAATGCATATAACTAGTATATAATCCATTAAAATAAAAGTTAAATAAATAAATATTTTAGTTAAATTAGTTTAAGTTTAAAATATCTCGCAAACTTCTTTTTAAATTTAAACAAGAAGGAAAAATCACGCATCAAGCATAGATTAATAAAAACTTTCCAACGCATTCAGAAAACTGCAACGAAGCATTAACCCTTTGAGGGGCATGCAGTTGCGTTTGTTTAATGCAGAATTCTCACCGAAATTTGGAAAAAAATTTATTTTAAAATAAGGAAAAGCAATTTTTCAACTCCTTTTCCCCAAAGTTATAAAAGTAAAACTTAACTTAAAAGTTTCTGGTGCGAATTTTAGTTGAACTTAAGTGGGATATAATATATCCCACCGCCCTTCAAGGGGTTAAATAAGGTGAGAAAAGATAAATATGCAAATAGTTTAGAAAACATATAACACATTTAAAAATCCATATTTTTGCAAGTACCTTCCGTAGTCAATAAATTAGTCGAATTATTTCGTGCAGCCCTGTATATGATATATATATCTGATTATGTACTACACAGCATGCTAATATGAAGTTCAGTTATAAAATTTACTTTTAGAAATTTTCTCAAATAGATGAAAATGCACCCAAATTCTTTTATACAGCCCTGTATATTATTTAAAGGTTTTTGTACACATTGCATATTAGCTAAAATTTAATCCATGTCAAAAACGCGTAATGCAACTTAAAACTCACCTCCGGTAATTACTAACCTTAAACGGCAATGTATCTTGTTTTTTGCATAGCTCTGTATGTGAATTTATTTATATTCACAAGCATCTATTAGGATACTAAATAATGTTCAACAGAAAATGGTATAACACAATTAAAAACTGCCTTTAAGTAATTCTCATCCAGAGTCAGTAATGCTTACGAAGTCCTTTGTGCAGTCCTGTATACGATAAACATAATTTATACACGCCACGTACTATGCAAAAATTTAGTTAAACTTAAAAATGCAAACCAACGTTGAAAACGCATTTCCAGCAATTATCACTCATAGCAAAAGTGAATTCTTTTGTGTGACTTTGTAAATGAACGATAAATGCAATACAGATCACACTTTATCTATAAGCAACTTATAGTGCACCTCATTAAAACAGATCGGTATTCCGATGGTCTAGGGCAGGGTTGGCGAACCTTTTTATAGTTGCGTGCCAATTTTTTTCAAAATTTATTTTACTTGAACTTGACGTGCCAACTAAAAAACAAATTTAGTGAATTGAAATATAATGAATCAAAACTACTTGGAAATTACTTATTATGATATTTTCTAAAATGAGTAACATACATGTAAGTATTGCACTGTAATAATTATAGAAACAATTATATTTTAGAAATTAATTAAAACATAATGTGATTAATTGTTGTATCTTGGTTGAAATATAATTAATATGTTCTTGTTCAGTTAATTTCAACAGAATGCGAACTAAATTAATTTATATGGCAACCACTCTCTATTTGATTTTTTATATTATAAATTTGTGAAAATGATGACACACAGATTTAAATAGAATTAAAATTATTAAAATGGAAGAAAAAAGGCAGTTTATTTAAATAGTTCTGAAATTAACTTCCAAGTTGCCATAATTTACCATCTGTAATAATCTTTTCTTTTTGATAGTTTTCAAATATTTTCTTTCTTTGATAAATTTTCGAAACCATATTGAATAAGATTAAAATTCTTCAATTTGCAATTAATCGAATTTAGAATCTAATCAGATCATCTAATTTCGTGTATTTTGTATAAAATCGCTGTATCCTCATTTAAAGACATAATCAACGCCGCGCCGTGCCAAAATAATTCTTTTGCGTGCCGAAAGTGGCACGCGTGCCATAGGTTCGCCGACTCTGGTCTGGGATTTTCGCACATGCGCTTGGCCAGGTCGGGACCTGTCATCGGTACTGCTTCTTCCACTACGAAAATCCCTATTTGGGCGACCCATAACAACTAATTTGTGATGCATTGCATCATGGATTTCCTGAAGAATTCATATATTTAATAATATACAATTAGTACTCACCAATGGATAGTTGAGTGGGAAGATGTTAGACATGATTAACACGTTGCGTATTTTTTATTATATTTATATAATGTTAGAGTAATCAGTAATTATAGTTAATTATAACTAAGTAGATACAATGTTAGAGTACGGAGGAGGGTTGTGCTGTATGGAAAAAAAATATGCGCAATGGTTAATTTATAAATAAATATGTATTTATTAAAAAACGAGAGAGGGTCATTGTATCATCACGCTTTGAAACATTACATGTTTTATTCCTTTTGTTGATTCAGCGCGCTTCAATTGTGCTTTACATCAATAGTTTCATCTTTATTACTAATTTATATCGGTCAAATTAAATTTGTATTTTTTAATTCAATTTTTAGCCCATTAAAGGCATTCTCATATCTATATCACATCAACAGTAAATCCTATTACAATAGTGTCAATAAAAAATGTATGTCTTAATTATAAATGTTAAACAACTGTCTTTATTCATTCCCCCTCCCCAAAATTCAATTACCTATTTTTATTATTATGCAATTTTAAAGAAACTTTAAAGGGGTTTGGGGTACAAAATCTTATTTTGTTTTCTTTATAGACATTTTCGAATTATTATTATTTTTTAAATATGTATTTATATAATGAACATATTGCATGAGAAATAATACTGAAAACTTTAAAACATTAAAAAAATTTTTTGAACTTAAAACTTTAAACATATTTAATTTTTTATCTAACGCTTGAACCCCTTTGCTTCATGCTTGATTGGTATAATGATTGCACTGTTCGGTACAGAAAATGTGTAATTTTAATTTGTGTTCAGGATTTAAAAAAATATTTATTATAAAGTTCATCATACATTTTAAAGTTTCTTCATGAGTGACTTTTCCATTAATTAGCGTATTTTCACAATTCTCACTCAAAATCAAAAATCCTCAAAACAATTTATTAGAAATATAATAGAGAAACTTTGTTGAGAATTTCATACGTATATCTTATAAGGAATTTCAGATAGTATATCCTTTCAAAGTTGAGAAATCATGAAAAAATTAATTCTGAGATAAATGAAGTTGAAGTTTCCGTTAAAGGGAGGGTCGCGCACGGCGCACAGAGGAGTATTTGGTGGATTTAGCCGGCCAAAAATATTTCTTACTGAAAAATTGGACTAAAGTTTATTATTGATTAGTTTATCTTATTACTATCCCCTTTTAGTAGTTTTCTTTGAAAAATACATTATATATACACACACACATATATATATATATATATATATAATAAATTTGAAATCACAAATATATGAAGAAATGGATAAAGTTTTAAAGATGATCCAGAAATGAACATATGAAACCAGTATGCAATATAAGAAACTATGAATGACTCACAGAATCATCAGAGGAGCTTGTGAGTTCATTCATAGAAGATGCGTTATTTCATCCAATTTTGTCGGCATTAAGCCTAAAATGACAAAATTTAGCTCCTAATAACGCAAACATTACAAAAAACAGATAATAAAAAGCCAAGAGATCCAAAGAAAGATACACCTCACACAGGACATTAAAAATTATAAAATAAAAAAATAAAAATTATAAAATTGAAAAATACAAAAATAATAAAAGGGCAAGTGATTAATTTAACGTTTTAAAGAAAAAAATTGTGATATAAAAAAATGAGAATATAAATAACATTTAAAAAGATGAGGAATATTTGAGATAGTAAAATTTAGCCTTGTATTATGTAAATAAATATGAAAATTTAAAAAGCAATGAGGAACATTGAGACAGAAAAATATATCCTTAAATGATGATGCAATATGTGGAAATATATTGTGTTAAATGCATGATACCCCGTATTTTTTTTTTTTTTAATTATATGTCCATACAATATATAAGCATATATACATTACACTTATACACGCTCACACACATAAAAACATACAAAGTTTTAATCTTTTTTTAGCATTCCCGACCTCAACCCTCCATAATGGTATTTTTATTTTTCTTGTATTTTTTATGTTTTTAGTGTATAATGTATGGAAAAACATACACATACACCAAACTTTTTTTTTTTTTTTTTAAGAATATATATACATATATATATATTATATATATATATATACATATATATATACATATAATTTTTTGTGTGCATGATTTTTATAATTTTTTCAGCATTCCACATCCCACCCTCCATAATAGTGTTTTCGATTTTATGGTTTTTTTTAAACATATTAAATGCCTATACTGGTAAGAAGTAGAAAATAATGAATATTAAGATTTGAGCCATGCAGATATAAAAGAGATGGGATAATTATAAGACAATGCTAATTGCTTTAATTTAAAAAAAAATAGGCTGTAAGAATTGGGAGGAACATAGACGTTTGATACGAAGACAATGATTAAGCAGAATATTTCTATATACTGAAATATGCAAGCAGGAATTAAAGTTCGTAAAATTAATTACATTAAATGAAAATTCATTGCGTTTATCATAAATGTTGAATGTTAGGGTGTTATTAGGGAGCATATTAATTTTAACATCCATAAAGTTGATACTAGAATTATTTGAAAAGGTAGTACTAAGTTCTAGATTAGAAGGGTACTTTACAGGAAGAGAGATAGAATTATTATCTGTAACAGAAAGAATAATTATATCATCTATGTATCTGTAGAGCAATAAATTATTATTAATAAATTTACGTTCATAAAAGTAAAGATATAAATCAGATAACATGCTTGATGAAGCAGCTCCTTGAGGATGCCCTGTATTTGAATAAAAAAAGCATTGTCTTGGAAAATAAAATTATGAAATAGTAGAAAGTTAGTCAAAGATGTGAAGTAGTCAGTATCAATGTTATCAGGTAAATTTAATAATGGGAAATATTCTAGAAATAATGAATTGATAATAGAATGCAGGTCTTTTAGAATGATATTATTAAATAGGTCTTTGAAATCTAAAGTAATAATATTATTGACATTTGTTAATGGCTTTATTTTATCCACCAATTCAAAACTGTTTTTAATGCAGTGAGTGTTGTCTGTTTTAACTGATAACTCATAAATTTGTGTAAGAATATTTAAAAAGAGTGTATTAGCACGAGTATTATATGTATTACATCCTACAGTGACAGTGCGGAATTTAAGAGGATTTTTGTGAAATTTTGGAATCATGACTACATAAGGATAATTGAGGTTGTTATTTTTAATGCCTAATAATTTGTGATAGCTTAATGTATGATTATTATTTTCCTTTAAAGTAGCATGATGAAGTTTGAAAATATTATTAGAAGTGACCGCTTTAGTTAGGAGGTGATGATAGTAATATTTGCATATGATAGCATAGTTGTTAGCAGCCTTGTCTACATATGTAATAATGAAATTATTTTGAAGTTCTGCAATATGTGGTTTAAGAGTGGAGAAAGAAACTGAATTTTTGGCAATATGTAGTTTTAATAATTGTTGTTTCAAAAGAAAGATGACATGATGCTTCCAATCTACAAAATATTCAGTAGGTTTATTATAGTTGATAGAAATTTTGTAAATGAAGAAGTCTAAATCATATGTGAATTGTTTAATGATGGACTGTATATTACACTGTGAGGGAATACGATATTTAGTGCCATGACTCATCAAAGATCTTAAATGAATATTATTGACAATGTCTAAATTACCAGTTATAACATGTCCATGATGGGCATTAATATATGTATTTATATGGGGATCATTGCATTTACATGTAAAAGTACCAGTGTGTGTGAAATTTTTTGAAAACTTATTATAATTGAAAATTTTATGACCTAAACTAATAGGATATTTAAAAGAGCTTTTTAGATTAACACTTTGAAGTGGGAATTTACATTGCTCGTTGTGAAGTAATTGATTTTGGGGGTTTTTGGGAGAAAAAAATTCTTTACTTCGTCAATTCTCAAGATATCAAATCCAATTAATTTTATTATACATCTCCTTAATATTATCTACAACTTTTATGTCCACAAGTTTTTGATAGGACCAATTCGTACCGAAAAAAAAATTAAAAACGAAAACAAAAAAAAAATCCCTGCCGGCCCGGCCTACAGGCAGAGGTAGATTTCGAAGTTAAGTATACTAATTTCACCAACAAAAACTAAATCATGATTAGATATAAATCCACTTTAACAGTTTTTATCTGTCTGCTTTTGACGAGTTTTTATTTCCTTTTTATAAAATAGCTGGTTTTATGAGAATCATGTTAAGGCGATATTAAAAAAAAAAAATTTCCATACTCAACAACTCTAAATTTTCTGGCACATTTTCAGATTAATTTTTAATAAAAAAAAAATATGAAACATGCTGACGTGATTTTTTAAAAGATTTATAAGCGACCTGTGTTTTTATTTTTCTTTCAATTAATTAAAACTTGATCAATAAACAATTATTTTCTCAGTAGGGCAATATTTTTCGTTTCTAACACAATCGCTTCGGGAAATTCTGTTCAAAATGCCCACTTTGATATCATTTTTTGAAATATATTCTGCCTCTATCAAAAAATCGATCATTACTGTACATTATATAGTTTATGAATAAGAAAATCTAGCAATTGGATGCGTTTGAGAGAAAAATGAATTTAAAAATGAGTAAGAAAATAGACAGTTTGGATTTGAATGCACCCTTAATAAGATGATTTTTTTCGTCAACCGCTATGTATTTTTAATTTGTTTTTGCTTTAAGAATTGGCCCTATCAAAAACTTGTGAATATAAAAGTTGTAGATATTATTAAGGAGATGTATAATAAAATTAATTGGATTTGATATATTGAGAACTGACGAAGTTAGGAATTTTTTTCTCAACAAAAACCCTATTTTTTGTGCCCCTTGAGTCCATTTTTAATTTTATCAAAAATCTGTGATACATAAATTTTTGGTCCTATTTTTAGAAGTAATAAAAACTTTAAACTGATTTGATATGTACAAAAATTAAGAAGTTATGGGGTTTTTTCTGTTTTCACAAAACTCCTCCCTATTTCCATCCCCTTTGTCCGCTTTTGCCCATTAACGAACTTGACCGAGATTTTATGTCCCTTGATTTTATGTATCAGTTTGGAAGAGATTTGTGCAGAATTGCGGAAGTTATCGTGTCCAGAAGAAAGTGATAACACAATTGCTTCGGGAAATTCCGTTCAAAATGCCCACTTTGACAAAATTTTTTGAAATATATTCTGCCTCTATCAAAAAAATCGATCATTGCGGTACATTATATAGTTTCTGAATAAGCGAATATACCAATTAAATGCGTTTGAGAGCAAAAATGAATTTAAAAATGATTCAGAAAATAAGCAGTTTGGATTTGAGTGCATCCTTAATGCAATGATTTTTCCAACACAATCCGCTTCGGGAAATTCGGTTCAAAATGCCCACTTTAACAGCATTTTTTAAAGTATATTCTGCCTCTATCAAAAAATCGACCATTACGGTACATTATATAGTTTCTGAGTAAGAAAACGTACCAATTGGAAGCCTTTGAGAGCAAAAATGAATTGTAAAATGAGTCAGAAAATACGCAGTTTGGATTTGAATACACCCTTACTTAGATTTTTTTCTTCAACCGCTATGTATTTTTAATTTCTTTTTGCTGTAAGAATTGGTCCTATCCAAAACTTGTCTATATAGATGTTGTAGACAATATTAAGAAGATATATGATAAATTCATGGGGATTTTATATCTTTTGAATTGACGGAGTTATGGATTTTTTACTTCTTCAAACCCCCTTTTTGTTTTCGTTTTTAATTTTTTTTGTGGTACGAATTTGTCCTATCAAAAACTTGTGAATATGAAAGTTGTAGATAATATTAAGGAGATTTATAATAAAATTAATTGAAATTGATATCTTGAGAATTGACGAAGTTATGAATTTTTTTCTCCCAAAAACCCTATTTTTTGCGCCCCTTGAGCCCATTTTTAAGTTTATCAAAAATTTGTGATACATAAAATTTTGGCCCTGTTTTTAGAAGTAATAAAATCTTTAAACTGATTTGATATGTACAAAAATTAAGAAGTTATGGGGGGTTTTCGGTTTTCACAAAACCCCTCCCTATTTCCATCCCCTTGGTCCGATTTTACCCATTAACGAACATGACCGAGATTTTATGCCCTTTGATTTTATGTATCAGTTTGGAAGAGATTGGTGCAGAATTACGAAAGTTATCGTGTCCAGAAGAAAGTGATATATATATATAGATAGATAGATACATAGATAGATAGATAGATAGATAGATAGATAGATAGATAAAGTTTTTTACTGAGGGTGGTTTTGGGTTCTAGGAGTCATGATCGGTGTAGATCTGCAAAAATTTTTCAGAAATTCCAACATAGGAACGATCCCAATAGGTAGTATTTCATACGAAATCTACCCAAAAAGGGGGGGGGGGGGGGGTTGAAGAAGAAAAATTTTCATAACTCCGTCAATTCACAAGATATAAAATCTGCATGAATTTATCATATATCTTCTTAATATTGTCTTCAACATTTATATAGACAAGTTTTGATACGGAAAATTCTTACAGCAAAAACAAATTAAAAATACATAGTAGTTGAAGAAAAAAATCATCTTATTAAGGGTGCATTCAAATCCAAACTGTCTATTTTCTTACTCATTTTTAAATTCATTTTTGCTCTCAAACGCATGCAGTTGCTAGATTCTCTTATTCAGAAACTATATAATGTACAGTAATGATAGATTTTTTGATAGAGGCAGAATATATTTCAAATAATGATGTCAAAGTGGGCATTTTGAACAGAATTTCCCGAAGCGATTGTGTTAGAAACGAAAAATATTGCCCTACTGAGAAAATAATTGTTTATTAATCAAGTTTTAATTAATTGAAAGAAAAATAAAAACACAGGTCGCTTATAAATCTTTTCAAAAATCACGTCAGCATGTTTCATATTTTTTTTTTTTTTTTTATTAAAAATGAATCTTAAAATGTGCCAGAAAATTTCGAGTTGTTGAGCATGGAAAAATATTTTTTTTAATATCGCCTTAACATGATTCTGATAAAACCAGCTATTTTATAAAAAGGAAATAAAAACTCGTCAAAAGCAGACAGATAAAACTGTTAAAGTGGATTTATATCTAATAATGATTTAGTTTTTGTTGGTGAAATTAGTATACTTAACTTCGAAATCTACCTCTGCCTGTAGGCCGGGCCGGCAGGGATTTTTTAATTTTTCATTTGAATTTCAATATTTTTAAATGATTCCTTATATTTATTTATTTATTTATTTATTTATTTATTTATTATTTATTATTTTTATTTTTCCATTACTTATTTATTATAATCGTTATTTACATAGAAAGTCTTAGCTTGCCTAGCTGGGCCCTTTTTTATTTTTTCGATTTTGGTTGCAAATTTTTCTTTATTAACCCGTTCGGGACCATGATGGCATATATGCACTAGGGTGGAACTAAAAAACGAAGTTTCGAATTTTATATTCTAATAGTGATTATTTTTTTCCTTTTTAACTCCATAAAAAGAAAATATTTTTCTTTTAATTTTAAAATTATATTTTCCGGTTCCTCAAAGTGCCTGATTTTCCATAAAAGACGAAAGAAAGCCAATAATTGCATGAAAAGTTTTTTAAGCTTATTGTTAAATTTATATTTTGCAAAATTAAATTAATTAAGTGTTAATGTCCTGTAATAAAGAGAATAATTTAGTTTGAGTGCCTTAGAAAAGTTAGCCCCACTTTATTAGGTAGCTTTCTTTACAAAAAAGCTACCTATTGCAGCCGTTCGGAGGAAAGCGATTTCAAAAAATTTTGGTATATTTTCATCGATCATGACCCCCAGACCCCGAAACCACCCTCCGTTCAAAATTGATATATATATATATATATATATATATATATATATATATATCTGACCTATGTCACACTGTAACTCCCGTAATTATGAACCGATTTCGATGTAATTCGGTGTGTACATAGTACATACCAATGTCTCGACCGAGTTCGTTGGCCAGCTTCATCCGCCGTTTTGTTTCAAAATGGCGGCCATTTAAAATTTTTAAAAAAATTTAAAACTTGAAATGTGGTACCAAAAAATTAAAAATGGAAAAATATTTTTTTCTTATGTATTTGACCTTTATACAAAGATTCCGGAGCAGTTTTTGTTTCGTCTATATCTTAAAAAATGGCTGAGTTATAGCATTTTGAATTTCTAGCGTGGCTGACATTTTGAAACGTCCTGAATTTTGTCACGCGATAAAAGGCGTATTTATGAACCGACTTGGATGTAATTCGGTGTGTACATTGTACATACCAATCTCTCGACCGAGTTCGTTGGCCAGCTTCATCCGCCATTTTGTTTCAAAATGGCGGCCATTTAAAATTTTTTTAAAAATTTAAAATTTGAAATGTGGTACCAAAAAATTGAAAATGGAAAAATATTTTTTTCTTATGTATTTGACCTTTATACAAAGATTTCGGAGCAGTTTTTGTTTCGTCTATATCTTAAAAAATGGCTGAGTTATAGCATTTTGAATTTCTAGCGTGGCTGACATTTTGAAACGTCCTGAATTTTGTCACGCGATAAAAGGCGTATTTTATGAACCGATTTGGATGTAACTTCGTTCATACATAGTACATACCAATGTCTCGACCGGGTTCGTTGGCCAGCTTCACCCGCCATCTTGTTTAAAAATGGCGGCCATTTAAATTTTTAAGAAAAATTTAAATTTGAAATGTGGTACCAAAAATTAAAAATTGAAAAAATATTTTCTTCTTATGTGTTTGACCTTGATAAAAAGATTCGGAAGCAGTTTTTGTTTTGTCTATATCTTAAGAAATGGCTGAGTCATAGCATTTTGAATTTCTAGCGTGGCTGACATTTTGAAACGTCCTGATTTTTCTCACGTAATAACAGGCGTATTTATGAACCGACTTGGATGTACCTTGGTGTGTACATAGTACATACAAATATCTCGACCGAGTTCGTTGGCCAGCTTCATCCGCCATCTTGTTTCAAAATGGCGGCCATTTAAAAAAATAAAAAAATAAAAAAATTTAAATGAGATACCAAAAAATTGGAAAATGAAAAAGATTTTTTTTGTATGTGTTTGACCTTAATACAAAGATTCCGGAACAGTTTTTCTTTCGCCTATATCTAAAAAAAAATGGCTGAGTAATAGCATTTTGAATTTCTCTTGTGGCTGACATTTTAAAACGACCTGATTTTTGTCACGCGATAACAGGCGTATTTATGAACATATTTGGATGTAATTTGGTCTGCACATAGCACATACCAATGTCTCGACCAAGTTCGTTGGCCAGTAGGGCTGGATTAATTATCAATATATCGGTCAAATATTGATATTTTTTAACTATCGCAATAACAATATGTAAGCTCTGACTCTAACGATATATCCCAATAGCGATATCTAATCTCTGGCTCTACTTATATATCCCAATAACATTTTTTTCCCGCACCACGACTTCGAACCGCAAGAAGAAAAAGCGCCGAATATTGCGTAACCAATAACTTCTTTAAACCTTTCTCTCATCCGATAGATGCATTTATTCGCAGCCCCGCTTTATTCTAAATTCCCTCCCGTGATAATCTGTCTTTCGTTCATATCCCAGACCCAGACTAATTCATATTCTAATATATCAACATACATATGTCCGTTCGTTACTGAATAATGGTTTAATCGTCGTTGTTTTAATTTCGCTGCTACTATTGGTTTAGACATATTAGAACATATCAAGTCTTTGATACGTCCTGGCCAATGACTTCTTCAATCCTTTCTCTCATCCGATAGATGCATTTATTCGCAGCCCCGCTTTATTCTAAACTCCCCTCCTGTGATAATCTGTCTTTCGTTGATATCCCAGACCCAGAATAATTCATATTCTAATATATCAACATACATATGTCCATCAGTGGTGTAGTCATAAAAGAAACAGAGGGTATACGCTCAAGACAGAGGGTATACCCTAGTGTATATATGCTATAACTTTCTTGAGAAACAGAGGGTATACGGTGTTCCTTAAAAAAATCCATAGGGTATACGGCGTATACCCTCGTATACCCTCCACTACATCCCTGATGTCCGTTCGTTACTGAATAATGTTTTAATCGTCGTTGATTTAATTTCGCTACTACTATTGGTCTAGACATATTAGAACATATCAAGTTTGATACGTCCTGGCCAATGACATGAGCTAGAACATCTGTTCATTGTTGAGTCAATAATTGCTATTGTCTATAGGCTTCATTCAATGCTCGTTCGTATGGTCTTCTCGAGCGAGTTATCGGCAGTGATTTTATATTTTATAGTAAGATGAACGTACGGTGTCGGGTAAATTGCCCGAATTATAATCAAGTGATTTAAAAAAAAGAGGCTAAGAGTAACGTGTGGCAATATTTTGGATGCCCAGGTAATGAAAATGGTGAAGTAATAAATGAAAAAATTGCAGTATGCAGTATATGCGTTCGACCGGTATTTGCAAAAGCTACTTCTAATTTATGGAGCCATCTTAGCTATAATCAACCTCTACAATATG
This sequence comes from Maratus speciosus, assembly GCA_963932465.1. Lineage (NCBI taxonomy): Eukaryota > Metazoa > Arthropoda > Arachnida > Araneae > Salticidae > Maratus > Maratus speciosus. The sequence goes on from OZ010800.1 coordinate 417,930,005, forward strand.
ATGGACTACATTCAAGGTAAGAATTGATTTACTTTATTTTACTGATTTACTTTACTGATTGATTTTATTGATAATATTCACACGGGCGTGGAAATTAGTTAAACGAATTCCAGTTGTAATTTTTCAATGAAAATATATTTCTGATTTTTTTTTTATTATATAATTTCTTTAATTTTAAATAAGACAAAAAAAAAAATCGTGTTTTAAAAAATGACATAAATGAGCAAAAAGATAAAAAAGAACAATAAACATAAAAAATATTACTACATCTGGGCCTTATTTTTAAAGTCTGTAAATGTAATATTATTAAATGGCATTATACTGGATGTCTGCAAACTGGGCTGGAACGCTTGGATTAACTTCGTGTCATTAGACTGAAGTCGTCTTTGCTTTTTGCTCTGGACATGCAGGCTAGGTCGGCCTTTTTTTCTGCTCACTCGGGGTGTAGTGCGGTACGGGTCGCGTCTTACCAGAGCCAAACCCGAAAACTTTGCTTAAAGTCAACCCGACCGACACCCGGCACACTTCATCACAAACTCGAAGTGGAAGAAAATAAATTCATATTTTAATACAATATAAAAAAGAATTGTTCTGTAATATCAAATTTATCTTTTTAGTACAAAATTGAATACATATACACTCATTAATGTTCAATTATATAGTTTTTTTCATAAAATATATTCTTGACTTTCTTTTAAAATGGTTGGTCTACACGAACCGCGTGTCGGGTCGGGTTCGGGTAACCTAAGACGATGCAAGAATCTAATTTGAAGACTGCGTCGGGTTTGAACTTTTTTGTAATATACGTCGAATTGATAGTTTCCCTTAATTTACTTTTCTCTCTCTATTTTTTGGTAAAAATAATAGTTATATAATACATTTTTAATAGAAATTTTGAGGCTTTATTTTTGCTTAAAAAACTACAGAGTAATAATTTAAAAATCTATTTTCTTTTTTCATTGTTTAAAAGTTTGGATTTTCTTTAACCACATTTTACTTTCATTTTAAATTACATTAAAATTTTTATAGGTTTATGTGCTTAGTGTTGACTCTAGAAAAAAAAGGCCGCCGGGCGGGAATTTTTCACATAGGGGACAATATTCTGAAAAAGGATACTTTTTCTCAAAAAGGGAATACTATTCTAATAAAAGGGCACTTTTTTTCAAAAAGGGCACACTTGTACCTTGTTTACAAAAAATATTTTGAGCTGGTTTGTTTAGAGTCCCTAGAATTTGTGATATTTTTCCGAGATCAACTGAATTGCCACGGGGCGTATAGGAAGTATTAAAAAGGCAGCCGGGCGCATCGGAAGAATTTCTAAAGAGCCACCGGGTGCCAAAATAGAAATAAAAAGGGCCACTGGGCGCAAAATATAAATAAAAAGGGCCGCCAGGCGTAAAATAGAATTAAAAAGGGCCGCCGGCCGCTGCGCCCTGCTAAAGCAGCTTAGAGTCAACACTAGTGCTTATAATTGCTTAAGTGATCAGATCAAGATCACTAAAATTGATATACCATGTTCTATGGCCGGCACAGACGCACAAATAATCTGAAAAATCCAGTACTTTAATTTTTATACATAAATATGCGGTACAAAATTCGAAATCCAGCACCCATTGGACCTTGGCGATTCCTAATTTCGTTTCATTTTAATTAAATATATATATCTACCGCCGCCCTCCTCCACCCCACCTCCTCTCCCAAAATACAAAAAACTGCGTGATTTACGTCAAGAATGCGTTTTCAATACTAAAAAACCATAATATTAAAGCAGATGTTTTAATAGCGAATTTTTTTAATGTAAGAAAAAAAAAATCTATCCACATTGAACACTCTCTTTCCCCGCAAATTATTTATATCAGAAACACGTTTACAATACTGAAAAAAGATAGTACTTAAAAATAATAAAACTAAAGTAGATATTTGAGTTAAAAAGAAAAAATAAACAAATAAAAGCTCTATCCATGGTTTCTTTCTGCATTGAAAAACATAATGATCTGATTGTGTAAACATATGACTTCCGATTTCTCGAGGCGAGGTGAATAAACGAAAACAAACTGCAGATGCGCTCCTGCTTTTCATTCGAAGTTTCGGAAGGCGTTGTACCTTTCTAATAAATAATTAAATTTTAATAAAAATTTCTTACACAGCCTAATTTACTATTATTTCAACTAGCTGAAAATTTGAAAGAAATCGGTGAATTTACATAGGAGATATGGATATATTGATTATTTTTTTTTTTTTTTTTAACAGTAAGGAAAAGAAGATTTTGATTTTCATTCTGTTTCTTTTTTTGTTTGCTTGCAACTGTTTTTTTTCTCTGCACTTAAGCACTACAAACTTGATGTCACTTTCAAGGTCCTTTTTATACGATTTAAAAGAATAGAATTTGAATAATGTGTTCTCGCGCTAAAATGAGGGGGGAGGGAGGTGGAGTTTTCTGTCATGACGGCTTTTTAAAAAGCCATCCGGACAAGGCGTGGGTATCTATAAGATGTATATTCATTTGTAAATAATTATATGATTATTAATGTTTTAAAATTTTTTGTTTATTAATCTTTTAAAATAAATATTATGAGTATTTTCATAAATTTATAATGCAATGATTTCTTTGAACTAACCAAGACTCTCTGATTTCGAACTTCTTGAAATCTAATGCAGAATATCGATTGTTTTGTTTATGTATTTGTTTTTGTTAGCCAATAACTTTATTTTATTTCTATTTTTTTTTTTTTTCATTTGAAACATTTCTTTTTTTTTTTATCCTTTTAAATTCAGTGGCACTTTCGAAATAAAAAACAGATTTAAATATCAAACCGAGTATTTTGCGTAATCAAGTAGAATTTTATGGTAAGTTTTTCTTTTTTGTTAGTTTCTTTCTGGAAAAATATGTTGTTATGGGTCTAGATGTTATTTACAAAATATTTATAAAAAAGTGAACTTTCCTTAGCATAGGTCTATTTCCAAATGGGATTTGAATATGTATATTTTAAAAATTTTAATGTTTTATTCATCCATAGATAAACAAATATGAAGGTATAAAGACAGAGAAATTTTCTTAATATTTTAACTATTAAGAATGTATTGATACTCTTAGAAAAAGATTAAAAAATAAAATTTCTGCTGCATCTGTCATTCACTGAAGACTATTTAATTACGAGTATATGCAATTATGACATTAAATCTGTTTCAGTTTTTGCTTTTCACTTATTTTAATCATTTTAAAATCATCAACGTCTTAAAATTGAGAACTTTTTAGTTTATCTAGCAAAGTTTTTTTTTTAAATAATATTCTCCGTTTACGCGATAAAATTAAATAGTTAAAAGGTTATTCATAAATAATACATAAAACAGGAAGAATCGAGAACAAGCTAAAGAAAACCACTATGTAATCAATGATATAAGTGCAAATAGATAACGAATATTGGTTCCTTTTTCTAAAGTATTTATTTGTATCATATATATATATATATATTTAAAGAATATTGCGTGAGCAAATAGGTATAAAACATTAATTCTTTGCTTCCTACAGCTATTTGCAATAAAATTATTCCTACTATACCATTTGTCTTTAGCAATAAGAAATTGTTCTATTCCCTCACACTTTAAAGTAGTTATCGCGATATATCACCGATATTGATATTAACTCGTTGATATATTGCGATATTAAATTTTTGATATCGTCCAGCCCTAACCCCAATTAAACTCCCTCCAAGAGCGACCAATTTCTTTGAAGAAAATGAAACAGATTGGGTTTTTTCCTGGTCACTTTTTAAAGGTTTTATTAGAAAAATAATTCCTGAGATCGCATTGCTCATCAAATTTTTGAACTAAGTTTAGAAATTTTTTTTTTATACCTGTAACTATTAAGTCTTTAAACAACCGTTGTGCCTTTTTATTCTCCTTGTAACCAATAAGAATTTTTTTTTCAAGAAAGAATACTTATTCCTACTTGATTCATGCCATCTTTTCTGAAATTCAGGCTTGATATATTTTTTAAAATCCTTTTTTATTTGTAGCTTTTGGTTTTCTGAATAATTATTTTTGTTAACAAGATAATCCTCGAGAAATTCTAGTTTTTTGCCGAAATCAGACAAATTCTGATTATCCATAAGGTTGAAGAGCTCTTGTCTTGATATAATTTTAACTCCAGATGGACCTGAAATAATTTTGTACAGAAAATAATAAGAGTAATTAATTTTAAAAATATTTAGCTTTTAGAATTTTATTTAAAAATGCTCATATATAGAAACACATAAGTTTGTGTAAAAAAAAAAAATTCCATCCTGACATCCTGGCAGCTTTTTTAAAGTTATTAACTGCATAGCTGATGCATTTAAGCTGAGAAACATCAACTAGAATCATCGGAAAGCATAAAAAATTCCTTATATACTATGCAAATTTAAAAAATAAAAATTTGATGCTTGGTCTTACATTTTAAAAACCATATATAAACATATGATATGAAATATAAACATATTTACTTGGCTCTTTTGAAATTTAGAAATGATTGATATAAGTAAGAGTTTAAAACAAAAAACTGACTTAAATAAGTAGTTGCATAATCGAAGTTGAAAGTACGGCAGATCAAACTATTTCTACAAGTAAATATTAACTGTGGAGCCATAAAATCGAAGTTGAGCAAAATATTGATCATAAATATAAATTTCAATTATTTTATGTCGTAGACGATACTTTCTGACAATATTTGCAATTTATCTTTCCTAAAATATTTTTTTTTAATTTCTTTTAATGAAAATGAAACATTTATCATTTAAGGAAACACAACGTGCTTGAAATAAAATATTTCAAATTACCGATTATTCGTAGATATTGTTTTAAACGTTATTATTTAAATATCTAGATCTCATTTAAAGCATAAAAAAATAATTTGGACCAGATATGTAAATTGGAACTTTTTTATGTCCGCAGACGTTATATTCTGACAATAATTTCAATTTATCTATCGTAGAATGCTTTTCAAATCGAAAGGGACATGCAAAATTTGTCATTTACAGGAACATACAGTTGTGAGTTTGAATGGAATTCTTCTAAAATCGTAGTTTTTCGCAGCTACAGCTTCCAAAATTATTAACTACATATCTTGAACTGTCATTTAGATTGAAAAAGATCATGCGGATCGATCCTGATGTATAACAAATGTTTTATAGAACATTGAAATTAACAACACAAATTTAAAAAATATACGGCACATTTTATGTCGTTTTATCATATCTGTTAAATTAACAAATATAAATATATTCGTGTGAAACGTAAACATATATACATGGGCTTTCAGAATCCAGAACTATATGGTATAAGCAAAAGTTTATGGGGAAAAAATCACAGTGAAATAAACAGGCACAAAATGGAACTTTAAAGTACAAATAAAAAACTTACTGCTACAAACAAGTTTGACCTTCCCTGGTACCAATTTTCTCGCACAACAGAAAAAAATTATAAATGTACGGTGAATCCCCATCTATTTATCTTCATAATTAGCTACATTTTTCTCTCCTCAACTGTGTTTCGAAAAATTGACTTTTGGCCGGCTAAATCTGAAAATTACTCCACTGTGCGGCGTCACAAGACATTAAATGTTATAGACAGTGAGGCGAAAGCACAGACAATCACCTCATCGAGTTCACGGCTGAAATTCCAGAATTCGTTAAAACTCGATACGCATACTGAAACGCAATTGCTCTGCCAAATCATACCTTGGTGGAAAACACCTGAAAACCCGATTTTAGTGGTTGACTCGCAGGTTTACCATTGTGTTTTCCTGCACCCAAAGCGGTATGAAAACATGGGAGACTGGGAGCATGAAAACACAATGGTAAACCTACGAGTCAACCGCTAAAATCGAGTTTTCAGGTGTTTTCCACCAAGATAGGACTTGGCGGAGCGAATGCGTTTTAATATGTGAATCAAGTTTTAACTAATTTTGGAACTTCAGCCATGAACTCGATGAGATGATTGTCTGTGCTGACGCCTCCATATCTCTGGATCTAATCATGATAAAAGCATACGGTTTGCGGTATTTAACTCTAAAATCTCTAAATTTTTTAAGTCGATAAAAAAAAGAAAAAAAGAATTTTTTTTGAGTCCCGGACTCTTTTAAAAGTTATTTATTTACAGGGCCGAAACTAGCTTTTTTTTGCACCCGGGGCAAAGATGGATTTTGCCCCCCTCCCCCTCTTCCGCAAAGTACATTTACAAAGAGAATTTTACTAATTTTCTAATAGCCGACTTATTTTAAAATTTAAAATATGTAATCATAAAATATGTATAATAGTGAACTACGTAATCTGCAATGGCGGATCCAATGGCGAGGTCACGGGGATCATGACCCCCCCCTCCCCCCTGAACACCAACAAAAATAATCTAAAGATCATTTTTAAAATGAAATATAAAGTAGAGTCCCGATTATCCGAGTTTCTGCTTTAACCAAGTTATTTTCTTTTGATGGACTGATGTCTTCAATTATTATGAAACAGCCATTATAAGAAGTGTTAGGTGAAGATGAAAGAGCAGCCGTAAAAAGTTAGAACTCTGATTTTCTGGTCAGAATGGAAAAAAAAAATGGCCATAATTCCCCCCCCCCCCCCGAAAAAAAAAAAAAAAAAAAAAAAAACCAAAATGGCCATTTCCCCCCTCATTCTGACCAGAAAATCGGAGTTCTAACTTTTTACGGCTGCTCTTTCATCTTTACCTAACACTTAATTTATAATGGCTGATTCATAATAATGGAATGGAATACATCAGTCCATCAAAAGAAAATGATCCATTCCAAAGGTATAATCCTTCATTTGGCGCCCCTTCGTTCTGGCGCACGGGGCCTGTTTATTTATCGGCCCTGTTTATTTATATTAATTGTTTTAAACTGTTAATTTAATTTTATACATTCCCCAAATTTATTATTTTTATGAGTTTGCACTGTTAAGGAAAATTTAATTAAACATTAAGTTATTTAAATTTACTATCCTGCGGTAATACAGGAACTTTATTTGTACATCTATTTAAAATTGATTGATAATTAAATAACTTATCATCCATATCAAATATTTATTTATTTATTCTTTAATATTTATCATTTATAGTAACTTAATTGAGTTACTCTTTTTAAAGGTTAAACCACATATTATTATTAATTAGTTTTTCCCCTTATATAATATCATGAAATTACTGTTTAATTGTTATATCTAGTGCTAGAGGGCAACACTGTTTCTGATCTAAATGAATATATTCACACTGTTCTCTTACTCCTTGGTTGATTTAGCAGTTTTATACTTATCGCCATAAATATATAAAAACACACAGGACGCGTTTCGAGCTGGAAATTTTAACAGCCCGTCATCAGTCGAAGTAAACACGTGTCCGTAAGGAGACAAGGTCACAAATGAAGTGAAAAGTAGAGAGTAGAGCCTGCAATGAATGCGACAGGTGGCGCTAGCTGAAAGGTAAACACCAATCACAGAGGAGCACATCCAGAAGACGAAAGTGTTGCCAAAATGATAGGATAAAAAGGAAATAGAAGAAATAAACAAATTTAAAATAAAACAATTAAATTCAAAAATAAAACAAGAAAAACAAAAGAAATAAGATTTTTTTTTTAACATAATAAAATGAAAAAAGACAAGAGAAGAGAGGAAAAACTTTCAAGATGAAGAGAGAAAAGGTGATTATGAGTGATCAATCACAAGTTTATCAGAATTTTTAAAAATGAAATATGCTTCGTGAAAAGCCAAGTGAGTGGAAGAGACAGGAGAAGAAATAATTCTGGCCATGGAGAAACTGACACAGTGGCTGAAAGTCCAACAGTGAGAGGCAATCGAAGATTTATATATTTCTTGATTTGATTATACCTAAGATGTTCGCTTAATCTGAACTTTAAAGCTCTCTTAGTTTGACCAATATAACCAAAATTGTAAGAGCAAGGAATAAACATATACATTTTGTTGGAGAAAAACTCTTCAGTTTATATAAATGATGACGGGCTGTCAAGATTCCCATGACGAAACGCGCCCTGTATATGTTTTTATATTTTATGGTGATTTATACAAAGTTTTATTATTTAATTATGGTTTATCGTCAGATTTTCGGTGCTATTCCATCTAATATAAAAGCAAACTGGGACATACTGCTATTGTCAGTAAATCTAATGTCTATATTAGAAAAGTAAAAGAAAATAAACGTATTCATACAATTTTGCAATTAGTAATTACCATAGTTTTCCTTCTTTGTTTTTAACTCCGAAATTTCACAAAACTCCAATTAAATTTAGTATATTCATTTTCTGTAATTCAAGAGGCAGTGAAGCTTTAAGATTTTTGAAATGTATTTATGGTTTTCCAAAATTTAAATTTAAAAATACGAGTTACTTTTGGTGCATTGACAATAGTATTGAAGTTATAAGCAAACTGAAAGCTACGCCCACTAATTTATATACAGATGAATTTGAAAACCTTTTTTGAATGTCACTATTTATTTACTCTATGATACTTTAAAAAATGTTTTTGATTTATTTTACTAGAGGAAGAATTAAACGTTATAAGATATTTTTTCTTTAGTTTATGTAATTTTTGTTTTCATAATTATTTCATTACATTTAATAGCTCCATGTTTTGTCTGTGGCATCGGAATGCGTATGGGAGGTAGGGGAGGTATGATACACTTTTTTTTACTAATTTTTTATAACCCTTAGAAAGCTATTTTAAAACAAATTTTTCACGTCTTCTTATAAAGTGACCTGTTATTTACTTATTAAAAATATAGTGAATTTAAAAAATAATCATTCAAAAAATATATCCCAATTATTTTGAATGGTTACTATTGTACCATATCTCCCCATTACTGGGGAGGATTGATACACTTGCAAGGGAGATTTGATACATTGTTATGTAAATTGAAAAAAATATGCAGACGATTCAATTTTTGTGTCATACAATTTTTTGTGATAAATCTTGAAATATTTTAGTAAAATTTAAAAAGGAATGACATTGACATATTTTTGTTTCAGAAATGTTTATTACATAAAAAAAAAAAAAAAAAATAAATAAATAAATAAACAATCCTATTAACACACTTAATCATATATCAATCAATATTAAAGACTTTACTGTACGTTTTCCATCATTTGTGGTTGAAGCTGTTTTTTTGGGGTATAAGGTCTAATATCCCTGGGACCTTGGGAGACTTGTAAATTTGGTACGCGATGGCCCTGTATTTTCATCCAAAGATTTTTTAGGTGTCGTTTAGTAGATAACTGATTTATATTTAACTCACTGGTTTCGTAGAGATGATCACAAGAAGATGTTGAGGGTTAAAAAATAGGTATTGTCGAAACAATTAAGATCAAAAGGATAAATTTCACGTCTTTTTAAATCCAGATAAAATAAAATATTTGTTAGAGTAAATGATTTCGGAAAATCTTTACCAATTTCAGTAGCTCTTGCTGTAAAACAATAATGAATATTACAGTCCTATATTAGTTTGCAACTTAAAAAAACTATTAAATTGCAAATATACAAGTGTATCATTTCTCCCCAGCACTAATGTATCATTTTCCCCTATTATGCCTTATTGTATTTTCAATTACTTTGTATAAATGCAGTTGCAAAACGGCACTTTACTTTCTAGTAAAACTAACTCTAACAATGGCCTTTATAAATAAAAAGAATTACAGGATATTATCATCACAATAATAAGAGTTATGAAAGAAAATCAGTATTTGAAAACATGTAGATTGACATTCCAAAAATCTTCAAAATTAAAAAAAAAGAAAAGTTGTCAGTTCTTCACTTATTAGTCCAACTAATGATGGCTTTTGCAAATAAAAGAAGCCTTTACATGTGTTAGAATGGCTGTTAATGCCATTTGTTGAGAAAAATTGTCAATGTATCAACCCTCCCTACGTATCAAACTTCCCCTACCTCCCTAATTTTTCAAGTACAGCTGCTAATTTATTTCTTTTTTATTATGAGTTTCAATATGTTTTACTTCCAAAAATAGATTCAAAGTTTGTAGATATAATGATGATTTCGTTATTTTTCATAATAAGCTTCAGTTACTGATTAACGAAATTTACCCCACTAATTGCTATATAAAGTAATTTTACTTAAATCAGATTTTTTTGCAATATGCATCCATTTTCTCATTTTTTCTGTATCATTTTCTTTATAGGAAATTTAAATATTTAATGAACTAAGATATCAGATTGTGTGATCCTTGCACTCAGATGATTAATAAAAGAAAAAAAAAGAGTGATTTCTACTCAGAATTTTGACGTCAGTGTAGAGCGATTCATATATTTATTTTATAGAATTCTGTACACTGTAAAGAAGTTTCGTAATCTACGAAAATATCCTATAAACGCGGACCAAAATATACAATTATCTATTTCGAGTGACCCACGATTCCGAAAAGCTTTTTTTATCTTTAGGAACCTCAGGAGCCAGTAAATTTTCGATATTAAAGAAGCATTTATACAAAGTTTCTTTTGTTGCCACTGGTTTTCGGAAACGTTTTTGAGTCGTTTTTAAAGTGTATTAGTTAGTTTTCTCAGACTGGAATATCGGTTTTTGGGATGGTAAGCATATTTAAGTAAACATTTTCAGCTGCGAACTTATACATGAAAAGTAACAAAATAATATTCATTTTAATGTTGATGTTAATGCTGTTCATTTGTCCTGTTTGTTGAACGTGAAAATGTTTACCTAAGAATGGAAAAAACCACCCGAAAAAAACCTGTTTGCTAGTTTGAGAAAACTGATTCATGCACTATAAGAACAACTCGGAAACGTTTCCGAAAATCAGTGGCGCCAAACGAAAGTTTGTTTTTAGGGTTTCGTTCATCTCGCGAAACTCTTATCGTCTCGCTTCCCTGTCTATCCTCCCGTGCGTCATAGCTTCGTACTCGGAAACTATTTAAGTTGCAGGCTTTTTTTTTTTTTTTCTTTTTTTTTCTTTTCTTTTTTTTTTTTTTTTTTTTTTTTTTTTTGCATAGAGCTGAATACACTCTGTCACACCCAAAATAATAAAATTTTGAAAAAGTGATATATTATTTTAATTAAATAAGTTTCGATTCCAAAACATAATCTTAATATCAGCATTTATCGCTGAGTGCCCATAATGTAGTGGTAGAGCATTCGTCTTCTATGCAGAAGATTGTGGGATCGAATCTCTCAGGCGAAACTTTAATACAGTCGGACCTCTATTTAACGAACCTCTATTTTGCGAATTTCTCTATTTTGCGAACTTTTCCTCGGAACCAACAACATTTTGCGAATTTCTTCGTAAAATAACCTCCAAATAGCGAAGTGTATTCTCTATTTAACGAACTTTTTCTTCTGATATAATTTTTTTTTTCTCCCTATTTCTCAAAATATTTCCGGACACTTCAAACTTATTCTTTCTAGTACACATTTTTTAATGCTCAATAACCTTGAATTAGTTTTACCAGGTGCCTAACTCAACGAGAGCAGTGAAAACCCTGTCATTCTTTGCATTTCATCCAGGAAATGCAAACTTTCAATAGCCCCCTTTCACACTCAAAAGGGCTGTTCTGTAGTAAATAAGTTTCAATAATTAAATTTAAGGACGCATGTAGTAATACAATGCTTAAAATTACTGTTATAATAAATACGATAATGTCATTAAAATTCATTAATTTTAATGTAAATATTTTCTTAAAACTGAAAATACAGTGTATTTCCGGACAATATTTTTTAAATTTCTTGTTGTCCTTAACAGATTTCTTTTTGATGGGTAAAAGGAATAATAATAAATAAAAAATAAAAATGATTTACAAAAAAAAAAAAAAAGGTGTGATTAGTTAAGTTTTTTAATAATGTTTAGTGTTTATGAATTAAAAATCTGTTTTGTGTATAGTTTAAAGAATTTAAAAAGGTTCATCTCTATTTAACGAATTTTCCACATAACGAACTTTTTTTCGGGATTTAGCGACTTCGTTAAATAGAGGTCCGACTGTATTTATTATTATTACACTTTTTTTCAGATTGATTTAATTTTAAAAAAATGATTTTTTTGTACCATTTTAAAGGTTATTTTATTTTTTTTGCGCAGCGGTAATTTTTAAAATCTCTCTCTTTTTTTTTTTTTTTTTAGACACAGAAAATGTAGGATCTAGAAATTTCAATCTAGAACCAATATTTTTTTTTGTTTACTGCTGCCATCTACTGGCCATTTTTTGAAATAATAGGGAAACTTTTTTTTATCTTATCATTAGAAGAATTATTCAGGAATTGAAAGGTTTTTTCTTTTTTCTTTTGAATTTTAATAAATGTTAACATCCTTTTTGGCGCCATCTAGTGAGTGTTTGGAAAGTCAAACAATTATAATTGATTTTTCTGCATTATTTGAGTTATTTTAAATATGTTTTAAACAATTTTTTTGCTTTTTCAAAATTTAATATTTTATTTGTACCTGCGCTAAATTTTTGAAATTGCTGAATTTAAAAATATTCGGATTTTTTAATTTTATTTAAATATTTTTTTTGAATAATTTTTAACTTTATTTAAAAATACTTTTCTGATTATTTTAAAATTAAATGTAACGGTGTTGCCATTTATGTAAGATTTTAATAATTATAAATTAACAATTTTGATTAATTAGTTTAAGGATAAAGCATTTTAAAAGAGATATTAAACGAAACCCTCTGTGCGATCTGCGATCACCACTTACCCACTTGTTATAAATGCTTTTGTGCATCTCAAAAATCTATTGGTTTCTGAGGTTCCTAAAGAAAAAAGAACTATTTTCAGAATCGTGGGCAACTCGAAAGAGGTGATTGTGTAATTTTGTTTGTGATTATATTAAATTTTCCTAGATTAGGAAACATTTGTCTTTTTTTACAGTCTAAAGCAGCCATACTCAACCTGCTGCCCGGCCATCTTTTATGTGCTGCCCGAGACGCATAATCATTAATCCATATTTATGAAATTGAGATCTGCATAAAAATTATTTAAGTCCTCCACTATTGTTTTATATTTTCATGAGAAGACAAGATGAGTCCTGTTATTCAATTCCTACTATTAGTTCACACTCTCGCTATATTTATATTTATATATATATATATATATATATATATATATATATATTGTTCAAATTTTCAATCGTTAGTAAAATACTTATTATTCATCCTATCAAGTTGAAATAATTTTTTTTTATACTTGTACTGGATGACAATTGATGTTAATACAGTTTTTTCAAATATTAGTTCATTAATTAAATTTTAATTAATTAATTTTAGTTTTACAGGGGAGACAAAATGGCGGCCATTGGTTATTGAAGCATTTAATGCATCTTCATATCTATAAGGGGGGTTACCTTAGGAAGGACCCTGTTCTGTCGCCAAATACCGCAAAGTTTATCGCCACCTTGGCGATATATTGACAAATTTGGCGACCAAAATGAGTCACCAAAAGTGACGCCAACTTGGCGATATCTCTAATATTTCGCCAAATTCCCATAGACTTCCATTGTAAATCTATTTGCTTATAGAAAATCCACAAATTGAGATATTTTAATGCAACAAATACTAATATTAGCTTAAGGGATTATATTAAATTTTTCTTTGATGACCTAAGTAGGAATTGACTTTAAAAACAAAATGTTTATATTACTTGTTTAGAATTAATTTAAAAGTATGTTAAAGCATCTTAAATGCGATTTTTAGTTAAAAGCTCTTTTCACATGTACTCCTACTTGTGCTATAGTACAGTCCTGCAATAAATTCTTAATCTTAACACTTTTTCAAATAGTATTCCAATTTAATTAATTTGTATCATATTTCCACAATTTAAAAAAATGAAAAAAGTTTTGCACTGAGCAAAAGATTAATTTATTACAGAAAATCTCATTTTTTTTTCTTTAGAACTTTTCAATTCTGCATTGTTATATTATTAGGTTGTACGTATAGTATAGTAAAGTGAGGACAGATGCCGCAGTTTTTCTTTTCTTCTTGTAAAATGTACAATAAAGCAAAAAAACAACAAACTAAGTACCAGAAATCATTGGTCAAACCCTTTAGAATCTAATTTCTATGTTAAACAAGTTAAAGCCCTCTTAATAAAGCGGACATAATTATTTTCCCAAACGTCCTTTTTAACATCATTTTTTAAGTGCTGGGTAAGATGCCGCATGGGGTGTGGTACAGATGCCGCATGGAGAAAAAAGCTATGCTGTTTATTTTTTTTTTCAAATAAATCACATTTTTATTTCCTCAAACTACTTAAAATGAAAATAAATAACAGTAAACTTACATAAATTATATATATATCACTAAATTGTGAAAAGTTTAATGAAATTGCAAAAGTGTAAGCTCGAAAAATAAAACTTGAGACAAAAAATAAAAATGAAACGAAAAACATTTGAATTTACGTGAATGGATAGCATAATTACTGGAAACAATAGACAGCATAATTACAAAAAAGATATAAATCACTGGTTTACATCCAGGCGAACATTGCAGTTTGCTCTTAATCTAAACATTAGTTTTATTCTATTTAGGCCCTAGTCTATTTTTTTTTTTTGGCCTTTCCTCTCATTCTTTAATTTTGTATTTCCATTCGCCCACAATCATATCACACTTCTCGTTGCAAAAGCCTTTGTCATGCAGCTATCGATTGATTAAAAAAAGCACTGAACCCTTTCCGCTTTAGACTTTGTTTCTTGATAAGACTCCAGATACAATCAGTACATTCTGAGTCATCAAATTCCAATCCAATACATACTGCCATCAAAATCTATAAAAGAACATTTTCGCCATTATCGGAAGATGACTCATATTTTAGTTTCTTCCTCAAGTAAGGTGTGTTCAAGTTGATATTTCCTTTCCGTTTTTTAAACATTTTACTTCCATCAAGCTGTCGTTCTTTGACGCTTTCTAGTTTCTTTTGCATTTTATTTCATTCTTCTTTTTTATTGTTTATAAACTCTCCGTTTGTAATATTTGCATCCTTATGATTTCTCTTACTTGGCTGTATGGGCCTTTTAACCATTGGGATGAGAGATATTTTGTTTAACAGTTTAAATTGTGAGACTTGTAAAGGGCCTATGTTTTCCTTATTCACACATGGAGAACCAGCATTGTTGCTGAGAATATTTTGATAAGTAGCAGAATGCGCTAATATACCTTCATTTAAATGTTAGTTATACTTAAATCGCAGTGATGAATTTATTGAACCGAAAAACAAAAATATATTTTGTCCATCTGTCCCTCAACCTCTGTGCGGCATCTGTCCCATAGTAGAGGGTAAGATGCCGCGCCGCCATTTTGTGTCATGTGAGCGACGCGTGAGAAAGGCAAGCACATGTCTGTATTCTACGATGATCTATTCTACAGTTGCAATTGGTTTTGGGATGAAATCTCTGCTTATTTGGCTTAAAATATGCAATAAAACTTTATTAGAATAATTTTAGCAACTTTCCACGCAGGTTTGAAGCATAAAAGCATGCAGAAATATTTGAATACTAATAGTTAAGCAGTGGAAACGCATACAACACAACAGACAGCACTTAGGAACACAACGAAATTCTTAATTTGGCCTAGGGAGTGCTAGTGTCGCCAATACAATCTCTGCGGCATCTGTCCGACCGCGGCGTCTGTCCTCACTTTACTATATATAGCTAATACTGCTTTTCAGAGTTGAACGTTTGTCTCGAAAAATATCGCCACCAACATTCCTTACACACTATCTTAAAAAACAAATTGCGGCATATTTTTGCATCATTTGCAAAAGAAACCTACGACAAAATTTATTGTTTAAAAATAGCGGTATATAATTTTTTTTTTGTTAACATTTCCTTCCCGTCAACAATCGTTCAACCATACTGTTAAGGCTGTTCTCAAATCCAAAGGGTCAACTTTCTGACATAAGTTTTAACTCATTTTTGTTCGGGAACGCATGAAACTAGAAGATGTTGTTATTCAGAAACTATGTCATCGAACTGTTTTATCTTTTTTCTTGTAAACGCAATAGATATTTCAAAAAATACTGTCAAAGTTGGCATTTTGAACCGAACTTCCAAACGAAAGAAGAAAATCCAGTCAGTAAGGGGAGAAAATGGCGTGATCAAAATCGCTTATAGCTCAATAGGTAAGTGATTGATCAAAAAATGGAAAAAACAGTTCGATTCCAAAACGCTTCCATGGTCCGGCTTTCCAATTTTATATCTTTCCGTTAAAAAATGGATTTGTAAATGTGTCAAAACGTTTTGCGCTTGTTGAGCAGAGCAGTTGAGAACAGCCTTAATACAAACTTTGTGATATTACTTTGATATGTTATTTTACTAATTTAATTACTCTTTTTTTTACCGTTTTATAAGTGTGTTGCGGTCCACAGTGGTCCCAAATCGCGATCAAGTGGCCAAAAATCATTTCTGGCTTTTGTATATGATTAATTTTTAATTTTATAACATTCTAAATGATATTTCATTGTGAATTTAAACTAAATGTAATTGGGGTTTCAGGGAGGAGATTAGGGGAGGGAACGCAATAGAGGGGGGCAAGTTTTTATTAAATTTAAATTTTCTTTTTTTTTACAGGATTTTTTTTTTGCAGGTATGAGAATTTTCCTCTTTTGATTATGGTGAATATTTTCACTTTTTAAAGACAAATCATCTAATTCAGTCATGCCTGAAATTTACACCCCCTCTCCCCAGTAGCAGAAACAGTGCAGCACGGAAGCGGGCGCTGCAGATTATTTTAAACCTTGCAGATTAATCCACCAACTTAAAAATAAATGCTGGGCTTAAAAAATAGCTGAAATTTGCTTTAAGTCTCTAGATTTATGGTATTTGTTGTATCCTTATATTATATATATTCTTTATGAATGGAAATTTTGCTTACTTTAAGTGTTTCTGTTATTTCTTATGATAGTAGGCTTATTGGGTCGCAGATAAATTTTTGTTTGCTGCAGTCTGACACAGAAAATTCTGCTTCTGGGCCCCTCTCCCTCCCTGAAAATATACACGTTAAAATGTTATTTTTTTCTCTTTTTAATGTCATTGAAAAGTAACAATAAAGAGTATAAGCAATCAATAAAATACATAAATAATATGATATGATATGAATAAATATGATTGCCAATAATAAGAAACCTGAAAGTAAATTTGATTCGCAAAAGTACAAACTTTATACTATTTAGTATATTCCAAGTTTTTTTTGAGAAATTAAAATATAGCCTTAAACGTTTCAATATCTGCTTAGTAGCAAAACCATCTCCGAAACTGAAGAATATCATTTGCGCTAAAATTGACCCAATTAGTTTTGAGAATTAGTCTGGGGTGTATATGAAATACCCTTTATTAGAGCAGACGTATTAAATAATTACTATATTGGTATGACTAGCAGGAAATGTAAGTATAGGAAAAAAGAGCATATAGCTGATATTAAATGTAATAGAAAAACCACAGCACTAGCAAGATTTTATCAAGAAGAAATCATCCAATTAAATTTCAATAAAAGAAAAATAATTTTTCCGTTCAGTCTGTACTATCCATCCATTATAAGAGACACCATACAGATTGTAACACGCAAAAACTCAATATGATGCAGCATCATTTCACTTACTTAAAATATGGCTCGAGCTACTCAATGAGTATGAAAATAAAATAAAATAAAATAAACATCCATATAACATAAAAATGTATCGTGCATAATATGAAAGAATACGTGGAAATCTGAATGATGGTGTGTCATAGACCGTACAAATTTAGAATAGCTTTATTTATTTGTATTTGAAAATGACTTGGGGTGAGTCGAAACATGTCAACAGTCGAAATAAACGTATTTTTACTGGTTTTAAAGTTTTTAATTTACACCTTTTAGCATTTGAAATTAATACATAAATAATCAATCAGCTAAATCCCCCCCCCCCCAACCACACACACACGCGCGTGAAATCTCCTCTTTTTCCATTTGCCCCTATAGCAAGGAAAATCTAAAAATATTATTACTATTTTTTAAGTTTTCGACATCTATTTACTATGAATCTATATACATAAAAGCCGTTCTCTGTGTGTATGTCCTTTATACAAATCTTTAATTTTTGACCGATTTGCACGAAACTTGCTGTACATAGGCTTTAGAACGTGGAATAGATCCCTGTCACCTTTAAAAAATCATCAGACCAATATTTATCCCTTTTTTCTATCATCTTTCATAATTTAACATTATAGAAATATCTCATTTTAAATTTTCAAATTCAATAGCTTCTTTCCTGTTGCCACACATCTAAAAAACTGCTCAATAATTTAAAAAAAAAAAAATTGATAACTCGAGTACTTTGTTTTATTAGCCAATAAAAATTTAGACTCGACTGCTATATTTTTACATTTTTGAAATCGACGTCATTCTAATCAGAAAATGCACATTTTTCATATATTTATGTAAAAACTTTAACTAAGCATGTTTTAAAATGACCTTAGAAGTACTTTAGTTGAATGTTAAAAAATCTATTTTAATGAAGTCGTTTCAATATCAAGAATCAAATAAGGAAAATGATAATAGTAAAAAAAAAATCGTTTGCTAGATATGACGTCAATGTCATCAATATAATTTCAAACTGGCTCTAAAACTGGATGCAACAATTTATTCCCTATTTCTTTGTAATCTTTAATTATATCATTTAGATAAATGTTTTAATACCTGAAATGCAGTGATAACATTCTACGATTTGTATCGAATACGGTTGCATAAAATACGATTTTTGTACGATTTATATTAAATAGAAATTATAGCTACTATTTTTTAGGGTAAGTTTTTTTTTTCTTTTTTAAACAAAATTTCATGACTGACAGACTTTTTTGTTAGACGTTGAAATAATGGGATGCATGATATTTAGAGATCAAATTGCAGTAAAAGCGTAATTTATGGTACGGCTAGGTTGTTGCCACCAACAATATGGTGCTAGGCGTTACTCATAGATATGTCTTTTCTTCATAATATTGCATTAATAGCAAACGGATATATCTTTCTGAATTGGGTTACAAGTATTTAAAAATATATCCGTGATTGAAAATTAATTTAAAATGGATAAACAATCCGTAAATTGAGATAAGCTTTTCAAAAAAAATTACTGAAAGTACTTTTTGTATTCTATTAGATTTTGGAATAATCAAATGTGCGATGTTTAAAGGTCAAATTGCAATAAAAGTTAAATTTATGGTTGGGTTAGGTTATTGCCACCAACAATATGATGCTAGAGTTACTCATAGTTCATCAATGTCTTTACTTTATAATATTGCATTAAGAGCAAACAGGTATATCTTTCGTAATTGGGCTGCATGTAGGGATGAGATTTCCACGTTTTTGCACACTGGTATATTATTAAAGAAAATGTTGTTCTGTTGAATCAAGAGAGTGCCCCGATTAAATGAAATATCATTTACTCTAACAAAATACTGGTGTGAAAAAATGCGGAAATCTTATCCCTGGCTGCATGCAAATCAAAAATATCCATGATTGAAAATTACTTCAAAATCCATTCACATGAAAAAATTGAGATACAATTTTCAAATAAATTTCATTTGACAGAAGCTTTTTCTATTCGACAGTGTGAAAAACGAAATTGTATGATGATCATCAGTTAAAAAAATTTTAGTAAAGTCAAAATTTACGGGTTAGGTCATTGCCATCATCAGTATAATGTCACAATTGGCATTGTGCTTGTAGTTTATATATATACTAGAAAGGTAGCCCGTCAAAAATGACGGAAATTTAGATATAAAGATATATACAACTCATGTGCAAGAATATGAGTTTTCTCGCTTGTTCCTCAGTGATAGATGAAAATACAGTCGGACCTCTATTTAACGAACCTCTATTTTACGAATTTCTCTATTTTGCGAAGTTTTACTTGGAACTAAGAACATTTTGCAAATTTCTTCGTAAAATAACCTCCAAATAGGGAAGTGCATTCTCTATTTAACGAACTTTCCCTTGCGATCTAAATTTTTTTTCTCCCTATTTCTTAAAACATTACTGGACATTTCGAACTTATTCTTTCTTTTAACATATTTTATGATGATCAATGACCACGAACAGGTCTTACCAGGCACCTAACTCACCGGGAACAGTAAAATCGCTGTGATTCTTTGCTTTCCATCCAAGAAGTGCAAACTTTCAACATCCCCTTTTAACCCTCAATGGAGCTGCCCCGTGTCCTTAAACTATAGTTTCCCGTTTTTTAGATTGTTGATCATGATCAATCGTGTTGGTAATTTCGGTTCTTGTAGCTCAAAACTGTCAAAGCGGAAGTGCTTGAGCATCAAAGAAAAAAAATATTTTTGAGATGGATAAAGGCGTGAAGAAAAATAATACTGCTTTAAAATATGGTATTCCTCCGAACAGTTTATCAAAAAATCTTTAAAAAATCGTAATTTTAATGTAAAATAATTTTTTTAAACTGAAAATACAATGTATTTCCAGACAATGTTTTGTTTCATTCTTATTTCCCTTGCAGATTTCTTTTTGGTGGGTAAAATAAATAAAACAAATAGATATAATTTATAAAATAAAGTCTGACTAATTACTTTTTTGAATTATATTCAGTGCTTATGGACTTAAAATATGTTTTGTGTAGTTTAAAGTATTTTAAAAGGTGACTCTCTATTTAACGAATTTTCCATATAACGAACTTTTTTTCGGGATTTAGCTACTTCGTTAAATAGAGGTCCGACTGTAACACAATTTAAGAACGAAATATATTTATGAAAAACTGTGTACAGTAGAAGACCACTAATCTGCACAGTTTGGTTCCAAGTATTATGCCGATTTGAGGCTTTTTGCGGTCATGTCTATTCAATCTTTCTTTACATTTTTTTAAATTCATATATTGGACAATTTAGATTGTTGAGTCTTAAAAATAAATAAATAACACACTTGAAGTAAGGTTAAAAACTATTAAATTATCGTATACGATTTCATGAAATGCTATTATATGGTATTATATGTGTGTGCTTCACGATCTTGGTTACGAAGTTGGCGAAATTGGCTGCAACTTGTCATAATCCTAATAGTGTGGGCCGCTGTAACAAAAAAGTAACCAGTTTTTAGTAAAATTTCTGATATAAAGTAGCTTTCAAAAACTTGTGTAAAATTGCAGGCCGTTCTCGTGTCCTAGGAATAATATTTCTAACACTGAAGATTTTCCATGTATATATGGAATTTAGAAAAGCTTCTCCAAAAGAAAGGTCCTGAAATGACATTGTAATTCCTCTAACTTCAAAGTTTAATCGGTGTTAACTGATGTTGAGTACTGAAATCTAATACAGTTATTTTGAACATTACAACAGAATTAAACTGTTAAACTTATTTAACTTAAACTCGCTGTTGCTTCCCGATGTTATTTTTTAGTATTAAGAAAGAAAATTACTTAAAATTTTCAAATCATGCATTTATGATTTTTTTCCGTCTTTAATAACTAAATAATGAAAAAAATAGGCTTTTGTTCTGAGCTCATAAATATGACAATAAAATAATGTAACTAAGAGACATTGCAAAATTAAATCTTTGTGATTACAAACCATAAACAAACGATACCGCCACCATTTTACCTACTATGACGTCATTAGAATATTGCCCATTGATTGTTGGAGAACTTACTTTGTGAATGATTACCTCAATGATTTAATATTTTTGACGTTTCACGATGAATGAATCACTTGTGTTTGTTTAAGTTTATGGAATGAGATATTAAGCTGTGAAACTAATTTCAATTGAAGTTATCCAAGGATATATGTATTTTTAATCGAAATTAAAAACAATGCTTTGATCTCGAAATAAAAAGTTTTAGTTTGTATAATTTGTTATTTCTGTTAATTATTTATGTAAGTACTTTTCCATCATAGCGCATTTTTAAGAAAAGTTTGGCGCGATTCGGGCATCAGAAAGTGAGATATGTTGCGAAAATATATAAACAGCTATGAAAGCAAATCTAATGAACTTTTATCTTTGTTTATATATGCACTTATATGCATAAAAAATTGTTTCTAAATATATATAATTTTTTTTATATTCAAATTACGGCACAGATTTCAGATATGAACCGGGATACCTAACTGGCGCCAAAATGGTGTTATTTTGCCTGCTATGGTAACCCGGCTATTGTTTTTTATTTATTAATAAATTGTTTATTTACTTTTATTTTCTGATTTTTAATTATATAAACTGCTTTGTTCTATAGTTATTATTCAAACTTTTATTTATTTATAGTTATTTCCTTTTCAAAATGATAGCAAATAATTGAAAAATATATAAGTAACTGGTATTCGAAAGCGAGATTTCTGCCAAATTGGCGTCATAGAAAAATCACGCCAACCCCCATGCGAATATGACATCTGCGCAAAAATTACTTCTGTTTCTTTATAAAAATGGGTAAATAGTTTTTTTTTATATTAAATTGTCGGCACAGATGTCATATACGCCCATATTGGCGTGATTTTTTTTTTTTTTTGACGCCGATGTCATATACGCACCGGGTATTTAACTGGCGCCAAAGTGTCGTTATTTTGCTTGTAATGGTAACCCGAATGTTGTTTATGCTGTTGATGTTTTCGCCAAATTGGCGTCGGAAATAAATCGCGCCAATATGACATCTGTGCCAAATTGTATACATATGGAAAAAATTGCTTGTGAGTATGAAGCAGTAAATAGGTTGCCAGAAAATATGTTGGTAAACTTCTTTCTCGCCAAGAAACTTTTCTCCGAAGTATTGTACATAAGCAATGATTGCTAGAAATGCATTTTTAATTATGATATGCGCTTTTATGTTTCACTATATTTATGCATACTATACTGTGTATAAATGCTACAGTTCATATGCAGGGCTACACAAAAGAATTCTTAAGGGTTACTGAGTATGAGAGTAAATTGCTTAAAGGTGGTTTTTAAAGGAGTTATGCATTTTTACGCTGAACTGCATTTAGTTTCCTAAGAAATGTTTGTGGAATATAGATAAAATGATATATATGATCACGCAAAGAATTGGATACATAACCGTCTATGGATGATAATATCTGGAAATGTGATTTCAGTAGTTTTAAGAGCAGTTTAAATTAAATTTTAGCTAAATAGTGGCATGTAATAACGGTACTATTGGCTATGGGCGGTAACTGCTGAAATCAATTTTTAAGTTTTTTATGCGTTTTCTAAAATGTTTATTTAGTTATCTTGGTACTTCTTAGTTATTTCGTCGACCAAATTACTGTCGCCAAATTGTAAGACTAATTGCCAATAATGGTTGCCATTAATTAATTAATTAAATGCCAATAATGGCCAATAAAACCATTAATTCGACGTTTTATTTGTATTTTTATTAATGTTTTACTATTGATTTGGCGATTTATATAATTTGGCGAAATTGGTCGACGGGATATCTAAGAAGTAACGTTATCTTATTTACCTTATTTCCCTAAATAACGAAGTTTTGTTAAAGCATTCAGGATGTGTTGGAAAGTGTTTCATATTCTATGCTTAACGCATGATTTTTCTTTCTTCTTTAGTCTTATTTTGCATTTATTTTATTCTTAATTTTTTAGTCTTATACTGCTTTACAGAAACTTTGGCACAGTTGTCATATACGTTATCATATATTGGCGCGATTTTTTTCCGACGCCAATTTGGCGAAAACATCAACAGCATAAACAACAACATCCGGATTACCATATCAAGCTAAATTACGACACTTTGGCGCCAGTTAAGTACCCGTTGTGTATATGACATTGGCGTCAGAAAAAAATCGCGTCAATATGGGGCGTATATGACATCTGTGCCCTCCCCTTGCATATAGTACAAACTATAACACGGATAGCGCAAAATAATAGACAGTTTGGTACTTTTCCACTGTAGGGGCTTTGGCATTTTTTTAAAAAAAGCTTGGTGTAATTTGGGCATCAGAAAGTGAGATTTGGGTACTTTTCCGTTATGCGGACACCATTGTCGCCAAGCGTAATAGTTGGCGCAAAATCGTGAATTGAAGCATTTGAAAAATAAAAGAAAAACCATTGTCGATACTAAAGTGAGCATTTAAAAAAATATAACATTTGAAAATTCCAGACTTTTACGAACTATTTCATCAAATCACAAATATATACTTAAAATAAGTGAACAAATAACTGCTATAAAATGAAGCAATAAAATAAAACTCATATTAAACTGCTGGCATAAAATTACAAATATCTTTTAGCATTTTGAAATAATTGGCGCATTAGCATACATTTTGGCATGGTGTCTGTATAACGGAAAAATATCGAGATTTGTTGTCAAATCATATAAACAGCTATGAAAACAAATTTGATGAGCGTTTTTGTTTGTTTTATATGTATATTCTTGATGTTTTTATGTACAAATTACATCTGTTTCTGTATAAAATTAGAGAAACGGCTTTTTTATGTTAAATAAATCGTATAAATATCGAAAAAAATGCGTGTGTATATAAAATGAAACAGTGAATAGGTTCCCGGAAAATATGTTACCAAATTTTCTTTTTCGCCAAGACACCTATACCGGAAAAGTACCCAAAGCACATTAAAATCGCGCAGTTAGGAGCTCACACAGTACACCGTTGTCTATTGGCGGTTATTTTATTAGTAGCATCGGGAGGAAGATGTAAAGATGTACTTTAAATTCTCACCCATAGATTTCGAAAAAATATCATAAAAGAGTGGAGTTTAAATTAAATTTCGGTGACCTCCATTATGAAAGATTAATGGTTTTAAATGGGAATTTCGCCAAATTAGCCAGCTATCGCCAAGTTGGCTAACATATGGCGCTATTGTGGTAACCTTGCATTAATATTTTTCAACAATTACTCATTTCAATAAGGCGGTCCTACCGGAATAGTGAGGGACACACAGAGACTTGGATTTTATATAAATAGATACATATATATTCTGAAGATGACTCAATAAAAGAGTCGAAACATATAAATTTTTAATATTTTTAATGTTTTTTTATTATTTAAATGACGCTTTTTAAGCAAATAATTGTACTTTAATATATGTTATGACATTTGTTTGGAATATACATTATTATGGTATAGTTAATAGTAGATGCAATTAAAACTATTTTACTTATATTTCTTATCGGTCTTTTAACGATTCGTGGACGGTAATGCACCAATCTCAGTTATTGTCACTACCGTATTATTTCATTTTAATGTATTTTACCCGGGTGGACCATTATTATTGACACGAGCGAAGCCGAGATCTGCTAGTCTATATATATAAAAGCCGTTCTCTGTGTGTATGTCCTTTATACAAATCTTCAATTTTTGACCGATTTGCACGAAACTTGCGGTACATACGCTTTAGAACGTGGAAAAGATCCCTGTCTACTTTAAAAAAATCACCAGACCATGATTTATCCCTTTTTTCTACGAACTTCTATAACTTAACATTACAGAAATATCTCTTTTTAAATTTCTAATTAAATCTTTTCTTTCCGGTTGCCACAACCTAAAAAACGGTGCAATAATAAAAAAAATTGATAACACGTGTACTTTCTTTTTATAAGATATTAAAAATTCAGGCTCAATCGCTATAATTTTTACATTTTCTAAATTGTTGTCATTCAATCAGAAAATGCACATTCTTCATAAATAAAATAAAAACTTTACCTAAACGTGTGTTCAAATGACGTAGTATCTTCATTTGAATTTTTTTAGTTAAAAAATCTGTTTTAATACATGCGTTTAAATTTCAAGAAAACAATTTAGGAAAAAAAATCGTTTGGTAGATATGACGTCAATATCTAATGTAAACTGACATCACTCTCTAATGATATTTTATTCTGAGGGGGAACTCCTGATCTTCTGAAATTAATTGATATTACTATCATCCATTGAAGCCACGCGAAATAAAATGTCAGTAAATGTTAGGCCATTTGCATGTATTTACTGCTTTTTTCCGCATATTGTCATAGAGATTGTAATATTTTGTTACACTAGCTAAAGAAAACAAGTATTTTGATTTTAGAAGCCGAAACATTTTACTACATTACGTCAAAATGACGTTTTTTTTATCCAGAAACTCGAATTTTGCGAGTCTTAAATTAAAACAAGCTGAGGCTTTTCACAAAAGTCAGGTAAAGCATTATTGCATCTTAATATTCCGTAATCGAGTCATATGCCAAGTATTCGCTGAAAGCATGAACGATGCTATACATTTTTAAGCAATAGTTTATGCCATAAAAGGTTTAAGTCACATTAGTTGAAGTACGCCAAAAACATACAGCCTGATTATCGAAAATTAACCCATTCGCAGTTATGAAGATAAAAATAGTTCAGCATTTTTTTTTTATTTTGTTTATTATTCAATAGCGAAAATAGAAGTTAGCCCCCCCCCCCCCCCCCGCAAAAAAAACAAAAAACAAAAAAAAAACAAGATTAATAGGTGTTTAATTGAACTACTGAATTTTTCATATTTAAAATAAAACTTTAACAACAAGTGCTTTGAATAGACGTACAAGCTTAATTTAAATGTATTTTGAAGGTAAACGTTTAAGTATAATTTTGAATAGTTCAATTTCAAATCTGCTAAATTCGTATCATATTTTTTTCTGGGTTTTCATTTCGTTTGCTGATTTAGTTATGGAATATTGCACGAAAAAACTCCCAAATGATGTATTATTTACATTGTTTTAAAAGCATTCGGGTTCATCTTTTCTAATTGGTTTGCACGAATATTTAAAAAATATTCTTGCTTAAAAATTACTATAAAATACATAAAAAATTAGTAAAATGAAAATCACTTTTCAAACAAATAGCATTGAATGTACTTTTTGCTTTCCATTAGACGTTGAAAAAATCGAATGTGTGATGTTTAGAGGTTAAAAAAATTGCAGTAAAAGCAGAATTTATGAGTTAGTTTTTTCCACCAAAAATATGATGCCAGCTTTACTCATGGACATGGGGATAATTAATATTGTATTCAGACCAAATCAGTTCTTTTTTTCGTAATTTTGGGTTGCAAATTTAAAAATATCCCTGCTTGAAAATTAATTTAAAATCGATTAAATTCAGAAAATTGTATCTCATTTTTATGATTTTTAAAGATCAGTATTGAAATCAAAACCAATTAAAAGCCGAACATAGAGATACAATTTTCAAATAAATTTCATTTGAAAGTATTTTTTTCTATTTAGTGTAAGAAATGAAATTGTGCGTGTTTAGAAGTTAAGAAAAATCACAGTAAAGCACAATTTATGGGTTAGGTCGTTGATAACATCAATACGATTTAAAAAATTTACGTTTCTCACTAACATGATTTTTACATTATAATGTATATATATGCTATATCAACGAGAATTTTACTAAATACTACGCCAATTGGTTGATTTTTTTTTCTTCGACTTATCGGGAAAATAATATATTTTTCTGTTACACCAGCCAAGAAAACGAGCATTCTGATATTTAAAGCTGAGGGATTTTACTGTGGTTGCGATACAAACGTCGCGATTTTTGATCATTTTTATAATGATTTGTGGATAGAAATGCACAAATATCGGTTATTATTGCTGTATTATTTCATTTTAATTTATTATACCTGGAAGGCCCCTCATAATTGACACGGGCGACGCCGGGCAGTTCTGCTAGTTAATAATAAAATCATTCAATTCATTATCCCATTAATGACTAGTTTTTTTATACACTTTTAATACCTCGGTACCAGTTGACACTAGTTTTCCCATATTGTAATTTTAACTTATTTGATCTCTCAAAGTTTGAGATTAAGTAATAACAAAATTTCCTTACTAAAATATTGGTTTTCTTATGTAACATTTTCGTATTACTCAAATGGCAGATTTTCGTACCAACCGGCGTTAATGGGTTAATTAGATAACTTTCAAAAATTTCGGAAGAAAGCAAGGGAAAAATTGTAAACACAAATATATATATATATATATAAATATTATATATATATATATATATAAATCCCCAACTCTTACCCCCCCCCCCCCCCGCGAATTAAACAAATTAAATTGACAATGTTATATTAATTAGAATGTTGCATTATATAAATACTGACAATTTTGGGTCAGTGCGAAAAGTAGATTAACTTTGACCCCGATTACTGATTTTGGACTAATACTGGCAATATCCATTCTCCAACTTCAAACTACTGGTTCTCTCTAAGTCGCAATAAATCTCTTGGGATATGATTTTAGAAGGTTCACTCTACATTTTGTACTATAAAAGTTCGAGGAACTCGGAAGGACTTTTTTATATGTGACTTTTTATGTACAAAAATTCCTTAAAACTATGTATTTTTAAAAATATTCCTCTTTTTTTAATTTTTGAGATTTTTGCAATCGAAAAATCAAATTATATATGTAATTTAATGTTGTTTCAGAGAAGTGCAAAGAAAAAAACGACAAACTATCTGAAAAGGTCTTAGTTAGGGTGTGAATGCAGCGAATTTGCCTGAAATTCACGGAACAGCAGAAAACGCTCAAAACTCCCAACTTCAATATGAATTCATGTGAGCTTATAAAAACCAAAATATTAAAGAATATAAATCTTCAGATATTTCTAAATACTGTGGAATTTATTTCATTTCGAAATACGAAACTTCGATTTTCTGATTTTTGGCCACATAATCGCGATTATTAACCGACGCGGCGAGCGGCCTCTCTTCGTCCGCAGCCTTTTATTCTTCCACTTAGTCCGACTCTTTTGCGGAAGCAAGGTTCATAGGTCCCCAGCCACGTCCCGAGTAAAAGACATTCTAGCGAAAGCGGGGTTGGAAAAAAAATTGAAACCAGACAAATTTAAAAGGGAAATTGCACAAATTAAAGGCACCGAAAAGCGGGATGGAAGGGCTCGGGGCGATGAAGCTACCGAACGACTCCTGCTGCTTCTAGCTTATTATTAGTGTGTATATACAATAGTATTATACACTGTGTGGCCCGCCGAGCGTCGCAAACATGTTTGCGGCCCGCGAGAAATAAAGGTTGAGTATGGTTGGTCTAAAGTGTTCAGAAAGTCGAGTGAAGTAACTCCAGATTTTTTTTCAACAAATTAAGGTGTCAATGACACTTGAGGAATTTTCCAAAATCCCGATTCAAAAAATAAATCTAATAGTTTGTTGCAGAAGCTATTAATGTGTGAATAAATGTACGTAAAACCTCCCTAAAGCGACCACGTTCCGTTCCAATAAAAATTGAGAGGTGTTCTCTTAATGGAGATTATGTTTAAATTCTAGATTTTCATAGTGGAATAAAGGCAACAATTAACGTTACTAAAATTTATTTTTTCATTAGCAAAAAATATGAAAATTTTAAGTATCAAAACAAAAGTTAATTACATAAGTTTAATTACTGAAGAGTTTAAAAAAGGAATACATTGACGCCTGCTTTGATTTTACGGTTTTATCTTTTATAACATTTATTTTCAAGTCCTTTCTAAATTCAGTAAATAAATGCATTTTTTTTCCTTGGACGGGAACAAATAATGACGATTTCATTAATTTATCTATTTTTTTTTAAGAGTTTCCTGACAGAATAGGGCAGGGAAGTTTATTGACTGCCATTCTTAATTTGTCATCAGAGTTCAATTCATTGCCTAAAAAGGCACAAATGGGTTTAAACAAAAAAAATACCGGAATGATTATAAAGAAAATCTAAAGTTAGTTTGAAGTTTGATGAATAATGCGCTCTCAGGAATTATTTTTCTAATAAAATCTTCTTCAAGCGATCAGGAAAAAACGGAATTTGTTTAATTTTCTTCAAATAAATGGGTCGCTCATGGAGGGAGTTCAACTAGGATGGTGTCTAAAAGGAGGTAAAATTAGTATTGAGCCTATGGGAATAAATTTCTTTCCATGAAAAAATGATCATTCAGGGTTTAGTAGTCACTTAATGGAGATGGTCGCACAGGGAGGTTTCACTGTATATTCATTCATGTTAAAATACGTAATTTTTTCATCTCAAACAATAGTCCGTTTTTCTGAAAATTTGGGTATACCCAAACCCGACCTACAAGAACCAAACGGCAATCGGAAACCGAGCCAAAGCAAACAAACAAACAAAAACAATCAATCCGATCCGAAACCGATCACTGTAAAAAAATCTGCAGTCAACGCGACTCGAACCCGACCTACAACGAAAAGCTTAGAGCAAACCAACCCAACCCAAACAGTGGGTCGGATAAAATTGTGTTACCCGACCCGATGTAGGACCCAACTTTCTCCGCTTACAATTTGAATCTGTGAAATAAGAGCTGGGGCAGGAAACATCAAAGCAGCATCTCCTGAGTCTGTAAAAACAAACCTGTAAAACTACTTTTTCAACAGTGAAAGTGTTGATGCAAAGAAAATTCCGAATCTTCTGTAACTGCTTTCTTCATGTATTGCAAGGCTAAACTGTGATTAGGGACGCGTCAGATATTTTGGATTAATGATTATTGGTTTAGATTTTTATGACACACCGTAGATAGATAGACATATATATTTATTACTTAAGACTGTTCTCAACTGCTCTGCTCAACAAGCGCAAAACGTTTTGACACATTTACAAATTCATTTTTTAACGGAAAGATATAAAATTGGAAAGCCTGAGCATGGAAGCGATTTGGAATCGGACTGTTTTTTCCACTTTTTGATTCATCAATTACCAGTTGAATTATAAGCGATTTTGATCACGTGACACGGCATTTTTCTCCCCTTACTGACTGGATTTTCTTCTTTCGTTCGGAAGTTCAGTTCAAAATGCCAACTTTGACAGAATTTTCTGAAAGATCTATTGCGTTTACAAGAAAACGGAAAAAACAGTTCGATGACATAGTTTCTGAATAACAACACCTTCTAGTTTCTTGCGTTTCCGAACAAAAATGAATTAAAACTTATGTCAGAAAGTTGACCCTTTGCATTTGAGAACAGCCTTAAAATTTTGTCGAATGTATGAAGTAAAATAATGAAAATATCGAAATAAAAATTAAAATTCCTAAAATACTTTATTTCAAATTCAAACAAGTCGGAAATTGTATGTCAAACGTAGCAAATGAAGTGCGTTCGTACTATAATTAGTTTTATAAATATACAAATCTTGATGCAATAGGTGTTGCACACTTATGCAAAAATGCATGAATGCAAAATTTATTACGATTCTATATGTTAAATTCAGTCTTACGGAAATAATGGTACTCCACCTTAAATAGGACGCTATCACCATGGCAACCTAGAATCATTACCTATCACAAGATATCATTGAATTAACGACGCATGATATGATTTAATAAAATGAAGAAAACTTTTATTAATATATTTTTAAGTTTTGATTCCATTTTCATAAAATTTGTAATGACTCGACAAAATTCTGCAACGGTTATACATATTAAATTTCAAACCACTCGGTTGGGTAGTACTTTCGTGTTTTCCTCTTCCCAAAGTTATCAAACAGAGAAGTCGGAAATGGAGCCAATTCATACTCAAAGAACTTTCTAAGTTCTTTCTCTGATTTCTTGTGGGAAGAAATTCGTCGAAAAATAGTCTCTGGATCCATGGATACCTCGTCATCATGGATTTTAACAGCACACGTGAAGCTTTTCATTCGAGTTACTCGATTGGATCTCTTGAATTTCACATGGCCAAAATCACCACCAATGACACTTTTTATACTTGCAACTCCAATCTTTTTGGCTAGATGACAATTTATTTTATCGCCACCAATCACTCCTGTACTCAGACACTATTAGAGTTTGTTTAATGTAGCACTAGGATTGGGTTAAGGTTTCAAAATTGTAATCATAAGCGCAAACATACGTGTGAGTACATTTCGTTTGGTTACATGAGCACTTCAAAAAACCAATTTTCTGAATTTTTTTAGAAAAAATTGGAAAAATGCACTTTTTTGATCTATCATATCTCGCTTATTTTTCATAAAATATTTAGTCCGTGGTACTCAATCGACGCAGAATTTTATGGTTTACAATTTATAAATTAGAACTTTTTCTATAGAGTGAACGGTTTTTGAGTTAGTATTTGCAAAATACTGAAAAAAAGTCCGAAATGTTTTAGGTTTTTTGTGGTGCCACGTCTGAAGCTCACTAGGAAAAATGGGACAAACTTCAAATCCTTTATTTGGATGGAAACAAAGTGATTAAAATGATTTCCAGCTTTCCGCGAATTTTTGCATAAAACGGACCTTTTTTGAGCTAATTTTACTGGACTATAGTGTTTGCGCTGTTATATGCGGACAGACTGACGGGCCAGACGACAGCTGTAGGTGCTACGCGTTTATAGAATTACGAACGCACCTAAATTTTTAATAAATTCTTCCTGTATCTAAATTATTAGAACAAAATGCAGAATTTATCTTACAAGGAAGGTCTCCGTACTGGGCATACTCAGAATATGTTGAAAAAAAATGCTAGTGAAAGCACTCATGTATGTAATAAAGGATCAGTTAAAATTAGCGGCAGAATTACAGTAGAAAATCTGTAAAAAAAAATAAAATACTTTCGAATAATTGGCGTGAAAAGACGATAGCGGCACGCAATTTGGCGAGCAGCACTTTTCCTCGCCAAAAGCAAATCTGAAAATTGTTTGTTAAATGATTTTGAGAATATGCGGTATTTAATGAATTTAAACGTAAACCATGAAAGAATTTATTACTATTACATTTTGTATTATACATGTTGGTTGTTGCCGATTTGAACGAAATTTTACCATTGTTTTATTCTCCAATTCACAATTTTTTTTAAATTTAAACGGCTTTATCGGTTATAAAAATATCTTTTAACGCCAGATGAATAATCTGCCGTAATACATTTCCATACCGAAGAAGTTGTTTCCATAGCAACAAAGTTGAATAGACAGTGCTCCATGGGGTATATTTTTGAGTTTGGAACAATTTTAATCTATTTAAATTTTGTTTTAAATCGTAAAATAGGATAGTTAATATTCGTTATAAGTACATATAAATATATATGACAAAACTATAGTTAAAACAAACTAAAAATGACAACGCTAAAGTTATTTAAATTAAACTTAAAAGTTTTTTTTCTTAAAGAGTATTCGTCAAGCGTATTTTTTTTAATTTAATTTCTTCGCCAAACGGTGATAAGTCGCCAAATAAGCGAAATTTTCATTATTTTTTTACGGGCGTTCTACCGAGGTTCCGCCAAAATTTTTTTATAAACATATATACCCATGGGAGAAGAACATTCTGTATTTTTTTCAGATTTTTCTGAGTATGCCCGTATGGGGACCTTCCTTGTTAGATAAAATATTTTTATAAACAATGAGAACGTTTACATCAAAGGTACAAAATGAAAGGTATTAATATATTACTTATTCATACATAAATTAAATAAAATGGCATTTCCAACAAGTTTTCGAAGAAATTTTCCCACTCGGGACATAAAATAAAATATATTAAAAATGTATTTACAATAAATATTCCAAACTTAACTATTTTAGAATTCAATTTGTGTAACGAAATAAAGGAAAAATGAAATGCAAAAATCTCGAGATTTTAAAAACTTACTTTCGAAAATTAATCTAATTGATATTGTTACGGCAAAAGGACAAACATTGAAACATATTAAAATATTTTAGCAATTAATTTCTGTCTCTAAATAACTGCAAAGTTTGTAGCTCTTTCTCGCAAACAAGAATTGAAGACGTCCCTTGCGGTTCGGGTAAGTATTAGTTTATTAAAGAGAAAATAAAAAGTGAAATAGTTTAATTTACTAAAATGATATTCATTACACGATTTTTTTTTGTATTTTCATAAACAGTAAATTTTCATTAAAGTTTTAAGTATGGGAAATAATTTCTTGCCTGGTTTTCCGAATTTTCAAGCTTCCCTAATCTGTGCATAATACTGAAAGAAAATAACTTAAAATAATCTGTCAAATGCGAGACTCGCGCATAAAGGGTTCCGTAAAAAAAAAAAAATAAATAAATAAAAATTAAAATAAAATTAAAATTGGCATTGTGTCAAGCGCGCTTCGAAAGAAGGTCGCAATTTCAAAATTGCTACGCCGCATTTTTCTAGATAGGTTTTTAATTAATATCTTGGCTAATTAACGAATTTAATTTTCGAAAATCGCTACCAACAATTCGTGTATGATTTTACGTTGAGAGACTACTTCAGTCAAATGAAAAGACCCGTTCGCTAATGCTAATCTTATGGAAGATATTTATAAAGATATCTTGTTTAAATTTCAATATCTTTAAATGTTTTTTTTTTTTTTTTTTTTTTTTTTTTTCATTGAAAGTTGAGATTGATCTGTACAAAGGCCGTTGTTTGTCGATCTCAGTTCTCCAATGAAAAAAAAAATCATTTAAAAATATTGAAATGCGACCGAGATATCTTTATAAATTTCTTCCATAAGATTATGAGATTAGCATTAGTGAACGCGTCTTTTCGTTTGACTGAAGTAGCCTCTTAACTCCCACGCTGTGCTCGAGCAAAGTAAAGTTTGTAGGTAGTGGAAAAATGCAATTTTCTCACATCTATGTGACCTAGGATAATCGCTATAGTTTTTCTGCAAGATTTAAATAAACTCCTACTACCCCGAAACTTTTCATAATTTTAGTTTCAGTAGATTCGGAAATAAGGGGGGGGGGGGTATATTTTTGCAGTACTCTTTGACGATATATCGAAAATATAATAACGGCCGTGACAAACAGACATACGAATGAGCTTATAATCAAACCGTTTTCATCACTTTTTAGGTGCGTTCGTAATTATATAAATACGTCGCACCTATAGTCGTCGTTCAGTTCGCCTGTCCGCATATAACAGAACAAATGTATAATTGTTGCAAAATTTTGTCGAGTCATTTAAAATTTTATGAAAATCGGATGTATAGTTTAATGACAGGGATAGTCAAAAGTTTTCCGTTACATGACGGCCAATGGGAATAAATTATTGAAAGTGCATTTTAATGATGTTACAGCCTTCCGAATGGTGTGAAATTTTAAATATATAATTGTTGTAACATTTTGTCGAGTCATTTCAAGTTTTATGAAAGTCGGATGTATAGTTTAATTACAGGGGCAGTCAAAAGTTTTCTGTTACATGACGGCCAATGGGAAAAAAATTATTTCAAGTGCATTTTAATGATGTTACAGCCTTTCGAACAGAATGAAATGAATATGCACTTATTGAAGTGCATTAAAATATACATTCGGTACAATGTATGGTGCAAAAAATATTTATAAAACTATAGTACGAATGCACCTCATTTGCCACGTTTGACGAGCAATTTCCAACTTGTTAAGTACGGAACCCTAAAAGTACGAAACAGACGTCGCAGACACACCGGGGTTGGTGCAATTTTTGTTTTTGCGCCATTTTTGCGAGGAGGCCCCGTTTTCGAATACATATTAGACCTAGTCTGAGAAAATAGAATGTTAGTTTTATTTTATTACGGAACCATTTTATTTTATTATAAAACACACAACATTTTTATTATAAAACAACAACAATTTATTATACGAGTAAAACACAAATTAATTAATTATAAAACACACAATTTCTATTATAAAAACAGATCATATAATTATAAACATTTTAACAAAAAAAAACGACTTAAATTACTTGACTTTATATTAAATTCAGAAATTTGCCAGGGACTTTTGGCACTCCCTGTATTAACGTACAAGTCCCTCCATTGTAAAATATAGTTCTTCAAATGAGGCGAGTGTACCGCAGAAATGTTGGGTTAATTTAAACGCTTTACAATTTAGATTTTCTTTTCCCTTTTATTCAGTGTTTACGTTATGAAAGTTTTTAACGATTAAAACACTGTTTTTCAATTCCTACTATTAGTTCACACTCTCCCTATATTTATTTATTTATTTATTTATATATCTTGTTCAAATTTTCAATCGTTAATAAAATACTTATTATTCATCCTATCGAGTTGAAATAAGTTTTTTTATACTTGTACTGGATGACAATTGATGTTAATGCAGTTTTTTCAAATATTAATTCATTAATTAAATTTTAATTAATTAATTTTAGTTTTACATGGGAGACAAAATGGCGGCCATTGGTTATTGAAGCATTTAATGCATCTTCATATCTATAAGGGGGGTTACCATAGGGGGGGAACCTGTTCTGTCGCCAAATACCGCCAAGTTAGTCGCCAACTTGGCGATATATCGCCAAATTTGGCGACCAAAATGAGTCGCCGAAAATGACGCCAACTTGGTAATATCTCTAACATTTCGCCAAATTCCCATAGACTTCCATTATAAAACTACTTGCTTATAGAAAATCAACAAATTGAGATATTTTAATGCAACAAAAACTAATATTAGCTTAAGTTATTATATTAAATTTTTCTTTGGTGACCTAAGTAGGAATTCACTTTAAAAACAAAATTTTTACATTACTTGTTTAGTTTACCCTGCAACCATCCAAAACCGTATAAAGAGGGAGGAAAATCGCCGGGTAACGACTTTCTCGCCAAACAGATAGCACTATGTCACTCGATGAAAATTGTTGAAAAGAAAATATTTTAAAGATGTTTATTTATTTATTAGGCCCCGGTACGGTATGCTATTTCTTTCTCCCAGCTTATTCTGTGTCGTCTCCAAAAAATAACGTTACGTTACAGAAGCCAGCCGTAAAACAAAGCAGTACGATTAAACACTTTATAGCAATTTTTTAAAACTTCTAAGCACCGTACATTTTCAATTTTTATACCGTCGTATTGGGAAAACAAAGTTATTTTAAATGCATTTTGTTTGAAAACTGTATCTCCGTTTATTTTTGAAGTATTAATTTTTTTGTAGTTTTTAGAGCCATTTGCTTAATATTGGCAACGGAAGAACTCCATTTCTGTAGAAAGTGAAAGAAAACTAGTTCTAAAATAGTAATTATATATTTTTGTTGCCATTTTCTCATAACAACCGAAAGAAAATGTCATTAAAATACGTGCTATTTTGAAAAAAATATAAACGAATGATTTCTGTTAAAACAGTGGAGCTATTATGAACTATACTTAATTTTAAGTATCTATAAATCATTAGATGACCTTTTTTTTTTTTTTTTTTTTTTTTTTTTTTGTCGATTTTCTTGAATGACGGCATTTTGTTGCTGCATTTGTGCATTATTTCGCGATAGTGATGTGCTATGCATCCATCACTGTAGATCGTAAATGTGGAATTCTTAAGCGGGTGCGAATGACGTCATTTTACATAAAATAAAACGTGTACTTTAAGTCTTAAAATTGAAATATGTTTTGTGCTGCAGTAGCGTCCCGCTTAACCGAGTTACTTTCTTCTGATTGGCTGGTGGCTTCTATTATTATGAAACAGCCATTATAAATGAAGTGTTAGGTGAAGATGAAAGAGCAGCCGTAAAATTTTAGAACTCTAATTTTCAGAATGGGAAAAAAATACGGCCATTTTTTCCCCCATTCTGACCAGAAAATCAGAGTTCTAACTTTTTACGGCTTCTTTTTCATCTTCACCTAACGCTTCATTTATAATGGCTGTTTCATAATAATAGAAGCCATCAGTCCATCAGAAGAAAATGAAGTAATGAAAATGCCGGGTCTGACACTAAATTCTGAAAAAGCAGAATTCCTGTTCTCTAGTTTATTTATTTGTTTTTGTTGATTTTCTAAAAATGTACTGAACCCATTTTGATGAAATTTAAATAGGACCCATTCGAGAGCATCCTCTTTCAAAAATAATAATAATAAAAGTCACATGAATCGTTCGCGTAGTTTCAGAGTACTTGGTGGCATAATCTATAGAAAACAGGTTTTAGTGTACCTCAGTGATGCATATCAATTTCATTATGATTGCAGTAGTATAACAATTTTGTGTACTGCCCTTAACCTTAAATGAAAATCTCAGGTACACTCAGCAGCTACATTTATTCACGGTTAAAAGAAAAAGAAAACACCACACGGCTAAACATAAGTACACAAAGCTAGTTTACACGCATTTTAATTTAAGAAGAATTCCGGATGCCAGGTTCGTTTGGTCTTCTGGCTAACCTCTGTCCAGAGTTCTAGGGACCTCGTCTCTTTTCGGTTGCGTAAAAGCATTCCTCGCTTGGCCCCTCAGTATTAGGTATATATCTGTGGCAAGTCAAGTGCCTTTTCAAGAATCTGAGAATTATGAGCACTTAAATGTTGATGGTTTCGAAGTTACGAGTTCTCTAATGTCAGAATGATCAGTAAACAGTAAAATACCGTCTGGCTCAGACAAGAAAAATCCTGCAACTGGCTTTGACCCTGTTCTGTTACCAGGATAACTGGTCAGTCTACTTTATTTTATGGAAGTCCGGCATTTTTTTTCTTCCGTTCAATTGGTCATTCAGAAAATCATCAAATTTTTTTCTGACCCCCCCCCCCCCCTTCTACGGACGAATTCCTTCCCTACAAGTTTTGAAACCTTCGAAAGCAGGAAATCTACTCAAGGTTTTTCTTGTCTGAGCAAGACAGTATATGATGGTCTCTTGAAAAGAATTTATGATCTACATCTGTATCTTTCTTGTCTTAATTCAAGAGGGCGGCTTATTTGAGGAGCAATTATAACTTCCATACAGATTTCCAAATAGTCATGTTTAAATTAAGGAATTTTGCACAAAACCTTAAAATTGAAATACACTGCAAATAATCCCCCCCCCCCCCCCATTAGCTCACGATGGGATGGAATTATTTTATGCGTCCTTGTAAGCGAACTATAAATGCTAGTAATTCTATCTTCCATAGAAAGTATTTTGTGGTCCACCTTAGTGATGTATATCAGTTTCATCGTATATAAACAATCGTAACTTCATTAAAGTGCATCGCAAACAACCCCCCCCCCCCCTATGGACCATAATGTAACGAAATTCTTTGTGTGTTCCTCTAAGCAAACTATAAACGCTACACAATTCGTTTTCAATAGAAAATCTCAATAACATACAGTGGTGGCCAAAATTGTGGACATTTTTTTTTAAATTTTAAAGTTTTATAACTGTGTGTGCTCGAAAACTATAATAAAATTCACTTAAATACAAATATTTATATATCAAATTCAAGGACATTTAATGCAGAATTTAATAATAATAATAATAATAATAATAATAATAATAATAAAAAAAAAAGAAAGAAAGAAATTTAACAAATTACAACGACCATTTGGAAAAGGATTTTTTCAAAGACTAAAATTTAAGACATAAAAAATCGCACGGAATTGATCATACATTACGTACGCCATGAATTAAACATTAATAGTGTTATTACACGTAAAAATTGCAAGCGACAAAAATCGCCTGCGACTCGTCAGATTTCTTGAAACTTACGTATTATCCAAGCATTTCATTGGCTGTTCGGGAAAAGGCTTTTCCATCGTTGAAATCTGACGACCCATTTTAAATGAAATTTCATTTTTAAACTTCTAAGCATCCCACAATATTACTTTTTACACCGTCGTATAGAGAAAAAAATGTACTTTTAAATGCAATTTGTTTGAACGCTGTATCTCAATTCGTTTCTGAGTTATTAATTTTTTTGTAGTTTTTATTATTTTTTTGTCATAGTGGCAACAAAAGTATCCATCTCTGTTGAAAGTAAAGGGAAATACACATTACTGTACAGACCAATCAGAAAACGAATAAAATGCCGATTCAGCCAATAAAAAGCCTCAGGATGTTTTTGATTTCCTTCCCTGACAGAGAACAATAACCATTTTTCCAAATGGTTAAAAAAAAAAAGAGAATTAAAATATCTGCATTGCAAAAAAAAAGTTACGCTTACAAAAAATAAGCTATATCTTAGATTTCATTGTATTTTAAAGTACACTTACACATTCAATATTTAGTAGGATAACCCTTGTTTTTTATTACAGCTTCACAACGTCTTTTCATTGAGAGAACTAATGTTTGGAGTTCATCCTTTTAAACCACATGATGCCAATAATCAATTATAGCTTCAATAAGTTGCATTTTATTAGATGGACGCATTTTTGTACAAGGATTTTCAAACGTCACATCGCCACACATTTTCTAATAGGATTCAGATCACTTCTGTTTCCTGGCCAGTGTAATAATTGTATGCTTTTACTTTTAAACTATTCTTTGCATATTTTTACCGTATGGCATGGAGCTGAATCCTGATGAAAGTTAAATGGTGCTTCATTGGGGAAGAGGTCTGGAAGTATCAATTTAGATTCCAGGACAGTTTCGATGTATTTTTTTGCATTCAGAATGCTATCAATGACTTTAATGCGGCTCACACCATCTGCAGACATACAGGCCAAATCAAGACTTTGTTGGGTTCTTCGTAGTTGCTTCAATCCAATCAGGATGCAGCTCTTCCCCTACTCTACGTCTCACATATTTTAGCCAATCACTACCAACAAGCGATATTTTACTTTCATCTCTCCAGATTATTTGCTTCCACTGATTTTCTGACCAATTAATGTGTTCCTTTGCTCACTGAACTCGTTTCTTGCGTTGCTGAAGATTTAAAAATGGTTTTTTCCTCGGAATTTTACCTTTTAGTCCAAAACCTGCTAATCTTCTCCTTATTGTTCTTGAACTAACTGAAATACCCATTGCATTCATTTCACATCTAACAGCGTCTGATGAAATTCTTCTATCTTTGAAACATATCCTTTTTATCTTTCTATCGTCAGAAGGACTTGTGCATTTTTTTCGGCCTGATCTGCCTTATTTATCACTGATTTCGTTTCTTCATAACGTATGCACAACTTTCGTACGCCAGATAAAGTGACTGATCCACCAACCTGTCTTGCAATTTCAGCATAAGAGAGGCCATTTCCTCTCAATATGACAATTCTGCATCTTTTTATAGGTGTCCAATCAGTTCTTGTTGTTGATGACACTGTTTTAAATTACTTAAATTAAGAAAAAAATAGAAATATATATATATAAAAAAAAACCTTATTCTATCTAGTTCCTTCTGCAAAATTCATTCCAGCAAAATACCTCTTTTACAAATCAAAACATATTACAGTTTAGTTACTGACATTTGATTGGTTCTCAGAACAGTCATTGTGATTGGCTAGGAAACTTTTACTCGTATTACAATACAACTCAGCATTCATGACTAATTGTGTTTGTTTTTTTAGACTAAAGTAAGCGTAACTTTTTTGTAATGCAGCTATTTTAATTCTGTTTTTTTTTTTTTTTTTTTTTTTTATATATATTAAATTCTACATTAAATTTCCTTGAATTTGATATATAATCATTTGTATTTAAGTGAAAATTAATATATTCTATAAGCACACAAAGTTATAAAACATGAAAATTTCAAAAAAGGTCCACAATTTTGGCACCACTGTATATCAATTACATGGCAATCCGAGTATATTAGAGTTAAAGGACAGACGGCAGACAGACAGTCAAACCAAATTCACAAACACTTTTCAACTATGTTAGAAAGAGTGAAACGGAGTCATCACTTAAACAAATATTTATCCCCCCCATCCATAACAACACACAGCAATATCCAGTTTTATAGACAAAACCCATAACTGAACAACACAACGCATTTCGTGTTTTCAGCAACAATAAAATAAGAATCATACACGTAGTCTAGCAAAATGTATATGAATAATTTTAGTTGAATTTTTTTTTTAATGTTTTTAACAATTTATGTTTTGTTAGCTTTCGATGAAATCAACAAGAAGGAGCAATTTTTAACTTAAAATATTATCGATCTTTTACCATTAATGAGATATAAAGTCGAAAATTTTTCCGTGGTCCTTTACAGTGAATTTGTGCAACAAAAGATAATCTACATACCTATACAAAGTTTTTTTTGTGGGGTGAGGGGGGATTTTGGGATCTTTGTAAGCATAATCAGTGCTGAAACTAGCCTTTTTTTGCACCCGGGGCAAATATGGATTTTGGCGCCCCCCCCCCCTTCCCATTTCCGTAAAGTATATTTACAAAGAGAATTTTGTTAATTTTCTAAGAGCCGACTTATTTTAAAACTTAAAATATGAAATTATAAAATATGTAATACTGAACTACGTAATCTACAATGGTGGATCCAAGGGTGAGGTCACGGGGGGTCATCACTCCCCTCTGAACACCAAAAAAAAAAAAAAGAAGTATTTTTAAAATGAAATATGCAGTAGAGTCCCGATTATCCGAGTGCAGCTTAACCGAGTTTCCGCTTTAACCGAGTTATTTTCTTCTGATGGACTGATGGCTTCCCTTATTATGAAACAGCCATTATAAATGAAGTGTTAGGTAAAGATGAAAGAACAGTCGTAAAAAGTCGTAAAAAATTTGCCAAAAAAATTATGACCATTTTTTCCCATTTCTGACCAGAAAATCAGAGTTCTAACTTTTTACGACTGCTCTT
Source organism: Maratus speciosus (assembly GCA_963932465.1). Classification (NCBI taxonomy): domain Eukaryota; kingdom Metazoa; phylum Arthropoda; class Arachnida; order Araneae; family Salticidae; genus Maratus; species Maratus speciosus. The sequence continues at coordinate 417,972,319 of OZ010800.1, forward strand.
TCATCTTTACCTAACACTCAGTTACCTTCAGCTAGACGTTGACATGAGTTGTTGCTGATAAGGTTTTGGTGTAAACCACCAACGGGTGGCGTTGCTATGCTGCACTTTGCTTGATTTACACGATTTTAGCGATAGTAATATCTCAAGAACTAATGCACGGAATTTCATATCTTTAGAATCCTCATGATGGGCATAGATTGCCCTTTAATTTTGGTAGTGTGGTAGCGAATTTTGAAGTATTAACACGTATGAGATAGAAGAAAGTTTTGGGATTGACACATCCGACTATTTTACTTCATGTTTTCCAGCACGCTGTGTCTTGCTCTATCTTGCACTGAAGAAGAATCTCGCTAGTAGATTCGAAACAGCTGTTTGCTACTTTTCACGTATTATTTGTGCATTTTTAAACGTTAATTTCCTGCTTTTTAATATTCCCGCACAAAGGCTTTAATTGCTATTTTAATGAAATTAAATAGCTTTCTTTTGCAATGTAGGAAGATGCCTTATGTTACAACGGGGGAGAGTCCTGCATCTCTATTTCTAAAACGTCATATAAGAACAAAAATAAATTTGATAGTGCCATAGAGGTCTGCACGGGCCCGGGCTTGGCCCGAGGCCCGTACCTGACCCGGCCGGCAGAATTAGGACAATTATTTCAACGGGCCAGGCCGGGCTGGGCCGCAAAAAATTGAACGGACCTGCAGGGCCGGGCCGATATAAGAATTCAAGCGAAGCAGATAAAATACGAGCCATTTTCAATGAATATGATTTTCTCGAGAAGTATAAATGTGTGTCACGAGCCGATGAGTTTAACAACATCAATACAGATATGCAACATGTCCATCGTAGATATCGGCATCGTACAGTTACAAGATGTCTGATTATGGGTTTAATTTTTTTTGTCAGCAGACACAAGCCGGGACGGAACTGGTCTTAATCGATCTCAGGATGTGTAGGACAGGCATTATGTTTTGTAAAAGTATTAATAGTGATAATGAACTTCTGTTAACAGTAGGGGAGACCGGGGATAGTTTGCTACAGGGGTAAGTAGAAGCAGTCCTCATAAATCGCCTGTTTGTGGATAGATTGCGCAACCAGTCTCAGAGTACCTTTCTTCGTGCTTTTTACAATCCTCAATGTAGTTTTGCAGCGTTACCTACGTGCAGTGGATATTTATTACGATTTTTCTGTGTTTTGCACTCATTAGTAATTTTTTGTTGCTTCATTCTTTTTGTAATTTCTAATACTTATCTTAATAATTGCAATTTAACTTGTGCAGTTTTTCGTAGTGAATGATTAACTGTAACTACCCCAATGGGTTGCAGCTTAAGAGGAATTTAGAGGTGGGGAAATTTCTATTGTCTCTGTGACCCGTGCCCTGTGATACTATGCGGTGATTTACTTGGATTATTTATGCTTAGATGATTACGTATCCCTTTTGTGAAGAATTTATTATGGGGCTAGTAGGCGCATTGAACACGGGGCAAGTTGGCTCGGTGTTTGGTGTGTGCTGGTAGCTTGAAAAACAGCAAACAACGAGAAAAGTGGTTGCAATGCAAGATTTTGGGCACACGAGGCTTGCCCAAACGAAGACATTCGATTTTTTATTTGTGACAACCATAACTCTGATGATGATATAGAGTAAGATAGAAGTTACTCAATATTAATGTTTTATTCATTATTTTTATGTCTGTATAATTTACAATTTACATTGTACGGCTATAACGCCTTTGTTTAAACTTACTGGTAATAATGAAATTGATTTCACTTAACTGCGTGTCTTATTTGAATTTTTATAAAGTGTGTACCAACTTACCCCATAGGCATAGGCAACTTGCCCCGTGACGAGGTAGGTTGGCGCACAATTTTCCTTTTACTTTAGGAATCCGCTAAACATAAACTACAAAAGCTACAAACTCAAAACTCTGGGTATTTATAACCCAATGCCTGTTCTTTAAAAGTACAGTTAAAATTTCATAAAAAACTTAAACAAAAAATTAATAAAAATCAATAACTAAAAACTGCGCCTACTAGCCCCGGTCTCCCCTATTTTTGAAAATATACCTTAAGGGGGTTCTCATATGCACTGCTCAACAATGCGAAACTTTCAGACACATTTTCTGACTCATTTTTAACTATAAAGGCATAAAATTGACAAGCCTGACTATTGAAGGCATTTGGAAACGAATAGCTTTCTCCATATTTGATAAATTACTTACAGAGATAACAGAGATTCTTGTCACTTGACTGTACGTTTTTCTCCTTTCCTGTGCTATCGCTTCCGGAAATTCTATTCAAAACGCTAACTTTGGCAGTATTTTCAGAGAAAGATATATTGCTTTTATCTATGAAAAAGACGGAATTTACATAGTTTCTGAATAAGAATACCTGCCAATCTTACGCGTTTCCGAAAAGAAATGAATTCATAAATGTATCGAAATGTAGCTCCTTTGGATTTGAGAAAAGCCTTAAAAATAAGGGAAATATTTTCCCAAATCTACTTTTTATTATACAGCTTCAAAAGTTACCATGTTTTTAATCCTTTATTCTGAACTACATTAACCTTTTAATGAATCCTTATTGGAATTTTGAAATGTCTGTAGAGACGATGACTAAAACACTGTGTAATCGTTAATGTTTACTATTGTGTGTTTTCTGTTTTGCGAACACATAATAATCTAAAATATACTGTAAAATGTTCCCATAAATATGTATCTAGTAATTCATTAAAAGAATCTTAATTGTATGTCGAGAAAAAACGGATTTTTTTTTGTAGCAATTGAGTCGGGCGGGCCGGGCCTGTTTTCACTAATTTTTGCACGGGCTGGCCGGGCCGAGAACTGTAATAATGCAAACGGGCCGGGCTCGGGCCGAACTTTCAATTTTTACACCGGGCCGGGCCAAGATAGCTTTCGTTCGGTCCGGGCTCGGAAATTCCGGCATGTGCCGACCTCTATATTGCTAAATGTTAAAAATTTCGTTCATGATAAACAAGATGCGAAAAAGTCCAAAGTTAAAATAAAAGAATTCGAAATTAAACAAAAAGTAGCTGTAAGAAATTATACTCCAGAAGCCAAGTGGAAAATTGGTCGAATAATAGCAAGAGAAGGAAAATTACATTATAGAGTTCAAGTTGGTTCGAATATTTGGAAAAGGCACGTTGATCAAATAATAAATATAGGTTCAGAGATTTCTTTAGTTAATGATACAAATTCTGAAGAAAGTGATACAGGAAATTTCAGAAGTGAAAATGCAATAGTGAAACAAGGTGATTCTCCACCATTACAGCCCAGTATAGCAGATCTACAACCAGTTGACTCTCAGATCCAAATACTCCAGGTCGTACGCCAACTGACTTTCATTATCCTTATCCCGGTCCTAAATCAACGGACTCTGAGCCAATACTTCCAAAACCTTCTGTTCCCACTAGTTCAATAGTTGATGCTGCTGAACTTGTAAAATATAATTCTTCTTCTTCTCCACAGGTACTGAGAAGATCCGGTAGGTACAGAAGAGCTCTTGACCGACTCAAATATTAAGTGGGAAAGAGCTGTCATGTTTGTGTTTCAATTTATGTTATTATGTTTCAAGTCTAGATGACTGCACCAAAGTTTTACTCCCACAATTCGTTATCAGAGATATGTTCTTCTCTAATCTTGTGTCATGTGATATATTGTAAGTGATGTGTTTGTTTGTGACAAGAATATTAAATGTTTATATGTCTACGAGCTACCTCATCATTAAGAGTTGTGTTAATTATTATTAATTAGTTACTTACTAACGATATAATAACTTACAATTCAAATTATTCCAATTAAGCTTGACATTAACATTTAATGGCAATTTTATTTTTAATTAATTAGTTATTTCACAAAAAAATTATTGATGTTCAACACTGCACACAAATATGATGCTTGATAAAAATAAAGCTACATTAAATTAATAATAATAATAATAGTAATTAGTCAATTGTGTCATAAATAAAATTAAGCAGTTAGTAGAATAGCAATATTTATTATTTTATTATGAGTAAATCTTTAGTGCTGGTTTTTGTTTTTATATCGCTTAAAAATCATTTCTGCAACTTCTTCGAATGTTATGAATGAATAAAATAAAAAATATTGCTAGCCTGGTTAAAAAAAAAAAAAAAAAAAAACTTATTTATGTTAACTGAATTATTGGAAAATCAAAAGCCGCACATATCTACTAGTTAATATACAATAAGCATATTTTTTTCAGTTCATTCCACTCCCATCCCCTTCTTTTATACAGTTATCTCCTATTATAAATTCAGAATTGAAAAAAAAATATTAAAACGAATGTTAAACTATTATTAATATTTTAATCCTATCCATTAAGTTTAAACATGTCTAATTGCCTCCTAACCATTTTGCAGCAAACATTCTGTTGTATTTGGTAACGCAATTGAACTTTTACTTATTTTCTTGTGTTTCATTATGTTAAATCTTAAACTTTTTTGTTTCAAGAACTCTGTTACAATGGACAAATGCTGCAGTTCCTTCATCCCTCATTATAACCGAGTTGGACTGTAATTATTTCAAAAATGTAGCTACTGCATGTTTTTCCTCTTAAGAGAGGGTAAAAAAGAGTCATTGTATCCAAATGATTCACATAACGAGAGGTAACTCGCATTTTAAAAATCAAATTTTGATAATCAAATATGACACATTTAATAGGTGGCTCTTGAATGATACGATTCAATTCGACAAAAAACATTTAAACTTCACTATTGTTTTATTGAGCTAAATAATCTTTCAAAGGATCATTATTTCTAATATCCCTGAATTCATGTTATAATTTTTTTCGACAAATATTTGATTTTCCTAAGAAGCATGCGAAATAAATAAATACCCATCAGAAAATCCTAAAAAAATCAGAAATTATCAATAATTACCCTAAGAAAGAAAAAATAAATAAACGAAGCCTTTCGCAACAATCATTAGGGAAGCTTGGAAGCAGAAATTCGTTGATAAGTATTTTTTATCTCCATCCCTACCCCATCCTCTTTTCGTCTTCTTCTTCTTTTTTTAATATTTTTCCTTTTTCCTTCTGGTTTGTGTTTTGTTGAAATCAGTGAAAACGGTAAGAGAAGACGGGATGAAAAAACAGTCATTCTGTGAAATATTTTTGGATTGGGAGTTAACAGAGTAACTGGAAAAAGTAAAGCTATTAAAAAGGTCGTCCCTATATTTCGAAACGTTATTGAAGATAGATTTCGAAATGAAATAAATTGGAAAAGGAAAATTGAAAAGAAAAAAAAAAAAAAAAATCAATCCCGTTCTTTATATTGAATGTTGATGTGGAAATATTAATGGAGTATAGTAATATTTTGAAAGATATATGTGAAGTAGGTAACGTTTTCAACGTTTTTAATTACATAAAAAAAGGTAAGAAAATACAGGGATTCAACCAGGATTAAAGCTATATGTATTAATAAAAGAAAGGTGTTTGGCTCTATGTGTGTGTCTGTCTGGTGGCAGTGACTGTGGTAATTATATGGCACGTAGATGCTTACTAATTTGGTTTTCGGATAGGCGGCGATAGGTCCGAAAGAGCTTTGGATTTTTTTTTCCCCTTGAACGGAAAAATCGCATAGTTCCCCGATTTCCCAAGTTCGCCATTCACACTATTTGGTAAATGTTATCCTCTTTTTTTCAATAACGTTTAATAGAAATTCGTACAGCGATTTTTGAAATTTTCGTGATTTTATTTTATATAGTAAAGTGGGGACAGATGCCGCAGTTTTTCTTTTCTTCTTGTAAAATGTACAATAAAGCAAAAAACAACAAACTAAGTACCAGAAATCATTGATCAAACCCTTTAGAATCTAATTTCTATGTTAAACAAGTTAAAACCCTCTTAATAAAGTAAGCATACTTATTTTCTCACAGGTCCCTTTTTAACATAATTTTTTATGTGCTGGATAAGATGCCGCATGGGGTGTGGGGCAGATGCCGCATGGAGAAAAATGCTAGGCTGTTTATTTATTTTTTTTTTTTTTCAAGCAAATCCCATTTTTATTTTCTCAAACTACTTAAAACGAAAATAAATAACAGTAAACTTACAAAAATTATTTATATCACTAAATTGTGAAAAGTTTAACGAAAATGCAAAAGTGTAATCTCTATAAACAAAACTTAAGACAAAAGGTGAAAATGAAAAGGAAATCATTTGAATTTACATGAATGGATTGTCAGTTCCATAATTACTGGAAACAATAAACAGCATAATTCCAAAAAAGATATAAATCACTGCTTTCCATCCAGGCGAACATTACAGTTTGCTCTTAATGTAAGTATTAGTTCTATTCTATTTAGGCCCTAGTCTGTTTATTTTTGGCCTTTCTTCTCATTCTTTGATTTTGTATTTCCATTCGCCCAACAATCATACCACACTACCCGTTGCAAAAGTAAAGTAAGCGTTTTTCATGCAGCTATCGATTGAATTTGATGCACTGAATCCTGTCCGCTTTAGAGTTTGCTCCTTGATAAGACTCCAGCCACTCAACATATGCAGAGTCATCAAATTCCAATCCAGTTCTGCCATCAGAAGAGGAACAATTTACCCATTGTCGGAAGATGACTCATATTTTAGTTTTTTCCTCAAGTAAGGCGTTTTCAAATTTATCTGTCCCTTCCTTTTTATACACATTTTACTTCCGCCAAGTTGTCGTTCTTTGACGCTTTCTAGTTTCTTTTGTTTTTCATTTCCTTCTTATTTTTTATTGTTTATAAACTCTGTGCTTGTAATATTTGCATCCTTTTACTTTCTCTTACTTGGCTGTATAGGTCTTTTGACCATTGGTGTAGGAGATATTTTGTTTCACAGTTTAGATGGTGAGAATTGTAAACGACCTACGTTTTCCTTATTCTCACATGGTGAACCAACATTGTTGCTGAGAATGTTTTGATAAGTAGCAGAATGCGCTAATATGCATTCATTTAAATGTAAGTTCTACTTAAATCGCAGTGATGAATTTAGTGAACCGAAAAACAAAAATATATTTTGCGGCATCTGTCCCATAGTGGCGGCTTAAGATGCCGCGCCGCCATTTTGTGTCATGTGAGCGACACGAGAGAAAGGCAAGCATATGTCTGCATTCTACGAGGATCTAGTCTATAGTTGCAATCGATTTTGGGATGAAATCTCTGTTTATTTTTCTTAAAATATGTAATAAAACTTCATTAGAATAATTTTAGCAACTTACCACGCAGGTTCGAGCCATAAAAACTGGCATAAATATGTAAATACTGACAATTAAGCGGTGGAAACGCATACAACACATCACACAGCACAGAGGAACACTACGAACTTCTAAAATTGGTCTAGGGAACGCTAGTGTCGCCTACACAATCTCTGCGGCATCTGTCCCACCGCGGCGTCTGTCCCCACTTTACTATAAAGTCTTCATTTCGCCGAAAATGAGAAGTTTACTTTTTATTAACCAATTTCTATTTAATATCTTATTCATCCAATCTATTTTCCTATTCATCCAATATATATTAATCCAATCTCTTATTAAAAGAAATATATATATATATATATATATGAATGAGTTTCTTAAAATTAATCATTACAGAAAATAAGGACATGGGTATTTCTTCTGAAACGCAAAGCAGAAAGCTAAGAAACAAAATTAATCTAAGAAACCCCTTTATCGGTGATTTACGTTCTTATGATGACTCAACTGACTTCGTGGTCGGGAGTTCTTTTTTTTTATTCGGCGAGTGGAGTTCATTTGGACTCACGACTATCGTAATTATGTCGGGATATAATTAATGTTCCGGGTAATGGTAAGATTGTTTTAGGTACTGTTGAATTCAATGGGTAGGAGTTCCCGAGGAAGCATGCCCTTCAAAACATAAAAATCTCCCCCCCCCCCCCCTACACACACACACACCTGGAAGATGTGGATTTTATGCTTATTAATGGTTTAGAAGGGAAATCCTTCCCGGAATTCCGCAGTGTACTCCCTGAACCCTGAGCTGCGAAATCCCACTAGGGAAAATTTCTGAATTAAACTCTGATTTTAGGTACATTTAAGGTTCCTATCCTGCGCTCGAGCAACGCCGGGCTGCAAACGAATAACCATGCATAGCTCGTTGAACATAACTATCTCGATAACATCAATTTTAAAAGTGTCTGATTTTATTCATCGTAAACTCGTCAAATTTCATCACAAATTAGTAAATTGCGGCATTAATTCATTGCATTCGCTATACATAGGCTCTGTATTTATGACAGGGAAGAGTTTTCGTAGAAAATAAAAAGTAAGACTGCATTAACATTTTTTTTTGAGTAAGAAAACAATTTTAGCAAAAACTGGTCGCTATTTCTCTCATTTCTTAAAAATGTGTTGTTATCTGAAAATCATAGAATACCCCGATTATCAAAGACGTAGATTTAAATGTATATATTTAGAGAGGTTTATGAATATCGTTTGATCCATCTTAACCCGTTCGGCCCTAGAAATTTTATTAATAGGGCATGTCTTTCAATGAGTATTATTTTGTCTTAGCATTTATTTTTGTTAATATCAGCCTCTAATAATGATAGTATATGCCTATACATTTATTATTATGACTTCATTTATGTTTCAGCATTTAGTAATAATAATAATAATAATAATAATAATAATAATAATAATATAAGTTTCTTTAATTGTCGTTAAACTGGCGACGTTTATTTTATTTCAAACATATGTTTCATTAGCTCTTTAAATTTAAACTAGGGACTACTTTTCCGAACTAATAATTTGTGATAAAACAATAAAAATTCCTAACCTTTTTAATAAAGTTACGCTTGTATAAACTAGTTTAAACAAGCCTATGATACACTAGGACCATGATTTCTAGCTTAGAGTTATATAATTTAGCTTAATGGGAAGATGCCGGTTTTTGGTTCCAGTAGTTTCATTTCAGCAATCTCCAACAGGGTATTAATTATTCGTATAACTCTAGAAAGTTGAAATCCACTCTTTGAACTGATTAAAAAATCATACTAATAAATTAAATTTGTTTTGTAGTCAATACCATTAAAATTTAAGGGGTCTCAAGACTCTTAAAACTTTAAAATTTTCGAAATTTTAATATTTTTTTTAGATTTTAAACTCCTATCTTTTCTGAACTTTTTGATATAATTGTTTCCTTTAAATTACCATTACAACAGAAGTTATGGCTTTTAGAATTATATCCGCTCAGTAGCTGAAGCGGCATTTCCGAAACTTTGAAGTCATTTTTCTCCAAATAATGCTTTTGGGCATAAAGCGCACGATATCTCAAAAACTTCTGAATATTTTTTCATGAAATTTTCAAAACATATGTTTTATGTTATTCTGTATCAATTGAACCCAAAATTTCCTTTCTATTGTTAAAAAAAATATATATATATATTTTAGGTGATTGTATCGTTGAAATTTTGTAAATTTTGCATTAGCTAAATACAACTTTGTATTAAAAATATAAAAATGCTTTACATACAAATTTATTTAGGTTCAGGATAATTATTATAATCTGAAGTATAAGTAGGCACCAAAATTTTCATTCTAGTTGTAAAATTTATTTTGTAATCTTGCGCGTAATCTGTTATAACGATTTCCTGCTCGCATGCCAAATGTCTGACAATTTGGAAGCCCCTGTAAATGCTAATTCTGTTTCTTGCAATTTTTTAAATATTTGGAATGAAAGAACATACTTTTGGTACTTTTCCGTTATACGGACAGCATTGTCGCCAAGCGCAATAGTTGGCGCAAAATGAAAATCACGGGAATTGAAACATTTGAAAGATAAAAGAAAAAACATTGTCGATAGTAAAGTGGGCATTTTAAAAATATAACATTTGAATATTACAGACTTTTACGAACTATTTTATTAAATCACAAATATATACTTAAAATAAGAGAACAAATAACTGTTACACAATAAAGTAATAAAATAAAAAATCATATTAAACTGCTGCCATAAAATTATAAAAATCTTTTAGCATTGCAGTAAACATTTCATTATTTGAATGAAGGCGTCGCCACATAAACTCTATGAGATACGACTCTAAATGATGACGAACTGTTCCCCGATGTCTTTTGTTGCGCCATTTTGCGATGCCCCATAATATCTCAACATTTTGAGTGTGACATCCAGTATTAGGGTCGACAAAATTGTATTTGTGATTTACTGTGAAATGATCATAACCAGCACTTCGCAATTCATCTGTTTTATATCCTTTCCAGCAATGTGTATAAATAATACTTTCATCAGCTACATTGTTTTCTATTGCCGCCATTAAAGTTTCAGTTGTACGATCGGGAATAGGAGTAAGGAAACATCCCCGTGTTTCACGGCATAAACCACCTAACACCCATTGAGGAGGAAGAACACGCCCTACGTTGCTTTTTCTTCTGGTAAAAAGACTTTCATCTACTTCTATAATTTTATTAGGTCCACCGATTTTTCTGTTTGGTCGTGAACACAAAGCATTTGCACAAACTTCTCTCAAATAACTATTCCAGTCCACTGTTGTGTTGTGGTTCATATCAAGTTGCAGCTCACAAAACTCAATCGATGTCAACTCTTGGCACATAAATATATAAACTTCAAAGCATTAAGGAAAGTCATCCGCGATCCTTCAAACCATGTTTTTTGTTGTATTCCTACGCTTTCTTCGCATGATCGTAAGCTACATCTCCATTTCGGATTTCCAGAACTCATCCATAATTTCATTTCATGGTTTTTTGAACACAACCTTTTATTAGGCAAAATTCCAAATTCCTGAAACAGTTTTATCGCAACTTTCTCATGATCTGGTAATTGCCAAATGGTTAAAGTCCATCTCAGCATCAGCAGTAAAAGTAAATTGTAACTTTATATAAAAAAAAAGGGTACAGATGTCATATTCGCCCCATATTGGCGCGATTTTTTTCTGTCACCAATATCATATAGGCAACGGGTACTTAACTTGCGCCAAAGTGTCGTTATTTTGCTTGATGTGGTAACCCGGATTATGTTGTTTATGCTGTTGATGTTTTCGCCAAATTGGCAACCGAAAAAAATCGCGCCAATATGGGGCAAATATGACATCTGTGCCAAAAAAAGCATTTTTAATTCGATTAATAGCAGATTAAAAAGCTTTTCAAGGTTAAGGTTAAATAATAATCATTCACGTGATTCACGTTTCATAAATAACAAATCACAATGTATCGCATGGTTTATAATAAAAATCCTTTTCACGAGCAGGGTTGAAATAATTGGCGCATTAGCATACATTTTGGCATGCTGTCGGTATAACGGAAAGGTGTTTTCATCCCAATGAAAATTGTGTCTTAAAATCAAATACAGTCTAAGATATTAAATGTTGAAAATGGTCCTTTTTTTTTTCTTCATTTTTTCAATTTTAAGAGTCCTAAGACCTTTTAAGTTGTTCTACCAGGACCTGACACCATTTGTCAGTTACTGGTTCATAATAATCAATTATTGGATATCTGCATTACTAAAAAATTTAAGCGCACATAGAGGGGCACATGCATCTGTAGTATGATATATATAAATGAGGTTTAAGCATTTCGTTTTTATAATAAACTAGCTGAATTACCCGGCGTCGTCCGAATCAATTATGAGGGGCCTTCCGGGTATAATAAATTAAAATGAAATAATATGGCAATAATAATTGATATTTGTGCATTCCCGTCCACAAATCATTATAAAACAATCAGAAAACATGACGTTATAGTATCCTAACCATAGTAAAAACCCTCAGCTTTAAATATCAGAATGCTCGTTTTTTTTGGCTGGTGTAACAAAAAAAATATACGATATTCATGATAATACGAAGAAAAAAAATCAACCAATTGACGTAGTATTTAGTAAAATTCTCGGCTGTATAGTATATATAAACATTATAAAGTAAAAATATGTTAGTGAGTAACGCTGACATCATAATGATGGTATCAACGACCTAACCCATAAATTGTGCCTTTACTGTAATTTTTCTTAACTTCTAAACATGCACAATTTCATTTTTTACACTGAATAGAAAAAAATATTTTCAGATGAAATTTATTTCAAAATTATATCTCAATTTTCAGATTTTACTTGTTTCTGATTTTAATACCGATCACTAAAAATCATAAAACTGAGATACAGTTTTCTGAATGTAATGGATTTTTAATTGATTTTCAAGCATGAATCTTTTTAAATTTGCAACCCAAAGTTACGAAAGATGAACCCATTTGCTCTGAATGCAATATGATACACTCTCAGAAAAAACTGTAAATTTATGAGCGTTTGCTCTTCAATTTTCACGGGTTTTTCAGCCTTATTTGATAAAAAAAACGGTCTGATCCACTAAAAAAATACGGCACGACACCATACATTTTCCTCCACTAGGGTGTAACCCTTCATTTTAGTCGTCTTTCGAAAAATAATGCCTCTTAACCGCGATCATAACATACTTTTTAACCCGCCAAAAAAGCGATTCTGTGATGATTATCTAACGTACTACGTGCTAAGGAACAGTAAGTAAAGTGATATTGTGTTTTGAAGTGCATTATATCTTTGCCCCGTAAAATTACGGGCTGCACAAAATGATGGGCATGGATTTTTTTTACGGGGTATGGCTGGAATATCTGTTACCGGCCTTTGCCCGTAATTTTACAGGGATATTTTTAACAGTGTAAGGAAAAGTCATGTCCATGAGTAACGCTGGCATCATATTTTTGGTGGCAATGACCTAACCCATAAATTTTGCTTTTACTGCATTTTATTTAACTTCTGAACATGTCATCCCACATTCGATTTTTTCAACGTCAAATGGAAAACAAAAAGTACATTCAATGCTATTTGTTTGAAAAATGATTGTCTATTCCCTAATTTTTTATGTATTTTATAATAATTTTTAATCAAGAATATTTTTTGAATATTCGTGCAACCCAATTGCAAAGGATGAACCCTATTGCTCTTAAAACAATGTAAATAATTCATCATTTGGAAGTTTTTTCGTGCAACGTTTCATAACTAATTCGGCAGACGAAATGAAAGCCCCATAAAAAAATAAAATAGAAATTTAACAGATTTCAAATCTAACTATTCAAAACTATAACATTAATGAAGGTTGGTGCAATTAGTAAAAAAAAATCACGATTGACCGTTTGTTAATACAAAAGTAACAAAAATGCTTTTTGATGTAGCTATTGGGGATTCTAAAAAATATAGTAAATGTAAAAAATCTTTTAGTTATTTTAAATAAAAAACGATATATTTTTTTTATTATATTATACGGCTGGTATATGGATCATCTTTAACCACCAGATATTCCAGGGTGGATCGCCTGATTATTTTTAATCGGAAACATTCATTCATAAAAACTAAATCCACAGCTAATAACCTGATAATGACAATGACATCAAATTCCAAAAGCTTTCAGTCCTGATACCAGTAAAGCTTTCTTTAACAAAAAAAAAAAAAAAAAAAAAAAAAAAAAAAAAAAAAAAAAAGAGCGAACTCTTAGAAAACATTTGCTATGTTTCATTTTCTATTTCGTATAAATCGTTGAAAAAACATGTTTTATGTAATCGTATTTAATGTAAATCGCAGAATGTTATCATTGCATTCAAGGGATTAAAACACTTGGCTAAATTGTATAATAAATGATATAGCATGCCAAGAAAATAGGAAATAAAACGTAACAACCTTTTTTAAGTCAGTTTGACATCATATTTATTGAAAGTGACAACATATTTATAGAAAGTGACGCCATATTTCGCGAATTGTTTCCTGATATTTTTTCATCAAATAAAAATGCCTATGTTATAGTAAACGTTTTAAATTCAAAACATATTTGAATGAAGTTTTTACGTCTATTCAAAGCACTTATCGTTAAAGTTTTATTTTAAATATGAAAAATTCAGTAGTTCAATTACATACCAATTAATCTTAAGACTTTATTTTTTTATTTTTTTTTATTTTGGCGAACTTCTAATTTCGCTATTGAATAATAAACAAAAACAACAACAAAATGCTGAATTATTTTTATCTTTGTAAGCGCAAATGGGCTAATCTTCGATAATCAGACTTCACGTTATTTGGCATACTTTAACAAATGTGACTTATACCTTTTATGGAACCTATTACTTACAAAAGTATAACATCATTCATGTTCTTAGCGATTTCTTGACATGTAACTCGATTACAGGATATTAACATGCAATAATGCTTAACCTGATGTTTACGAAAAACCTCAATATTTTAAACTTAATTTTAAAACTCGCGAAAATGAATTTCAGAAAAAAAAACACATCATTTTGACGTAATTATAGTAAAGTGTTTCAGCTTTTAAAATCAGAATGCTTGTTTTCTTCAGCAAGTGTAACAGAAGTACACGATTTACACTGTTAAAAATTTGCAGCATTCTGGCAGGTCCTTTGATCGTTTTTTCCGAAAACGGTTACACAACCGTAATTTTAACACTATTCTGACCATATTATTGGCCATTTTATGGTCAGAATATAGTTAAATTATGGTTATGAAACCGTTTTTTCAAAAAACGGTCGAATGACCTGCCAGAATGCTGCAAAATTTTTAACAGTGTACCTGACAATACGAGGAACAAAGCAATAAATACATTCAAATGACCTAGCATTTACTGAAATTTTAATTCGCGTGACTTAAATATAAATCTTTCACTTTATGGAGGATAATAATAAGGATTAATTTCAGAATATCAGGAGTCTCTCTTCAGAATAAAACATTATTACAAAGTTTTGTCAGTTAAAAGGAAATTGACGTCATATCCAGCAAACGATTTTTTTCATTATTATCTTTTCCTAAATTGTTTTCTTGAAATTAACACTATATTAAAATAGATTTTTTAACTTTAAAAACATTCAAATGAAGATACTACGTCATTTTAACACGTGTTTAGTTATAGTTTTTACACACATATATATGTGTTAGTATATACAGGGAAATAGGGAATATAGGGAAAATTTTCATTTTCTGATTAGAATGACGTCGATTTCAAAAATGTAGCGAGAAAATCTGTATTGTTATTGGCTCATGAAAACAAAATACACGGGTTATCACTTTTTAAAATTATTGTGTCGCTTTTTAGGGTGTAGCAACAGGAAAGAAACGATTGAATTAGAAAATTAAAAGAAGAGCTATTTCTATAATGTTAAATTATGGAAGGTGGTGGAAAAAAGGGATAAATACTGGTCTGATGATTTTTTAAAGTAGACAGCTACCTATTCTATGTTCTAAAGCGTATGTACAATGAAGTTTCATTCAAACTGACCAAAAATTGAAGATTTGTATGAAAGACATACACTCAGCTTTTATATATATAGATATTAAAGTATTTCTAAAGCATGAAATATAAATTGAAATACAAAGTTTTTTTTTTTTTTTTTAATCTTTGCAAGTAAAGTGCCAGACCATGGTTCATTTTACGTCAGTTATTGGTTTTTCAAAATGGAGTTGGTGTCAGTTACTGGAGTTATTGACCCTATTTATAAAAAAATAATAATTTTTGAGAATTTTGTCAGCAGTAATTTTTGTAATGTATATCTGCTATCCTTTCAAAAAGAAAAATAAATATAAAATGGATTTAAAATTTTGTAATAGGGATTTGAACAAGAAAGAATCTTTAATGTGTCAGTTATCGGGGGGGGGGGGGTGTTACCTTATAAAAACTTTTAAAACACACTAAAATATATTTAAAAACTTAAAATTTGCAAAATGTAATAAAAAGTAAAATTTCTAATTACGTAGAAAGTGTGAAATCAATTACTTATTTAATATCGCACATGCATAGCAAACATTTTACTTATAAAGTTAAATAATCGCCTTTTAATTTCAATTAGATGAACTTTTAAAAGATTTAATGGAGTTTCCTCTTTACTTAGAAAAATTCCCGCACATCTTATAAATCTATAAATTAAACAGGATGAAAACGAGTTAACAATTTTTCATATTTTATGAAATACCAAGCAGAGTTTTCGGAGAGGGTAATTTTTAATCACGGAAATCTGTTTTCTTCATTTTTCACCGAAATGACTTGATGAATGACAGGATAAAAATTTCACAGCGACGAAAATTTAATGAATTTTCGCGCCCTGGTAATTAAATAATGTATCAGATAATTCTGAAAAGAACATTTCTTTTAATCAGAAATAGGAAGTGCTAGTGATAGAAAAAATGTTACTATTGAGTGAAAATTAAAGGGAAAAAATAGAGCAATGAAAGTTGGTAATTACTACCTATCAGGGCAAAAAAAAAAAAGGATATCTTTAAATCAATGTTTTTAGCTGCGTTCGTACTTATGTAAATACGTAGTTCCTATAGTTGCCGTTCGGTTCGTCCGTCCGCATATAACAGAGCAAAAACTACTCAACCGAATGGTCTGAAATTTTAAATAGGGGAGACTAGGGAGGGTTGACCCACTTTTTACAAAATGATTTTTTATTTTTTAAATATTAACCGTAGAATAAAGTTTTATATATAATTTTATTCATTATACGATCAGTTATCAAAATAAAATTGCTACATAAGTGTAATACACTATATGGCCACAGGTGACCGGTCACTTGCGATTTTAGACGTTTTGTTAAATATCTAAAAAATTACATGAGGAATTAACCTGAAGCTGCAGGTTTATAAACATTATAGTATAAGTCATATATTTCCGCGAAGTTTTTTTTCCCGAAACCCCATAGGGGACCGTCAACAAATTGAAAAAAAAAAAAACAAAAAAAAAAACGAACATCTTTTGGATAACCCTGTAAAAACTTATGTAGCAAAAGCGTTCAAACTCGAGAATATTAAGAAGTGGCTTATTGTAATATACTGTGTTCATTTTTATGAGGATAGCATGTACACTCGTAGAGAAATTAAGGTTTTTATAAAAACAGTCCCAAATTTCGCCAAGTTTTTACAGTCGAACCCGTTTAAGACGCTCACGGTTAATACGCGATCCCGCTTAATACGCGGATTTTTTCCGATCCCTTTAATATCGCCCATAAGGCTAATGCAAAAATATCACGTTTAATACGCGAACGGTTATTACGCGATCCCGCTTAATACGCGATAAATTTTTGGTCTTTTCAACAAAAAAATCACGCTTAAGACGCGAATTCATTGATCAAGATACAAATTCCTTCTCTCTTCTCAAGCGTTGCGCATTTTGCGGATTTATTTAGATAAAAAAGACTGTTTTCTAATAGTATTGTTTACTTATTTAATAACAGATTAATTAATGCGAAAATTACTAATTGTAAATAGTGGTAGATACTTGAATAAAACCCAGCTAAATTAGTAAAACTGTAATTCTTCTTTGATCCCGCCTCCTAACAATCTTTGTCTCGCGCTTCATGTATATTTTTACTGCAGTAAGAAAGATATAGACGAATTCAGGTTACTCAGATATGTCATAAAAACTATTATGATTAGAGATGATCATGCCTGTTGTTAGTGAGGTTAGTGTACGTAGTATCACTACTATGTTTTATAATGCATATCATAGGTAACAAAAAATGAATTTCGTAAAGAAACGAATACGATAATTATTTTATGTTTCCTTTACTTTTTGTTATGCTAACAATATTATGTACACAAAGATTAATAAAAATGTTTTTTATATATATTAAAAAGAAGAGCTGATTATAATGGTAATCATTAATACAAGTACTAAGTATGATTCTGAAAACTTGGTTGTGCTTCAAAGATTTAATGATTTTTTCTTTCTGTTAAAAAAAATAGTTTAGTAGGAAAATTACTTTTTGTTGTTTCATTTTTAGTTCTAGCGTACAAATCGACAGTAAAACTATGTTGGAATCAACATTTATTTTCCGTTTTTATGCCAATCTGTCTTATAAAAAGAACGAATGATTTAAAGTGCAATACAATTAAGTTTTAACCTAAATATACATATTAGACACAATTTTCGACCGTAAACATATAAATGAAAGCCCTAAAGTCCATTTAGACGATTAGATGTGTAAATAAGCCCAGTTCCTGCAACATTATACAAATCACGTTTAATACGCGATCCCGCTTAATACGCGACTTTTGTCTACTCCCTTGAAACGCGTCTTAACCGGGTTCCACTGTACTTTCTTCTATCTTTACAAGAAAGTATTGGATTCGTGAAAAATTTCGACTTCCGGTTTTTGACGGATTTATACGTTTTTGAATGCCCAGAACACGATTTGATGGTTTTTAGAAAATGTCTGTCTGTGAGTCTGTCTGTCACTCTGTCATTCTGTCACTCTGTGAGTCTGTATGTGACAAAAGTTTTGTGGGCGCTCTATTTCAAGAACTAATGCACGGAATTTCACAAAACTTTATATTTAGTTAGACCTTGATATAAACTGGACCTGATTAGTTTTTGGTGAAAATCGCCCAACAGGTGGCGCTGCTATGCGGCATTTTTCACAATTTCTGCAATAGCTATATCTCAAGAACTACTGCACGGGTTTTCATGAAACTTCAGATTTAGTTAGTCCAGGACATAGTTTGGTGCTAATTACTTTTTTGTGAAAATCGCCCAACAGGTGGCGCTGCTATGCTGCATTATTCATGATTATCGCAATAGCTCTGACTCAAGAAAAAATGCACGAATTTTTATCAAACATCAGATTCAGTTAGTCCCTGATATAAATTAGTGCTGTTTAATTTTTGGTGTAAATCGCCCAACAGGTGGCGCTGCTGTGCTGCATTTTTCACGATTCCCGCAAAAGCTGTATCTCAAGAACTATTGCACGGATTTTCATAAAACTTCAGATTTAGTTAGTCCTTGACATGAATTGACGTATAAATTAGTGCTGTTTAATTTTTGGTGTAAATCGCTCAACAGGTGGCGCTGCTATGCTGTATTTTTTGCGATTTCCGCAATAGCTTTATCTCAAGAACTAATGCTTGGATTTTCAACAAACTTCAGATTCAGGTATATCTTGATATCATTTAGTGCTGCTTATTTTTGGTGTAAATCGCTCAACAGGTGGCGCTGCTATGCTACATTTTTCAGAATTTCCGCTATAGCTCTATCTTAAGAACTAATGCACGAATTTTCCTCCAAGTCGAAAATGAAATGAAAAAATAGTGCTGATTTCTTTCTGTCTGTTTGAGATAAATATGCATTTTCTCCCTTATCATTCAACAGACTAGCCACTCCCTTCGCTATAGTTCCATATTAGTGTACAGTGACATCACATTATACCCAAAAAGGTAGAAGTGGGCTAATGAGGTTACAGCCCTCTCCCAAAAAAGTCGAACATGAAATGAAAAAGTGCTGATATTTTCCTTTTTGTTTGAGATAAATTTGTATTTCCCCCCTATCATTCAACAGACTAGCCGCTCTCTTCTCTTTAGTTCCATACCAGTGCACAGTGACACCACATTATATCCAAATAGGTGAAAGGGGCTAATGGGCTGCCCCCTTCCTAAATTGTCGAAAATGAAATGAAAAAAAGCCTGACATTTTCTTCTTGTTTGAGATAAATTTGTAATTTTTCTTCTGCCATACAGCGAAATAGCCATTCTCGTTAACCCCATATTTGTCCACAATGACATCACAGCATACCGAAAGAAGGGGAGACGGCTGTTGGGCTTACAGCCCCTTCCTCCCGAAATAGTCGAAAATGAAAAAAAATATATATTGCTTTTTTTCTTTCTGTTTGAGATAAATTTGTATTTTTTTTCCCTCCTATCACTCAACAGACTAGCCGCTCTCTTCTCTTTAGTTCCATTTTAATGCACAGGGATACAACATTATACCCAAAGAAGTAGAAAGGGGGTGATGGTCCAAAATAGTCGAAAATGAAATGAAAAAAGTGCTGATATTTTTTCTTTTTGTTTGAGATAAATTTGTAATGCAATTGTTTTCTGCAATGCAACGAACTAGGCGTTCTGACTAGTTTCATATCAGCGCACAGTTACATTACAGTATACCCAATGAGGGGAAGGGGGCTGATGGTTTTACAGGCCCCCTCTCGAAATAATAAAAAATGAAATGAAAAAAAAAACCTGTTTTTTTCCTCTCTTTTGAGATAAATCTTTATTTTTTTTCTGCAATGCAGCTAGTCTGGTTAGTCCTATATATTAGTGCACAGTGATGCCCCAGCATACACCCAAAGAAGTCGATGGGGACGGGGGTTATGAGGTTACAGATCCATTCCACCTCCGAAGAGATCGCAGTGAAGTGAAAAAAGCTGAAATTCCTTCTTTTTCAGATAAATTTGTTTTATTTTATGGCATGCCACGAATTTGTTTTTCTCGATTATCCAATATCCTCCTCAGTCCTGCAACCAAATTTACTTGAGACCACAAAATCAATTTTCAAATGACTAAAAAATAGCTCCATCCCTGTTTTGCTGGATAAATGAAAACATATATGTTCAGTTCAAGAGATCTTTAAGTAAATTCGACAAATCTAAAAGTAGTTTTTTAATTTCTCTCATAGTCGGCGGGTGCCAAGATTGTCAATGCGGAAGTATATCAATGCACAGTAACACCACAGCTAATCTCAAATCGGAAATCCAGTACGGAAGAGTTGACTGTAAAAATAGCTTATTAATTTTCATTTTTCAGTCGCATCTCCATGCCATATCGAAATATGAGGGTAGAAAGGGTTGAAGGGACTAAGCCTCTTTTCCCTGCCAAAATGGTCGGAGTTAAATGGTAAAATATTTCCTACTTTTTTGATCAATTCAATTATATATATATTTGTCATGCATCGCACTTGTCTTTCTTTTTAGTCCCATATTTGTGCATAGCACACCTTAGCTAATATCTTCAGAATTTTGGCTAAGTCGGAAATCAGGCACTATAAATGCGCGGAAGAGCTGACTGTGAATGATATTCATTAACTTTCGTTTTTAAAACTCGATTACTTCCTCGTATCTGTAAGATACATAGTGACTTCTTGTTTGACTGCAAAGACATCGTTAGAGTTCGGTAACGTTCCCCCCCCCCCCCCACTTATCTTATTCTGCCCTAACTTTGCAGCCACTATTTTTCATCTGGAACGATTTAAAGTCCTTATTATTACTTGTGAAATGCACAAATAATAAACAAAGTCGTTATTTTATATATGTGTATAAAAATATTTTGTGTTTACAAAAAATATTTTGTGTTTGTTACAATATTAATTTATTGCTAAACAAGAACCGTAGCCAGAATTTAGTTTCGGGAGTGGAAGAACAATTTTATAGATTTTAAGCTATAATGACATTTCTTTTAAATGAAAGTATATATATATATAAGTAACACTTTTCAACATATTTCGGCATGGGACGGCCTCAGGATCAAACTCGTGCCCCCCCCCCTCCCCCAGATTTGATTCTGAGTAAAAAAAAAATTCTGAAATTCAGAGCAAATTTTCTGAAAGGTTACAGCAGAGGGAAGTAGGGGAGGAAATCCCTCCATGCCGCTAATTATTTTTGCTGTAGTTTGGGTTAACTCTGTTTTCATTTCAAGTCAATATTAGGCTGAGTGTAGATTCCTTCAAGTTGGGTTCGGTTTAACCAGATTTCTAAAATGTTAGTTCAGTACATTATTTCAGTTTAAAAACTATACCTATAGTAATGAACATAGATATTTGTATGTGCTTTTTCCGCGATCCTTTGACGAAATTCGGGTTTTTATCACGACGCTTTGACGAAATTCGCATTTTTCCGCGTTCTTTTAACGAAATTTGCCTTTTTTTCGTGATCCTTTGTCGAAATTTGTGCTTTTTCCGCGGTTTTTTGATGAAATTTGTGTTTTTTCCACGGTTTTTTTTTATGAAATTTGCGTTTTTCCGCGGCCCTTGGAAGAAATTCGCGTTTTTCTGCGGCTTTTTTGCCGAGATTCGCGTTTTTTTTTACGCAATCCTTCGTCGAAATTTGCATTTTTACCGCGGATCTGTGATGAAATTCCCGTTTTTTTCCGTGATCCTTTGAAATTTATGTTTTTCCCGCGGCTTTTTGATGAAATTTGCTTTTTTCCGCGGGTATTTGATGAAATTCGAGTTTTTTTCGCGGATTTTTGCGAAATTCACGTTTTTTATTTTTTTTTTTTTTACAAAATCCTTCGTTGACATTTGCGTTTTTTCCGCGACTTTTTGACAAAACTCGCGTTTTTTCTCTCGTCTTTTTGATAAAATACGCGTTTTTTCAGTGCTGTATGACGAAATTCGCGTTTTTTTTACGAAAGTAGCATTTTTTCGCGGCTGTTTGACGAAATTCCCGTTTTTCTGTGGCCCTCCTTTGTGACCCTGTTTTTTCTTTTTTCTTGCGATTCTTTAACGAAATGCGCGTCTTTTTCGCTTCCCTTTGACGGAATGCTTGATTTTTTCATCGATCCTTGGACTAAATTTGCGTTTTTCGGCGGCCCTTTGACGAAATTCGCGTCTTCAGAGGTCATTTGCCGAAATTCGCGTTTTTTTTACACAATCCTTCATCGAAATTTGCGTTTTTTTTCGTGGCTGTTTGACGAAATTTGCTTTTGCCGCAGTCTTTTGACGAAATTCACGTTTTTCTGCGGCCCTTCTTTGTGATCTTGCTTTTTTCTTTTTCTTGCGATCCTTTAACGAAATTCGCGTTTTTTCGCTTCCCTTTGACGAAATTTGCGACTTTTCTGCGACCCTTTGACGAAATTCGCGTTTTTTCTGAGGTCATTTGCCGAAATTCACGTTTTTTTAACTCAATTCTTCGTCGAAATTTGTACTTTTCCGCGGATTTTTGACGAAATTCGCGTTTTTTTCGCCTTTTTGATGAAAGATGCGTTTTTCTGTGGTCTTTTGACGAAATTCACGTTTTTCCGTGTCCCTTTGACAAATTCCTTTTTTCCCCGATCCTTTACGAAATTAGCGAAATTACGAATTTTTCTCAGCCCATTGACGGAATGTGTGTTTTGTGCGAACTTTTTTGAAATTCGCGTTTTTCCGTGACCTTTTGATGGAATTTGCGTTTTTTCGGCGGTCCTTTGACGAAATTCACGCTTTTTTAGATATCCTTTGTCGAAATTTGCTTTTTTACGCGGGTTTTTGACGAAATTCGCTTTTTTCTGCAGCCTTTGGTCGAAATTCACGTTTTTCTGTGGCCCTACTTTGTGTCCCTGCTTTTTTCTTTTTTTGCGATCCTTTAACGAAATTCGCGTTTTTTCCGTTTCCCTTTGACGGAATGCGTGTTTTTTTTAGCGATCCTTTGTCAAAATTTGCGTTTTTTTCTGCGGTACTTTGATGAAATTTGCGTTTTTTTGTGGTCATTTGCCAAAATTCGCGTTTTTTATGAAATTCTTCGTCGAAATTTGTGTTTTTTCCGCGGCTATTTGACGAAATTTGCGTTTTTTTCTCGTCTTTTTGATGAAATTTGCGTTTTTCTGCGGCCTTTTTGACGATATTCACGTTCTTTTCTGTGTCCCTTTGACGAAATTCTTGTTTTTCTGAGGTCAGTATCCGAAATTCGCTTTTTTTTACGCAATCATTCGTCGAAATTTGCGTTTTTTCCGCGGATTTTTGATGCAATTCGCGTTTTTTTCTCGTTTTTTTTATGAAACTTGCGTTTTTCTGCGGCCTTTTGACGAAATTCTCGTTTTTTCGTGACTCTTTGAGGAAATTTGTGTTTCTTTACGATCCTTTACGAAATTAGCTTTCTCCGCAGCCCTTTGACGGAATGCGTGTTTTTTGCGATCTTTTTTCGAAATTCGCGTTTTTTCTGCGGCCTTATGACAAAATTCGGTTTTTTTGTACTCATTTGACGAAAGTAGCGTTTCCTCGGGGAACATTTGGCAAAATTCGCATTTACTCCGCGAGCATTTGACGTAATTCGCGTTTTCTCCGCGATCTTTTGACAAAATTTGACTTTTTTTTTTCGTGATTCTTTGACACACTTCGCATTTTATCCGCGACCCTATGACAAAGTTCCGGTTTTTTCCTCGATTCTTTAAGGAAAATGGAGAATTTTTTTCTGCGAACGATTGACGAAATTGATTTTTTTTTGGCGGCCACTTGTAAAAAATCGCGATATTTTTTTAAAGTCCGAATTCTCGGACTGATGACCGAATTTTTAAAACTTTCGGAAAATTCGGAACAAAGTCTCCCCTGCACCTTCCCTTCCACCCCCCCCCCCCCCACCCCCTCCGGCTAGGGCCTTATTGGCAAAAATATGTCTGTGTAAAATACAATTCAATGTGTTTCGTAAGATTTAGAACATTATGGAAATTTAAGTCAGCCCCCCCCCCCCCCCCGAAATAAAATCCTGCGTACGCCACTGGGCGGCAGGCCAAGTGAAGCGAAGAGAGCCAATGTGTTGAGACAGAGATGAAGACGCAGTTTGAGAAAAGCGTGGCGGATTGTATACGAGCTGGATTGTGTTGGAAATATAGAAATGTGTCCGTTAGAGGATTGAGTTTATGTCGCCTATAGAGTGATGTGGTTTTTTAAATGTGTGTAGCTTTTAAGTTGTAAATATGAAAGTGAATAAATTGTTTTAGATGTTAAGCACCAACTCGGAGTACACTGGAACTGAAATATTAAACAATAAAACGTTACAATATTTACACGAGTTAGAGAACGGACAGGGACAGACGACCATAGAGACAGGTCGACAGAGGGATAGACACGCTGAATTCATAAACGCTTTTCAACTATAGTAGAGCGTCAATTATCCGAACAAGTCGGGACCGACCCTAATTCGGATAAGCAAAAGTTCGGATAAATGGACAGGCAATTTAAGGAATGTTTCTGACTATACTAAAACCTTCACACGTTATCTAAGCATAGGACTGGCAGCACCAGTTAGTGCTGGCAGTGGCAGAGTTAAAAATTGTCTTTTTTTTGTTTTGATTGTTTTAAACATTTTTATCATTAAAAGTTTTTCTTTCTTTTTTTATGATTTTTTGAACTCTAGAGATTATAATTTAAGCAGAAAAGCTTTTGATTATCGCTTGCTTCAACGAAGACATTTTTTCCAATGCTGCCACATCTCTAATTCTTCTTAAATACGTTAGTTGAATAGGATCACTGATCAATGTTCTTCTGCCATTCGAGTCATTTCATAGTTGTTTCCAAATATTCAAAGGCTTCGTTATGGGATGGACCTGTGTCATTTTCAGAGCATTCGTTCTCCTTTTCTTTAATTTCTTTTTCATATTGAATCTCTTCCAGAATCTTATCGTCATTAATAATCTGATATCCAGGGTTATGTTACATCACTATTTAACCACTCGTTAATTTCATTTTCTTCATAGCCTAGGATTTTTCCCATCTCCTTTATTGTTCTACATTCTTCATTTTCTGATCCACTATCAGTTTTTTCTGTATTTAAAATTTTATTCCAAGCCAATAGATAATTGACAATTCGGCTAAAAAAATTTTTTGGGAGAAATAGGCTGTTCGGATAACTGGAAGTTCGGTTAAAAAAAATTATTTTTGAGAGAAATAGGCTGTTAGGATAATTGGACGTTCGGTTAATTGGAATTCCGATAATCGGCGATCTACTGTGTTGGAAAGTGCTAGCTTAAAGAAGGGGGGAAACCCCGCCAGATGCTGTTTAAGAAACAAGAATGTGTTCTAAGTTTTTAAAAGTGTTTTGCAATTTTCTAAAAATCAATTTGAAAGTGAACTGAATCGTTATTGATGGAATATACAGACACATATTCTATCTGATTCTGAGACCTTTGGCACGGTCAGTGTTAATAACATAAATTGAGCCATCGGATGTTTCTTGTCCAATAGAATTCATCCTGAATTCAGCTATCAATAACGGCTGTGTTAAATTGATTTTACAACAGTTTGAACTAAATGGCGCTTTAAAATCTGGGTACTTTTGTGTTAGGTGGGAGCAGATGACAAATTGCCAAATATTGTTCCCATCGTCCCCCTTCCTTACTGCTTTCATTTAATTTGAAATACACACCGCCCTGCACATTTGCTCAATATTGTAACCCTGAGACAAATTGGCGTTCCCATGTTCCTATCCTTTCTTATTATTATTTTGAATTTTAAAAAGGCAAGTTATTAATTTTGTTTCAATTTTTTTTTTTTTTTTTTTTTTTTTTTTTACCTAAAAGAAAAAAAATTTATTTTTAAATTTTGAAATTTTTTTTTAATTTTGAAATTCGATTAATTATGCATTTTGATTTATTTTTAATACCAATTCATATCCCATGTATAATACTGGGGAGGGGGGAAAGGGTAATGATCTTGTATACCATCCCCGTATAAGTTTGTATATGGTGTATAACCATATAACGACATATTTTCATCATAATAGTCTGTTTGATACTGTAAATATGGGTCTATATTCTCAGAATATTTATTATTTTTTTTATAATGCGTTTTAGTAAGTTTGTCACCCTTTTGACTCGTATTTTTGTTCAATTTGAACCAACAATTTTCAGTTAAGTGCGATTTTCTTTTACAAATGTCACATTTATTTTTGTAATTTTTCTCCCCCTTAATTTTTTTCTGAGACCTTTGTAAATTCGTAATTTCCGCCTCTGTATGACCTGTTGCATATTTCGGAGCGTACAGCTGATCCATATGTCGTTTGATCGGCTCTATTGATTTATCTGGAACATATTGTAATAAATAATTAAAGTTTCTAAACTTTTTAGTAACTTCGTAGGGTCCTTGAAATTTTGGCTCTAATGCGCCTGGTTTTCCAATACATTTTAAATATACTGTTTGACCCAAATTTAAATCCTTTACTTTTTCGTATGCCTCTTCATCTATATATTCTTGCATTATTTTCTCCTGGTTTGCAAGGGATTGAATTTTGATTTCCTTCATATGCTGTATTCTGCTTTTAACATAAGAGTGGGTATATATTTCCTCAGAAGGAATATGGGCTGTAAAGGGATTTTTTATTTCCCTTGCGAAAAATAGCAGTGAGGGACTATATCCCGTAGCGCGGTGTTTCGAGGAATTATACGCTAGTTTAAAAAAATCCAGTCTTATGTCCCATTCCGTAGTGCGTTTCGACATAGCTACAATTGATGTTTTTAATATTTTATTGGTAACTTCACAAAGTCCATTTCCTTGCGCACGGTATACACTCACAAATTTCCTTTGTATGCTTAAAGATTCCAAATATTCTTTCATAATTTCGCTTCTTAAATATTTTGCATTATCAAAGATAATTTCTTTACACAACCCATAATTTGCAAAATATTTATTTAGTACATTTAATATAGTCTGCGACTCTACGTTTCGTAGGGGAACAGCTTCCAGGAATCTCGATGTCGAATCAATTATAATTAAAATGTATCTGTTTTTCCTTAACGTGAGGTTTAAAGGTCCAATGACGTCAGCATGCAGGACTGTACCGACTTCGTGATCTTTCACCATTTTTTTAACAGGGACTTTTATTGTTGTGTGTTGTTTAGATGTGAGGCACTGCACACAATTTGCACAATACTGTTTAATGTCTTTGTACATTCCGTGCCAAAAAAGCCTTGTTTTCACATTATCATAAGTTTTTTGAAATCCGAAATGCGCTTTATGAGCTTCTTCTATGGCTGCAATTTTTAATGAATCCGGGGTAATTAAAAGCTCCTTTTTATCTGAACCAGGTTTCAAAATTAATAATTTATTTTGATTTAAAGCAAATCTCTTCGTGCTTCTATTATTTTTGTCTTTTTCGATTTTATTTATTATAATTTTTAATTTTTCGTCTGCATATTGCTCCGATTTAATATTTTCGTCTGTAAGTGCTATGTTACTTGCAAACAAATTATTTTGGAGTTCTCTGTCTGTTGTAATATTATCTAAATTCCTGCTCAAATAGTCTGCTGGATTGTTAATTCCTTCGACGAATTCGAAGTCGAAATTAAAGTCTTGTAAATCTGCTACCCATCTGTTTATAATTTCCGATTTATCTTGTAAATGTAAATGCTGAGTTAGTGCTTTCGAATCAGTTAACACAGTAAATCTTCTACCTGAAAGCATATATTTAAAATGCATAATTGCTTCATGCACTGCTAATAACTCAAATTTAATACTCGGATAATTTTTTTCCGGTTCTCTAAGTTTTCTCCCGAAAAATTCAACAGGTAGCAAATGACCATCCTTTTCTTGAGCTAGAACACCTGAAATTGCAACTTTGCTCCCATCCGTGAATAAGAAAAATTCCTTGTTAAAATCGGGGGGTCTGAGCGTTGGTTTTTGTACAATTTCTTCCTGAATTATCAGGAAAGCTTTTTCTGCTTCTGGACTCCACTTAAATTTAACTTTATCTTTAGTCAGCTCTATTAAAGGGTTAACTTTGTCGGAATAGTTGGGTATTAGCGTCCGAAAATAATTCGCTAAGCCCAATAAAGATCTGACCCCCTTTTTCGATTTTGGTCTGACTAAATTTTTTACTTTTTCAATATTCTTTTGAGATGGAGAATATCCCATTTGATTCACCCTAAATCCTAGGAATTCTATTTCTGCTTTGCAAATTTGCATTTTTGAAGGTTCGATTGTCATGTTGTGATTTATTAATACCTGTAGAACTTCTTCTAAGGTTTTCGTCATCTCTGCTATTGTATTTGCAGATATCAACACATCATCAATGTAGTATGATACTTTGCTTTTGTCAAAATGTCCCAGAATTTTATCGATTACTTCTGCAAAAATTGCGCTAGAATTTCGTGTGCCAAAAGCTAAACGAAGTGGCATATGTTTTCCAAATTCCGTAATAAACGCTAACTTTTTGCAATCTTCTGGTTTTAAATTTATTTGGAAAAAAGCACTATGTAAGTCTAGCACCGTATAGTATTTTTTACCGCTTATTTTTTGTAATAAGTCTTTTACGTCCGGCATCGGATAAGTATAAGGTTGTAAAATTTGGTTTAATAGTCTTAGGTCCGTTGCCATTCTAAACTTGGGTTCTGCATTCGGGTTATTACTCGGATTTTTCTTTCTAACGAAAATAACTGGAAAAGCATATTCGGAGTCAGTCTTCTCTATAATTTTAGCCTGTAACAGTTGTTCAATTTCCCTTTTCGCATACTGTCTTACTGCCTGAGGCAATTTATATGGCTTAGCTTGTACCGGGAATTCATGATTCAATTGAAAACTTGGTGCAACAAACGCTGATTGCCCCAATGTTTGATAACTTTTTGAAAATGCATGAACATTGCCCATTAAAATTTTTCGAAATTTTTGTTGTACTTCCTCTGATAAATGGCTTAAATCGAAATCCGTCTCTTTAATTTCTGCTTCTCGCAATTTTCTTACATCTTCTATATTTAAATTATTTATTTCATAAAATGTCCCTTTCTCTATATTATCAGTTGAGTCATCTTGCTTGCACTCAAAGTTCGTTATAATTTCCCCTATTTTAGTTCCTTTCTGAATAATTAACTTTTCTAACAGTTTATTCTTTATTATAATATTTATGTTATTATTTTTTTGAACTTCGTGTAACGAAGTCTCGCATGAAAATTTACAATTTTCTTGAATGGGGTCAAAAATAATTATATCTGACATATTTATATCCTCTGGGCATTTTAATTTTACAATTTTCGATTCTTCAGGTTGGAGAAAAATTCTATTTTTAGTAAAGGCAAACATACTTTTATTTGAATGTTCCCCTGAATTACATGGCGTAATGTTATTCACTTCATAATTATTTACTTCACTTGCAACGTTTAATTTAATTTGTTGATTTTTAAATTTTAATGTTTTATTGCATAAATCCAAAATCATATGATTTTCTTTGAGATAATCGTACCCTAATAACATTTGGTACTGCCTATCAAAATCATCATTAGTGACATAAAATGTGCCTGTTGTGAATATACCTTTTAATCGAAAAGTTAATTTTACACATTGTTTAAAAAAAATCTTTGAATTTGTTAAAGTTTTAATTTGGATCTGATTGCCCAAATATTTGATTTTGACGTTTGTATCTTTAATTTTTTTGAATAAAGAAGGTGATAAAAGGGACACAGCAGCTCCGGTATCCAGTAACGCTTGTATTTCGACGCCCTGTATACTTAGTGATATAATTGGCAGACTATCTTTGTCTGCATTTGTTATATTTGCGATTGTTTTATTTATTTTATCGATTTCCGTCTCTGAAAATCCCGAATCTTGATCCGATTTCGCTGTTTTCTTTGCCCATTTTTTTTTCTTTTTGCGCTTTTCAAATTGATAACCATTTTGCTCATAATTCTCAGAAATATATCCAAAATCCCTATTTCCCGAATCCCAGTTAGGTTGTGAATAATCATACATCCCATAATGCGTCGGGTAATTAAAGGAATTGTAGTAATCATTATAATATCGTTCATAATCATTATAATGAAAATTGTTATTGAAATGGGGACCCTGATAATCATTGTGTTTATTAAAGAGTTTCTTATTCCGCGGAACACTATCATCTCTAATTGCATGATTTTTTTTCTTTGATTTTTTTAGTTTTTCAATCTCCCCTTTTAATTTCTCGATTAGCTCTTTGTTTTGCTTACTTGATTCTATAATGTTCTCATAAAGATCTTTGTTTTCTTTATTTATTGCGTTAATTTCCTCAAACTTTGATTCATTATACGCACTTTCCATAAGTTTTGCTAACTCGCATGCCTCCTTGAAGGACCTGGGCGCATTTTTACGCACATCTAGTGCAATATCCTGTCTAATTGAATTTAAAAAATTCGACATTTTTAAGATTTCGATAAAATTCTCTTCCTTATTATCCACATTTTCGCCTGCACTTTCGATATAAGATTTTACACCCTTTTTAAACTCCAAAATGAAATCCTCTATCGTTTGACTTGCGGCCTGTTTTAAATTTAGGAAATTGCTCTGAGCATTAAGGAAGCTTAGTTTTGTACCAAATAACTCCACCAAATTATTTTTAAATAAATTATAATTGGTCTCGTTATATGTTTCAATCTGTTTACTTAAAATATGTTTTGCGTCCCCAGTAATTTTAGCCTTTAAAATTAATAATTTAGTTTCTTCCTGTATATCTGTCGAATTCAAAATATTATCAAATTCCTCTAAGAAAAATATAATGTTTTTGTTCTTTTTATTGTCAAATGGTGACACTAACTTAATACGTGTATCTATATCCAGCGTCTGAGTCATTTTTAACAAATATTAGTAATCAATGTATACTTTTTTCAAAATATCAATTCAAAATAGATCCTATACCTCTTAAAAGAATATTTTGCATCTTATACTATTTTCTCTATATTACAACATATGTATGAAAATATTCTAAATTGCGTAAATACATAAAAACAACAACACTAAAATTAAAAAAAAATTTCTTAGGAGATGAAGTTGTTTTGTAGATTATTCTTTTAATCACATAAATACCCCTAAAATATTTATAATACACGTATATATAAAAAACAACATAATTTCATTTAACAGAAAAATATCTGTCTTTTTCTACAGAAAACAATCTTATTTTTTTTTTTTTTTGTAAATATTGTACTACTACTTCGTAGTACGACTCATAAATTTTCTTTTGTATCAAGGTGATACAATTTCAAAAATCGTGATCTATTGACATTCCAATCATTTTTATATCAGACATATTATAAAATTTTACTCATTATTCTTATTATTATTATTATTTATACATTATATATAAAAAAAATTATTTTTACAAATGTGTCATCTGTGATGTGAATGCCATTATTTTTCAATGGTAACTGAGATCCAACCACAAGAGAAAAGAGAGAGAGAAAAAAAAAAATTATAATTCCTAAATTTACCTATTATAAATCCCAGAATTATTTTTTTCATTTCCTTTTTGTTTTTTGCTAACATATATTATTCATTTTATTTATATAAAATTATTATATGTGTGTCATTATTGTTACAATAATAAAATTAATTTTAATAAAATTTTAATCAATTAAACTTACATACCTACAATATCTTTAAAATTGTGACATTAAAATAATACTTAAATTTATTTTCCTTTATTATTATTATTATTATTATTATTATTTCTAATGACCTCAGATGAACGTTCCTGAGTCATAGCACCATTTACCTATCTAATGACCTCAGATGATCGTTCCTGAGTCAGAGCACCATTTTACTATCTAATGACCTCAGATGCTCGTTCCTGAGTCATAGCACCATTTTACTTAATGAAGGGGGGATGCTGGACAGATAATTACACCTGTTTATTTTTTATTAAATATATTCAAAATTGTTAATTGGTCCAAATCATCCAAGCAACCTCATAGCAAATTGGTATATAGTTTTATATACCTTAGATAAATTTAAATAATATAAGTGATCGTATTTACCTACATTCTAGTAGAAGAGCAACGCGAAGCATTAATAAAATTAAATTATAATTCGCGTCAAAAAGTAATTATTAAATTTGAATAATTACGAATAAAATTAAGAGTTTGCGTTGTGAATTATTTAGACGAACTCTTCCACTTATGAATTAAACTAAAATTTAAGCTGTAAAAAAAAGAATTGACACACTTTAAATATTATTAATTAAATAATTACAGAAACTTTTTAAAACTTGATTAAATATTTTATTTACATTGAACATATCTATATACAGAAAAACATAATATTAATTCAAAAAATAGAAAGCAACACTTTTGTTTGCTTCTCATTATTTTAAGTATGTTTAATCTTTTTTTAAAAAAAAGACAATATTTTCACGTACTCTAATTATTATAATTGTTTCTTTTTGCTAAAAGAAATACTCTCTTTCATTTTTAAAATTACCTTAATCTTATTTAATTATTGGTTTGGTCGGATCTCAGACAACTCTCTACCGTAAAATATCAGAAAAGTATTTTTAAGGTTTTTCACATGATCTTAAGTGGTAAAAGAAAATGTTTAAAATAGTACCTTCTTTTAATATACGGGATGGTGGCCTTTATTCGTCAAATTCCGAGTTGATGCGTTGCTTAGGATCATGGCAAAGTGTCATCAGGAACGCATCCTCAATTTGGCTTGATTAGGATCACTCCGATATGTACATCAGGAAGACATCCTCAATTTGGCTTGATTAGGCTCACTCCGATAGGTACCTCAGGAAGACATCCTCAATTAGGCTTGATTAGGCTCGATTAGGCTCGCTCCGATAGGTCCATCTCGCCTGGGCTTTACTAGGGCTTACGGGACTCATTGCACGGGCTTTCAGGAGAGCTCTTGCATCCTCTACATCTTTTTTCAGACTATCCTTTTTTAAAACTTATTCTTCTTGCACACCAGCTCCTGCAGTGGGAGGAACTATTTTTGTCTAGTCCACTGTTATTGGATGTGAGAAGATTTTTTATTATACTTCGATAGGCCTATTAGCTAGCAGTCTGCAAATGGCCCCTTACATATACTTTAATATTATTATCTGCCTTAAAGTTTGGGTGGTCTGAAAAGTCATAAATTTATCCCAACACTTTTATTGAGGCCATAAATTGATTCCAACGTTTTTATGATTTTACGATTTCTAATTATACACCACTTTCCATTGGCTTGTCATAAAACGACACCATGGCGTCTGCGTATTGTTGTTGTCTGAGATCCGAACTCCATTCAACGTTATACATTCATTTTACAATACAACAATTTTTTTAAAAATATATATTTAATCTTTAAAATCAACTTAATAATTTTTGTATGAACTTACACTCTTATTTTACTTAAATATATAAACATTATAATTTTACACTCATAATTATATTTTATAAAAAATATTTATACAAACAGAAATAACAAATTACGCAATTTTACTTTGATTTAACCAACATGGTGCGGGAACATATCATAGTTATATGTTGCCCAGCAACGAAGAAGAAATAATACTTTAAATTTAAACCAAAACATGTTATTTCAACGTCAAAGCATTGTTTTTAATTTAATCACACACAAAAAAAATCTGCTTTTGGTGAGAAAAAATCCTATTGGGGAAATTTGTGCCCAGCTGAAATAGAAGTTTCGAAGTCTTTTTGAAGCATAAAGGGTAAAGAGTATGTGTCGTCAAACGCATATCACGCAATACAGACCGTCGATAATAATGTACCTGGTTATGTAAGTTTATAAAAAGTAAAAAAAGAAAATGAATAGGATAATTACTATTATATACTTTAATGGTTTATGTAAAATACAAATGTTTTTAGAAAGCTAGAACGTTGCTGGACAAATGGACAAACAAGTGGACCAATGTATAAATTGAAATACATTTATACAAAAAATTACTGAAAACGCTTAAGCTATCCAAAACCTGAATAAAATAATAATCTGAATAAAGGTTTGGGAGCAATCCTTCATTTCTATACCCTTTTATTTAACTGAACTTGGTTTTGGTATGCAAAGATGGCATTCTGTAATTGATTTTTCACTCACTTCTATTATAAAAATCGAAAAATTGTGTACACAGTTGTGTTTCCGGTGACAATACAATATTTTGATACTTTTAGAACTTCATTATAAATTAATAGCTTAATTTTAAGGCATTTTTCCATTAGCCGGCCGCAAGCTATCGATCGCCCCACATTCTTTAGGGTTACTTGTGTTTACGACTGTCAACCACAATGAAGTTAATGATGAGCCAAACCACATTGCTGTGAAACTAGCAACAACGAAATATTTTAAACGCTGAAAAATAGAAAATGTAAATGAAAAACAAGTAATAAAAAAAAAAAAAAAAAAAAAAAAAAAAAGTCAATTCCTACTTAAGTCATCAAAGAAAAATTTAATATAATCTCTTAAGCTAATTTTAGTTTTTATTGCATTAAAATATCTCAATTTGTTGATTTTCTATAAGCAAGTAGGTTTACAATGGAAGTCTATGGGAATTTGGTGAAATATTAGAGATATTGCCAAGTTGGCGACAAACTTGGCGGTATTTGGCGACAGAACAGGGTTCTCCCTATCGTAATCCCCCTTATAGATATAAAGATGCATTAAATGCTTCAATAACCAATGGCCGCCATTTTGTCGCCTGTAAAACTAAAATTAATTAATTAATATTTAATTAATGAATTAATATTTGAAAAAACTGTATTAACATCAATTGTTTACATCAATTGTAACATCAAGTTAAAAAAAAAAATTATTTCAACTTGATAGGATGAATAATAAGTATTTTATTAACGATTGAAAATTTAAACAATATATAAATAAATAAATAAATAAATAAATAAATATAGGGAGAGTGTGAACTAATAGTAGGAATTGAAAAATAAAGAGCGTAAATATATTTTTTAAAATACTCTTTTATCAATTAATACAGTCGAACCAGGTTAAGACGCTCACGATTAATACGCGATCTCGCTTAATACCCGAATTTTCCCGGTCTCTTGAACATCGCCCCTACTAATGCAAAAATATCACGTTTAATACGCGAACGGTTATGATGCGATCCCGCTTAATACGCGAATCCATAGACCAAGATGCGAATTTCTTCTCTTTTTTCCAGTGTTGTCAATTTAGTAGGATTTTTTTAAATTCAGATTATCTACCTATTTCTGAATAGTAATTTGCGCTTTATTTAATCGCAGATTAATTAAGGCGAATATTATTAGTCGGAAATAGTGGTAGAATGAATAATGAATGAATAACTTGAATTTAAAAAATCCCGCTAAATTAACAACACTGCAACTATGGTCTTTGATCCCGCGACCTAAATATTCTTCGTCTTTGGCTTAGTGTAGTTTATTACTGAAGTAGAGAAAGATGTCGAATTATGTAGGCAGGCAATTTTGTTGTTATTTTATTCTTGATTATAACGTATTAATCTACGATAAAGCCCTATTTGAATCCAATTTTTTTCAGTTATTTCAGTCCGTCCTATCAAAACTCAATGAATAAAACTCGAATGCAGTTAAAGTTTTATCTAAATCTGCCTAAAATACATTATTTTCAACCGTAAACATGTAAACTAAAGCTCT
This sequence comes from Maratus speciosus, assembly GCA_963932465.1. Classification (NCBI taxonomy): domain Eukaryota; kingdom Metazoa; phylum Arthropoda; class Arachnida; order Araneae; family Salticidae; genus Maratus; species Maratus speciosus. The sequence continues at coordinate 418,008,177 of OZ010800.1, forward strand.
AAAAGCAATTTAGACAATTAGATGTGTAAATAAGTTCAGTTCCTGCAACATTATGCAAATCACGTTTAATACGCGACTGTTGTCCAGTACCCTGAAGCGCGTCTTAACTCTTTATCTTCTGCATTATGATCTACTGCAATTTTTTTCATGCGATTTTTTTTTCAGTTTCTACAATGAAAATTAAAGGATATACGGGAAAAAAATACTCACCCGTGAGAAATTTAATTTGTTAGAGCTAATTAATTAAAATGGTACTTTAAAGTGCAGTCAGTAAACTATGCCTAAAATATTCTCGTAGGAAAATTCACAAGGAATTTCAAATAAGTTTAAACTCTTAAAAATGCTAAATAACCAGAAGATACTCATAAGTTAACAATAAACAAATATTAAATTGATATAATTTTATTTTACACATGAAAAATAAGTAAAAATTCAAATTTGATGGTATTAAAAAAAAACATTTTTCTTTTTTTTTTAAGGTTTCGATTTTGTTAGTAGTCCTTTAGTTATGCAATGCCTATATTCCAGCGACGATATGCTGTCCCATCTATATCATCTCCACATATGCAATATATGAATTGACATACGTCACTTCTTGCATAGCAAAAAAGAGCCGGCGTCACCATTTTCGATTTCCTGTAAAAAATAATAATGAAACAGAAAAGAAATACCAAAAAAAGCATTACTACACTACAATTTACTAATTAAATTATAAAGCAGATAAAGAGATACATAACTACACAGACGAAAAGTAAATAAGAAGTTTTTGTCCAAGACTCAGTGTACTGGCGGTACTTATAAGTACCGCCGAGAAAGTACCGCCGAGTAATTCAACTGTTAAATCAATTACATATACATCGTTCACTTAAAATAGCTAGTCAAATTGTATTCTAAGATCATACTGAAAAAATAAAAACATAAATAATCACATAAAAATGATCACATAAAAAAAAAATCCAACACTCATCTTGTGTCTTTTACTATGCTTGCAGAAATAAAAAGACAAGCTTGACAATCCTTGCAAAATGGCGGCACAAAACACATCAACTGTTTCAAAGATAGCATCCTTCCTCGCTAAAATAACGAACGTAGAACTACTGTTGCCATATAGCCTGGAAAAGAGGAGATAAGAGTCTTCCTGCAAAGTACCATTGGAATATTAGTAATATTCTCTATGGGATGAAAGTTTAAAGGGAATGGTACTTATAAGTACCGTCAGTAGATAAAGGGTTAACCGGGTTCGACTGTAGTCTGAAATTAACTTAGTTAAGATAGTGCAGTGAGAAAACAATTCAGAAATTCGGAATAGGTAGTTTAATAAAGAATGCTTTTTTTTTTTCTTTTCCTGTCGCCCTATCTTAAAAAAGAAACAGGGCAAAAACTAAGATTTTTTTTTAAAACATCCGTTCGCGTTTTTTATCAAACGTAAGTCAAAAAGGTGAACTTTCATTAATCACAGCTAAAATGACCGTTCATCCACGGTTAAGTGAGCCCATGCTAAATTGATGTACTGTGACGGACATTTTTTGGAACTGCATGAACTGCAGTAGTAAAGTGAGGCGTGATTTTTAACCTTAAACTGATGTTACCGGTCTCATAGACAGCTGCTTTTTTCCAATTTTTATAGTTTAACTTGTAACTTCCAGTTTAGCTACAAACACTACAGAAATTTTGTTTCGTTTTGAACTTTATTATTATCATTAGAGACTTTTGAATAGGTGAATTTTAATTATAATAGTCCTGTACAAAATGTTTAGTACAAAAACACCATCCTATGAGTTAATCGCACCTTTTATTCATCTTTCGATGGAGCGGTCTCACAGACCGCTTCACAGTACTTATGAGACAATTTCTGTCACATCAGTTAAAGGTTGAAGTAAGCACATGGCCTGATTAAAGCACGGGCCTTCAGGGCCTCGGTCCTGGGCCCACCAATTTCAGGGGCCCACAAATTTGTGTGTATTTTCTCACAATTTAAATTTTTCCATTGTTTGCATTTTATATTTTGGTCCCTGACGTAAAAACAAAGTTTTACTGTAATAAAAAGCCTCCATATTTAATTTTTCTGTAAAAGTCCATTTCAATTTGAGAGTACCTAGTATAATTTTCAAAACTTGCCGTATCCAGAAAATCAAATTTGGGGAAAATGCCAAAAACTGTGTCTATTGGTTTCAATATAAACGAGGATTTTAGTGTCAGAATTACAGTTTAAAATGATTTTTAGACTGTTAGGGAAAACATAATTTTTATGATTTTGGAAAAGGCGAGTTTTGAAAAAGACGTCCTCATTTATTCTGCAACATAAACTGTGGATCATAGATGTTTGTGAATTATGCAAATGCTTATTTGAGAAAGTGGACGGTAATTCATTTTCTTGATTATTCTTGTAAGTTAATTAATTATTTATTATTATTATTATTATTTTTTTTTTTTGTAAACTTGAAATTTTCACCCAAACAACTTTGTCAACTCACCAAATAAACATACTCTTTTTCTGAAAGTGTTGCCGGGAATGGGGAGGTAGGGGGGCCCAGCTTTTTAACAGGCCCTGGGCCCAACTTCAGCTTGATCGGGCTCTGAGTAAGCATTGAATACTTATAAAAGAGTGTTAAAAAAAATAATAAATAATTAAAAGCAAACTATTCTTTTTTTTTTTTAGGTTAGTCAGATATTGTAAAATCAATAATTTAATAAATAATATCTATGCATAATAAAATGTTTTCGCGACGTTTTATCATAAATTTCATTAATGGAATTCCCAAATAAGCTAATCTTACATTTAATTCGTAAATTTTAATCAATTTCCTTAACATCTTATGAAAAGTCTAAATGAAACATGAAGAAAACGAGTTAACCGTTTTTCATGATAGTAGCGGAAATATCGGGGAGCATTTTCCAAAAAAGGTGATTTTAAACACGAAAGCCATTTTTTTTCTCCATATTTCATCGAAACTGCTTGATGAATGGCCGGATAAAATTTTCCAGGAACGAAAATTTAATGAAACTTCGCGCCGTCATAATTAGAAGCACGGCTATATAGAGTAGTTCTGAAAAGCAGACATTTTCAAAAAATCAGAAATGGAGTATTAAGCAAATCAGGTTTTATTAGCGAATTTTATTTACGTGCTAGAGTGGCTAGTAAACAAACTTCTAAATTACCGCCTACACTCGTTTATTTAACTTAACGTAGTTCGTGCATGTAAAGATGGAATCTCCTAATCGATTTTTTATTCTCTTCTTGATAAATTAGAATTATAAAAAATATATACACATGCACAGCACAGGCGTGCTTCCGATGTTAATACAATATTTTTTATACTATTTGTATAACTATAAATTAATAAATTAATTTGAAGCATTTTTCCGTTAGCCGGGTTTAGGTGATCAATCGACCATATTCCATCTTTTTCGCCCGTTGTGTTACAACTGTATACAAGTTACAACAACATTGGAGTTCGTGATAGAGATCTGCACGGGCCGGCCCGTGGCCCGAAGCCCGAGCCCAGCCCGCGGGCCGGGCTTGGGCCAATTATTCTTCCCGTCACTCGGGCCGGGCCGGGCCATACTTTTTTCTGAAGACTCGGGCCGGGCCTAACTTATTTTTCTGCACAGAGCCGGTACTGGTTTCATTCCTAATCTTCACGGCCAAAAATTTTCATTCCTAGTTTTGAACCAGCCCGTATGAAAATCATTGTCTCGGCGTGACCTAGTCCGTTCAAAGGTCAGTAAAATTAGGCTTGGCACAATTAAAAAAAAAAATGCATACATTTTTAAATCGCCATTATTCTACAACTAAGCATTCAAATTCATCCTTTTTAAGGAATAGTAGATTTCTACGCTTATTAAAATATAGTTAAATTAAAATATAGTAAAACGTGTGAAAAAGAACCTGCCTATGACGGAATCTTGTTTTAAACTGAAAAACGTGTTGATCCATGCCAAATTAATATACTACTACGTAAGAAAAGAATATATAATACATTTACACTTTCTAAGAAAGAGAACTTGTCTATAACGCATTTTTTTTTCTTTTCTGTGCAATTTCATCTTATATTTTACTGTATAGCATTTTTCAGATTTTTAATACTTCAATACATGGAATATGGATTAACAATATTAATGATAACTGAAACATTTACATACAAGAAATAGAGATTCATTAAAAAAATAACTATCGCACCCTGTGGCACTTCTATAAAAATGAAGATTATACACATGAAAAGAAAAGTTAAGATAAATATTTTTGGCCTGAACTCCTTGTACGAGACAAATTTTTAACCAAATCGACGTAAAAATTAATGTTTTGTAAAAATTCACTCGGGCCGGGCCGGGCCGGGCTCGGTCCGAGATTTTAACTTTTTTTCGGGCCGGGCTCGGGCCGAACTTTTAGCTGTTCGGGCCGGGCCGCGCCAATAAATTTTTTTACGGGCCGGGCTCTGGCCGAACTTTTAACTTTTCTACCGGGCCGGGCCGAATTTTTTTTTCTCTCAGTCGGTCCTGGAAATGTCGGCCCGTGCAGACCTCTAATTCAAATATAACCTTACTGTCGATTAATACGTTACAATAAATTATTTTTCCTGCTAGGGGGCTGTACATATATATAACGTTATCAACTTTTTGGTAATTTTCACCTCCCTCCCCCTCTTACAATATTATTCATTATTATTCCTCGAACCCCCCCCCCCTCCCCTCCACCACCACCACCACCACCACCTTCCATAATGATATCGTTATCAATGTCAAAAAATAATTTTGCTTTTTTGCAGTTTTTTCTTTTGTTTACAATGATATACAGATATAGTTATACAATTATTATTCACATACTTTATTGATTCAAGTGAGAAGTCGATAAAATATCGCTATTATATATGAAATAATTTCATACCAAATAACACTTTAAAAAAAAAAAGTTACTATTTAAAATTAATCCTAATAAAGGGTTTTTTTTTTTTTTTTACATAATGCAGTCAACAGTAATAATGTCTTTCGTGAACTTGCCTCGCACGGGGGAAGGGGGGGGGGGAGCAATATTGATCAACAAAGCAGGTAAACAACATCCTTTCTCTTTCCTTTACTAGTAAACACAACAAGTATAATTTCAAACATACTTCGTATCTGGTTTCTCGAACAGCGGATTATATATGCATACACATATGATAGAAGAATAGTAATACCAAATATTGAGTATTCCATATTTTGGAATTAAATAATTTTACAATCATTTAATTACACTGGTGTGAAAATTGTTAGAATAATAGTGAAACTTACAATAAAATCTTGTTACATTAAAAAATAATACATTATTTAAAAAATATTGATATATTTAATATTTAGTGTACGTCCTCTTGTTTTCTATTAAAGATTCGATACGTCTTGGCATACTTTGTATGAGTTTTTGACAATTCATTTGTATTTAGTTGTGATGGTGCCAAATTTGGGCGAGTCTTTCTATCAGACCATTCTTGTTTGTGATGTTGCATTTCTTTAATTTTTTCTTTACAATGGCCCAAAGATTCTCTATGGGGTTCATATCTGAACAGTTTCCAGGCCATGGAAGTGTTTTCTTTAATTAAAAATTAAAAAAATGCAACATCACAAACAAGAATGGTCTGATAGAAAGACTCATCCAAATTTGGCATCATGACAACGAAATACAAATTAATTGCCAAAAACTCATACAAAGCATGCCAAGACGTATCGAATCTTTAATAAAAAAAACAAGGGGATGAGCACTAAATATTAAATGTATCAATATTTTTAAATAATGTATTATTTCTTTAATATAACTAGATTTTAATGTAAATTTGACAATTATTCTAATAATTTTCACGCTTCTGTATTTTAATAACTTTGAATATTTATTTAAAAAATAGATAACAGACTAAAAAAGATAATAGCATATTTTATGTAAAAAACAAGTTACAAATAAAAAGAGAAAATTTTGGTTTGATTAAAAATGATAACGATATCAAAAGACAAATCCTCCCTCCCCCTAGAGATATCTTACGATATCATCTGCCAGACCTCCTTCCCCCTAAAGTGTTAACGTTATATAAGCACAGCCCCTAGCCTAATTTCTTTTAACGCAAACCAAAAGATATTATATCTTTGAAGGACAACCCTGTTATTAAAATCATATTTAGTACTTTTAATAATAAGTAACCTTATAATCAGCCCTTAATTTGTAATATAATAAGAAAAAATTACCCATGTCAATCTTTGGGTAAAGATATTAGCATGGCAATAAGTGAACAAAATATAGAAAAAAAAAAAAAAAAGAAATTCAATCTACATCAAACGAACAGGTGATGCTAGAAGAAAAATACACTCGTTCCTCTTCATCGATTCTTTAAAAAATTAACCTTCGTTCTGGTTTGAATTCCGCTAACATAGTTGTTATGGTTCATCCAAGATCGGACATTCCCATAGAGCGTAATGGTAACGCGATTGCGATAGTAGCGCCCTTAGTGACAATGGGGAAGAAACTCCCCCTCCTTGTAGTATGCTTATTATTGAGTATCTACCTTATTGTGATCTTTCTTTTTTTAATGTTGCATGTTTACGTTTTCGATAGAATCTTACACCGATACATGAACATAGAATAGACATTCTATTTTATATATCTAATATCTATTCTATGTTCATGCACGGATATATATATATTTTTTACATGATAAGTGAACGGTTTTAAGTGCAACGAATACTAGGTAAAAATTTCGTCTATATATCAAAAGCAATGGTGTAATATAAAAATATACGAAATGTTGAACTCTACAAGTCCCAGAAAATTTCATAATGATTCCCCTTTGGCAGGAAAATTTTTATAGCCCGTGTTTTATAAATTTATGAAGTTTAACGTATTAAACAATCGTTACAATAATCTTTTAAAATTTATGCATTTTCACTTCCTTACAGATAAAATAAAAATATTCTTTTTAATGTAAATAACGTACAATCAATTCAATAATGTTTATAATATTAACATATAACAAATAATAATAATAATATTGCAGATAGGGAAAAATTCCTTTCGACAAATTTTTAGAATTGTATAGATCTAAAAGTTAAAAATAAATAGAGGTACTGACATGACACTCAATAAAATTTTATTCGATATGAATAAATAGACACAATACCTGAATTTGATTTTTTACAATTTAATCTTATAAACTTACATATTTGCATTCTTAACAGAATTTTCTGGCGGCTTTCTTTTATATTATTAGTCTAATTATCATTTTGTAAGTTAAAAATGAACAATACAAGTACGGTAAATAAAAGCAGCTAAATAAATAAAGCAAGCATGAATCGAATATCGTCTGACACCTGTTTCGTTTTAGGAACAAATAGATATTCAAACCATAGAGGATAAACATGTTTCTTCAACATAGGTAAATTTCGGAGGTTTGTTAGTTCTTCCCCCTTGCCGATAGTGACGCTAGTAGTGTTGCCATAACAGATTTTGCCATAAATGTCCCATCTTGGCCCTTAATCTATGTTACGGTTGATCCCCAGATTTTTTTTGTCTAATTTTAATTAGATTTGAGTTTGTTTTGTTAAAGATTTTGTTGTAGTATATCCCAATAAAAATATACACTATATGGCCAAAGGTGACCGGTCATTTGCAAAAGATGAGGGGAGCAAAAAGATGAGGGGTTGTATCCAAATACAGTAGTACGTGCAATATTGTGTATGCTAAATTGGCATTAATCTGTGGATATATGGACACAACCCCTCATGTTTTTGCTTCATTTTGGGAACAACGGATTTTGAGCTTATTCTATAAACAATTATTATCAGACTTTTCAAACTATGTTTTTGAGACTTTTACAAAAGTTGCTCTATACATTTAGCTAACACATTATGCACATTATATTTTGATTACATTAGTGCATGCGCAGTGAAACATTTTTTTAGCAAACCTGCTCATTTTTCATCCAATTTTTATTATTTTTTAATTCTGACTGTAGAGTGTTGTGTACAATGTTGTTCGTCATATTTTCTGAAAAGAACTTTTTTTTTTATATTAAGAACTCTGCAAATTATAAGCAAAAAACTTGGCGAAATTTGGGACCATTTTTATAAAAACCTTAATTTCTCTACGAGTATGCAAGCTATCCGCATAAAAATGAAGACAGTATATTACAATAAGCCACTTATTAATAATCTCGAGTTTAAACGCTTTTGCACCATTAGTTTTTACAGGGTTATTCAAAAGATATTCGTTCTTTTTCAATTTGTTGACGGTCCCCTATGGGGTTTCGGGAAAAAATCTTCGCGGAAATATATGATCTATACTATACTGTTTACACATCTGCAGTTTCAGGTTAATTCCTCATTATTTTTCTAGATATTTAACAAAACGTCAAAAATTGCAAATGATCGGTCACCTTTAGCCGTATAGTGAAACTCTCACTTATATAAAAAAAACTATATTATGGTTGTGGTTTTTATCTGCATATCCTTCTACATATAAAAAAAAAAAAAATTGATTTGGAAATGGACCAATGAAAATCTGCGTAGATATTCCCGGTAGATCGGCATCCAATTAGAAGGCTTAAGCATCATGGCCTTTCTTCGTTAATATTAAAATAAATGTTGCATACAAAAATATGAAAATCGGTGGAATTATACAGAAATGTTTGATAAACACGATGATGCAGACAGTTTTCAAATCAAATAATTATTTAAAGATATATTTAATGCTAAAGTTGGTCAAAGTCGTTCCATTAAAAATGTTTTATAGGAGCAAAAACTATACATAGGAATTTAATCATTCTTAGATCATTTTATACCTGAGAAGTTCTCGGTGTGCTTACTGCATTTATTTTTTTTATTTGATTCATTTTTTGAGGATTTATTTCCATTTTAAATTCAAATTTTCAGCAATTCCAGAGACATTTTTTACATATTTTAGAAAAGGATATTATTTTAAATTGTTGCCAGTTTTTAAAACAGTGCAAAGAATAATATTTCCCTCAAATTAAAAATTTATTTACATGTGGCTATTATAAACAGAAAAAAAAACTTTAAAATTAGAATTAAATGATTACATGTTAAAAGCAGGAAAATTACGTCATAAGAACCATATTTACACTTGAATTTTAAAAGAGAAACGAAATGTTAGAATAAAAAAATCATTATTATGCGTTAAACCTTGTAAATGGAGGAAATTGCGTCATATTTAAAATGGCCAAAAAATATGGCAAAACAATTTAAATTAAAAATATATTTGCGCGAGACATTTTTTTCATATTTTGAGATAATCTTTTCAACTATTATCGTGAATTCGAAGACAGCGCAAATAATATTTCCTTCTAACAACAAAAGTATTTTCACGTGAATATTATAGTAAGAGAAATAAAACTTTGGTGTAAATTACGTCAGATTTAAAACGATAAATTTAAAATAAATTATTTAAAAGAACTATCTTATAACGCTGTTAAAAAATACCGGGAGTCAATGACACTGTTGACTTAATTCATTTTACATTATCTTATTTTGAAATGTTTAATTAATTTCTTTAATTAAATACGAAAACAGCCATTGTATCTCTTAACAGCAGCAGATTTGGTCTTAAAAATCCATAATCCAAGGACGAATGGAAACCCGTTTACAAAGAGATCGTTACTGTTTTTTTTTTTTTTTTTTTTTTTTTCAATATTTTAAAGCCGATCCCATTAGCGTGCTTTTTGGATTTTGGTGTGCCTGAAGGGGGGTTGGCGCGTAGGGGGCAGAGCCCCCTAGTTTTATTTATAAAATAATTATCAAAATATGCACATGCATATCAAACGCCCCAGTGTGTTCACAAATGTAATTTTCGAGATTTATTACGTAACTGCGAATTTACGTAAGTCGCTTAATACGTAAGTCGAGGGTTGCCTGTACACAAAAGCAGTCGCGTTTGTTCAGTCTTCACAAGTTTCAGTGCTTTTTTTCGCCCACTGGTTTAGGATCATGATCTGCTAATTTAGCGGGGTCTTTTTATTTAAGCATCTACAAATATTTCCAATTAGTAGTATTCGTCTTATTTAACCGGCAGTGTCAGTTAAGTGGGTTTTTTGTTACAGAATCTATCACTACTTTCGAATAGTAATAGTCATCTTCATGTCGTTAAATAAAGCGGTTATTACAAATCGAAAATAGTGGTACATATTTGAATAAAATAATCCGCTAAATTGGCAACACTGGAGAAGAGCGAATAAATTCATATCTGTGTCTATGAATTCTCGTCTTAACCGAGATTGTTTGTTGTCCCAAGCGACCGAGCTTTATCGCGCATTAAGCAGAATCGCGTAACAGTCGTTCGCGTATTAAAGGTGATATTTTTACAATAGTCTCACTAGAGCGATGTTCAAGGGACTGGAAAAAATTCACGTATTAAGCGGGGTCGTGTCTTATCCGTGAGCGTCTTAACCGTCTGATAAAAATTCGGGAGATTTTCTTTAATAAATAAGACTTTTGCTGTTTGCAATTTTTTTTATTTTCTTTTTTAAAGTATAAATATATATACAGTAAACTCTGTCTAAGGCGGAATCGATCGGGACCAATGAAATTTTCCGTCGTAGACAATATTCCGCCTTATGCAATAACCTCCAATCCCCCCCTCCAAAAAAATGCACAAGTTGTATATTTTTTTACGTTTGTAACCGTTGTTTAGTACCGTTCTTTAAAATTAAATTTTTATTGAAATTTAAGTTTTTATTAAATTTATAGTCTTTAATAATATTGAAAAACATTATTCGTACACTGAAATAAATAGTATTGATTAGAAATTGCTTCAGTTCTGGAATTTAATGAAAAATATTCCCTTTAAGAAATACAATCATATACCTCATCTTTAACATAGTTTCTGACGAGACGGAAAATAATATTTTATTGATGCTTGTTTTTTTACTTCCGGTTTAATAAGCATTCTTCAGTAACACATTATGAGTCTCATCATGTAATTCATTTTCATGGTTAAAAATTACCATATTTAACATGGTTAAATATGGTTCTTTTGAATTAACTTTATTAATCTATTATGAAATATAATTAAAATGTTTGAGGCTATTTTATGTATATGTTACGGCCAAAACCCGGAGCTTGGCCAATTCGGGAACTGGCCGAGATTCCTGGCCAAAACCCGAAATACATTAAATGAACAGCGTATTTCGAGTTTTGGCCGGCCAATTCGCGAACTGGCCGGGAAGCTTTGGCCAATATACGAAGTGTTCAGCAATGGGTATCCACAGCCGGTAATGTGTTTCTTTTAGCTTTCATACAACCCTACATATGATCTACAAACCAGGTAATACACTACAAATAAATTAAATTTTAAAAGCCTATCACAGCTGAAAACGCACATCAAGCAATAATGGCTCACAGCCAATCCAATAACCAAATTATTTGAATGACTCTGAAAATAAACGACAAATTCTACCTAGTCAATAATCTATAGAAAACGTGTTGTAGAGCATATGAGTAACGTATAACAGTTTCATTATGTTTGAAGTAGTGTAACGTCATTAAAATACCTAATAAACGATTTTTTCACATTTATCATAATTCTTTATCGGAATATTTTTGGTCGTCCCTATAAAAGAACTATAATAGCTACTTAATCAATACTCTACAAAAAAAACATATTGCTCTCCACATGTGTGAAGCATGTGAATTTTATTATGTTTGAAATAGGGTGACATCATTTAAGTGCACTAAAAATAATCTTTCACCCTTCACTGGAATGTAACGAAATACTTTTGAGTGTCTCTGTAAGCAAACTATAATTGCTACTTATTTTATACACTTTAGATAACAGTTTGTTGCCCATCTTAATGATGCATACTAATTTTATTATAATTGAGATAATGTAACAATACACCGGAAAAACTTTTCTCATTCATGATATTGTAAAGAAATACTTTTGTGTGTCGCTGTAAATTAACCAAAAATAGTACACACTTCACTTTCAATACCGAAATTAATTTATAAACCTAAATAATACAAGTCAATCCGAGTCAGAGCACGGACAAGGAGACGGCCAGACAAATTGAATTCATAAACCCTTTCAACTATGTTAGAAAGAGATAAAAAGTAACAATTGGTTTCTATATACACATTTCGCGAACTGGCCGATCGCGTATGGCCACTTCACGAACTGGCCGATCGCATCTGGCCAGCTCGGGGATTGGCCGGCCAATTCCCGAATTGGCCAGTCAGTTTAAAGCGTTGTTGGCCAATTCGCGAATTGGCCAGCCAGTTCGGGTTTTGGCCAATTTCGGTTATTGGCCGTAACATATATACATATCAGTTTTAAAATTTCGTGAATCAAATGCATTCATTTTTAAAATATCATTTTTTCCGACTTATGCAAAATTTTCGGTTCGGCGGGACCTTAAAAATCTTTCCGTTTTCGCGTTAGGCAGATTCCGGTTTAAACAGCATGGATTAATGTTATTTGCTTTGGGTTCGCCGTGAGTTTGAAAAATTTCCGCGTTAGACAAATTTCCGGCTTACACAGAGTCCGCCTTAGACAGAATTTACTGTATATAGTGCCCATTTAATTAATTGAAATAATGTATGATTAGTGCTGAAAAAAATGTATATCACTGCAACGCAAATTGATCTGCATGTGAAAAGAACTTTTGACTGAGTAAATGTTATTTTGGATGTTTTAACATTTTTATTAATTATAAATAACTGGGCCGAATTTGTCTTCTCATAAAACTATAAGAAGCACGTAGTGGAGGTCTTAAATAAATTTTATGTGAAGCAGCAAGAAAACGAGTTAAAAATTTCCGCGTTAGACAAATTTCCGGCTTACACAGAGTCCGCCTTAGACAGAATTTACTGTATATAGTGCCCATTTAATTAATTGAAATAATGTATGATTAGTGCTGAAAAAAATGTATATCACTGCAACGCAAATTGATCTGCATGTGAAAAAAACTTTTGACTGAGTAAATGTTATTTTGGATGTTTTAACATTTTTATTAATTATAAATAACTGGGCCGAATTTGTCTTCTCATAAAACTATAAGAAGCACGTAGTGGAGGTCTTAAATAAATTTTATGTGAAGCAGCAAGAAAACGAGTTAACAATTTTTCATGATAGTATCGGAAATATCACACAGCGTTTACGGAAAAAGGTGATTTTTAATCACGAAAGTCATTTTTTTTTCATCATTTTTCATCGAAACTGTTTGATGAATGACAGGATACTATTTTCGAGGAACGAAAATTGAATGAAGCTTTGCGCCGCCGCGCCGTGATAAATTAAGTACGATATAGGATACTTTTGGAAAAGCAGACATTTAAAAATGGAAGTTCCAGTGGTAGGAAAATGATGCCCCGTAAGTAAAAAGTTAAAGGGGAAAAAAAAAAAAAAAAAAAAAAAAAAAGAAAGAAAGAAAGAAACATGAAACTAAGCAATCAAATATGTGTCACATAAAAAAAGAAATTCTAAAATCTTAGAAAGAAAAGAAAAATTCTCGTCCGAGTTAAGAGGATTAAAAACACATTCGAGCTTGTTTATTGGGAATGTTGTTTTGTTAAACTAAATCATTCTCATAGGCAAGATAGTATAGATTATGGTATTGGTAAATCACTGACACAATTTTTAGGAATATCGATCCCACAAGTAAAAGAAAGTACGCTTGAAACAGCATATCTCAATTTGACCAAATTCGAGCAGCCCTTAGGTGGCTAATGTTTGAAATATTATACTTAGAAGAACTAGCCGATACGGTATCTCTATACAGGGTTCCCAGCATCATGGAAAGTCAGGAAAATTTCAAAACATATAGGAAAAGTCAGGGAATTTACAAATACTTTCTAAAAAGTCTTGGGGAAAAAAGGAAAAGTGACGCGAAATTCATAAGTTTTGGGAAAAAATCACAAAATTCATCAAACAATCGCAGAAAAAAAAATCGACAAATTGGAAGAAATATCGCAGAAAAAAATCGCTAATTTTGACAAAGGGTTGCGAAAATAAGTAGTATGATTCAAGTAGTATGAGTAGTATAGTAGCGTAAATTCCGTATGCCGTTTGGTCAGAGAATGTTTTGAGATTTTGTTGGGGAAAGTCGGGAATTTTTTTGAAATTCGGTCAGGGAATTTGCCAATCGTGTTTTGCTGGTAACCCTGCTATAATGCTATTTGTATAATTTCTGTGTTGAAAAATTTATTTGATCAAGAAAAGAAAAAAGTCTCACAATTTGGCGATTTCAGTCTTTCGTTTTCTCGCCAAATGAAACATTTTGTCGGGATTTGGCGCAATGGCGAGCGGCTAGAAAAACCACCTTAGTTATAACTGTTGCAAAAACAGTGAAGTTAATGATGCGCCTAATCACTCACGCCAAAATAGGCCAACTGACTGTGAAACTGCAACAGCGGAATATTTGAAACACTAAAAAGTAGAAAATACAAACAAAACAAATAAATAAATAAAAATAAAGTACGGAATATATACATATATATATATATATATATATATATATATATATTATATCATTTCAAAATGCTAAAACAACATAACTTCAAAAGGAAGGTGTATATCTGTAGAAATTTTTAAACAGTAAAATATTTATAAAAACAAAAACAAGAAAGACAGGTAAAAAAACAAAAACAGTCTGTTCTTCATCAGTGGGAGGACAGATAGAAAACTAACTCCACCCCCCACTTTTTAAAATTTGCAGGTTTCTGAACACATGTTCACCCCGCATTCAATACTGAAAACTATTGTCATTTTATTAATCTAATTACATAACAAACTAAAACAACTCAAATTAAAAACTAACAAACATAATATTAACCATACAAAAACAAAAAACTTTAATAAAAAGCTTTAATAAAAAGGTCTTTTAGAGGAATGCTTAAATTATCATTAAACTGAAAACAAAAAGAAAAAAATATAAGAAAATAGCATGAATGCAGAATAAACATGCGCCCCCCCAAACCCGCAAAATGAAATTTCTCAAAACATGAATACCTGTATAATGTTTTCTACCCGTCAACTATAAACAAATAAATTTTTTCTTCCAAATCCATTATCAAAAGCCAGAAATTCCAGGTCTGCAACATTCTTTCGTTTCAATTCATCGATAGACACCCGTTCTTTTATCAAGACTTTAGGATGCCCATTTCATACAGAAAGATCCAGAAGGCTGCTATCACATGTTCACGCCGACAGTCCACATCGTTGCCATTCACTTTTAAGAACTGTCTTTAAATAATATTTCAAAAACATAATAGGGTAATTGTTATTGTAAAATAAATTAGCCAATAACTTAAAAATCTGTTTATAAAAATTACTGTCTCTGCCACAAATTTTATTGAAACGTATCAATTGATTAATAATTATATTTATGTAAATTTTTTTATGCAAATTTGAAAACCAATGCGGCATGCTTCTAGTAAAAAAATTAAAACTATTTCTTTTATCGTACAAATCCAAAATCAACTTATTATCACTAATTTTTAATAAAATATCTAAAAATTCTGCATTATAATCATCACTGTTTGCTCTGTTCAATTTTAAACAATTTGGATATATAATATCATATTCATTAGATAAATCAAAATTAAAAATTAAAATATCATCAATATACCTAAAGACCTTTAAAGACTTATTATATTTCATAGTATATTTAAATTCATAATAAAATAAAAATAAATTTGCTGCTGTACTAGAATAGTTTGTACCCATCCCTATACCACATATTTGATTAAAGGTATTATTGTTAAAAGTTACATAATTATTATAAAAACAGAAATGACATAAACTTGAAAATAAATCTCTATTTATATTTAATTCATCATTTATACAAAAAACATCAAAAATACTCATTAAAACTTCATAAAGTGAATCAATAGGTATATTGGTGAACAGATTTTCAAAATCGAACACCTGCATTGTCAGAGGAGTCAAAGGCAATTTGCTCAAAATTTCAACACTATTGTCAATTGACCAGAAATAACTATACTTCTTAAATTTATGCTTTAAAAAATCATAAATCTTTTTTAATAAATTCTGTAAACCAATATTAAAATTAATCAATTTATTAATTTAATTAAAAAATCCTAATATATGGATTAAGGATATGGAATTTGTTTTTGATAAAAATTATAGTGTTAAAAATATTAAAATGGAGGTTTTTAAATTAAAGATAAATGTGCTTAAGAAAATTAAAAAATGTTTGGATGTTTTTAAATTTAAAAATTTACAGTTTAAAGATTTATTATATGATTTAATTAATTTTAAGTTAATGAATAGAGAGAAAGTTAATAAAGAAGTTATTTATTTTAATATAAAATTTCAACAAAAATCTTTTGATAATTTGAATTTAAATGCAATATGCAAACAGATTTACGACCTTTTTCCTCTTAAAGAATGTATCATTTCAGTTGCATATAATTATAATAAACCATTAAGTAATAAGATTTTCAATTACAGACAAATAGCTTTTTTAAATGTTAATACAGTTTTAACTTGTTGTTGTAATAATATGGAATTTAAAGATTTTATAGATAATTATCATGGACATATAATTACAGGTAATCTTGATATAATCAAGAATAAAAATGTAAAATATCTAATGAATTTTGGTACAAAGTTTAGAATCAATAGTAAAATTAATAGTAATAAGGTAGTAAAAATTTTTAAGGATAATGTCAATAATTTTATAAAGAAATATAGTTATAAATTTAGTATGCCTTTGGAGGCATTTTTTGAATGGAAGTCTCAAATTTTGGGGCATTTCAATAATTTTTTAAAAGATTATTTAAATTCTGATGAATATGAATATCAAAGTTTTAAAGATGAAGATATTAAATTTATTGAAAGTTTACAAAATAATTTTGTTATAGTCCCTGTGGACAAAGCAGCTAATAATTATGCAATAGTATGAAAAAAGTTTTATGTTGATAAAATAGAGAGTGAATTAGGTAATGAAAATTTTTATTCAAAAATTAATATGGACAAAAATCCTGTAGTTAAAAAATTTTTTGCATATAAGAAGAAAGTTAAAAATATGTTTTATTATAATTTTGATGTTTCTAATCATCACTGTTTGCCATTTATTTTCTTAACGCCTAAATTTCATAAAGATCCGATTAAATTCAGATTTATTTGTAGTACTTCTAGAAGCATTAACAATAATTTTAATATTGGTTTACAGAATTTATTAAAAAAGATTTATGATTTTTTAAAGCATAAATTTAAGAAGTATAGTTATTTCTGGTCAATTGACAATAGTGTTGAAATTTTGAGCAAATTGCCTTTGACTCCTCTGACAATGCAGGTGTTCGATTTTGAAAATCTGTTCACCAATATACCTATTGATTCACTTTATGAAGTTTTAATGAGTATTTTTGATGTTTTTTGTATAAATGATGAATTAAATATAAATAGAGATTTATTTTCAAGTTTATGTCATTTCTGTTTTTATAATAATTATGTAACTTTTAACAATAATACCTTTAATCAAATATGTGGTATAGGGATGGGAACAAACTATTCTAGTACAGCAGCAAATTTATTTTTATTTTATTATGAATTTAAATATACTATGAAATATAATAAGTCTTTAAAGGTCTTTAGGTATATTGATGATATTTTAATTTTTAATTTTGATTTATCTAATGAATATGATATTATATATCCAAATTGTTTAAAATTGAACAGAGCAAACAGTGATGATTATAATGCAGAATTTTTAGATATTTTATTAAAAATTAGTGATAATAAGTTGATTTTGGATTTGTACGATAAAAGAAATAGTTTTAATTTTTTTACTAGAAGCATGCCGCATTGGTTTTCAAATTTGCATAAAAAAATTTACATAAATATAATTATTAATCAATTGATACGTTTCAATAAAATTTGTGGCAGAGACAGTAATTTTTATAAACAGATTTTTAAGTTATTGGCTAATTTATTTTACAATAACAATTACCCTATTATGTTTTTGAAATATTATTTAAAGACAGTTCTTAAAAGTGAATGGCAACGATGTGGACTGTCGGCGTGAACATGTGATAGCAGCCTTCTGGATCTTTCTGTATGAAATGGGCATCCTAAAGTCTTGATAAAAGAACGGGTGTCTATCGATGAATTGAAACGAAAGAATGTTGCAGACCTGGAATTTCTGGCTTTTGATAATGGATTTGGAAGAAAAAATTTATTTGTTTATAGTTGACGGGTAGAAAACATTATACAGGTATTCATGTTTTGAGAAATTTCATTTTGCGGGTTTGGGGGGGCGCATGTTTATTCTGCATTCATGCTATTTTCTTATATTTTTTTCTTTTTGTTTTCAGTTTAATGATAATTTAAGCATTCCTCTAAAAGACCTTTTTATTAAAGCTTTTTATTAAAGTTTTTTGTTTTTGTATGGTTAATATTATGTTTGTTAGTTTTTAATTTGAGTTGTTTTAGTTTGTTATGTAATTAGATTAATAAAATGACAATAGTTTTCAGTATTGAATGCGGGGTGAACATGTGTTCAGAAA
The DNA here is from genome assembly GCA_963932465.1 of Maratus speciosus. NCBI lineage: Eukaryota > Metazoa > Arthropoda > Arachnida > Araneae > Salticidae > Maratus > Maratus speciosus. Next base: position 418,026,672 of record OZ010800.1, read on the forward strand.
CCTGCAAATTTTAAAAAGTGGGGGGTGGAGTTAGTTTTCTGTCTGTCCTCCCACTGATGAAGAACAGACTGTTTTTGTTTTTTTACCTGTCTTTCTTGTTTTTGTTTTTATAAATATTTTACTGTTTAAAAATTTCTACAGATATACACCTTCCTTTTGAAGTTATGTTGTTTTAGCATTTTGAAATGATATAATATGCTTTATTGCATTTGATATGTGCTGCTGTAGCGCCATTCATGCAGTAATTTATCATTAATTTTGGAATAAAATATTGTTATATGTGACTCAGATAAGCTGCATTATTGCGCTTCTGGCATATATATTTATTCAATTTCATTACGGCTTTGAAGGTTGGTGTATCTTTGTTTATTTTGTTGTTTGTTGTTCATTGGCATATTAAGCCTAAGTGCTTACAAAAAATTTTTTGAATAAATATGTTACGATATATATCTAGATAAAAATATGAGATATTATAAATGAAAAGATAAACGTTGTAAAACTTGTATTGTAGCTCATGCTGACAGTCCACCTCAATTAAATGATTATATTCCTTTTTGTAAATATAATAACGTAATTTATAAAATTAATTGTTTAACTTGACAGCAAAGTTATGTAGGGCAGACGGAGGGTGAACTACATGTTAGAATTAATCAGCATAGATCAGATGTATACAATGATAATAAGAAATGCCCCACATTTGAAATTTTACATTTTAGAATTCATAGCTTTAATAATATTAATATTCAAATTTTGGATCATGTTGAAGCTAAAAATAATAGATTGGAAAAAGAAAATGATTATATGTTGAAGTTTAAAACTATATATCCATTTGGATTAAATACATTGGTTAATAAAGTTAATTTATTGAAGGTTAAAAATGTATATGATTTATTTTATAATTTTAATGAAAAAGTTGATATAAAAAGAGGAAAAAGGGGTTCTCGTAAATATAAAAGTACTAATTATATAATTCCTAATATATGGATTAAGGATATGGAATTTGTTTTTGATAAAAATTATAGTGTTAAAAATATTAAAATGGAGGTTTTTAAATTAAAGATAAATGTGCTTAAGAAAATTAAAAAATGTTTGGATGTTTTTAAATTTAAAAATTTACAGTTTAAAGATTTATTATATGATTTAATTAATTTTAAGTTAATGAATAGAGAGAAAGTTAATAAAGAAGTTATTTATTTTAATATAAAATTTCAACAAAAATCTTTTGATAATTTGAATTTAAATGCAATATGCAAACAGATTTACGACCTTTTTCCTCTTAAAGAATGTATCATTTCAGTTGCATATAATTATAATAAACCATTAAGTAATAAGATTTTCAATTACAGACAAATAGCTTTTTTAAATGTTAATACAGTTTTAACTTGTTGTTGTAATAATATGGAATTTAAAGATTTTATAGATAATTATCATGGACATATAATTACAGGTAATCTTGATATAATCAAGAATAAAAATGTAAAATATCTAATGAATTTTGGTACAAAGTTTAGAATCAATAGTAAAATTAATAGTAATAAGGTAGTAAAAATTTTTAAGGATAATGTCAATAATTTTATAAAGAAATATAGTTATAAATTTAGTATGCCTTTGGAGGCATTTTTTGAATGGAAGTCTCAAATTTTGGGGCATTTCAATAATTTTTTAAAAGATTATTTAAATTCTGATGAATATGAATATCAAAGTTTTAAAGATGAAGATATTAAATTTATTGAAAGTTTACAAAATAATTTTGTTATAGTCCCTGTGGACAAAGCAGCTAATAATTATGCAATAGTATGAAAAAAGTTTTATGTTGATAAAATAGAGAGTGAATTAGGTAATGAAAATTTTTATTCAAAAATTAATATGGACAAAAATCCTGTAGTTAAAAAATTTTTTGCATATAAGAAGAAAGTTAAAAATATGTTTTATTATAATTTTGATGTTTCTAATCATCACTGTTTGCCATTTATTTTCTTAACGCCTAAATTTCATAAAGATCCGATTAAATTCAGATTTATTTGTAGTACTTCTAGAAGCATTAACAATAATTTTAATATTGGTTTACAGAATTTATTAAAAAAGATTTATGATTTTTTAAAGCATAAATTTAAGAAGTATAGTTATTTCTGGTCAATTGACAATAGTGTTGAAATTTTGAGCAAATTGCCTTTGACTCCTCTGACAATGCAGGTGTTCGATTTTGAAAATCTGTTCACCAATATACCTATTGATTCACTTTATGAAGTTTTAATGAGTATTTTTGATGTTTTTTGTATAAATGATGAATTAAATATAAATAGAGATTTATTTTCAAGTTTATGTCATTTCTGTTTTTATAATAATTATGTAACTTTTAACAATAATACCTTTAATCAAATATGTGGTATAGGGATGGGAACAAACTATTCTAGTACAGCAGCAAATTTATTTTTATTTTATTATGAATTTAAATATACTATGAAATATAATAAGTCTTTAAAGGTCTTTAGGTATATTGATGATATTTTAATTTTTAATTTTGATTTATCTAATGAATATGATATTATATATCCAAATTGTTTAAAATTGAACAGAGCAAACAGTGATGATTATAATGCAGAATTTTTAGATATTTTATTAAAAATTAGTGATAATAAGTTGATTTTGGATTTGTACGATAAAAGAAATAGTTTTAATTTTTTTACTAGAAGCATGCCGCATTGGTTTTCAAATTTGCATAAAAAAATTTACATAAATATAATTATTAATCAATTGATACGTTTCAATAAAATTTGTGGCAGAGACAGTAATTTTTATAAACAGATTTTTAAGTTATTGGCTAATTTATTTTACAATAACAATTACCCTATTATGTTTTTGAAATATTATTTAAAGACAGTTCTTAAAAGTGAATGGCAACGATGTGGACTGTCGGCGTGAACATGTGATAGCAGCCTTCTGGATCTTTCTGTATGAAATGGGCATCCTAAAGTCTTGATAAAAGAACGGGTGTCTATCGATGAATTGAAACGAAAGAATGTTGCAGACCTGGAATTTCTGGCTTTTGATAATGGATTTGGAAGAAAAAATTTATTTGTTTATAGTTGACGGGTAGAAAACATTATACAGGTATTCATGTTTTGAGAAATTTCATTTTGCGGGTTTGGGGGGGCGCATGTTTATTCTGCATTCATGCTATTTTCTTATATTTTTTTCTTTTTGTTTTCAGTTTAATGATAATTTAAGCATTCCTCTAAAAGACCTTTTTATTAAAGCTTTTTATTAAAGTTTTTTGTTTTTGTATGGTTAATATTATGTTTGTTAGTTTTTAATTTGAGTTGTTTTAGTTTGTTATGTAATTAGATTAATAAAATGACAATAGTTTTCAGTATTGAATGCGGGGTGAACATGTGTTCAGAAACCTGCAAATTTTAAAAAGTGGGGGGTGGAGTTAGTTTTCTGTCTGTCCTCCCACTGATGAAGAACAGACTGTTTTTGTTTTTTTACCTGTCTTTCTTGTTTTTGTTTTTATAAATATTTTACTGTTTAAAAATTTCTACAGATATACACCTTCCTTTTGAAGTTATGTTGTTTTAGCATTTTGAAATGATATAATATGCTTTATTGCATTTGATATGTGCTGCTGTAGCGCCATTCATGCAGTAATTTATCATTAATTTTGGAATAAAATATATATATATATATATATATATACTCTTATCATTCATGATAGGAATTCAATGAATAAAATAGATACATCGATCCTTTTTTATCAACAAATGAAATTAATAGTGAATAACGAGGATAAGCAACCCTGACGCTTTTTAGCTCACAGGCTATCAAAGCCTGAGAGCTAATGTGCCCGCCCGCTCTGTATGTATGTATGTATGTATGTATGTATGTATGTATGTATGTATGTATGTACGTACGTACGTATGTATGTACGTAACGCGATAACTCTTGATAGAAACATCCGATTTGCTTCAAAATTTTTTCCTAGGTTCATTGTTATAAGGCGCTTCCCTGATTAGTTTTGGGAGTTCATTGGTTAAGGATAAAGGGGGAAAAACGGGGTTAGTCCAACCCCTTAATTCAGATAAATGGGTTTTTCATGCAGAATGATTCGATTTTCTCCGAATTTGGTATACCGGTTTATTATGTTAAGGAACTTCCCTGATTAGTTTTGGAGGTTAATTGGTTAAGGATAAAGGGGGAAAAGGGGGGTTAGTCCACCCCCTTAATTCAGATAATTGGGTTTTTCATGCAAAATCATTCGATTTGCCCCGAATTTGGTATACCGGTTTATTATGTTAAGGAACTTCCCTGATTAGTTTTGGGAGTTCATTGGTTAAGGATAAATGTGGAAAAACGGGGTTAGTCCACCCCCCTTAATTCAGATAAATGGGTTTTTCATGCAGAATCATTCGATTTGCTCCGAATTTGGTATACCGGTTAATTAGATTAAGGAACTTCCCTGATTAGTTTTGGGGGTTCATTGGTTAAGAATAAAGGGGGAAAATGGGGGCTAGTCCACCCCCTTAATTCCGATAAATGGGTTTTTCATGCAGAATGATTCGATTTGCTCCGAATTTGGTACACTGGTTTATTAGGTTTAAGGAACTTCTCTGATTAGTTTTGGGGGTTCATTGGTTAAGGATAAAGGGGGAAGGGTGGATAGTCCCCCCTCTTAATTTATATAAACGGTTTTTTCATGCAGAATTATTCGCTTTGCTCCAAATTTGGTATACCTGTTTATTATGTTAAGGAGCTTCCCTGATACGTTTTGGGGATTCATTGGTTAAGGATAAAGGGTGGGGGCTAGTCGACCCTCTTAATTTAGATAAATGGTTTTTTTGCAGGATTATTCGATTTGCTCCAAATTTGGTATACCGGTTTATTATGATAAGGAGCTTCCCTGATTAGATTTGGAGGTTCACTGGTTAAGCATAAAGGGTGAAACGGGGGCTAATTCCCCTTCACTTATTTTTTTGAGGGGCATTATTCTTTAAAATAAGAGTATGATATACAATTAATGTGAATAGCCTGTGAGCTCAATGCCATCAGTTTAGCTGGGCATTTTTCTTTTTTATTAATTAATAATTCTTGCTCATGCGTTTTCTGTCAAGAGAATAGGAAAATTAATTTTTCGGGAATATCCTTCTTAATGAAAGATAATGAAATTCTGGAACATTTTATATCGCCGCGCCGTCTCTGATACATTTAGTAATAGAATGTACAGCTTGAAAAATTCATAACTATTTCCGATACGATTTTTCCGCAGACAAAATGGGGGAAATGCCGCAAAATATTTAAAAAGTTATTTGTCAGAATTTTTAAATTCATGCCTCCTTAAAGATACTGAATCCCTTTCTAAAAGGTGTTCATCAGAATTTTATTTGTAAAATCTTTTAACCCTCTCGCTGCGTAATCTTTTTTTATCAAAATAGCTTCAAAATTTGCGTATTTAACTCCTTCGTGACGAGCGTCTTTTAAGAACTTTTATTCTTTTGTTACCGGTTTTTCAAAACAAAAATTTTCGTCTGATTTAATCGAGAAAATGCTCCGATTAGATAAGGCAAAATTTATAATAAAAAAAAACTGGTGGGAATGATCAAGGAGGGTTAATTAGACGGAAAAAATGCATCCCCGATGAAATCTCGGGTTGCGCAAATTTTGCGACTTTTACGTTGCCCGAGAAACTGTCGGGTTGCGCAGCGAGAGGGTTAAAAGATGCAAAAAATAAATTCTGTAAATTCTTTATTTTATTTTTATTTCTTTATTCATTTATTTATTTGTAAAAGGTCTATGCTTGAAAAGTGACTTGATTATAAAATTAAGAAATTAAAAACATTTTAATAAATCTATATATTATAAAAGATAAACGTTGAGTAACGCTGACGCCATTTTAACGTTGGTAAACCTGAAGATTGAATTTCGTTTTTACTGCAATTTTTAAACTTCGAAGCATCGCACATTTTTAACCCATTTATTCTTAGCGTACGCTTCGAATTTTAATAAATTTGTATAATTTTCTTCTTCTTTATGACATGAAAATTATATGAAATAATTATTTATAAATGTCTTTATCTGTTACCGAAAGATGACAGCATAAGATGGATTATTTGCTTAAAATGAAGGCTTTTTTCGAAGTTTACAGATTTTTCATTTTTCAAGATGGCGAAAGGTAAAAAATAAGTTTATTTGTGTTTTTTCTGCCAAGGATCCAAATAAATAGGTCATAATAGCTTGTATACAGACTTCTTTAAAATACGTATTTTTTAAATTGTGAAATTATATGTTCATGCCTATTTTTTATGAAGTTTTGTAACGTACAAAATAGAGTGCGCTAGGCCAAAATGGGTACACATTTTTATTAGCCATTTACGGGCAGTTATTTATGTAAAGTACTTTTCAAGATGATTATGAAAAGAATTGTTTTCAAGCCTCAAATATGATTATTCTTAGTTTATTATTGCTAATACTTATAATGTTATTAGTCGCTGTAAAGAAATAACTTTATTTTTTTAGTGATTCATAAAAGTACTAATTATAGCATACAGTACAAAGTCTAAAGTTCGGACTTTCCAGCGGCAATATTCAAGAAAGAAGTGAAAAAACAAAATTGTTGAAACAAAAAAAGGTCTAGAGCAAAGAAGCTTTATTAGTGAATCTTAACTCATGCCTATGTACAGAATAAAAGAAAAACTTCTTAATGATATACCTAAGTTAATAAAGCAGTCCACATTAACTAAAATGTTCAATAGTTAAGAAAGTCTCAACTGCTCTGCTCAACAAACTCAAAACGTTTGACACATTTACAAGTTCATTTTTTAACGGAAAGATATAAAATTGGAAGGCCTGACTATGGAAGCGATTTGGAATCGAACTGTGTTTTCCATTTTTTGATAAATAAACTACCTATTGAGTTACAAGCGATTTTGATCACGTGACAAAGACGTTTTTCACTCTTCCTTGAGTGATTATTCTTTTTTCGCGCGAGAATTCGGTTTAAAACGTCCACTTCGACACTATTTTCTGAAAGATCTATTGCAACGGAAAACACAGTTCGATTACATAGTCGACAACAACAATTGCTAGTTTTATGCATCCCCGAACAAAAATAAATTAAAACTTTGTCATAAAATTGCCCTTTTGGATTTGAGAACAGCTTTAAAAAAAGGTTTTTGTTTTACTTTTTATTTTGTTATGATTTGTTTAAAGAAAATGACTGTTTAATTTAGTATTAATAGTTGTTATGCAATTTTTAATATATCAACGTGTTATTTTCCCTTTTTAAGTAGTGAATTTTCTTTTCTTTTTTTTTTTTTTTTTTTTTTTTTTTTTATTGGAAAAACAATATTTTATTGACCCAAAGTTCTGAAAAATCCGAAGTTCGGACTTGGTAAAGTCCTAAGGATTCCGGGCTTTAGACTTTGTACTGTATAATATGCAATTTAAAAGCTTATTTTATATAAATTTAGCCAAAACATATAATTATGCATATTATATTATTACAAATATTATGCATATTCCATATTTAGTACGTTTACTATTTATCAAACAAATACAAAAAAAAAAAAAAAAAAAAAAAAAAAAAAAATTAGCGAAATTTTTTTTTTTTAGTATTTTTCCAGGTTTTTTTGCAACATATTAAAGAGATTTTAGCAGCAAATTTGAGAAAATAAAAATGCAGGCACAAATGAGTTGATATTTAAAATGTTCTTTCAGATTCAATGTGTTTGAAAACTCTGACACAGTTTACTTTTTATTTTCTTCTATCTTCAATAGAAGAAAGTATTGTAATCGAAATTTTTTTCGACATCCGGTTTGCGACGGATTTACACGTTTTAGGGGGTCAGAGATACCAAAAAACATGTTTATACAGAACGTCTGTCTGTCCATGTGTCCGTGTGTCGCCATTGCACCATACAAAAGTGTATGAAATTATGCATAGAAATGAATCGAATTTTTTGTGTATGTTTTTGTCTATGGCAAACAGATCCTCCTTCAATATGAAAATATTCTGCCTAAAGGGCCCGCTGTAATAGCGATTTTTGTGCCATTTTCGTTATTGTACCATCGAAAAGTGTATGAAGTTATGCATAGAATTAAACCAATTTTTTGGGGTATGTTTTTTGGCTATGACAAGCAGTTTCTCCTTTAATTTAAAAATATTCCGTCAGAAGACGTCGCTGTAATAGCGATTTTTGTGCGATTTTCTTTACTGTACCATCGAAAAGTATATGAAGTTATGCATAGAATTGAACCAAATTTTTTGTGTATAATTTTGGCTTTTCCAACAGGTTCTCCTTGAATTTGGAAATATTCCACCGAAAAGGGGCTCTGTGATACCGATATTTCTATAATTTTCTCGATTTTTCGTAGGTCTATTGTCCATTGGCGGTTCGTGCAGCAACGGGAGCCGGTTATTCGCAAACAGCTGATGTACAACAGAATAATGAAAAACTATTGATTTTAAGAAATCAAAACTGGTATAGTATTGAACTAATAATATTGAAGTATTAACATCTGTAACTACTATTTGAAATATTAAGATGTATGAGATAGAAGAAAGTTTTGGGATTGACACATCCAACTAGTTTTTTATGGTTTTAAAAATAATTTTCGAGCAATTTTTTTTTCTTTTTTAAATCTATCATTTATATTGCGTGCAGACGATTACGAAATATGAACCTGTTTGCACCGAAAATAATATAAATAATTTCGCATTTGTTTTTTCTTACTATTCCACGGCGAAATTAAAACTTCACCAATAAATTAATAAAATAATATAAATTAAACAAAAATTGAACATACATGCCATTGTGCGCGTTTAACCCCTTGAAAGGCGGTGTTTCATTTTTGGACCACTTAATTTTAATCCCTAAATGCCATATTGACACCAGAGTTATGGAATCGAATTTTTCCTTTTATTAAGTACACGAAGAAAAGCTTTTACTTATTTACAGTATAGTACTTATATAAGTTTGTTTGCAAATTCTGGTGTCAGTCAAAAATTTCAGCATTTTACTACTGCTTTGCTAAACCACTCAAATGATCAAAATTAAAAAGATTGCTGTTTGAAGCGAAATCTGGGCGAATACTTGGGCTTTTAACTCCTAACATGCGGCCAGTGATGTAAAATACCTGGGTATTTATTTTTAAGGATTTGCCCGGGTATTTATTTTCCAATTAAATGTGTATGCAAAACCCTCATATAGATATTAGTTATGATAGAGGAGTGTAAAAGAAAGAAAAAATAAGAACTTTAGACTTCTTCCAATGTTAAATTTAAACCAAACTGAGCCTTTTACATTTAAGCATCGAATTTGTCAAAATATTAACGTATCTCTTAATTACCCAGAAGCAGAATTTTCTGCGTCAGACTGCAGCAAACAAAAATTTATCTGCGACCCAATAAGTCTACTATCATAAGAAATAACAGAAACACTTAAAGTAAGCATAACGTATATAATATAAGGATACAACAAATACCATAAATCTAGAGACTTAAAGCAAATTTCAGCTACTTTTTAAGCCCAGCATTTATTTTTAAGTTGGTGGATTAATCTGCAAGGTTTAAAATAATCTGCAGCGCCCGCTTCCGTGCTGCACTGTTTCTGCTACTGGGCTTAATTATAAGGAAAAATGGAGAAACATTTTATTAAAAAGATCATTTTTCAATTTTATCAACTCAGCAAGTTGAAAAGAGTAATTCAATATTAGCCAGACACAATTTCAGAATATGAATTAATTCTATCCATCCATCCACTTAAATTTTGGCAAAAAAAAAAAAAAAAAAAAAAAAAAAAAAAAGATAGATAGATAGATAGATAGACAGACAGAGAGAAACTGACCGAACGATCGATTGCACCTTATACAAATATTTACGAAAATGACCATCGACTGGAAGGTCCAATGAGAAGTAATTCGGAAAAGTAGTTTAGGAGCTATGGAGGTTTAAAATTTGAACTCCTAATGTTAAATCTGTTTACAATGTTTGCTAATCAAATTGAAAAGGCGTAGTTTTTAAAACATAATTAAAAAACTACTTAACAGAATGGGCTGTAATTTTAGATTCAATTTTTCTTTGTTATCTTATTTTTTTACAATAAAGGTATGGTAAGTAGTTATTATATTATATTTTTTAAGTTGCTATGTACTAAATGGACCTGGGTGTAATTGATTGAAGGCATTCAATAAGTTCTACAATTGCTTTAAAAATTGAGACCATTTTTGGAAAACAAATTAAAACACACCATCTAAAAGTATTTTTTATCATTGAGAAGACAAATTAGCTTCTTCAATAACTACAATATTTTGTAATATTAACTTATCTTTTCAGCTTTAAATTTAATGGAAATGACTTCTTCATTTAGATTTTCTGGCACTTTTCAGGGATTTTTATTTATTTATTTATTTTTGCCTTCTTCATATTGAATTTGATTGCATACAAACAGTTACTTCGTGTGATGATCGTCAATATATTGATTTTATTTGTGAAACGAAACTCTTAATTAATTTGCATCCTAAAATATCAGAACGTATAGTAATCGTAACATAAGGGCAGGGCAACTTAATCGGACAACATACAGGTATTTTTTTTTTTAAACTAATGTCATATTTCAAGCATTGTCAGATAGAAAAAGAATATTTAGTAAAACATATCTAAAAATCAGGCTGGTGCTTACTTGCTGGACCACTTATTGAAAAAAAATCGAATGGATGTAAGTGAAGTATTGTGGTGAATTTTGCTGTATGATGTCATATTCCCCTTTTTAGGTGCGTTCGTAATTATATAAATACGTAGCACCTATAGTCGTCGTTCAGTCCGTCTGTCCGTCCGTCCGCATATAACAGAGAAAAAACTACCCGACCGAATGGTTTGAAATTTTAAATATATAACTGTGGCAAAATTTTGTCGAGTCATTTCAAATTTTGTAAAAATAGGACGTATAGTTTAATGACAGGGACAGTCAAGAGCTTTCCGTTACATTACGGTTAATGGGAATAAATGATTGCAAGTGCGTTTTAATGATGTTACAGCCTTCTGAAATTTTAAAATTTACCCATCCCACATCACTGTGTAAGATATACTTGGGTCGGTATCTATTGGGTAATAATAGTCCATGCAGATTTTTGACGAAATCTTAACAAATTTTAATATTCTTGAGTATATATATAAAATAGAACAGGTATTTACAGTTTGAAGGTAATTTTAAACAACATAGCAATCCAGGGGCGCGACAGCAGTATCCGGCGCCTGTGTGCAGAACTTCAATTGGCGCCCCCCCCCCCAAAAAAAAAAAAAAAACAACAACAAAAAAACAAAAAAAAACTTCATATTTTTTTTTTCAAGGAATATAAATGCATAGCTGCCAAGCCAACCTTCCGGGTTTTTTTTCCAAATCAAATAAACGAATTTGGAACAAGAAAATTTATTTAATTAAACGTGTCTTATTTCTACAAGGTCCTTTTTTATTTCATTTATTAAATTAAATTTCTGGTTTAAAATATTATTGTTTGAATTAAAAATAAAGAATGTTGTCAGTTATGCAAATAGCAGACGTGACTTCCTTTAAAGCCGAAAAAATTCTAGCCGAAACCTACAGGGGACTGTTAAAAATTAATATACTGAACTGAGATAAGGAATCCAGTTTCTTCTTATTTCCTCTTCACCCTCCATCTCAACCCTGTCTCATTACTGTTCTCCGCAAAGAAATCCGTACCCCAGTCCCCACCCTTCTCTTCGGGGTCACGAAGGTTAGCTATTCTTTCTCCTTTAACAATACTGAAATGCAAAAGACACAGACTGTTTTTTTCTTTTCTTTTCGAATACTCTTCCTTTATGGAAGAGTATTAGATTTGATTCATAAAAGTTGCTAACGGTGCATAAAGTTGATTAATTAGTGATTCATATAACCGGTATTTTTTTTGTGTGTGTTGGAGGGGGAGGGGGGGGGGGCAGGGCTGAAACTAGCCTTTTTTGCCCCCGGGGCAAACATGGAATTTGGCGCCCCCCCCCCCTCTTCCGCAAAGTATATTTACAAAGAGAATTTTACTAATTTTCTAATCGCCGACTTATTTTAAAATTTAAAATATGTAATCATAAAATATGTAATTACTACGTAATCTACATTGGTGGATGTCACGGGGGTCATTAGCCCCCTCTGAACACCAACAAAAATATTCTAAAGATCATTTTTAAAATGAAATATACAGTCAGAGTCTCGATTATCCGAGTCCTGCTTAACCGAGTTTCCGCTTTCACCGAGTTATTTTCTTCTGATGGACTGATGGCTTCTATTATTATGAAACAGCCAATATAAATGAAGTGTTGGGTGAAGATGAAAGAGCAGTCGTAAAAAGTTAGAACTCTGATTTTCTGGTCAGAATGGGAAGGAAAAAAAATGGCCATATTTTTTTTTTTTTTTTTTTTTTTTTTTTTTTTGACAAAAAAATTAAATAAATAAATAAATATGGCCATTTTTTTCTTCCCATTCTGATCAGAAAATCAGAGTTCTAACTTTTTACGACTGCTCTTTCATCTTCACCCAACACTTCATTTATAATGGCTGTTTCATAATAATAGAAGCCGTCAGTCCATCAGAAGAAAATGATCCATTCCAAAGGTATAATCCTTCATTTGGCGCCCCTTCGTTCTGGCGTTCGGGGCACATGCCCCCTCTGCCCCCCCCCCTTAGTTTCGGCCCTGGGGGGAAAGGCAAATATGCGTAAAAGGCAAGGGGCAGTGGCGTATACAAACGAGATATTTTATAGAATTCCTAGCGCGAGTATTTAGGCTAATTTCAAATTAAGTTATCAAATTTCAAATTAAGTAAATCCAAATTAAGTTAAATGTAAGCGAATGGATAATATGACGCAATGAAATAATTTACATAATTTTTTGTTAAGGTTTCGGATAGCATGGCGCAAAAGATAAACCACATTATTCAATAAATACATTTCAATGCATAATATAGGTTTAGTGAAAGTGATATACTTATCAGTGTATTGAAAAAATAAACGTATATCGTTGGGTTGTCTAAATGTACTTTAGAAGACAAATCAAAAATAATTTAAATTGAAACTTAATTTATAATTTTATCAAAATCTTATTTTTTATTTCCCCTTCCATGAATAAAATGTTTAAACGGCTGCATACGTATAAAGGCTTTAGAATACCTTTCAAAGAAATTTTTATGATTATTTTGATTTATTAAATGACATTTATTTATTCTCTTTTTTAATTTTCTTAATGTTTCTCTTTTGTAAATTAAAAAAATAAATGTTAAACATTTTGGAACTATATGTGCAATGGACATGGCTCTCTATTGCTCTTATATATATACATATACATATATATATATATATATATATATAATGTTTTTTTATATAGACACTGACACAGCGAAGAAGAAAGAAGAGGGGGGGGGGGGGGGGGAACAGGGGCGCGCCGACCCAGTGGCCAGAATAGTAAAGGCGACAAATATTTTAGTCGAAGCTGAAAAATTTGAAAAACTTTTATACAATTTAAATTTATTAAAGCGGTATTTAAATCGAAAGTGCGTCATTTCTGAGTTCATTTTTACTTATAAGATATATGAAATTTGTAGATGCTCGTCAGTTGCGTAGCTTTTGGTGTAGGGGAGGGGAGAGTCTCAAACCGAAAGGCGCCCCAATGTCGAAAGGTAACGGTCGTAAGGCGCCACAGAAGGTTTAAGGGCGCCATCAAGCGCCTAAAATAACTTCAAAAAAGTTAGAAACATAAAAAAAATCGGAAAGGCGACCGCGAATGTCCCTTTTGACATCCCTGCTCTAGATCAGGCCTGTCCAACTTTTCAGAAAGCAGGGACGCACTACAGCTGGTGGCAAACATAGAAGGTTCCATTATTCAAATAATTGAAAATATATGGGAGATTCTCAAAAGGTGGGATCGTTAAACGTTAACTATATGTAATTTTAAAAAATTTCAAATTTAAGGCCAATTTTTTTTTATTTTGTCAATAAATATGATATATAAATATTTTTAATAGTATGTCTACAAAATTATACACAAACATTAAAAGACAGCAACTATTCTGGAAAATTAATTATTAAAGCATGTAATTAGCAGTTGTGTATGTTACAAATTTTGGACATTTTTTTCGCACGTACGTTACAGATTTTGGGCGTTGATCTTAGTATTTAAAAATTTCTTAAGACTAAGAATGTAGTAAATGTGTCTGTATACATATATATATATATATGTATAATTAACGTTTTGTTATCCAGTAATAATAATAATAAAATGAAATGCTTTGTTACGTACATTACTTTCGGACATAACAAAATACAGAAAAATTCTTTATAGAAAAGACCTTCTATCTTCAAAAAAAGCAATAAATCAGCCTGCCATCTCTTAACGAAATTATCAAAAAATCATCCGTTTCCTTTATGCATTCGTTGTTTACCGTTAGAACCACCTGGAAAAAAGTTAAAACTCTTTTTCTTGGTGGTACATTGGAGCAGTTAACGTTATGAATGTCCGAAATTGGCCTCTTTAGCATATAATAATAAAATTTAGGATATTTATACAAAGCTTTTACAATAAATTATGTCATTTTCTGTCTCTGAATGGAATTAAAAACTCAATGTAAAAAAAAAATAATAATAAAGTCAATGATAATTAAAGTTATGTTTGAAAGGCTTAAAGTTATGACTTGTGTCCAGTGCCCACCTTTTGAGAATCGCCCATATACTGTAGTATTGGTAGTGATACACATACTGACGATATAAAAACGGGTAGCTATTATATTGCAGAATAGTAAAGCAACATAAGCCTCCAGGTTATGCACGGTACCCATGTAAAAGTAAATTGCCGAATAAAGCACAAATCAATCATAGCAATCGGCTACATCAGGAGTGTCAAACTGTGGCCCGCCAGATACCACTAAAATTTTATAGAAATCACTGCCTTATCTAATCATCGAATATCTGCGATTCAAGAAGTCGAGATTTTCTTTAAAATATTAGTGGTATCCGGCGGGCCACAGTTTGACACCCCTGGGCTACATTATAGCCAAAACAATAAATAAATAAAACAGGATGTAGCTCAAAATGCAATGCACGTAAAAAAGGAAATGAAAAACTCCATTCGATTCCAAACAAATTTAATAGTCACGCCTAACATAGTATGCAACGCATAAAAACGAGCCCATGAGCATGTAAGAAAGTTTCATGTCATTTACAGTCGGGAAACATGTTTTCGAGAACAACCTCAAAATGAATTACGTTTTATTGCAATTTTAATTGTATATTTTATAGATTTGCTTCGAAAAAACGAATAATCGGTCGAGAGCGAGTTTCACTCGCGTACAGAGAGTTCATACAATAAATTTATTAATTACTAACTGCAATCTTACAAAATATAGTCGCTAAACGAATAATAAGACTTTGCAAATAACTTGGAATTATTTTATTAAATATTTTTCAATAACTGAATTCAATTGAAATGAAAAACGCTGACTATTTATCATTGTGATCCGTCTTACCTAAAACAAAGACCTTGTACAAAGTTTAATCTAGCCATTGTGCCAAGTGCGCTTCGAAGGGAGGTCGCAAAGTTGCATGGCCACTTTGGTCTGTGCCACGTTTTTAGATAAGTTTTTTTATTAATATATCGACTAATTATCGACAATTCTTTTGGAAAATCATTATCGACAGTTCTTGGATGATTTCGCGTCGATAGGTACATCGAACTCCTTCCAACTCCCCCGCTGAGCACCCTCCAAATAAAATTTATGTATAACGGGCAACTGTGATTTTCTGAAAAACTGTGTGACCTAGGATAATTGCTATAGTTTTCCTGCAAGATTTAAATAAATTTCAACTACTACTAATTTTTTCGTAATTTTATTTTCAGCAGATTCGGAAATAGGATGGGGGACATAATTCTGCCATACATTTTCGACGAATTTCTGAAAATATAATAATATCTAAGAGTAAAATAAATATATTTTTGAGTGCTGTGTTAAGAGCTTTTTCGAACGATACCCCTTCTCCCTTTGATGATTTTTTAATGAACCTTAAATTTGTATGATTTTATATCTTTAACTCGATTTTGTCTGAAATACGTACACGCTCACTGTGTGAAAATAGGGGAGAAGCTGCTAATTGTTCAGATTTATTATGTAAAATTTTTTCATGACTTTTGGAAAATTGTATGTGGTAGTAATGAACAAATTAAAACTTTAAAATGACCTCTACTTACTGATGAAAAAATGAGTTAAGAGGAGAGGAGTGAGTGCTTAGTAAAGTACAGGCCAAAAGCTTTACAACGATATGTCACATGAAAAAATTAATTTTATCCTCCCCCCCCCCCCACGGGGGTGTGCCCCCTAATAATCTGGTGTCAAACATAGACCTCACCAATCGAAGGCCCGTAAAGAGTTTCACCTTCGGTCAAGCCTTCAAATGAGCTGTCCAAATCTTGCTGCAACTTAATTAGGAGCTCAGTTTGAAAATTGACACCCAGGGGGTATCTGAGTGAGGGGCGGTAGAAAAGTTCATATTATGTAATAGTGGTTCGAGGGTTTTCCAATGATATATCACATGAAGGTTTAGCGGGCGTGCTGCTCACGCGCTGCAAAACCTTGCAAAAGTACAAATCTCGAATCTTTTAGTTCCACATTCCAACACCAGGGGAAACTCTACTCTTAACAAATCTGTTTCTGAACGAAACTCTGTTAAACAACCTACCCATAGTCAGGATATATTAGTCATTAGCCATATATTATTATATATATTAGTCAAGGGGGTGCGGACTTAAGCAAGAATTTAAGTTATTTGCTGAAATTACTATTCGAAAGTAGTGGTAAGTACACTTTTGAAATTTTTATATTAAAAGTAATATTTATCCCACAGCTCTGTCAAAAATCCGCATCTAAAACGGTAGAAATGGTACGGTTTTAAATATTTGATCCCTCACCCCAAATTTTTTATCGCCTCCCTCTCCCCTTTCCCCCCTCCCCCTGAAATTTGATGCCCTCCTACTTTTAAAAATCTTTATTATGTGTTATAAACTATCTGAAAATTCCAAATCGATCGGTTTGTCAGTTTTTTTTTTTTTTTTATTTTAGCAAATTCGCGTTTTAACAAAGCATTTCTTTTCCTTTTTAAAAATCGAACTTTTTATAAAACAAAAACTTGCGAATCAATTTTTATAAAATTTAGATATTATTAAACAGCGTTTAAAAATAGGGCTAGATGCATAACTTTAAAATATCTAAATGGTGTATTTTAAAAATTTTGACGGCGTTCCAAAGAATGATACTATAAAAATCATTTGTAGTTTCGAAAGACTGGCTTTTAACCCTTTCCGGCGCGGAGTAATTCTGTTTATAAACTGATGAAATAATGGACTGACACCAGAATTTATAAACGAAGTTATTAGAAAATATGAACTTGCTTATTTTCACGTACATTATAAAAGGAAAATGTTAATTAAATATTCTTGGTGCCATTTGTCAGTTTTGGGATTAAAATTAGGTGTCCTTTTTTAAGGACACCGCCCTCGAAATGGTTAAATTGAGAGTTTGAAAGGAATCATCCAATTAATAAAATAATAATTAATATCTAAAGTTGTAATTGAGCGACCATGAAGAAATTTACATATCTGAAATCAGCGAGAAATTCTGCATCTGGATAAATAAAAATTAAATCTATAAATTTATATTTTGAAAATTTTATATTCGTTCGAAAATATCCACTATTGAAAGACGTCGGTTGTCTGCAATGAACACCTGGCGTCCATGGGAGAGATTTCAAACATTTCACGAAGGAAATAAAAATATTTTTTATAAATCGATTTTTCGTGAATTTTTTGACTTCTTGAAACCGTACCGGAAAAATTTTTAGAATTTCTGAAAGGGGGATTTCTTTTTGCGCCTGGCTGTGCAATTTTCGAGTTGTCAGGCCCAGTAGAATTTAAGATACAGTCCTTTTTAAAAAGGTCAAGTACATTTATCGCCCTAGCGGCTCTGTTATTATAATAACCCCTCCCCCTCTCTTCGAGTTTTTGAAGACGTTGTCAACGGTTTGAAAAAAACCCATGCTCTTGTTCAAATATGAATACTTTTCATTCTTTTAATTTGGGCTTGTTAATTAATTTCTCAACTAATTATTAAAGATTTAAAATTCTGAAACTTAAGTGCACGATGCACCAGGAGAGGCTTTCGACTATCCTCACAAAAAGTTTGAGCTTCGTATGTGCCGTAGATTCTGAAAGCCATCGCACACTACACAGACAGAGCGAAACTTTGTTTTATTAGCATAGATATTTTTAATTCAGAACTTCGATTCATTGCACGAAAATTGGGAATTCGAAAAATAAAAAAATCTGACAGAGAAGGAAGGGTTAACAGTGTAACAAGGTAACGTTTCGCTTAGCTTCTTAACAATGTAAACGTCGAAATGAATGTGCATTTTCCATAACAATTGTTATATAGCCAGCATAGGGGTTCTATATTTGCTAATATAAAATCAAACGTTCCGGGACTGGAACATTTTCGAATGCACCCCTAATTATGATCTACGTGTGGTAATTGGGCCCATCTTAATTGATCTTACATTACTTTAACCCGGCAGGACGGGCGCGGGGTGTTTTGACACCCCACGCCCGAAAATATTCGTCTGCTGTCGTTGAGTGCTTTTAATTTATTGTTTATTAATTTTTAAAATTAACTATAATTTAACATTTCAGTTATCATTTTTCACGAGAAAGAATGTAATTATCATGAATTTCACTAACAGACAGAATTCCAAAGTTTTTTTCGTATTTATGCCATTTAAAATGTTTGGGATGTGCTGACACCCCATGCCCGTTCTCATGTTACTTTTCACGGCGCGCGTCCTGCCGGGTTAAAAGAAATAAAAGTACTATAACGCTCTCCGATGTATTACAAACATCATAATTTGAGAAAATATTTTTCTATTTTTATGTGTATTTACCGTATTACGAGCACCCTTTTCTTTGTGTCATAATCCTACCATTGATTAATTCAACACAGCTATATTTCCAAAAGTTCATAAAGTTTATTTGAACTGTTTTAAGTATAAATATAAATAAAGATTAGATTCTAAAAATTCCGGGAGTGATAGAGGTAAAAGAAACTGATTTACTTACTTAGGAGGTATGCCATTGTGGGGAGAGAGAGCAAACAGCTGAAGCACCCACCTTTTAGGGATGTCCGTCTGCTATGGTTTGTTCCCTTACAGCCGAAAGTCATTAAGAGGGGGAAATGTAAGGGATCATACAGGAGTTGCATAGTGGCAGCGTTTAGTTCTGAATCCCTCTGAATCAGAACAAAATTACGAAGAGTTGCTCCATCCTAGCTTCCACCCTCACTTTTGGTCATTAAGAGGGTGGGGTTTGCTGTCGTGGATCATGTTCGAGCACAATTTATCGTTTTATTGCTTTTTTCAACTTAGCTCAATAGTATTTTACTATGCATTTAAAGAGAGAATTATAAGCAACAGCAACAAAGTACGTGTACTGTGCTCCTACTGCTGCTTCTTTTATTGTTTTAAATTATTTTCACAAAGTTTTTTTATTTTTTTATTTTTTTTCTGAATGCCATGTGTCTATTTTTGGAAAATATTTATCTGTTTTTCTGGCGACTATCTATGCGTTACTCAAATTTTGTAGGCGCTTTAGCTCTTTTTAATAATTAAAAAATGCTTAATTTTATTTGTGCTGTTTCCTTATTTACTGATTTGTTTCCTTTTGTTTTGTTTGCCTATTTTCACATGAAAATCATTTGAGCAATACTTTATTATTTTAAACGTTTTGACAATGAAATTGATTTTTGGCTGAAAAAATAAAATCTTGCTAAGAAAGGATTCCATGTAGTACTACTTTACTTGTTTAGTCTTTCAAAGTTAATTGGAATTGATTAGGGAATAGGTGGAATAGGTGGCCAGTGAAATTGACACTATGTTTAAAGGAAAATATAGATTTTCATTCAAAAATTTTAAGTAAATTAATTAAATTCATTGAATACATTTGTTTTTCTTTTTTATGTTCTATGATTAAAATTCTACTGTTTTAATTTTATGAAAATATGCACAAAAGTAATTTTTTAAATATATTATATTTAAATATACAATTATTAAGAAAAATAGGCGAAAATTGTGCCACTAATAACACAATCATGTTGAGAAGCTTTCTGTGTGCATTAAATTTAATCTATTATTTTAATCTTATTTAAATTATTTAATCGGCATTTATTTGCATTATCTACATATACATATATTTCAATGTATGTGAAAAAATATGACTAATATTTTTGCATGTGTTTAAAATTCGGGTTTAAAAAAAGAAAAAATATATATTCTCTATTGAATATCACATCACTTTTGCAAATAAAAGCATGCATTAAAGATTCCAATTTAATATACTTTATCGAAACATTTTTATTTTTATTTTTTTTATTTAATCTATGGCAACAAAAAAGAAAATGGAAGACAATTTTAAATTAAATGTATTTATTGAAATATTTATTCAAATAATGAAATATTGATATTTATGAAAATTATAAAGAAATTAAAAAGGAACCTATATCCTATTGCGCTATTTTGAATTATATTTTGTAATATAAATGATATATTTTTCTTCATTTACTTTTAAGGTTGGTTGTGTTTATTACGGCCAATTACCAACACTAGGGATATGGGCCCTAAAGAGGGGGGGAGGTGCCCTCCGTGGGGATCTTTCTAAGGGAGCCTAACCCGTATATATATGCAAGGAAATCCAAGGTTCGTAGAAAACCACGAAAAATCCGAACGGTTAGGCCGACGGTCGCGATTGGGTTTATTTACTTTTAAGAATAGTGGCGTAGCTACATATTCAGCGCCCTGGAGCAAGTAAAGTTTCTACGCCCTCTCGTCACTCGAAAAAGTTCTGTGCAATTTTGTTTTGAAGTTACATATATACTATTATATATGTAACTAGCTGACTCGTCCGACGTTGTCCGGGCCCGTTATAATAACCTTAAAAAAACTTAAGTTTGTATGATTTTATATCTTCGGAAAATGTTTCAAATGAACCTAGTTTTAGGGGACCCCACTGCCTTCGGCAGCGTCGACCCAGCAAACCTTTTTCGGTACGAACCTGTGTCCTGGGTCCCCGCTGCCTAAAGAGTGCTCCGCACGCGCCGGAGACTATCGGGAACCAAGTTGAAAGAGCCAAACCCCGTAATCAATCCCATGGAATCCGAGATAAGAATGTGAACCCTGGCGGTGGAAGTTGGAACTAAAATCTGTAAAACAATTGTAAACTAAGTTAAATGAGCCAATTTCCGTTGAAATAGAGCTCATAGAAACCTAAAAAAGAGTGCGCAGTTAGTATTCGAAAATGGTGGTAACAGAAGCCTAAGATAAACTGTTATATGCAGAAAGTAGCTGAATAGTAAGCTAAGTTGAATGATCCAATTCCCGTTAAAATTGGTCACATAGAACCCGAGAAAAGAATGCACCATTAATGTTCGAAAATGTAAGATAAACTTTCATAATATACAAAGTTGATGAATCGTAATCTAGGTTAAATGAACGAATTCCTGTTGAAATCGGGCCATAGAACCAGACAAATAATGCCCCCCCCTCCCCCCCAAGCGGTGGAAGGTGCCTGCCCCCCAGTAAATTTAAAGAATTACCTTTAACATTAAAGTAATATTTAATTTACGCATGAAATCCCATCTCCCCTCTAAAGTTAATCACTTTTTACACAGTAACTTCGATTTTTAATTTACGGCTGTAGTGAGTAAACGTAAGTTGATGCCGAAAAAGAAGATTAATATTCGAAAAAGGCGGTAGCTGGGGTATAAGGAAAATTTTTAGCAGCTTATAAAGTAACCGGAGGACCCTAGAACAAGAAAAAGAAGAAAAAAAAAAAGTCAATTGTAAGAGAATCGGATCATTTTTAAAGGAACTACAGCAAGAGCCATAAGAACAGATGTCAATTAATATTCAAAATTGGTAGTAGCTGAAGTCTGAGTAATTTTTTTGTCATGCATGTAGTAGCTAGAGGACCTAAGAAGTTGTCAGGAAAAAACCCTAGAGAATCTGGCCATTTTTAAGGGAGCTATAATAGAGCGCCTAACTGATAGTTTGAGAGCAAGGCCCTACGATGGAAACATGTTAAAAGGTCCAAGTACTTAGCGCTTTATATCTCCAATTAGTCGAAATTAAATATAGTGTATGAATTAATCATTAGAATAAAATTTAAAGAAATGCGCAAAAAATGGGAGGAAATGCTTAAAAAAGGGCCTAGCGTCTCCCAATAAGAAATTGAGAATGTTGGTTCGGGGAGAGGAATCCAAGACTAAAGTTTAAAGTTATGCATTGAGATAGTGACACAATTAGAGGGTGAAAAGTGCATGGCGCGCAAAAAGTTCAAGGAGCACCGGACCGGGCAGTGTCCTAGCTGAAATGTTGAAGAGGAAGAATAACCAAATGGGAAAAGAGCCCCAAAAACGAAGATAGGATTAAAAGGAGGCAATTTATTAACAATTTAGGGCACAAAAACTTCAGAGGTTAATGCACCAAGCCACACGGTTTCAGGGTGTTAAGTGGAATATAGATCGACGTAAGGAAATTTTTTAGTGTTTTATAAAGTAGGCGGAGGACATTAGAACTACGTTAAGGAAAATGACTATGAGAATCGGATAGTTATTAAAGAAGATGCACCAAGAGCCCCATGAAGGCGATTAATATTCAAAATTACTGGTAGCTGAAACCTGAGAACATTTTTTTGTCTTTTGTGTAGTAACTGGAGGACTTAAGAAGTTGTTAGAAAAAAAATCGAGTGAATTGGACCATTTTTATGGGATCTGTAATAGCGGACCTTAAAGAGGCTAACTGATGTTGAAAGCAGGACCCTAAGATGAAAACATGTTAAAAGGTCCTAGTAAATAGCGCTTTAGATCTTCAATTAGTCAAAATTAAGCATAGGGTATAAATTAATTATTATAATAAAATTTTAAAGAATTGCGTAAAAGATGGAGAGAAATGTTTAAAAAAGGGCTCTAGGGCCCAAATAATTGTGTGAGGATATTGACCCAGGGAGAGGAGTCCAAGACTCAAATTTAAAGTTATGCATTGAGACACAATTAGAAGGTGAAAAATACATGACGCACAAAAAGCTCAAGGGGCCCAAGGTCCTAACTGGAATGTTGAAACACGGGAATAACTAAATGGAAAAAGGGCCCCTAAAACGATCGGATAAAAAAGAGGCTAGTTAGTAACAATTTAGGTCATAAAAACTTAAAGGGACTCGGGGGGGGGGGGGGGGCGGATGATAAAAAAAATAAAAATCTGAGCCTCGGGTGCATCAGGACCTACCTTGGACTGCCCTTACCCAAATTTTCAAACTTCTATGTGGTATAGATTTCGCTAGCCGTCGCACACAGACACACACATACAGCTAAACTTTCTTTTATTAGTATGGAGTACATGTTACATTTATATACTATTCTTAATTCGATTTGAAACCTTACTTTTATTTGAAAGTCAAAGTATTTTTACAATGTATTAAATAAAATAATTATAAATAATATATTAAATTTAAAAAATCAAAAAACCCGACTGCGTAAAAAGCGAACTAATTAATTATTTCTCATCAATATGAAACTATTTTTTATATTACTTACCTTTTTTTTTATTTACTTGATTGATGACTTTTAAGTTGTGTTTAATTATTAGTTCCTATCTACAAACGCTCTTTTGATGAGGCCCATAGATATATATTATGAAGGTTAGAGTTACAGTAAAGTTAACGATCCAAAGTACACAACTTCCAGGCTGTGTAATATTTAAACGGAGCTTCTGACTACAAAATGGTCAATGAAACATCGCCTTCATTTTGAAAGATCTATCCAATGATATGCCACTCAATATGGTGCGTAAATTTTTTTTTCGTCTCTACCACCATTTTTTATTTTACGGCCATTTTGAATTTATAAAAACAAAACCTATCCCACAACCATCGGAAGATTAAGACAAATCGATAGAGACCTCATTCATAAAAATCCATCCAGCCGTTGGGATGTTTCGAGGGTATAAAGAATTTCACATACACAGATACGCGTGAAACACATAACCCTTTTTTTCAGCCGGGTAATAATAAAATCTAATCCTTTTTATAGATTGTTTTATTCGCTAGATATCAAATCTATCTTCAAATATTACTTACACCTGCTCAAGGTAACTTTGATTTGCTTTCTAATTAAAGATTCAACACTTGGGATACTAAAAACTAGTTAGAATTGCATATTTCAACCATTTTAATTCTTTTATAGCTAACTAGACAAAGATTATATTTCTCCTGTAACAAACATGTACATTGGTAGCGTGGCCGAGTGGTCTAAGGCGCTGGTTTTAGGCACCAGTCTCTATGAGGCGTGGGTTCGAATCCCACCGCGGCTAGAATGAAGATTTTGCTAATAATGTTCTTTTTTCCGGTAAAAGTCACTAAATTAAGCAGTTTCCATTTAAAGATTTCTTTTCGAGATATGCAAAATATTTTGGCGATAATTAAAATTCATTTCAGAAGAATAATTTTTATTCCGCGTTCAACGTGGCTGAATGAGGAAATTTAATTTTTAAATTATCATTTATTAAAATATTCAGAATCATAGGTTATTTTCAAACCCATGTTACAATAACAGAAGATTCTAATGGACATTTTTAAGGTAAAACAAAATCACGTGTTCTCAAATTGTGCATGCATTAGCATAATCAAGGGCTGAACAGGTCCCATGTTGCAGTTCCGCGGTAAAAATTACTTATAAAAATACAGATACGCCAGATAATTGTATAAGTAAATGAGTTTTTTTTAAATAATTCTAATTTCTTGTAAACAAATTTTTATATTACTTACCTTTTTTTTTATTTACTTGTATTGATGACTTTTAAGTTGTGTTTAATTATCAGTTCCTATCTACAAACACTCTTTTGATGAGGCCTATAGATGTCTATTATGAAGGTTAGAGTTACAGTAAAGGTAGCGATCCAAAGTACACAACTTCCAGGTTGTGTAATATTTAAACGGAGATTCTGACTACAAAATGGTCAATGAAGCAGCATCGTCCTCATTTTGAAAGACCTATCCAATGATATGCCACTCAATATAGTACGTAAATTTTTTTTCGTCTCTACCCCCATTTTTTATTTTACGGCCGCCATTTTGAATTTATAAAAATAAAACCTATCCTATAACCATCGAAAGATTAAGACGAATCGATAGAGACCTCATTCATAAAAATCCATCTAGCCGTTGGGATGTTTCGAGGGTATAAAGAAATCCACATACACAGATACGCGTGAAACACATAACCCTTCTTGGCAGTCGGGTAAAAATGGGTAATGTGGAAAAGCGGGTGAGCCACTATTGTCAAGAAAAAACTACAATTGTCAAGAATTTCCTTTTTTTTTCTTTTTTTTTTTTTTTTTTTTTTTTTTGCACTTTCGCATATGG
Organism: Maratus speciosus; assembly: GCA_963932465.1. NCBI lineage: Eukaryota > Metazoa > Arthropoda > Arachnida > Araneae > Salticidae > Maratus > Maratus speciosus. The sequence continues at coordinate 418,052,167 of OZ010800.1, forward strand.
ATGAACCATGTTTTTAGAGTCAGGCAATACTAAAATTCCATAAAATTCAATGTAACATAAATCGGTAAATTTTGGTCGTAGAAAAAAAGAAATTTTCATTATTTTACATGCTAAAATACGGAGAAGATTTGTAAATATAGATTTCTCAGAAGTGACTTCTTTGGCTGCCATTATTTCCGTAGAGTCATCATGATAAATTTGTAAAACATTTTCAGTGAAAATGTACCAGGAATATTATTGTTTGGAAATAGTGATAGCTGAAAAAGTAACCGATGAGAGTCTTGTAAATAAGTTTTGATTATTTCAAGATTTGAAAATCTTCAACTGTCGTCTACGAAAAAGTTACAGAAAAAAAATCAGGCATATTGAAACGGTGTTGGAGAAGTTACTTGAGGCTGCAATATGGTATGAATTAAAATTGCAATATGATATGACTTAAAATTTAAACTTCACGAATAGAATTCATTTCTTTTAACTGTGTATAAAAAACGTTTTAAAATAAGGTAAAATGTAATAGGAATATGCTGATTGTAACAAGATTAATCTGTAATATCTGATTAACAATGAAAAAATATGCAAATATTTTTTACAAATCTTTATTTCGCTCTTTCTATTTTTGCGCCCTTAGGATTCGTGCGCCTGGAGCAGTTTGCTCCAACTGCTCCACGGTAGCTACGCCCCTGTTTAAGAAAGAGTAATATTCTAGATTATTGTCCAAATTTCGATCCCAGGAAATATTAATACACATAAATACCAGTTTAAGCCTATTTAGTGCCCTTTTTATAGAGCCTTGAGACAATTGATACATTAAACAATTTAGTACATTAAAAAAAAAAAAAAAAAAAAAAAAAAAAATTATGATTATTTTGATTTATTAAATGACATTTATTTATTCTCTTTTTTAATTTTCTTAATGTTTCTCTTTTGTAAATTAAAAAAATAAATGTTAAACATTTTGGAACTATATGTGCAATGGACATGGCTCTCTATTGCTCTTATATATATACATATATATATATATATATATATATATATATAATGTTTTTGTATATAGACACTGACACAGCGAAGAAAGAAGAGGGGGGGGGGGAATTAAAACTCTTCCCGTGTAAATTAAAACTGTATAAACTAAATGTAAAAACTTCTGTAGTATGATCAAGAATCGATTTGTAAAAATAAACAACCAAAGTAAAAGCAAAAATAGTTTTTTTTTTTTTTTTTTTTTTTTTTTTTTTTTATGTACTAAATTGTTTAATGTATCAATTGTCTCAAGGCTCTATAAAAAGGGCACTAAATAGGCTTAAACTGGTATTTATGTGTATTAATATTTCCTGGGATCGAAATTTGGACAATAATCTAGAATATTACTCTTTCTTAAAAGTAAATAAACCCAATCGCGACCGTCGGCCTAACCGTTCGGATTTTTCGTGGTTTTCTACGAACCTTGGATTTCCTTGCATATATATACGGGTTAGGCTCCCTTAGAAAGATCCCCACGGAGGGCACCTCCCCCCCTCTTTAGGGCCCATATCCCTAGTGTTGGTAATTGGCCGTAATAAACACAACCAACCTTAAAAGTAAATGAAGAAAAATATATCATTTATATTACAAAATATAATTCAAAATAGCGCAATAGGATATAGGTTCCTTTTTAATTTCTTTATAATTTTCATAAATATCAATATTTCATTATTTGAATAAATATTTCAAATGATACATTTAATTTAAAATTGTCTTCCATTTTCTTTTTTGTTGCCATAGATTAAATAAAAAAAATAAAAAAAAAATGTTTCGATAAAGTATATTAAATTGGAATCTTTAATGCATGCTTTTATTTGCAAAAGTGATGTGATATTCAATAGAGAATATATATTTTTTCTTTTTTTAAACCCGAATTTTAAACACATGCAAAAATATTAGTCATATTTTTTCACATACATTGAAATATATGTATATGTAGATAATGCAAATAAATGCCGATTAAATAATTTAAATAAGATTAAAATAATAGATTAAATTTAATGCACACAGAAAGCTTCTCAACATGATTGTGTTATTAGTGGCACAATTTTCGCCTATTTTTCTTAATAATTGTATATTTAAATATAATATATTTAAAAAATTACTTTTGTGCATATTTTCATAAAATTAAAACAGTAGAATTTTAATCATAGAACATAAAAAAGAAAAACAAATGTATTCAATGAATTTAATTAATTTACTTAAAATTTTTGAATGAAAATCTATATTTTCCTTTAAACATAGTGTCAATTTCACTGGCCACCTATTCCACCTATTCCCTAATCAATTCCAATTAACTTTGAAAGACTAAACAAGTAAAGTAGTACTACATGGAATCCTTTCTTAGCAAGATTTTATTTTTTCAGCCAAAAATCAATTTCATTGTCAAAACGTTTAAAATAATAAAGTATTGCTCAAATGATTTTCATGTGAAAATAGGCAAACAAAACAAAAGGAAACAAATCAGTAAATAAGGAAACAGCACAAATAAAATTAAGCATTTTTTAATTATTAAAAAGAGCTAAAGCGCCTACAAAATTTGAGTAACGCATAGATAGTCGCCAGAAAAACAGATAAATATTTTCCAAAAATAGACACATGGCATTCAGAAAAAAAATAAAAAAATAAAAAAACTTTGTGAAAATAATTTAAAACAATAAAAGAAGCAGCAGTAGGAGCACAGTACACGTACTTTGTTGCTGTTGCTTATAATTCTCTCTTTAAATGCATAGTAAAATACTATTGAGCTAAGTTGAAAAAAGCAATAAAACGATAAATTGTCCTCGAACATGATCCACGACAGCAAACCCCACCCTCTTAATGACCAAAAGTGAGGGTGGAAGCTAGGATGGAGCAACTCTTCGTAATTTTGTTCTGATTCAGAGGGATTCAGAACTAAACGCTGCCACTATGCAACTCCTGTATGATCCCTTACATTTCCCCCTCTTAATGACTTTCGGCTAACATTTTTTCGGCTGTAAGGGAACAAACCATAGCAGACGGACATCCCTAAAAGGTGGGTGCTTCAGCTGTTTGCTCTCTCTCCCCACAATGGCATACCTCCTAAGTAAGTAAATCAGTTTCTTTTACCTCTATCACTCCCGGAATTTTTAGAATCTAATCTTTATTTATATTTATACTTAAAACAGTTCAAATAAACTTTATGAACTTTTGGAAATATAGCTGTGTTGAATTAATCAATGGTAGGATTATGACACAAAGAAAAGGGTGCTCGTAATACGGTAAATACACATAAAAATAGAAAAATATTTTCTCAAATTATGATGTTTGTAATACATCGGAGAGCGTTATAGTACTTTTATTTCTTTTAACCCGGCAGGACGCGCGCCGTGAAAAGTAACATGAGAACGGGCATGGGGTGTCAGCACATCCCAAACATTTTAAATGGCATAAATACGAAAAAAACTTTGGAATTCTGTCTGTTAGTGAAATTCATGATAATTACATTCTTTCTCGTGAAAAATGATAACTGAAATGTTAAATTATAGTTAATTTTAAAAATTAATAAACAATAAATTAAAAGCACTCAACGACAGCAGACGAATATTTTCGGGCGTGGGGTGTCAAAACACCCCGCGCCCGTCCTGCCGGGTTAAAGTAATGTAAGATCAATTAAGATGGGCCCAATTACCACACGTAGATCATAATTAGGGGTGCATTCGAAAATGTTCCAGTCCCGGAACGTTTGATTTTATATTAGCAAATATAGAACCCCTATATAACAATTGTTATGGAAAATGCACATTCATTTCGACGTTTACATTGTTAAGAAGCTAAGCGAAACGTTACCTTGTTACACTGTTAACCCTTCCTTCTCTGTCAGATTTTTTTATTTTTCGAATTCCCAATTTTCGTGCAATGAATCGAAGTTCTGAATTAAAAATATCTATGCTAATAAAACAAAGTTTCGCTCTGTCTGTGTAGTGTGCGATGGCTTTCAGAATCTACGGCACATACGAAGCTCAAACTTTTTGTGAGGATAGTCGAAAGCCTCTCCTGGTGCATCGTGCACTTAAGTTTCAGAATTTTAAATCTTTAATAATTAGTTGAGAAATTAATTAACAAGCCCAAATTAAAAGAATGAAAAGTATTCATATTTGAACAAGAGCATGGGTTTTTTTCAAACCGTTGACAACGTCTTCAAAAACTCGAAGAGAGGGGGAGGGGTTATTATAATAACAGAGCCGCTAGGGCGATAAATGTACTTGACCTTTTTAAAAAGGACTGTATCTTAAATTCTACTGGGCCTGACAACTCGAAAATTGCACAGCCAGGCGCAAAAAGAAATCCCCCTTTCAGAAATTCTAAAAATTTTTCCGGTACGGTTTCAAGAAGTCAAAAAATTCACGAAAAATCGATTTATAAAAAATATTTTTATTTCCTTCGTGAAATGTTTGAAATCTCTCCCATGGACGCCAGGTGTTCATTGCAGACAACCGACGTCTTTCAATAGTGGATATTTTCGAACGAATATAAAATTTTCAAAATATAAATTTATAGATTTAATTTTTATTTATCCAGATGCAGAATTTCTCGCTGATTTCAGATATGTAAATTTCTTCATGGTCGCTCAATTACAACTTTAGATATTAATTATTATTTTATTAATTGGATGATTCCTTTCAAACTCTCAATTTAACCATTTCGAGGGCGGTGTCCTTAAAAAAGGACACCTAATTTTAATCCCAAAACTGACAAATGGCACCAAGAATATTTAATTAACATTTTCCTTTTATAATGTACGTGAAAATAAGCAAGTTCATATTTTCTAATAACTTCGTTTATAAATTCTGGTGTCAGTCCATTATTTCATCAGTTTATAAACAGAATTACTCCGCGCCGGAAAGGGTTAAAAGCCAGTCTTTCGAAACTACAAATGATTTTTATAGTATCATTCTTTGGAACGCCGTCAAAATTTTTAAAATACACCATTTAGATATTTTAAAGTTATGCATCTAGCCCTATTTTTAAACGCTGTTTAATAATATCTAAATTTTATAAAAATTGATTCGCAAGTTTTTGTTTTATAAAAAGTTCGATTTTTAAAAAGGAAAAGAAATGCTTTGTTAAAACGCGAATTTGCTAAAATAAAAAAAAAAAAAAAACTGACAAACCGATCGATTTGGAATTTTCAGATAGTTTATAACACATAATAAAGATTTTTAAAAGTAGGAGGGCATCAAATTTCAGGGGGAGGGGGGAAAGGGGAGAGGGAGGCGATAAAAAATTTGGGGTGAGGGATCAAATATTTAAAACCGTACCATTTCTACCGTTTTAGATGCGGATTTTTGACAGAGCTGTGGGATAAATATTACTTTTAATATAAAAATTTCAAAAGTGTACTTACCACTACTTTCGAATAGTAATTTCAGCAAATAACTTAAATTCTTGCTTAAGTCCGCACCCCCTTGACTAATATATATAATAATATATGGCTAATGACTAATATATCCTGACTATGGGTAGGTTGTTTAACAGAGTTTCGTTCAGAAACAGATTTGTTAAGAGTAGAGTTTCCCCTGGTGTTGGAATGTGGAACTAAAAGATTCGAGATTTGTACTTTTGCAAGGTTTTGCAGCGCGTGAGCAGCACGCCCGCTAAACCTTCATGTGATATATCATTGGAAAACCCTCGAACCACTATTACATAATATGAACTTTTCTACCGCCCCTCACTCAGATACCCCCTGGGTGTCAATTTTCAAACTGAGCTCCTAATTAAGTTGCAGCAAGATTTGGACAGCTCATTTGAAGGCTTGACCGAAGGTGAAACTCTTTACGGGCCTTCGATTGGTGAGGTCTATGTTTGACACCAGATTATTAGGGGGCACACCCCCGTGGGGGGGGGGGGAGGATAAAATTAATTTTTTCATGTGACATATCGTTGTAAAGCTTTTGGCCTGTACTTTACTAAGCACTCACTCCTCTCCTCTTAACTCATTTTTTCATCAGTAAGTAGAGGTCATTTTAAAGTTTTAATTTGTTCATTACTACCACATACAATTTTCCAAAAGTCATGAAAAAATTTTACATAATAAATCTGAACAATTAGCAGCTTCTCCCCTATTTTCACACAGTGAGCGTGTACGTATTTCAGACAAAATCGAGTTAAAGATATAAAATCATACAAATTTAAGGTTCATTAAAAAATCATCAAAGGGAGAAGGGGTATCGTTCGAAAAAGCTCTTAACACAGCACTCAAAAATATATTTATTTTACTCTTAGATATTATTATATTTTCAGAAATTCGTCGAAAATGTATGGCAGAATTATGTCCCCCATCCTATTTCCGAATCTGCTGAAAATAAAATTACGAAAAAATTAGTAGTAGTTGAAATTTATTTAAATCTTGCAGGAAAACTATAGCAATTATCCTAGGTCACACAGTTTTTCAGAAAATCACAGTTGCCCGTTATACATAAATTTTATTTGGAGGGTGCTCAGCGGGGGAGTTGGAAGGAGTTCGATGTACCTATCGACGCGAAATCATCCAAGAACTGTCGATAATGATTTTCCAAAAGAATTGTCGATAATTAGTCGATATATTAATAAAAAAACTTATCTAAAAACGTGGCACAGACCAAAGTGGCCATGCAACTTTGCGACCTCCCTTCGAAGCGCACTTGGCACAATGGCTAGATTAAACTTTGTACAAGGTCTTTGTTTTAGGTAAGACGGATCACAATGATAAATAGTCAGCGTTTTTCATTTCAATTGAATTCAGTTATTGAAAAATATTTAATAAAATAATTCCAAGTTATTTGCAAAGTCTTATTATTCGTTTAGCGACTATATTTTGTAAGATTGCAGTTAGTAATTAATAAATTTATTGTATGAACTCTCTGTACGCGAGTGAAACTCGCTCTCGACCGATTATTCGTTTTTTCGAAGCAAATCTATAAAATATACAATTAAAATTGCAATAAAACGTAATTCATTTTGAGGTTGTTCTCGAAAACATGTTTCCCGACTGTAAATGACATGAAACTTTCTTACATGCTCATGGGCTCGTTTTTATGCGTTGCATACTATGTTAGGCGTGACTATTAAATTTGTTTGGAATCGAATGGAGTTTTTCATTTCCTTTTTTACGTGCATTGCATTTTGAGCTACATCCTGTTTTATTTATTTATTGTTTTGGCTATAATGTAGCCCAGGGGTGTCAAACTGTGGCCCGCCGGATACCACTAATATTTTAAAGAAAATCTCGACTTCTTGAATCGCAGATATTCGATGATTAGATAAGGCAGTGATTTCTATAAAATTTTAGTGGTATCTGGCGGGCCACAGTTTGACACTCCTGATGTAGCCGATTGCTATGATTGATTTGTGCTTTATTCGGCAATTTACTTTTACATGGGTACCGTGCATAACCTGGAGGCTTATGTTGCTTTACTATTCTGCAATATAATAGCTACCCGTTTTTATATCGTCAGTATGTGTATCACTACCAATACTACAGTATATGGGCGATTCTCAAAAGGTGGGCACTGGACACAAGTCATAACTTTAAGCCTTTCAAACATAACTTTAATTATCATTGACTTTATTATTATTTTTTTTTTACATTGAGTTTTTAATTCCATTCAGAGACAGAAAATGACATAATTTATTGTAAAAGCTTTGTATAAATATCCTAAATTTTATTATTATATGCTAAAGAGGCCAATTTCGGACATTCATAACGTTAACTGCTCCAATGTACCACCAAGAAAAAGAGTTTTAACTTTTTTCCAGGTGGTTCTAACGGTAAACAACGAATGCATAAAGGAAACGGATGATTTTTTGATAATTTCGTTAAGAGATGGCAGGCTGATTTATTGCTTTTTTTGAAGATAGAAGGTCTTTTCTATAAAGAATTTTTCTGTATTTTGTTATGTCCGAAAGTAATGTACGTAACAAAGCATTTCATTTTATTATTATTATTACTGGATAACAAAACGTTAATTATACATATATATATATATATGTATACAGACACATTTACTACATTCTTAGTCTTAAGAAATTTTTAAATACTAAGATCAACGCCCAAAATCTGTAACGTACGTGCGAAAAAAATGTCCAAAATTTGTAACATACACAACTGCTAATTACATGCTTTAATAATTAATTTTCCAGAATAGTTGCTGTCTTTTAATGTTTGTGTATAATTTTGTAGACATACTATTAAAAATATTTATATATCATATTTATTGACAAAATAAAAAAAAATTGGCCTTAAATTTGAAATTTTTTAAAATTACATATAGTTAACGTTTAACGATCCCACCTTTTGAGAATCTCCCATATATTTTCAATTATTTGAATAATGGAACCTTCTATGTTTGCCACCAGCTGTAGTGCGTCCCTGCTTTCTGAAAAGTTGGACAGGCCTGATCTAGAGCAGGGATGTCAAAAGGGACATTCGCGGTCGCCTTTCCGATTTTTTTTATGTTTCTAACTTTTTTGAAGTTATTTTAGGCGCTTGATGGCGCCCTTAAACCTTCTGTGGCGCCTTACGACCGTTACCTTTCGACATTGGGGCGCCTTTCGGTTTGAGACTCTCCCCTCCCCTACACCAAAAGCTACGCAACTGACGAGCATCTACAAATTTCATATATCTTATAAGTAAAAATGAACTCAGAAATGACGCACTTTCGATTTAAATACCGCTTTAATAAATTTAAATTGTATAAAAGTTTTTCAAATTTTTCAGCTTCGACTAAAATATTTGTCGCCTTTACTATTCTGGCGCCTGTGTGCGGTGCACACTTTGCACACTGGGTCGGCGCGCCCCTGTAGCCAACCGTCTGTTGGCTTTTCTCATTTTTATTAAACATCGATGCGAGACTTTGCTTACTCCAGGTCCGTCTGACCCGGATTTCCAACGAATACGCCCTCGTCAGTGGCACGTCTGCTCACAGACGCAATCAAGTGTCGTTTGCTTAATTCTCCCGATTTTAATTGTAGGCTCGGCACTTTTCTTATTGCACGGTAGTTCAGGTTTATCTTCCAGAGCAGGCATGTCAAACTCGTTTGCCACTGCGGGCCAAATGAAGCATCATAAACAAATCCGCGGGCCAGAATTAAAAAAGTAAATGATTTTAATTACCAATGCACAGAATAAAATTTGCGCATACAAAACACAGCCGTGTTAAAGAAATATTGACGTAAAGTTTCAAAATTATTATTCATAGTTTATGTTATCTTATTTTTCGAAACAATTCTCGATATTACTATTTCTTAACCATATCTACAGAATTTTCTGAATTCCCTAAATTGTATTTTTTTTTTTTTTTTTTTTTGGTATGTGTGTACAAATTCTTTATCTAATTAAGGCGTAATTGTCAGTCTTCCAGATTTATAAAGTAAAAAAAAAAAAAAAAAAAACATATTTTGAATTTGAAAATTTATTTAATAAAATGTGGTTCAAATTATTTTTTTTGGACTTGAAAAATAACAAAAGGTTGGCAGCTACGCAACGATGTCAATGTTTTCCAGACGAGCAGGATTTTTTTTTTTTTTTTTTTTTTTTTTTTTTTTTAAATCAGAAAACTACCACATTCTTAAGACAAATATTCCCCTTACTGGGATGGGAATACAAGTTGGGTTCAAATGACTAAATAAATAAAACAAATATTAGCTATTTAAAATACGCGCGAGCATTCTGAAATAAAAAAATAAACTCGCCTAAACGGTAACCCTGATATACATATGTTAACGATGTTTGTCATCTCTAAGAGCACGGAGTGTTCATGTAAAAAGTATTTTCAGCATGCGTGTTTGAGAAACTAAATTAAACAAGATACAATGCTAAAGGCTTGGCGGGCCACAGAAAAGTAGTCGGCGGGCCAGTTGCGGCCCGCGGGCCACGTGTTTGACATGCCTGTTCCAGAGCCTCACTAAAGAATCTGCCTAACTTTGCGGTACAGAGTCCATTTCCTGTCACCCCATATATATATATATATATATATATATATATATATATATATTAATTAACTATATATAAATATTAATTAGCTATAAAATTGAAACTAAAGAATTGAAAATTTTCCAACTGAGTGAAAAGTGTCCAGGCCGGGAATTGAATCCAAGACCTTTGTCTTAAATTGTTGAACCCTCTTCCTATTGAGCTACCTGGACTCACAACTGGACTACCCATTTCACTCAGATATCATTATTAGGTCTGGCATGTAGACAGCTCTACTGAATATACCGCAGGTAATGGGATTCCATTAAACGGCTGCATGACAGAGCAGATGATATTGCCAATAAGGTTATCTGAGTGAAATGTGTAGCCCAGTTATCGGTCCAGGTAGCTCAGTAGGAAGAGCGTCGGCAGTTTAAGGCAAAGGCCTTGGGTTCAACTCCCGGCGTGGACACTTTTTTACTCAGTTTCAGTTGAAAAATTTTCAGTTCGTATGATGTCTTTACAAACCAGTATGATTGAATTGAATATAATATAGTGGAAGTAAAGAATCAACAAAGCAAATAAAAAAAACTGTCCGAATGTTTAGTTTTAAAGAACTTGGTAGCAAAAATATCTTATTTATATACAAAATAAACAAAGCTCAGTTTTTTAGCCCCCGGTATGCTATTTCTTTCTCCCAGCTTATTTTGTCTCCAAGAAATAGCGTTACCTTGTATACGCCAGCCGTAAAACAAAAGCCGATGTTTCATTGTGCGATTCAATACTCTACAGCATTTTGTAAAATTTCTAAGCATCGCACATTTTCAATGTTTATACCGTTGTATTGGGGTAAAAAAGTACTTTTTAATGCAACTTGTTTGAAAACTGCATCTCCATTTGTTTTTGAGTTATTATTATTTTTTATTATTTATTTATTTATTTATTTATTTTTTTTTTTTGTAATTTTTAGCGACATTTGTTTCATTTTGGCAACTCAAGTACTCCATTTCTGTAGAAAGTAAAGAAAAAATTGTTTAAAAATAGCAATTATATCTTTTTGTTGCCATTTTCTCATAAAAATTGAAAAAAAAAATTAAAATACGTGCTATTTTGAGAAAAATATGAATGAAGGATTTATGATAAAACATGGAGCTATTATAAAATATATTTAATTTTAAGTATCTGTATTAATGCAAATGACGTCATTTTACATTAAATAAAAGCGTGTGCTTTAAGTCTTAAAATTGAAATATGTTTTGCAGTAGAGTCCCGATTATCCGAGTACCGCTTAACCGAGTTATTTTCTTCTGATGGACTGGTGGCTTCTATTATTATGAAACAGCCATTATAAATGAAGCGTTAGGTGAAGATGAAAGAGCAGGATCAGAGTCCAGAAAATCAGAGTTCTAACTTTTTACCTGCTCTTTCATCTTCACCTAACGCTTCATTTATAATGGCTATTTCATCAAATAGAAGCCATCAGTCCATCAGAAAAAAATGAAGTAATGGAAATGCCGGGGACGACACTAAATTCTGAAAAAGCAGAATTCCTGTTCTTTAGTTATTTTATTTCTCTCTTTCTCTCTCTCTCTCTTTGGAAAGAGGTGTGGGGGTGGGGCTAGATTTCATTTATTATGCTACTGGATATAATCAAGTACTTAAATAGCAAATGAGCTATGCTAATGAAGTTTTCATTCTATTTTTGTTAATATAGATAAAAATTTAAAAAACAATTCAACATACCTAATTTGTTCCCATAGCGTTATATACATTTTCATAGTTGTTCATATATGGGATAATGAGCTCTGTTTATCATATAAATGAAGCTATTCAGAAAGCACAAAAATAGAGACTAAAATATGTTTTAAAAAAATTGACTAACTAAAGGGTGTGTTCTGACTTTATCTCCTTCAAAGAACAAGTGTTCGCAGTCATCAGTCCACACCCTTGTGTAAGAACTTCCCAGTTAAGTAAAGAACAAGTAGTGGACTTCTCGACTATCATTAAGAACTAAAATAGGAGAACAAACATGTTGAGTTGAGATGCTTATCTAGTCCAAGGTTTTGCAACAGACAATACTAATGTCTTCTATAACTTTCTTTTTTTTTATATTCCTTCTTCTTTTTCTGAATGATAACTATTAGCTAATCATATAAGCACATCACCTTTTTGCGTCGTATGTTGAAATCTAGAACTGGACAGAATTGCTGATTAATATTATTCTCAGAATATATAATTTGAATTATAAAAATATGTGAAATGAGGCTGGGAACTTTTTTTTGTCAATTTTTATAATAAAGAGTGCATTTATTTACATAAATTAACACATTTAAATGTGTTCTTAATTTTCACTTGTCCCTCGCTCAGCAAGGATCATTTTTCTGATACACTCACGACGTCATTTTTGTACGTACAAGCATGTAATCTCCAAGCATTACTATTTAAGGTGCCTCTGAATTAAATATACCCAACAGGGTATATTTAGATATAAAATTCGCATAGTCGGAACTTTAAAATCTTACAGGTACTACAAATGACAGAATTTCCTTTTTTTCGGTTTCATTTAAGCAATGCGTTATCTTAGAATGAAACTATTACAGTGTTACAACCACTTTTACACAGTGTTACTCTTTTTTTACCTCAAAACAAATAAATATTTGACTATCTACTCAAATTACTCCGTGGGCGCGAAAATTTGAGTATAATGTGTATTAACAAACAAATATGTATTTTGATTTCCAACTACGCTTAAGTTATCCTTCTACAGGTAAATTTAGGCATGTTAAAAAATGAAGAAGACATTTTAGAGGTTTATTAACCCTTAAGGTTTGTCATCAGTCAACCCGCAAATTGCCCTCTCTAATGTTAAACCTATGTGCTTAAAATGCCTCTGTATTTTTCAAATTTCAGCCTCGGAAAATTAAAATTTTTACTTTCTTTTTTCTGCATGCTCTTCCTGAAGGATGTTTCTTTCTTTTTTATTAGACAAAGTATTCCTAAAACATAGAGGTAAAAACTTGTTTACAACTCTTCTGCTTCACTTGGATTTTAACACTTAAAATATCAAATTAAAAATATATTTTATAAACGTTTTGCCAAATAAAAAAGAAGGAAACATCCTCCCAGAAGTGCATACAGAAGAGAGAATGTAGAGATTTTCATTTTCCGTGGAGAAATTTGAAAAATACAGATGCATTCCAAGACCCTAAGTTTAACATTAGAGAAGGGAATTTGCTGTCTGAACTGAACTGAGGAGGAGCCCAAACATCTGTGACAAAAATTGTCGCATAGATACTGGCAGCCAATGGCGAATCCAAGGGGGACGTCACGGGTGTCATGACCCCGCCCCCCCCCCCCTCTGAACACCAACAAAAATATTCTAAAGATCATTTTAAAATTGAAATATACAATGGAGTCCCGATTATCCGAGTCCCGTTTAACCGAGTTATTTTCTTCTGATGGACTGATGGCTTCCATTATTATGAAACAGCCATTTTAAATGAACTGTTAGGTGAAGATGAAAGAGCAGTCGTAAAAAGTTAGAACTTTGATTTTCTGATCAGAATGGGGGAGGGGGAGAAATGGCCATAATTTTCTTTGAGAAAAAAAAATTGTGGCCATTAAAAAAAATTAAAAATAAAAATAAAAAATATATGGGAAAATTTTTTCCCCCATTCTGACCAGAAAATCAGAGTTCCAACTTTTTACGGCTGCTCTTTCATCTTCACCTAATACTTCATTTATAATGGCTGTTTCATAATACTAGAAGAAAATGTTCCATTCCAAAGGTATAAGTTCGATTGAAAAAAACAGTTTAATACTTTGAGCAGAAAAAAGAGGCTACACCTTAGAGATGAAAATAAGCACTCGCCAGTCGCCACTCGGCGACTAAACGTGAAAAACTGGCGACTAAAAATATGGAAAGTACCGGCGAAATGCAGGATTTTCCAAAGGGATTTTGTCAAAGAATCGCGGAAAAAACCGCGAATTTTGTCAAAGGATCGCGAAAATACCCAAATATCGTCAATAGATCGCGGAAAAAAGCGAATTTCGTCAAAGAATCGCTCAGAAACCCAAATATCGTCAGGTGACAGCGGAAAAACCAGATATCGTGAATGGATCGCGGAAAAACCGCAAATATCGTCAATAGATCGCGAAAAAAACGCAAATATCGTCAATAGATCTGAAAAAAACGCAAATATCATCAATAGATCGCGCAAAAAACGCAAATATCGTTATAGATCGCGAAAAAAACGCGAATTTCGTCAAAAAATCGCGAACAAAACGAGAATTTTGTTAAAAGATCGCGAAAAAACCGCACATTTCGTCAAAGGATCGTAGAAAAACCTGTATTTCGTCAAAGGATCGCTAAAAACCCGAATTTCGTCAAAGAATCGCGAAAAAAACGTAGAATACCGTCAAAGAATCGCGAAAAGAAAACGTAGAATATCGTCAATAAATCGCGGAAAAACGCAAAATATCGTCAATAAATCGCGGAAAAGCGCAAAATATGGTCAATGGATCGCGGAAGAAACGCAAAATATCGTCAATGGATCACGAAAAAACGCGAATTTTGTCAATAGATCGCAGAAAAAACCCGAATTTTGTCAAAGAATCGCGTAAAAAAGAGAATTTCGTCAAAGAATCGCGAAAACGAACTCTAATTTCATCAAAAAATTACGAAAAAAGTGCGAATTTTGTCAAAAAATCACGAAAAAAAAAAATGCGAATTATGTCAAAAGATCGCGAAAAAAAAAACGCACATTTTGTCATAGGATCACGGAAGAAACATAAACATCGCCAATCGATCGCGGAAAAACGCGAATTTTGTTAAAGTATCATGTAAGAAATGCATAATTACTTCCAGGAGACACCCCCTCAGCCACCCCCCCCCTTTACATTTCAGAAAATTTGCTGTAAATTTCAGATTTTTTTTTTTTTCAAATTTTGAAAAGTACCTAAGTATAGTGGACTTTAGTAGTTAGCTATATAAGCATGTTACATATAACTTTGCTGTTAACTTTTTAAACTTTAAAATAGATTGGAAATTAGTATCTCAAGTTTATTCAAAACAATATGAATTAAAATATTTTTATTTATTACATAAATTACTTATTTACTCTAAATTTATATATTTTTAAATTAAATATTCAGTGACATAAATGTACTTACTGGCGACTAAAGAAATTATTCTCCCTAGCCAGTAACTGGCTACTAAAAAAAATCAACTTACCGGCCAGTGGCCACTAAGCAAAATTCCTTATTTTCATCTTTACTACACCTGCAATTTTCATGACACTAATAGAATCACATAGCTGCCAATTTGTGTGGTTTTGTTACCTCTAAAATTGAATACATATTTTTGCCATATTTAATAGTTGACAATTGTTAGACTTTTTAAACTGAATGTCCGGAAATGGCAGCCAATTGTTCACTTGCGACGTCATTTCTCGTCATTTCTACGGCTGTCAACTCGTAGAACTTGGAAAAATGTTAACTTTGACAACATTTTCTGAATGAATCTTTGCCCTCATAAGAAAATGGGAAACTCTTTAATTTCTTGGTATCTGAACAAAATCGGTAAATTTAATATTTTTATGAATATTAATTTTTTGTATTTGCGAATGAAAATGACTTCGCAAAAGTATCAGAAAACTAGTTAGTTTGGATTTAAGAATACCTTTTCTCAAAGAGATGTGATCTCCTCCCACTCAAAAAAAAAGGAAATTCATGACCCCCTCCCCCCTCTAAATGTTGAGCTGGATCCGCCCTTGCTGTCAGCGGTCTCTAAGGCTGCTTGATCGAAGGATGATTAACAGGCTCCATTATTTCATAGAATACTGTTTTTGTATTAGCCTTATGTACAGGACTATTGCAATTAAAATCCAGCAATTCAGAAGATTCTAGAGATAGTGTTAGGACTGTAAATGAAACAAAATTTAACTAGTATTTAGGATGAAAACCCCCAGTTATTGACGCGTAACCAGTAACTGACATTTCAACAAAAATCTAACTCCAACGAACAGTTTCCTGTAAAATTCTGCAAAGTAATGATATGTAGGTGTGAGGAATTTCAAAGAACAGCGGATAAAATATATATTCTTCGAATCAGAAATTAATCACATAATTCAATAAAATATGCAGAACGATTTTTATCCATTCAAAGTAAATCATAACTCTAATAATTAAAAACTCGGAAAATTGAATATGAATAAGTTTTATTATGAACAAGAAAAGCCTTGGTTCAGATCAGATATAGCGCTGATCACTCGCTTCCAGAATTTAATTACATCTACATTGAAACAAAATGAAAAATAGTAAAGTAAAAAAGGGTTGCAATAATTCTTGGCGATGACTTATTTTCGCCAAGTTAAACAGAAAAAAAGGGGGTTTTAACACACTGCCCCCGGATGAACAATTACTATTGTTCATCATTCAAACTAAATTTTTATTAACATTTTCAAACTACATTAATAAGACAATTAAAAGTTAGAACATACTTACAATAATGATGATTACAAATAATTCTATTTTCACAGGAACAAATACTTAAACTAAAATATGCAAAATAATTGTATTAGAAGAGGTTAAAAAATGAAAATGTAGACAAAATGTTCATTATAAGTGAAAAGTCAAAAAATCAGTCCATAATGTCGAGTTCCAGTTTATGTATCAGTTGGACTGGTCTTTTTATCATACCGGATTCAGTTTGAATTGCACAAGATCTAACTTTCGAATCTCTTCCTAAAAAGAACTCTGTAATTCGACCGCATTTCCACATGTGCCTTGGAGTTTTATCTTCATTAATCAATACAACATCGCCAATTTCGAATTTAGTCGGAGCTTTGACAGGAACTGAAAAATTGGCAGAACGAAATAATAGCAAATATTCCTGCCTTCAACGTTTCCAGAAAGGATTTAAAACTTGATCTCGATATTTTAATAGTTTTGTTAACGTTATTTTATTCGATTTAGGTTCAGTAACACAATAAAAATCTGGTAGAGAATTTATTCGCTTGCCGATCAGGAAATGTGAAGGAGTAAGTGGAAGCGATTCAGTGTTTTCTTCATAAACATACGTTAATGGACGACCATTAATCATAGCTTCGATTTCAGTTAAAGTGGTTTGAATTTCTTCATATGAGAAACAAGATCTTCCGAGAACTTTCTTCAAAGGAGTTTTCGCCGAACGTACCATGCGTTCCCAAAAACCGCCCCACCAGCTGGATCTTGGAATAATAAATTTCCAAACAATGCTATTTTTATTAAAATATCGTAAAACTTCCTCTTTCGATATTCGGCTCCAAACTTCTCTAAGTAAATTATCAGCTTTGATAAACGTTTTCGTATTATCACTGTAGATTGCCCGACAAATTCCTCTACGAGATATAAACCTTTTAAATGATAAAAGGAAAGTTTCTGTAGTTAAATTGGTACCCAATTCAAGATGCACAGCTCTAGTAACTGCGCACGTGAAAAGAACTGTATATGCCTTTTGTTGGCCAGTTTTTGCTTTGACATAAATAGGACCTGCAAAATCCACAGCACAGGTATAGAAGGGTGGTGATTCTGTGATACGATCTTTGCGTAGTGGTGCAATTTCTTGCTTCCCAGGAGAAGCTTTAAATTTTGTACAAATAAGGCAATGTTTCAGTGCAGATTTTATAAATTTTCGTCCTCTAATTATAAAATATTTTTCTTGTAAATGAGCTAAAGTTGTTACAATTCCATAATGGAAAACCTTTTCATGGGCATTCCGAATCAACAATTTGGTGTAAGCACTCCCATTTGGAAGTATAAAAGGGTGCTTTTCCCTTTGAGGTAATTCTGAAAATTGTAATCTTCCTGATAAAATTAACAAATCATTCTTATCCCATTTTGGATTCAGACTATACAAGGCTGAATCTTTATCGATGGGCTTTCCCCTTTTCAATAAATCAATTTCACGATTAAAGACAGATAACTGGGTCTGTTTTAACCAATAAAATTCTGCCTTTTCAATTTCTGGAGCTGTGAACTCACCTGAAATTTTAGTTTTTGATTTGTTGATATTATTTAGAAAACTTAAGATCCAGGCTGTGATGTTAAGTAATTTAAAAGAGAACTAGAATTTTCTAATTTTGACAACGACTCCGGAGGTACAACACCTACTGTACTGGATAATTGAGCAGAACTCAAATTTGAGGATTTTCTTTCATTCAAACTATTTTCATTAAATGGATCTTTTCAGGTTTTGGCCAACTGTCCTTTGGTAATGACAACCATTCAGACCGTAATACCATAATTTGTTTTCCAGGAGGTTATGTAAATTCTCGCCTCTAGTAAGTCGATAACTCGGATTATCCTTACCCGGAATATATTTCCAGATTTTAGGATCGGTCAGAGATTGTATTTCTGCAACACTATTAGCCACAAAGGGCTTCCAATCCATGGCTGATCCCTTAATCCAATATAACGTTATAGTGGAATCTGACTAGATATGAATTTCCAAATTTTGAAAATTAAATGCATTTTTCAGATATTTAGACATTCTTGAAGCTATTAATGACCCCATTAATTAAAGACGAGGAATTGTCAAATATTTAATCGGGGCGACTCTACATTTTTCCCAAGTAAGACTAGTCATAGTTTCATTATCACTTGTGGTACATCGATAATAAGCTACGGCCCCATAAGCCTTAGGACTAGCATCGGAAAAAATATGAATTTCGATTGGGTCCGAAAATTCTAAACCCTGTGGAAAATATTTGCGGGGTACCTCAAATTTATGTAAATGTTCGATTTCTGCACACCAATTTTCCCATTCGATTTTTAAATCATTAGGGACTTTTTCATCCCATTCCATAATTTATTTTCCTTCCATAATTTTCTAAGTTTAACAGAATTAGTCTCTTACTCTAAGTCAGCGCTAAGATGGGGGTGCCCCCAAAAATAGGGTCCGCCTTCCGGTCCCAGGCTCTTTCAAGCCCATTTGCCCCTGCTCGGAATTACCCGCCAGACAAGCCCCGGCAAGGCAGAACCTCACAAAAGCTCCGTACAAACCGGCGCACTGCCCAGCTCACGTCACGCCGGTTATTCCCGAGAAAGGGATGGATTTGCCGCATACGACAATCCTCACCACCCAACTACAAAAGCCAAATTGTCCCTTCTCTTGGTTACCCGACCCGGTACGCCCCGACAGCCCACAGGAACCAGACACTTATAAAGGCGCCGGGCCCATGAACCTACACGAGGTGTTCGAGCCGGAGTTGCTTTACGGAGGGCTGATAAGATCAGATACCATTTTCCGGCAGAGACATTTATACGAGCCAATCGACGGAAAGTTAAAGAGATGTCCCTAGCGGAAGACTCTGGACGGGCGGGAAAACCCCTTCCGGACGTAAAGCATCCCTGCTCCGAGCTTTTCGCCCAGCCTCACCGCTCACCTGCGGAACCCCTCGCGGCTTCAACTCTGGGAGTCAAAGGAGACCAGACTAGGTGCCGTTAGCGACCCTAGGCGGGCACGGAAAACTCTACCTAGACGAGATGCAACATTAAATTTTCTGAAATTAAATATTACATTAAGTATGTTCGGATTAAGATTAGGTCCTGGATATAAACAATCATTTAGAGAATTTAAATGTTTTTCTTTAGAAAAAACATCGAAAACCATCCTTACTTTGGTAGTTAATTTATCCTCTCTTAAAACCGGCCTGTTCGGCATAAAATAACCACTTTCAATTATTTTATAAGGACATTCTTCTACAATTCCAGCAGTTATTTGTTCTAATATAATAGCTTTATAATTTTTACATAAATTATTATCCTTCTCGTGTTTACGATTTAATTCCTCAAAGCGACTTCTAGCTATTCTAAAATTATTCCCGACTTTATTTTTCTCATCCTTCCACAATAAACCCGTTTCATACCTATTATTTACGAATTTTAAGTTATTCTCAAATTTAGTCATAATTTCCTTATCTACATCAGAAATATTATCATTTGATTGAGTAATATCCAAAGATTCAATTTCTCATAAAAAAAATTCAAATCTTCCCCAACTGGAGTCGCAACCGACAGATTTAAAACCGAAGCACATTCCACTTTTCTTTTTTCGTCCTCATAAAATCCACAAAGCGAATATCCGAATAAACTATCACATAAAAAGAGAGATTTAGTTATTTTTTTTATTTCTCCATCGTAACAGATTTGATAAAAATAATCCGCCCCAAAAAGAACATTTATTTTAGAATGGCATGATGCAACAGCATTCGTCAGTTTATTTTCTATCTGTCTGGAGAGAAGAAGGGGATAAATAGTAGAGTTTGAAATTAGATCCGTGACTAATGCCTCAATAAATATGAAACGCGATTTGTTTTCAATATTGGGTAATTTTAATTGCACAACGTCAAATGTTTTTATTTGTGGTTTAACAGCTGCAAAGGAATAAATTTAAAGTTTTTCTTGACGAATAATTCGAGGATTTAATTTTGAAACTAATTGCTTTCTAACAAACGACTTTTGACTTCCCAAGTCATATAAACATAATGAAAGCTCAGAATTTATTCCAGATTCCACATTTACGCAAGCTGTTTGTAATATGACCTCTTTAAAGAAATTTTCATTTTCGGTTTTACAGTGAGATATCGAACTAATAATAGAGTCGGATGATCTGATTTGTTTGGGGACCGTTAGATTAGAATTCTTTAAACAAATCGAAGAGTGATTAAAATTTCCATTGCAAAATTTACAATGTTCTGAATTAAATTTACATTTGCGACACGTGGAATTTCCAGAAACAGGTGAAACAACGTCCCTGTATACGCAATTTATCCCGTTATTGAGAAATAGTACACTCTTTGCACAATTTTGGATCATGTTCATTTTCGCAAAATATACAAACATTTTTTACATTAGTAGTCAAGCAGAGGCTAAAGGAATGTCGTGTTTATAATTGCTAAAATGTTTATAATTGTTATTATATTTATTCTTTTCTTTTTTAGCACTAAAACTATTTTCAGATCTCTGGAGTGCCATCATAGATTCTCTCGATTGAACTTCGTTTTTAATGAAGGAAAGAAGCTCTTCGACCTCCATTTTTTGACCGTAGGTTCTTTTACGATTACAATCTAACGCCATTTCAGAAGGTATCAACTTTAATAAAATAGGGCATAGAAGATGACCATAACTTCCTGCTGCAACACCGAGAGAATTTAAATTTCTAATTTGTATTTCACAGCTATCATATAATTCCCGAAGTTCTCTAACATTAGAAGCATTCTTTACATGTTTTAAATTTAATAATTTGCTCATATGTGTATTGATGACTAGGTCGTCACGACCGTAGCGAGCTTTTAACAAATCAACTGCAGCTTTAACGGTTTCCTCCGAAAGTGAAAAACCTGCAACAGCTTTATATACACTACCTCCAAGAAGAGATTTCAAGTAGACAAATTTGTCAACAGGAGTTAAATTAGAATTCTTTTCGATTGCATTGGAATATTGCCCCCAAAACTCTAACCAGGAACTGCTGTCACCAAAAAAATTTTTTATGGTAAGCTTCGGCAATTTCATAGTCTCTAAATTTCCGTTTTGAGAACCGGATTCATTTTTCATAAAATTTTGAAAAGCGTTATTTTGTTTCTGGGAATTATGTTCATTTAAGAATTTCGTTAACTTATAACGCGATTCAATTATTTTCTCACTATAGGTTTCAGAACTTTCGATTTCTTTCTCAAAATCGTCGTCAGCAATAACATCTTGGATATCAGAGTTTAATTTTTTTAATGATTCATATTTGTCGTTCAATTGATCCTTACAAATATTTAATAAATCAAATTTATTGTCTAATGGCTTAGAATCATCTTCAAGAGTTGTGCATATTTTTGTACATAATTTTGTCGTTTGTGTGCGTAAACCTGCTCTTTTCTTTTTTAATGTTTCAACCAGGGGCGTAGCCACAGATATTTTTTCGGGGGGGAGAATTCGAAAATTTCCCAACTTGAAACAAATTGCTCCAATTTTCGACTAAAATGATATGCACAACGTGTGTAATAATTATAATGATACTTTTGCATAAAAAATTCTGAAACTGAAAACATAAAAATTCTAATTATGGGTTAGTTTACTAAAAAAAAAAAATACGCTTTTTACTTTCTTCTGTCTTTGCAAGAAGAAAGTATTAGATTCGTGAAAAAATTCGACTTCTGGTTTTAGACTGATTTATATGTTTTAGTAAGTCCTGAACACGATTCGACTGTTTTTAGAAAATATCTATCTGTCTATATGTGTTACAAATTTTGTGGGCACTCTAACACAAGAACTAATGCACGAAATTTAATAAAACTTTAGAGATTCACTTATACAGTCAAACCTCGTTAACGCGAACACTCAAGGGGAAACTTTTTTTCTTCATGTTAAAAGTAGTTCGTGTTATCGGAACTTAACTACATTACATACAACTGGACGAGGCAATCGGAAACAGTTCATTGACTGTACCTTCATAAAAATTGGTGCTGATTTGTTTTTGGTGTAAATCGTCCAACTGCTATGACACTGCTATGCGGCATTCTTCATGATTTACATGATTATAGCGATAATTATATCTCAAAAACTATTGCACGGATTTTGATCAAACGTCATATTCTGTTAAACCTTGATATAATTTGATGCAGATTAGCTTTTTATGTATATCATATAGCAGGTGGCGCTGCAGCACTTTTCACGATTTTGCGATAGCTGTATCTCAAAAACTAATGCACGGAATTTAGTCAAACTTCATATTCCACATAAGTAGCACTTCCACATAAATAGATCCTTATTAGGCTTGGATCTATACTGTCCAAAGCTATCGCTTTTGTGCACTTTGAGTAAGGAATTTTGGTTGCAGATATCTAAGAAGCTGGGTGCCAAAATTCAATGATTTGTTTGAAAAATGCTATTCTTATATCTCCTTTTTAAATGCACACAATTCAACAAATCTATACCTTTAGAGTTTGTTATTATAGGCAAAGAGTTGTCATTTAATTTTGGCAGTGTGATTGCAAATTTTGAGGCATTAACATGTATGGAGTAGAAGAAAATTTTGGGATTGGCACATCCGACTAGTTTTTACTTAATATTAATTCTTGTGGTCTTCAAAGAAGCCCACCTGTTAATAACATCGCTTAGTTTAATAAAATTCCCTATTTCACTTTCATATTTTAAAAGCATTAGGCTGTCAAGTCTGTCATCCCTCATTGTAGCTTGCAATATATATTTTTTAAATTTTTATTTGACTAAAGATTCTTTCATTAGATGCAACGCCATAAAGATAAGCTGCTGTGAATGTTAAGGTACGAGTATATAGTTTGACGGCGTGACGAAAATAGTCTTTGAATTTCATGGCATGAGTAAAAGGTTTGTTAAGTGAATTGGGATTTGGTTTATTTCTATTTGACTGTGCAAGTCATGTACATCCAGATTCTCATATCCAAGTGGAAACATTATTAACTTTTCCCTTGCACAATTGTAATTTGAATATGGAATGCATTGCTGCAATATTCTCTTGATATAGGGAACATTGTCATTTAAGCCCATTACTAAATTCCCGAAATTTTCTTGTATTTATTATAATTTTTTACTGTAAAACATGTGTATCAATGCCCATTGCTGTGCTATTATTTTTATCTATTGCCTTTGGTGAAACTGTTTTCCTACAGTGCTTTCGGAACTCAGCTTCTCCAGTCACATCTTAATATTCATAGTTGTTTGTGAGCTTGTCTGTAAGGAAATCTTTATTTCTTTAAAATTTTATTCAAGTGCAACGTGTCAGTGTTACAGTGCATGTCGAATTTTTCTTCGGTTGATTGACTGCTTTCATGGTCATATTTCTTTTCCAAATTAAAATCGTCCATTTTTTACCTTTTTCATCCTCGAATGGATTTTTAGATGCTCCAAAATCTTCACGAAAACTCTTTTCCTATTATGAAGGGATTCTTCGTGCTGAGATTTATAGTAACTTTTTAGAACATCTTTAAACACAGAACACTGGATTTTTGGTTAAAAATTTTATAAACACATATGAATATAAACGAACAGGACTGATATATACTTCCGCACACAAATAAAAGTAAAATGTGACAAATTTATCTAGACCAACGACTTCTTATATCCACATTTGCTCATATAACGCTTTTTACTTGACAGCGAAGGGTTAACTAATTTTTGCGGCAAAAAAAATCACGAGAATGAGTAAAATATTGTCCGAAAATCGCAAAATTAGTCAAAAAAGTTGTGAAAACTCATCAAATCTTCTTGCCCATAGCTGTGTTTCAAGTAGGTTACTACATTCCTTTCTGTTGTGCTTCAAGTGATCTCAAATTTTCAAAAGAAGCTGCAATCCCTTTGGATTAAAATAGCTGGATTCTCTTTTGGGAGGAGAAAAGGAGGTAGGTTGAAATTTTTCAGAAAGGAACAAAGTTTTGGAGGAAATAAAGGAACTGGTTAGTCAGTTATTGATGGACAGGAGTAGAGAAATTTAGGTCTGGTAGATGTACAATATTTTTGTAGAACTCAAAAATACAATGATAGATTGAGTGTGGCTGATTTCTTTTTGTATTTCTTTTGATAATTTAACTTGTTTACTGTTGCAGTGCTCAAAATAATCACCAAATCAATAAAAAATTCGTATTTTTTTTACTATTACTTTAAAAAAAAGAAAATGTCTCAAAAATCTAGAATTTCCCAACTCTAAGCTCAAATTTCCCAACTTCACATATATTGGGGGGGGGAGGCTCCCCCCCCATACCCCCCCATGGCGACGCCCCTGGTTTCAACGTTAGAGGTAGTCGACATATTTATTTTTCAATCAATCAACAAAAAAAAAAAAAAAAAAAAAAAAAAAAAGCTCCTCAAGTCTTCAGAATCAAAAATAATAAAATTCAAACATCAGTCCAGACATCCTGGCACGGGACGACAGCGTGAGGAATTTCAAAGAACAGACGATAAAATATATATTCTTTGAATCAGAAATTAATAACATAATTCAATAAAATTTTCAGAACGATTTTTATACATTCAAAGTAAATCATATCTCTAATAATTAAAAACTCGGAAAATTGAATATGAATAAGTTTTATTATGACCAAGAAAAGCCTTGGTTCAGATCAGATATAGCGTTGATCACTCGCTTCCAGAATTTAATTGCATCTACATTGAAACAAAATGAAAAATAGTAAAGTAAAAAAGGGTTGCAATAATTCTTGGCGATGACTCATTTTCGCCAAGTCAAACAGAAAAAAAGGGGGTTTTAACAAGGTGTAACTTATTTGTCTTAACTGTTATAACTTATGTTTCCCTTATTGGTTTTTCAAAGTAGGGATGGTGTCAGTTTCTGGTGTTTTTGACCTTATTTATATATAAATTTTTAAAAAAAATCATGTTTAGTAATGAAAAGTATCATTTTTCCTAAATTTTTTCAACAATATTTTTTAATCTACTATACTTTGAAAAATATTAACAAGTATAAAACAAACTTAAATCTTTGTAATAGCGATTTGATCAAGAAAGAATACTTAAAATGTGAGGTACTGGGGGTTTCACCCTATTGTCAAACTGCGAAATGTTTAAAAAGCAGCGGTCTATTCTATGTGAGATCCCTAACAGCAGTTGAGGGTTAAAGAAAATTTATTAGGCTGAAATCTAGGAAAGACAACATGCGCTGATTGCCTCAGCATATATAGCTACTGATAAGTCCTTCTTGGCATCTTCTACAGCCGGTTTCTTTTTCTCACATACGCGTGAGGCTTCTAAAATTAGACCCTATACTCAATTTATTCCAAATTAAAAAAAATTACAGTTATACTCTTATACTAAACACAGCCATTTAACATTAAAAATCATTTAAGTCAGATTATTGTAATGTAAAGATATAGAACGCTGTAGATCAGATGTCTTTGTTACATTGTGCTTTTGCAGTGGCTGCTTCTACTCACAGTCTTCTAAAGTAAAGCTGTTCGATTTCAAATCATTTTAATAGTTTTGCATATTGTGTCACGCTTTTAAATTTAACAAGAAAGAAAAATCGCACGTCAAGCATAGATTATGAAACACTTTCCAACACATTCAGAATATTGTAACAAAACTTCCCAGTTTAATAAGATGAAAAATGACACCTAATAAAACAATTTCGAAAACGCATAACACGTTTAAAACCCAATTTTAGCATTTACCGTCTATTTTCGGTAAAGTATCCAAATTCTTATATGCAACCTTGTATGTGGTTTAATAGATTTGTATATATAATACATAATGCTAAAATTTAGTTCAGTCAGGAAACGTTTAACACAGTTGAAAATTCCTCTTCAGCAATTTTCATCAAAAAGCAGGAATGTATTTGAAGGCTTTTGTGCAACCCTGTATAGTATCGAGGGAATTTACACACACCCAGTAATATGCAAAAAGTTAGTTACAATTGAAAACGCACTTCCTGGAATTATCGCTCATAGACAGTAATGCAACCGAATTCTTTTGTGTAATCCCTTTCCCTGTAAATAAACGATAAATGCTATGCACGCAGCATTCTGTAATAAGTATCTTGCAATGCACCTCATTGATGTATATCAATTTCAATATATTTGAACTAGTGTAACGTCATTAAAATACATCGCAAACGATTTTCCTCTTAGACACTAATGTAACGGAATTCTTTTGAGTGTACCTGTAAACAAACTATAAATGCTACGCACTTCTTCTTCAATACCGAACATGCGATATTAAATCTTAATAACATATATCAATTACACGACAATCTGAAGATATTTAGGCAAGGTAAAACACGGCCAGACAGACCAACTGAAGTGATAAATGCTTTCCAGCTATGTTGGAAAGTGTTAAGAATGAGTCCTTATATATGACAGAAAATTTAGCCAGGATTTTTTTTTCTAGAACAAGTAGCATTTGAAAAAATTTCGCAGAAAATATATTTTATTGCCAATTTGCACTCAAATAAGTTCAGAGCCATAACAGAATGCGATTTCTTTGGGTAGATTTCATAACAAAGTTCACTTCATCCTTTCTCAAAAGCTTCATTACTGCTTCATACCTGGATGCTCGCGCACAGCTGATTTCTGGCCGCTCAATTTGTGCTTGGTGAAATCATCGATGCGTGGACACAAATGGATTCCTCTCTTCAAAAACTGGCCATTAGGATCGTTGACACGGCCATTCAGGATGGTCAATTCTTGGCCTTAATGAAATCGATAACACAACACCGCGTATGGTCATCAACCTGTAAAAGCATGCAAGGATTTCGTTACGTATTACAATTAGTAAGTACACAAAAGCTTGACGTGTGAGCTATCGCTTGGGCGCGGATTCTTTAAGATATACGTGCCCGGAATTTGGAAGAGAATTTAAAATATGCCGTCAGACGATTTCGATGGAAAGTTTTGAAGACAATGAAAGTAAATTGCATTCCACCTGTTTATTTTCCTTTTAATATGTGAATACATATTTATACCCATAAACACGTTTATTAATCATTTTATTGGCTAGTTGTTCGAGATATTAAAGTGAAGTAAATGCAAAGCTACGAATATTATCAAATTATTCATTTTTTAAAGTAGGATGGTTCTACTATCTTTAAATGTTTTACAACGAATTTATTTATACAGAAATGATTTATCGGGAAGTATTTTGGCTAACAGATAGAATATCTAATAGGCAGTATCTTGGGTTCAACTGACTAACATGATCAAATTTATATTAAAACACATATACACACATAAATAACGCCTGAATTCAACTATTAAAGGTATATACAAATATTCTCCAGACATACATACAATAAATCCCACACACACATAAATAACGCCTGCATTCAACTATTAAAGGTATATACAAATATTATCCAGACATACATACAATAAATCCCACACACACATAAATAACGCCTGCATTCAACTATTAAAGGTATATACAAATATTCTTCAGACATACATACAATAAACCCAACTGGAGTGAAAAATTAGCCAGAGCCAGGAATCGAACCTTGGGATCGCAGCGTACTAAGCTGTTTCTCTACCACTGAGCCACTCCGGCCGATACCTGGGTCTGCAATTTTTCACTAATAAACCATGTTGGAGAAAGTCATTAGCCATTTATCAGACAGCCTTGGATGACAAGACAACGATGAATAGATTTACTATGTTTATTAGTGAAAAATTGCAGATCCGGGTATCGGCCGGAGTGGCTCAGTGGTAGAGCAACAGCCTAGTATGCTGTGATCCCAGGTTCGATTCCTGGCTCTGACTAATTTTTCACTGCAGTTCGGTTTATTGTATTCATTGTATGTATGTCTGTAGAATAATTGTATATCTATATTATAAAGGACAAACATATCTGTGCGTAACGCATACGTCATTTTGCGAATGGCAACACTTTGAAATTTGAAATGAAATTTCGGTTTTGCAATTTTCTCTACTGCAAATTTTTAAACTTCTAAACATCGCACATTTTAAATTTGTACACCATCGTATAAGGAAAAAAATGCTCTTTTAAATGCAATTTGTTTGAAAGCTCTATCTCAATTTGTTTCTGAGTTATTAATTTTTTTGTAGTTTGTAATACCATTTTTCTTATAGTGGCAACAAAAATACCCCATTTTTATTGAAAGTAAACGGAAAATAGTCGAAAATATGAGATACTATATCTTTTTGTTGCCATTTTCTCATAAAACCTGAAAAAAAAATTGAAATTAAAATATGGGCTATGTCAAGAATATTGTCTGTTATTCCGTGATAATGACGTCATATGCATACTTCTCTATAGACGAAGTTTAAGACTGTATTGTAAAAGTGGATTCTCTAGCGGATGCAAATGATGCCATTTTATAAAAAATCGTGTATTTTAATTCTTAAAGCTGAATTATGTTTTGAGGAAGTGCGTCATTTTCACAGCCCAGCTGCTTTGAAATTCTTCACAGGTGAAAATGCTTCACTTTTGAGAATAATCGAAATCACACACTGATAAAACGCAATATTTTACAAAAATTTAGAGTGTCTTTTTAAAAGAGCGGTGACATGCAAATAATAGCTATTTATATTACAGAAATTGATGAGTCTCGCCTGGATGGATTTGCTTCGCCGAGTTAGACAAGCAAACAAATAATTCGTGGTTTAAAATAATATCATGTTCTTGAAGTTTTTGTCCAAAATTATCTCGAATAATAAAATGCTGTTCTTTAGGACATTCTACAATAATTTTATCAAAATAACATAATTTGCTTAATTTAATTCTTACTAATTTTATATAATTAATTCCAATCTTACTAATATATTTTTTTAAACTAAAAGCTCTTCATTTGTAGATGCGATCGCACTATCTGTTTTTTTAAATATCCCAACTTTTATATTTAATTTTAAAAGCATTTTATGAAATTTCTTCAAAATGGTGAAAATTAGATAGCTTTCATTATTGCAGACAAGAGAGAAACAATGAGGTATTTTTATCTTTATTCATGCTATTTTCTGATAAAAATGAAAATTGTTGATAAAAATTGTTGTATAGGATTTAGTGACGCAAAATCCCATTAGGAGCAGAATATTATATTAGGGGCATAATAACGGAAAATGACATACTGCTTTTGAAAACACGAATTTTTCCTCATAAATTTTCTATATTGTTTTTCCTTCTGCATGTGTACAGATACTAAGTTTCAGACACTAGGCGAAATGCTTATTTAAGGGAAAATGAAGTCATATTTAAGAGAAAACGATCATTTTCTTAGATAAAACTAAACATTTTTACACAAATGCGTCTAAAAAAAATAAATTACGGAAATTTTTACTCTTCGGAATTGAGATTAGAATCTCAAGCAAAGAGTGCGTCTGTTCACATAAAAGATGTTGCTGACAATCGTGACTTCAAGTTTTGAGTTAAAATGATTTTTAAATGATCAAATAAAATACATTTAAAAAAAAATGATGAATATGGATATGAGAAGTGCGTATGCAAATTTTGAGAAGGTGAAAATAGCTGTTTTTTATTCCGGAATACCAAGCATAAGAGCCTCAATTGATAACCACATCCTAATAACTGAACTTTATTATATTTTACTGATTAAGTATCTATTATAAAGAACAAGCGTATCGGTGCGTAACGCTGACGTCATTTTGAGAATGGCAACACTTCACGATAAAATTTCGGTCTTGAAATTTTCGATACTGCAATTTTTTAATCTTCTGACCATCGTAAATTTTCAATTTTCGTCGCATAGGGAAAAAATTTACTTTCAAATGCAGTTTGTTTAAAAACTGTATCTTAATTTACTTATGTATTATTATATTTTCTAAAGTAATTTTTAAACATGATTTTTTAAAAGTTTATCTTATCAAGTACCGGTTTCAATACATAATAATAATAATAAACAATTTGCACATAAAGCAACAAAAATTTTTCAGCATTTGTTTCTGACTATTTTTGAATAACGAAATTAATACTTCCTTTATAAACAAAAATAAAAGAATAATATTAAAAAACCACCAATCTAACATATTTGTGTAAGACAAATTAACGAAATTAATACTTCTTTTATACACAAATAAAAGAATAATATTGAAAAAACACAAATCTAACATATTTGTAATCGTACAATTTAAATTTTTAGATCACCAAATAGGATTTTCTTTTACAAATGGAATTTGTTTGCAAAGTTCATCTCAGTTTACTGATTGTGTATGGTTTTAAAAACAATTTTAAAGCGGTGAAAATTTTTTTAATTTATCGATATCGCGCGGAGCTCGATTACGAAAGATTAATCCGTTTGCCTTTAAAACAAAATAAAGAGTTCATCCTTTTTTTTTACGGCTAATATCTATTAAAAAAACTTCCTAATGAATAAATAAATAAAATAATATAAATAAAACACAAATTTAACAGACGTGTATAAGCTCTGAAATTATCAGAAGATAAAAGGATGCCGTAAGTAGCAAAACATTGGCCAAATAACTCTTAGCATGCGGCTAATAAGAAAATATCGCTTTTGATAAATTTCAAAAATTTATTTTATTGTATAATTCGTATTTTCCATATGAAAAATGCTTTTTTAATGTAAGTGGGCAATCTAAAAAAATTATTGCATATAAAAAATTATTACTTTTCAATTAAAAAAAAAAATGTTTTCACCTATATTCTTTTACCCGGGAAGCCCGGGTACGATCTCCTAGTACCTTTAATGATTAAATTTTGTTTTTAGTAAAGGTTACAATTACAATGTTATTCCGACTGTGTGCGTGGGGGGGGGGGGGGATGACAGATCCTGTAGAGCTGCAGATGGGTTGCTTGTAATCCTCCCTCCCTCCGCCCCACACACACCATCTCTATAATTCTAATAAAATTCCAAGAAAGTTTTTGGTTGTTTATTTGTTTCAGGACCGCCTGTAAAAACAGGGTCTTGAGATTTCAGCTTCGGTAAGAGTAACTCCTCCTCTCTATAGGGACCTAAACATTATTAGCGCTGAAGGTACATCTGCGAGACAGGTATAGAACAGTGTCAGACAACCAAAATGAGAGAGTCTGATATTTATTTAGATCCTACCGGAGTTTCCCGGGTTACAGAACATAGGTGAGATTATTTTTTTCTAACTCTAATAATTTTTTTACATTTAATATTTTACAATATAGGGGAGAGTAGGACACAGTGAGACAACAGCCACTTTGACACATAGTTGTAACATTTTCTCCAACCTTGCACACACACATAACGACCTCATTTTATGCGACACGTGGATGTAGTTTCGGCACTTCAGTTACCCGTCCGACAAAATAGTAAATAATTCTTTATTTTATAGTGGTTATAGTTACATAAACGTATATTTTAGAGTTTATTTCTTTCAATATGACATATATTTACTTAACCAAACCTAGCTATATCTAATAATAGACTATTTCGACAAAACGACATAAACTGTTTAAAGCGATGAAATTGATGTAACAGATGTGGCATCCATTTTGTTACAACGTAACGAAAGTACACAGTGAGACACATAGGCGTAGAGTTTTCAAAATTATTGGAGGGGCTCAGTCAGCGGTGTAGCCTGACGGTGGGGGGGGGGGGGGGGGTTGGAGAGTCAGGCAGGGGACGCCATCGAAACGAGGAATTGATTTACTAAATCATTGATACAAAAACAGTAACAGACTAAAAACAAAAATTGCAAGGAATCTAGGAATTCTGTTTCAGACAGGTTTCCGTCTTAGCAGGTAAAATTTTAAGGATTTATTCGTTGTGACTATGGAATGCTTCCGATTGATGCAGGATTCCGATATAGACTGCTTCCGTTTACACAGGTTAAACTGTATATATTTATACAGTGAAACCTGTGAAAAAGCAAATGCAAAGGACCGAAGAAATATGTTTGACAGATTTGTAGACTTTAGTAGGTACAATTGCATGGTAATCCTTCCTTCTGGAAAATGAAAAGTTTCTATTTAATACAATGTCTTGTTATAGACATTTTGAGAGGATTTAATGTACATATAACATACGTATAGCTATATATAAATGCAGCAAAATCTGTAAAAACGGAGCCTTAATCCGAAAAAATACCTTGGTCTTGTTGAAAAAAGTTACTGTCTAATTACAAGTTCTAAAAGCAAAACAACCGTCTTAAACGATACTTTTTTCCTTCCAATTTCGTCTTAGGAGGTTTTAGTATGAATATAACCTGAATAGAAGTTCTAGACACCCCCTTTCCTCCCTGAAAAGAAATGGCTACACCACTGGGCTCAGCTCGAATACTCTTTTTTGTGTAAAAAATACACTTGCGCGCGTTTTCGTGTGTGAAAAATAAATAAATAATTATTAAATAATTTTTTTAGACAGTGTTTCCGAATAATGAAATTCATTGACCTTGAAGCGGTCATTTGGAGTCGTTAACAAAGTGTATAATCAAATATTTTAGCATTTCTTGATTATGACATAACGTAAAAGATAAATGTACATGTTTATATTTGTATTAGATTTTTATTTGTAGTATTTGTTGAATGATGTATGATTTTTATTAATTTAATTTCCAAAATTTCAATGTGTCTTATAATAAATTGCCAGATAATGTAAAATTTTGAATGAATAAATATATGCCATTCATAACTTCAAGTGTAGCACCTTTTAACAGTAGAATTTTTTTTTTTTTTTTTTTTTTTTTTTTGTCTAGGTAATTAAACAAGTATCTAATATTACAGAACGAGATTTTAAATATTTTATAGCCATGAATTGCTTTAAGAAAGATCCTCAAAATATAATTGTCTTTCCATTTTTTTTTCATAAAAAGGGAAAAAATAAGCGTCATGTTCTTCGATAGTTCATCAAATTTGTACTTTTTGCTAATAAATAATAGTTGAATATTAATATTGATTACTGGTTCTAGGTGATATTTCAAGAGAATTTCAGGATACATTTACCCAGCATACTCCTATTTTTTGTGCTATCGTTTGTGAAAATTCGTGATTTATTCATCTATCGTTTGACGAAATTCCCGATTTTTACCTGCGATCGTTTGCCAAAATTCGCCATTTCCTTTTTCTTGATCATTTGTAGAAATTTGCGATTCTTTCCGCTATCGTTTGTAGAAATTCGCGATTCCTTCCGCTATCGCTTGACAAAATTCGCGATGTTTTCCGCAAACGTTTGCCGAATTGAGGAATTTTTTTCGCGATCGTATGCCGAAATTCGCGTTTAATTTCATTTCGATCGTTTGATGAAATTCGCGCTTTTTCCACGATCGTTTGCCGAAATTCTTGTTTTTTCCTTCGATTCGCGCTTTCTTCCGCAATCTTTTGCTAAAACTCGCGATTTTTTTTCACGCGATCGTTCGACGAAATTTGCGATTCTTTTTTTGCGATCGTTCCCTAATTTCGAGATTTTTTCTGCTATCGTTTGCCAAAATTAGAGATCTTTTTTCAGCGAACGTGTCCCGAAGGTAAGATTTTTTTTCGCGATTGTTTGCCGAAAGCCGCGATTTTTTCCCGCGATCGTTCGCCGATATTCGAGATTTTTCTGCAATCGTTTCCTGAAATTCGTGGGTTTTTTCTAGCTATCATTGGTTAAAATTTTCAATTTCTTTTCGCAACCTCTTGACAAAATCATGATGTTTTTCAGCAATCGTTCGACGAATTTCGCAAATTTATTCTGCGATTCATTTCTGAAATTGTTTAAGGAAATTCACGATTTTATCCCCGTGAATTTCCAGAGTCAATTTAAGACTTTAAAATAAATCCCCTTGTTTTATGACAAAAATTTATGTAATTAGGATACTTTGAATTTGTGAAATTTCAAACCTTTCAGACACTAAAACCCGGTCTGCCATTTTAATGCAGGAAAGCACTGAAATAACATAACTCGATAATATTTAATCTTAAAAGAATGCTTTTTTTTTTTAGGTGTAATCGCCATTACGTCTAATTTTTAGTCATCCGGTATAATTAAATTTAAAATATAAATTTTAATGATATAAATAAATTTAACGGCAATTTCTTATATAAAATAAATAAAAAAATCACAAGGGAAAATTTATAATGGAAAAATAATAGGTTTAAAACTAAAGAAATTTTTTTACATTCCTATGAAAAGTGAGAATATCTCACTTTCAGTTATGAAAATATGGCTGATATTTTATTATTTATTTAAAATAAAATTGCGACTAAATTGAATATTTACATTTATTCTTTAAATATAGTTTATTAAAAGAGCAGTAGTTCTAATAAGATAACTCGAAAGGGGTAAATAATTTTTTTTCCCCTTCCCACCGCTTCAAAAAACTGCTGAAAGACTGATGTCATCTTGCTAACCATAGGCGTAGAGTTTTCAAAATTATTGGAGTGGCTCAGTCAGCGGTGTAGCCTGACGGGGGGGGGGGGGGGGGGGGGGGGGGTTGGAGAGTCAGGCAGGGGACGCCATCGAAACGAGGAATTGATTTACTAAATCATTGATACAAAAACAGTAACAGACTAAAAACAAAAATTGCAAGGAATCTAGGAATTCTGTTTCAGACAGGTTTCCGTCTTAGCAGGTAAAATTTTAAGGATTTATTCGTTGTGACTATGGAATGCTTCCGATTGATGCAGAATTCCGATATAGACTGCTTCCGTTTACACAGGTTAAACTGTATATATTTATACAGTGAAACCTGTGAAAAAGCAAATGCAAAGAACCGAAGAAATATGTTTGACAGATTTGTAGACTTTAGTAGGTACAATTGCATGGTAATCCTTCCTTCTGGAAAATGAAAAGTTTCTATTTAATACAATGTCTTGTTATAGACATTTTGAGAGGTTTTAATGTACATATAACATACGTATAGCTATATATAAATGCAGCAAAATCTGTAAAAACGGAGCCTTAATCCGAAAAAATACCTTGGTCTTGTTGAAAAAAGTTACTGTCTAATTACAAGTTCTAAAAGCAAAACAACCGTCTTAAACGATACTTTTTTCCTTCCAATTTCGTCTTAGGAGGTTTTAGTATGAATATAACCTGAATAGAAGTTCTAGACACCCCCTTTCCTCCCTGAAAAGAAATGGCTACACCACTGGGCTCAGCTCGAATACTCTTTTTTGTGTAAAAAATACACTTGCGCGCGTTTTCGTGTGTGAAAAATAAATAAATAATTATTAAATATTTTTTTTAGACAGTGTTTCCGAATAATGAAATTCATTGACCTTGAAGCGGTCATTTGGAGTCGTTAACAAAGTGTATAATCAAATATTTTAGCATTTCTTGATTATGACATAACGTAAAAGATAAATGTACATGTTTATATTTGTATTAGATTTTTATTTGTAGTATTTGTTGAATGATGTATGATTTTTATTAATTTAATTTCCAAAATTTCAATGTGTCTTATAATAAATTGCCAGATAATGTAAAATTTTGAATGAATAAATATATGCCATTCATAACTTCAAGTGTAGCACCTTTTAACAGTAGATTTTTTTTTTTTTTTTTTTTTTTGTCTAGGTAATTAAACAAGTATCTAATATTACAGAACGAGATTTTAAATATTTTATAGCCATGAATTGCATTAAGAAAGATCCTCAAAATATAATTGTCTTTCCATTTTTTTTTTCATAAAAAGGGAAAAAATAAGCGTCATGTTCTTCGATAGTTCATCAAATTTGTACTTTTTGCTAATAAATAATAGTTGAATATTAATATTGATTACTGGTTCTAGGTGATATTTCAAGAGAATTTCAGGATACATTTACCCAGCATACTCCTATTTTTTGTGCTATCGTTTGTGAAAATTCGTGATTTATTCATCTATCGTTTGACGAAATTCCCGATTTTTACCTGCGATCGTTTGCCGAAATTCGCCATTTCCCTTTTCTTGATCATTTGTAGAAATTTGCGATTCTTTCCGCTATCGTTTGTAGAAATTCGCGATTCCTTCCGCTATCGCTTGACAAAATTCGCGATGTTTTCCGCAAACGTTTGCCGAATTGAGGAATTTTTTTCGCGATCGTATGCCGAAATTCGCGTTTAATTTCATTTCGATCGTTTGATGAAATTCGCGCTTTTTCCACGATCGTTTGCCGAAATTCTTGTTTTTTCCTTCGATTCGCGCTTTCTTCCGCAATCTTTTGCTAAAACTCGCGATTTTTTTTCACGCGATCGTTCGACGAAATTTGCGATTCTTTTTTGCGATCGTTCCCTAATTTCGAGATTTTTTCTGCTATCGTTTGCCAAAATTCGAGATCTTTTTTCAGCGAACGTGTCCCGAAGGTAAGATTTTTTTTCGCGATTGTTTGCCGAAAGCCGCGATTTTTTCCCGCGATCGTTCGCCGATATTCGAGATTTTGTTAACGCGATCGTTCGCCGAAATTCGCGATTTTTCTGCAATCGTTTCCTGAAATTCGTGGGTTTTTTCTAGCTATCATTGGTTAAAATTTTCAATTTCTTTTCGCAACCTCTTGACAAAATCATGATGTTTTTCAGCAATCGTTCGACGAATTTCGCAAATTTATTCTGCGATTCATTTCTGAAATTGTTTAAGGAAATTCACGATTTTATCCCCGTGAATTTCCAGAGTCAATTTAAGACTTTAAAATAAATCCCCTTGTTTTATGACAAAAATTTATGTAATTAGGATACTTTGAATTTGTGAAATTTCAAACCTTTCAGACACTAAAACCCGGTCTGCCATTTTAATGCAGGAAAGCACTGAAATAACATAACTCGATAATATTTAATCGTAAAAGAATGCTTTTTTTTTTTAGGTGTAATCGCCATTACGTCTAATTTTTAGTCATCCGGTATAATTAAATTTAAAATATAAATTTTAATGATATAAATAAATTTAACGGCAATTTCTTATATAAAATAAATAAAAAAATCACAAGGGAAAATTTATAATGGAAAAATAATAGGTTTAAAACTAAAGAAATTTTTTTACATTCCTATGAAAAGTGAGAATATCTCACTTTCAGTTATGAAAATATGGCTGATATTTTATTATTTATTTAAAATAAAATTGCGACTAAATTGAATATTTACATTTATTCTTTAAATATAGTTTATTAAAAGAGCAGTAGTTCTAATAAGATAACTCGAAAGGGGTAAATAATTTTTTTTTCAATAACGGGAATCATTTCGCATATGTTATATAATTCTCTATGTAGCAGGAGATGTATAATAACGCGATATAATCGCGCGTTTGATAAAGAAAATTTTTTCTCGAAAAAGAAACTGGTGTATAATCAGGGAAATTCCTGAAGTGTAGGAACGCTATATAAATTTAGAAAAAATATCTGCAATTCCAAAAATCTGGGAAGAGTAAAAAACATTAAATTTTCCTTTACATTCTTTCATTATATTCCCTTGTATAAATGTAAGTAAACTAGCTACAATATCGATGGTCTTAAATGTTTTTGTCTCTTAACCCTTTCCGGCGCGGAGCAATTCCGTTTGTAAAATGATGAGATGATGAACTGACACAAGAATTTACAACCGAATTTATTAAAAAATAAAAACTTGTTTATTTTCCAGTGCTTTATAAAAGGAAACTTTTAATTAAATTTTCTGAGTGTCAGTACTCTTAAAGTTTTGTGTCCTTTTTTTGTGGGCACCAGCCACTAAGGGGTTAAATGCATAATAGTTGAGACTTTTCAAAGATTAAATTTAAATATAAATTCACTTCTTAAAAATCAGATACCACCACGATCAAGTAACCTTAGCCCCATTCAAAATCGTTCATAACATTTGCTGTTACATTTTCTATATAATTAAATAAGAAGTTTGCTTCATGACTCACTGTAAGAATGAATTTTTACGGCCTCGCAAAAACTAAAGTTCAGACTTGACACGAGTATGCAGAGAAAAAAAAAAAAAAATGCAGACCCTGGCTTTTATCAGGTTGCGGCCAGTGAAAGATATCGGCCTGACTTCGGGTTTCGCGCTTGGTCCGGCCCAGGTCAGTGTAGACTTTTAATCAGATAGCTTAAGACAACACAAAAATAAATTCCTTAAAATAATAAGTAGGAATAATTAAATACTTACTATTTATTGTTACTACTACTAGATCCTTGTGAATCATCCGCTACTGCAAGTGACGGCTTGGTAGATTTAGACAATGTATATATACAAGGTGGCCATAATTAAATTGACGGTACTCAGAGTGTTCTGTAGCGCGATCCAATAAATTGGGGAGAATGGCGCCAAATTTCGTAGTAAGATTAAACAAGACGGGAGACGAAGGATTCCGCTAAAAAAATTTGTTTCAAAAATCACCGCCAGGGGAGTATGTGGCGCTATCTATTCGAAAAAGAGAGTTTCAAAAAATGAAGAATCAATACTGAAATAAAATTACCGTTTATTTTACGAATTTAGCAATTTAATCCAAGCACAAAATGGTAACAGTTTATAAAAAGCTAAAAATTTACATAAACACTGCTAAAGTTTCTTTATCTGCAATTTCACTTACAGAGCCCCAAAGAAAGCAACAGCAGAAGAAGTTCTTTATTCAAATTTCACGTTACATCTTTTGGCACAGTGCCAGCTTGTTTGTGTTGCTTTAAAAGGTAATGTACTGCTGTTAGAAACAATTTCATTGAAAGTTATCTTTCATAATGTCTCCTTCTTTAGTCGAGCGAGCTCTACTAGTCAGATTCTTTTACCTCAACCAGTGCAATGCGCCAGCCGCTCTTCGTGCTTTTAGAAACCACGAAAAAATGCATAAAGGTAACGGTCCTTTGTCAGTTAATGTTTTAAAAGCAATTGTTGAGAAGTTTGAGAAAACAGATTCTCTAAATGTTTAATCAGGCAAAGGACAAAATCCCGTATCCCAGGAAACAGTCGAAGAAGTGGCAACGGCGATTGTGGACAGAGCACCAGACAATATTGCTACCACTTCCAGCGCTCGTGGGATAACTCCGAATAATCTGCATACGCCTTATTGTACAGTATGGAAAATCCTATGAAAGGTTATCCCCTTCTATCCGTACAAGATCAGCCGTGTACAAGAGTTACGTCACACCGACCATGATAAGCGATTGACTTTTGCTCTCATTTTTCTTGCCAAAATGGAGTTGGATGATGCTTGGCCCTGAAAAATATTATGGGCAGACGAGGCCCACTTTTACCTGAATGGAACTGTAACTACCCTGAACTGCCGAATTTGGGATAACAAGTCACCAAGAGCATTCAAAGAAATTCCTTTGCATTCACCAAAGATAACTGTTTGGTGAGGTTTCACAGCAGATATGATCATAGGTCCATTCTTCTG
The DNA here is from genome assembly GCA_963932465.1 of Maratus speciosus. NCBI lineage: Eukaryota > Metazoa > Arthropoda > Arachnida > Araneae > Salticidae > Maratus > Maratus speciosus. Next base: position 418,091,836 of record OZ010800.1, read on the forward strand.
TGAGAACATTACTCCGACAGGAACTGTAATTTGTTCTGTTACCGGAGGCAAATATCGCCAAATGCTAAACAACTTTGTTATTCCGACACTTCAGCAAAGACAGTGTTGGAGAAAATCATTTTCATGCAAGATGGAGTCCCTCCACATATTGCTTTGCGGGTACAGCAGCTGCTACGACAGAAATTCACAACAGAAAGAGTCATTAGCCGCTGTTTTCCAACTGCATGGCCACCTCGGATCCCTGATCTTACACCCTGCGACTTTTGGCTATGGGGTTACCTAAAGTCCAAGGTCTATCACAGAGGTGTCCAGGACCTGGCTACGTTCAAGGATAACATATCGCGAACTGTACGGGAGATTCCTGCAGACATGTTATTCTCTGCTGTTGTAAATGCTGTGCACAGAATGCAATATGTGGTCCACAAAAACGGCGGCCACATCGAACCTGAGTTGGATGTGCTAAATAAACGGTAATTTTATTTCAGTATTGATTTTTCTTTTTTGAAACTCTCTTTTTCGAATACACAGCGCCACATATTCCCCTGGCGGTGATTTTTAGAACTATTTTTTTCGCGGAATCCTTCGTCGCCGGTTATGTTTAATCTTCCTACAAAATTTGGCTCCATTCTCGCAATTAGATCGCGCTACAAAAAACTCTAAGTACCGTCAGTTTAATTATGGCCACCTTGTATATTTGTCCATCTGCAATTTGCATTTGTATAGAAATTTTATATTATATGCTTGATTGAGGTTAGAGAATTTTTCTTCTGCATATTCTTTGGACACTAGTGTTTTTTTTTTTTTTTTTTTTTTTTTTTGTTATTGTCATCCGCTGCAACAAAACTTTAAAACCCATCTACCCCTCCCTCCCTCCCGTCCCGAGTTCTTCGTAGCTCGTAAATTGAACCCATTTCTTTTAGAGGACGGAAGGCCCCTTCTTCATATGCTCCGGAAACGTCGACTCATCTTATGTAAGGTTTTAGCGTATCGGTCAGGGTCACGTGGTCTGCGTTGAAAAAAAACCACATAGAGAGTGGTTCGCTTTTATTCACACCCCATACTAAAAGTTTTCTTAGATTGTTTTATTCGTTTATATTTATAAAGAATATATGTAAACAACAAATTTGGACGAAGAAAACTTTCTTTGAAAAACATTATACGCTAAAAAATTCTTTAAATTATTATAAATTCTAAAATGTAAGATATTTTCTATACCAGTTGGCGCCAAAAAATACAGCCCAACTTAAGAAATTATTGGAGGGGCCCGAGCCCCACGGGCCCATACAATTCTACGTCTATGGTGAGACACACAGTTGTGGTACACAGTGAGACGTGTTTCATTGTGTACGTACTATGTGGTTCTGATGTTAAAAAAAGTTATTCATTAATAAAAGAAGATTTTCTTCTCTCACTCTCTTTCTGTGTATGTGTGTGGGCGAGCGATGGCTAGGGAAATTTACTAAACGTAAGAGGCTGAAAATTTGCATGAAGGTAGCCCAAGGTCTGTCATTGTCCACCCGATTTTTAGTATTTTGAAAATCTAGAAATATTAATTAGAAATCATAAACTGCAGAAAATTATTGATAGAGTGTAAAAATGTATGATTTATGAAAATATATACATTGTCTCACAATGTGACCACTTGTGGTACACAGTGAGACAATTTCCGATACTCCGCTATGCTTCTTCTGTGCTTTTATAAATAACTTTTTTTAAAACCATTTATGCATTAATGTATAGCGTATTTGTGTAGCTTAAAGATGTAGCAAAAGTTTTTTTCAAAAGAATAAAAATCGTCGCCATTCGTTGAGTAATAATAATTTTCGTCTCACTGTGTACTACCCTCCCCTATATTTGTAAATTGCCCACTAACAACACCAATGGACATTTTTATATGAAATACGTCAATTATGTATTCAATCAAAATTTCGAATTTTATTAAAAGCGATACTTTCGTATTAGCCTCGTCTCAGGAATTAACAGCTGAAAAAAAGTCCAAGATTTTGCTACTGACAGCAGCCTTTTTAATTCTGATCGTTTCAGTGGTTTAAGCGCGCAGTTCGATTGCATACCCGTAAAATTTGTGTTTTATTTATATTATTTTATTTATGTGCTGACAAAGTTTAAATTAAGTTATGGAGTATTAGCCGGAAACAAATGCTGAACTCTTTATAATGTTTTAAGTGCAAACGAGCTAATCTTTCGTAATTAGGCTGTACGTGATAGAGATAGATTTTTTTTTTCTTTTAATCATGCTTGAAAATTATTTTTAAAAACTATAGAAAATCAGTCAATTAAGATAGAGTTTTCAAACAATTTGCATTTGGAAGAACCTTCCTTTTCTTTCACCATTCGACGGTGTAAAAATCGAAATGGTTTCATGTTTTGAAGTTAAAAAATATTGCAGTAAAAGCGAGATTTACGGGTCAGATGGGACCGTACGCGCCGTCAGTAAGGACGTCAGCGTTACACACGGACATGTTTTTGCTCTATGATAAAGGTGCTGTATGCGCATTTTATAAAAATTCATATAGGATGGTTATAGAGGTATAATTATAAAATATATATATATATTTAAAGTGCAAAGGATAGCAAGCTTCTTTACAATGTACCAAGTTAAAAAGAAAAAAAAAAAAAAAACAATCCCCAAATCGTTTTTTTTTTTTGGAAACAAGAAAGTCTTTTAATATTTTGTTCACGGTAAATCTATATAATAATAGCCTAAGCCATGTGACAGTCATCAACAGTTCCGGGTTGACCGCTTCGCTTTTTACATGCCAGCGGTCAACTTGGTAGTTTAATATTAGCCGTGCGCAGGTGATAAATCGCCAAATATTGTTTCATCGCCATCATGTCATCAGTACTGTAATAGTCCATTTCATGCGACTGTCATAAACAATTTTTCGCGTGATAAATTAAAACAAAGCTTTGATGTCGAAATTAAATGTCATGGTTTATGGTATTATTTATTACTTTTCTTTTTTCTTTTCTTTGTTTTAAAGAAATAATTGAGGGTCATAAATTTTAAATATTGCAGTTTGTGGCAATGTTTGGCTATTTATCACCTGCACCCGCCTAACATAAAAATACCGAGTTCATGATTTCTGTATCAGAAACTTCCGATTTGGCAAAGGATTGAGCAAGTAAAATAAATTTAGAATAAAAGTAACATGATACAATGCTTAGCATGCATTTAAGGGAGACCAAACTGGTCGCCAACGGCGGCTAGTATCATAATAAAAATCTTTACAGACAGAGGACATTTTCTTTCTTTCAATCAAAAGCACTTACTATCCATCAATGCTAAATATGTGCAAGTTATATTATATAAAAATTTATATAAAGGCTTCGTGGGTGGTACCAATCGTATGTCGAATGTCGTGGACGTCCATAAGAGCGCTCGGAAGACCAACAAGGAAGGTCTCCATACGGGCATACTCAGAAAAATCTGAAAAAAATACAGAATGTTCTTCTCCCATGGATATATATGTTTATAAAAAATTTTTGGCGGAACCTCGGTAGAACGTCCGTAAAAATATAATGAAAATTTCGCTTATGACCGTTTGGCGAAGAAATTAAAATAAAAAAAAAATACGCTTGTCGAATACTCTTTAAGGAAAAAACTTTTTATGTTGAATTTGTTTAAATATGTTTAATTTAAATAACTTTAGCTTTGCCATTTTTAGTTTGTTTTAACTATAGTTTTGTCATATATATTTATATGTACTTATAACGAATTTTAACTATCCTATTTTACGATCTAAAACAAAATTTAAATTGATTAAAATTGTTCCAAACTCAAAAATTGCCCCATCGAGCACTATGTCTATTCAACTTTGTTGCTATGGAAACAACTTCTTCGGTATGGAAATGTATTACGGCGGCATTATTCCTCTGGCGTTAAAAGTTATTTTTATAACCGATAAAGCCGTTTAATTTTTTTTTTAAATGTGGATTGGAGAATAAAACAATGGCAAAATTTCGTTCAAATCGACAACAAGTATAATACAAAATGTAATAATAATAAAAAAATTCTTTCATGGTTTACGTTTAAATTCATTAAATACCGCATATTCTCAAAATCAATTAACAAACAATTTTCAGATTCATTCAAATCGTTTGCTTTTGGCGAGGAAAAGTGCTGCTCGCCAAATTGCGTGCCGCTTTCGTGTTTTCACGCCAATTATTCGAAAGTATTTTATTTTTTTTACAGATTTTCTACTGTAATTCCGCCGCTAATTTTAACTGATCCTTTATCACATACATGAGTACTTTCACTAGCATTTTTTTTCAACACATTCTGAGTATGCCCAGTATGGAGACCTTCCTTGCAAGTGGGGTGGGTCCTTTTATGACCTCAGCGCAAGTTTCTGACAAATATTTAGGTAATAAAAAAAAATTGCAGTGCTTTCAGCATTTTTATAGCTGAGTTTTACACTATTTTATTACGAATTCTAAAGTTATCGCTTTTCCCATGAAAAAAAAAAAAAAAAAGATTACATTTTGATTTGGGGTCAGTAAATGACCCCACTTGGTTGCTAATGCAATAAAACTGTAATTATTAATGGTTGTAATTTTAAAAAAAAATGTATTCCTTTCAGTATTTTTATAGCAGAGTTCCACACTATTTTATTACGAATTTTTATGTTATCGCTTTCCCCATGAAAAAAAATAAATTCATAAAAAATTACATTTTGATTTGGGGTTAGTAAATGACCACCTCGTCGTTAATGTTCTGAAATATTTTGTTCCAATAATATCACATTTTCTATTTATTTCTATGGCTGCAACCCTTATATCTATAATTAAATTAATTTTAAAAGCTATGTTTTGTGTTTTATTTGATCCAGTAAGTAAATGTGTGTGTGTGTTTTTAACAATGGGCTCACTGAATGACCCCACATGGCCTTTCATGTTTCAAATTTCCACCAGGTCATCGGAGGGTTAAACAATTTGGTCGCAAGCGCATCATACATTTCAGAGCCCTTCTATACTTCATTTATGCCCCAGTTGCAACTATACTGTGTATATAGTATAAAGTTTGTCAAAGTTTGTGTTTAATTAAAGGATTTATTGAACATTTTAAGTAATTTTAATCTTAATAAGAGCATTTTCTAAATGAGTTATGTCGATTTAGGGTCTCCAAAAATTTTAGGGCCCAAAATCCAGGCAGACTAGGGCGAAAGTCTGGCTCTACCTTGCATAACAAACTCTTTATTTAAGAAAATAATATTTGACAGAGAATATATTTTCTAAAATACATTTTAAGAGTGGCCTGGAAAATTTATAGGTGAGAGGGCAAGAGCCCAGCCTCACCTTCGTGTATAGTTACTCATGCACTGAGTACCTGTAACGAATCATAACATTCCAGCTTTACACCTTCTATTAGTGGCTCCCAAAAGTGCTCGTACACTTACGAATTTCAATGAAATAGTGCTTTATCCATTAATTAAAATTAATATTTAAAAATGGATATTTAATAAAAAGATCTGTAACTTATTCTTAACAAAACTACGTAAAATATTTTAAAAACATAGTAAAACTTTATTTTGAAGAAATAAACTATAAAAAAATAACGAAAAAGTTACTTTACAAAAGTCTTCGTATACTTAAAAAATATCTCTATATATTAGTAAATATTGTAATATTTCGTCAAAATTAGTAATTAGTAGGATATCCTTTAGCATCCACAATAACTTTTAAATGTCTGGAAATAGATTTCAGTAGTTTTTTTTTTTTTTTTTTTTTTTTTTTTTCCTGCTTCAAAGTTCATCCGTTCGTCGATCATTAGTGTTTTAAGTTTGCTTTTCGTTTTAATGTCGTTTCTTCGCGCTGTAACCTCCAGTTCTCCCCAAAAATGTTCTATTAGATTTAAATAGGGCGATTAAAGTGGTGTTTTCAGAAATTGTGGACAATTATAGAGACACCTGAGGCGAACGTTGAGAGCCCTGTGCTTCGGATTGTTATCTTGATAAAAAACAAAGTTGTTTTCAATACCCAAATTTTGGGCTGATAATTTTAAATGTCTTTTAAAATATTTAAACAAAGAGCATGATTCATTATGCCATCATTAAATGCCAAATTATCTAGTCCTGATGCTGCCATGCACCTCCGCATACGGACACCTCCTCCGTTATGCTTAACTGTTCCAACTAAGCTCTTGGGATTAAGTTCTCCATTTTTTCTTCTCCACATAATCATACGCCCATCGGAACCAAAAATGTTAAAGTATCTTTTATCGACAAATAAGACATTATTCCAATATGATTCGAGTTTATTTATAACTGATTTTGCGAAGGAGAGACCAAGCTTTCTGTTTTTCGCACAAACAAAAAAATTTCTATGGGCAGAAACACCCATTTAATCCAACTGATCTCGTTGAACAGTTTCAGGTGAAATTTAAATAAAAAATGTTTCATTAAATTCTGTAGCAACTTTTATGGTATTTAATTGAGGATTTGCCACAATTTTTCTAATTATAAATTTTTGATCACGCTGCGTCAACTTTGACGGACGACCTTTTCTTACCTTGTTTCCAATCAAATTTTCTTCTTTAAAGCATTTTATCACATACTACACCGTAGAATGGGATAAATTAACTAATTTAGAAATATTCCGAACTGATTTACCACTATTATGATGAAAGAAATTCAATTTTAAAATGCTTTTAGCTATTTCTTTACGACTACGAACCATTTTAAAATAATAAATAGAATATTACGAAGAGAGGAAGCAAAAATTAAAGCCAAACGATATTTTAAATGTCACCACAATTTAAAAATAAAAATAAAGCGACAGACGATAATTTTAATTATGAATTTATTTATCCGAAAATGTTTCTGTGTGCGAAGACTTCTGTGGTGTGTTCTTTCTCTACCTCCTTCCGTTTTCATTTTCTCTCTATTCTAAAAAAAACTAACTAACGCTGTCACCGCCGCCGCCGGTTTTGATTTTTTTGTGACCGGAAGTCTTTCTTCGTCAATATTAAGAAAAATATTGCATACAAAAATATGAAAATCAGTGGTATTATAGAGAAACGTTTGATAAATACGCTGATGCAGACAGTTTTCAAATCGAAGAATTATTTTAAGAGATATTTAATGCTAAAGTTGGACAAAATCATTCCATTAAAAAAGTTTTATAGGAGCAAAAACTATACATGGGAATTTAATCGTTTTTAGATCATATTATGCATTAGAATTTCCCGGTGTGCAGACTGGATTTATTTCTTTAAGTTGACTCATTTTTTGAGGTTTTATTTCTATTTTAAATTCAAATTTTCAGCATTTCGAGAGATATTTTTTACATATTTTAGAAAATTGTATTAATTTAAACTGTTGCTAACTGTATAAACAGCGCAAACTATAACGTTTGCTTCAAATTAAAAATTATTTACACGTGAGTATTATAAATAGAAAATATAAAAAGCAGGAACTCGTTGAAAATTACGTCATAAAAACTGTATTTACACGTAAATTTTAAAAGAGAAATAATATTGTAAAATAATAAATTCATTAACATGCGTTAGGAGTCTTAAATAGGATAAATTACGTCACATTTACATCACATTACACTTATTACGTAAAATTAACAAAAAATAATATTGCAAAACAGTTTAAATTTAAAAATTGTGCGAGATATTTATTTGATATTTTGATATGATCTTTTCGACTATTTTTTGTTAGGACAGCGCAAATAATATTTTATTTCTAACAAAAGTATTTTCACGTGAATATTAAAAAGAGAAAAAAAAGTTTGGTGAAATTTACGTCAGATTAAAAACGATACATTTAAAACGTCTTATTTAAGAAAAATTTCTTTTCGCTTTGTTATAAAATACCGGGAGACAAAGACTCTGTTTACTTAATTCATTTTATATTAGCTTATTTTGAAATGTTTAACTGATTTTATTTAATCAAAGACGGAAACAGCCATTGTATCTTTTAATAGCAGCTGATTTGGCCTTAAAATTCCCCAATCAAAGAGAAATGAATAGAAACCCGTTTATAGGGAGATCGCCACTGTTTTTTAAATTATATTTTCAATCTTTCCAAATTTTTTTAAAACCGGTCAAATTAGCATGCTTTGAGTCTGCGGTGTCTGAACGGGGGTTGGCGAGCGTAGCTCATAGGGGGCAGAGCCCACTAGTTATATAAAAAGAAAGTCAGTCAATATTTAAATAAAATGTTGGATATTATTTAGAAAAATACAGAGATGATATGGAACAATATTGGACTTCACATTCGAATTCAATTTAGGGTACTTCCTTTTTACTAAAAATTTTTAAATGTACGAACACTTTTGGAAGCCACTGTATCTATACTCGTCGCTTAAAATACCCAGCCAGTTAATTGTAACACTACACGTTTAATAATTATGACATGTAAAAAAAAATCCGTTATTCACGAGTATCCGCCGAAACAAGTCCAGCATATTTGAATCTGACACGAGGCCTTGACCATATCCCAAACGAAAATCATGCCCGACATGCTACGGTAAGATTGCAGCCTGATCTCTAACCCCTGCTCCGAGGAGCATAATCAAACCGACACAGGATGCTGCAGAACGAAAACAAAAAAGAAAATGATTTCGTTTGACAATCACTTCTGCCGAGAAGTGGAGAAATAATGTGATGAACGTCCAGTAACGGCAAGGCCCTCCGGCCATCTTTGAGGATGAAGATGACGCCCACGTGACCTTGTCTTACCGACCTTCCTTTCTCACGATCCCATCACCTGTATCGAGTTGCAGAACACCTCAACCCACCCCACCCTCAAGCACTGGAGGAATTGCGTTGATGAGGGGCGAGATTATAGTATGAATGAAAAAGAATTCTTAGAATGTTGGTTAGATAAAAAATGTATCGAGTGATGTTTTTCTCCATTTAAAACATGCTGCTAACAACTAAACTTAACACTTTTGATGTTATCGCAACACGTTGAGACAAATATATACACAGGTAATTTAAAACTCCGCGCAGTAACTTTAAGGGTGGTTGAACACACTATAACAAGGAATTTTTGGATAGGAAATTTGGATCAATATAAATCTATTCAGTCAAAAATACAGAGTGTCTCACACCAGTACTCGACTCGGATCTTCATAACTTTAACAATAATGAGAATGACGAAATTTCGAACAGACTTTCCTGTCTTTGTGTAAAATGTATCAATATCACAAGAAAAGTTGCGCGAGTGGCCACTATCTGCATCCAAATATCACTGAAATAGGTGCTCCGTACTTGTGAATGCAAGTGAAAGTACATGCGGTTTTACATACAGAAATATTATACACCTTCCTCACTTTTCATGATGACGTTGTGTTTCACACAAAGCACTGTTGAAAATTGCTTTCAAAATAAATAAAGTTATGAACGATGGTGGTGTTCAGATCGAAGGAGGCATACTTTTTTGAGTGAATACATGGATCAAAAATTACTTATTATAGTGTGCTCTACTAACTCTTAAAGTTTGTACGTGGAATTTTTTATTCTATATTCAAAATTAAATATAATATGTGTAGGGGAAATGACGGCAAGATGACGAAGTTGGTAACAAGACAAGTTTTCCCCCGTCTAGTCCATGCGTTTCAGCTATCGGGTCAGATTCGGGTTGATCCCACATTCTATAAGAATGTCTTGAATGTTTGCTTAATGAAAAAAATCTATATGTTTGAATATTAATAACTATTTATATGTCTTCCTTTTTATTCAAAAAGATAAAATTGGTATTAGAGATATAATGATAGGTTACACTGTAAAAAAAATACTGCTAGTTTTCCGGTAGGAATCGGAAAAATAGTTGCCCTTATCGTACCGGAATAATTTCCGACCCAGCTCGGAATAAAATCCGTAAAAATAAGGAAATAGTCAGTAAAACGGTATTTTATGGATTTTATTCGATTTTACGAATTTTATTCCGAGCTGGGTTGGAAATTATTCCGGTACGATAAGGGCAACTATTTTTCCGATTCCTACCGGAAAACTGGCATTATTTTTTTTTACAGTATACTTTGTATAAAAATATAACTTAATTTTCTTTCAATTCAGGTTCGGGCCGGGTGGTCGGGAACAACGCGACTCGTGCATAGTAGCAACACCTGACCTGGTACAGGAGATACCTTTGCTTGAAGTTTATGGTCCTATAAATCATGTCAGAGCAATCTGTGAGTAGATGTGAGCTGTAGTCTGTATTTCTTTCAAACTCTTTGCTCGCGGGGGAAGGGAGGCATAAATTTAAAGAAAGTAGTTTATTAGTTCTAATGAAACTCTGAACTTTTACCAGGGGTGATAGACTTTTTCCGGGGATGCACTGCTCTCTCCCCTAGAAGCTCTATGCGGAATAGTGATGATCTGACTCAGGGGCGTAACACGGGAGTTAACAACGGTTACGATACCAATACATCGGAACCTAATTTTAAAAACTAAGTGGGGACTATTTCGCATTAAGTAAAAGCATATGCAAGGATTGTAGATGGCTCATCACATTATATTACCGGGTCTCAAAACTTCTGTGCACGACTCTGCTCTGATTCGTCTAATAAAACCTAAATCGACATATAAACCTCTGCACCACGGGATCAAGAGAATTATTTTTCATTCAATATCCTTCATAGTTATTGTTCGATATTTATGAATTTGAAATGCTTAAGCTGTACCAAATCTGTCCTAAAAAGTCGATTCATGATTCTAAATGAAAAGGAAACATAAATGAATGTTGTCTATGATAACTTTGTATTTTTAATTTTGTAATTTTTTTTCTATTTTAACTTAGCTGAAGCTGGGTAAGATGAATTTGGTCTGTTAAGAGGCTACTTCAGTCGAACGAAAAGATCCGTTCGCTAGCGCTAATCCTATGGAAGAAATTTATAAAGATATCTCGGTTGCATTTCAATACTTTTTAATGTTTTTTTTTTTTTTTTTTTTTTTTTTTTTGCATTGGATATCTGAGATCGATCTATACAAAGGCCGCTTTTTACGTTTTCAATTTTCTTTACATGTATTTTTTAAGGGGACACTTTCATTTTCGGAACCGGTTCCGGAAGGGAAAGCATCCTCATAAAAAAAAAAAAAAAAAAAAAAAATCAGCAATCGAAATTGAAAAGGTAAAAAACGGCCTTTGTAAAGATCAATCTTAGATATCGAATGCAAAAAGAAAAAAAAAAAAAAAAAAAAAAAATCATTTAAAAATGCTGAAATGCGACCGTGATCTCTTTATAAATTTCTTCCATAGGATTAGCGTTAGCGAGCGGGTCTTTTCGCGTGACTGAAGTAGCCCTTTAACAGACCGAAGTTCAGCAAAAATGCTTAAATCATGTCGAAATTTAAACGTGAAAGAAAAATTATGTGCTAAACGTAGATTATGAAACAGTCTCTAACACTAGCAGAATACCGTAACAAAACTTCACTATTTAATATATATACTACATAGTATTAAAAAAATAGTTTAAATGGGAAACGCATAACACAGTTGAAAGTCCCCCTTCACCAATTACTGTCAATAAGCAGAAATGTACTCGAATCAGAGCCCGATTAACCTCTGAATTTACGGAAGCACAGTCTGATTTCGGTGCCCCCTTTCAATCGAGAAGAGTTTTCTAAATTCGACATATTGGAAAACTCACCAATATTAATCTAAAAAGTGGCTCAGTTGAGTTCACATATATTTCATTAAACATCTCTTTTATGTTCCCCATACACAGAAGTTGGCTACCATGTACAATCAAGAAAAATGTGCAAAAATGATTTAATAATAAAAATGTAAGTTGGATAAAAAGGTTGAATTCAACACGTATGCATAACGTAAAATATCGTTTTTAAAAATAAAAATAAAATACTTTTGGCATTAGTTAAAATTATTAATATTTTATGTTGTGTATACAAGTCAAATTCAATAATATTCAAATTCAATAATATTCAAATTCAATATCTAAAATAAACATACGTCTAACAATCTAGCATTACAATTACAGTGAAACCTCCCTGTGAGACCACCTCCAATAAGCGACCACCTCCCTGAACGACCATTTTTTCATGGAACGAAATTTATTCCCATAGGCTCAATACTAATTTTATCTCCCTTCAGAGACCATCCCAGTTGAACTCCCTCCATGAGCGAGCCATTTCTTTGAAGAAAATGAAACAAATTCCGTTTTCCCCTGATCGCTTGCAGAAGGTTTTATTAGAAAAATAATTCCAGAGAGCGCATTATTCATCAAACTTCTAAACTGTTGTTTAGATTTTCTTTTTTTATTCTGCCAACTTTTAAGTGCTTAAACCCCTTTGCGCCTTTTTAGGCAATGAATTTAACTCTGGTGGCCAATTAAGAATGACAGTCAATAAACTCCCCTGCCCTGTTCTGTCAGGAAACTCTCACAGGAATAGATAAATTAATGAAATCGTCATTATTTGTTTCTGTGCAAAAAAATTGCATTTATTTACTGAACTTCGAAAGGACTTAGAAATAAAAGTTATAAAAGAAAAAACCATAAAATCAAAGTAAACGTCACTGTATTCATTTTTTAAACCCCGAAGTAATTAACTTATGTAATTAACTTTTGTTTGATACTTAAATTTTCATATTTTTTCCTAATGTGAAAAATAAATTTTAGTAACATTAATTGTTACTTTTTTTCAGCAATTAAAATCTAGATTTAAACATGACCTCTGTGAAGATATTGTTATAACTCCACATTTAAAACTAAAAGTTTGGCTGGTGATGTAAAAGTGGCAGTACATTGGGATGCTGCACAAAACACAATGTTATTATTGAGCTCTCATCCCATTGACTGCAAACAGATTCAAAAACAGTACAGATGAAATTTATTGAAAACAGTTTGACATAATATAATGATGGGGTGGGCCGCTTAGAAAAAGCGTGTCTTTACACAGTCAGAGTATCAGGCCGAATGATACACTTGCATAATAATCGTATGCCAACATTCATTGAAATACCAAGCCAATATGAGAGTTAAGCAAACGCCAAATTATCCGTTGCATAGAAAAGCAATGGGAGAGAATTTAAATTATTGGCGAATAAATTGATAAGGACAAAATCACGAAAATAACTCAAGCAACCCTACCGAAACATTAACACTCCGTTAGAACTGTTTACATTACAGATGACAAATATTATTAATGATAAAATTTATTGCCTGAGTTATTCCCCTTGTTAATAAAAATGATAGCTTTCTTTTAATAAACAGAAGTAAGGAAATTACCCACATAAATCACGCATATAAAATAGATTAGTATTAAAATTTAATATCGAAATGACAAAAATGTAATTATCGTAAATCAAGTATAATTTAAGCTGTTGACTTGCAGATATAAAATAGCGAAATCAAAATGATAACGAATCATTTCGTTAAAAAGACATGTTTATTATTTAATGTTTTACTTCCGCATGAAAGAGACGAGAAATAAGCCTGAAATTACTTTTTAACAAATCCATTTCTGACTGATTATTGATAATATACTGATGACTGATGAATATATGATGATTGCATCATCATAACCTCCATTAAGACTAAGAGACCACCTCTCGGAGCGACCAATTTTTAATGGAACAGGACGTGGTCGCTTTAGGGAGGTTTTACTGTACAGCTCAAAAAATTCAATAAAAAATTTTGCCCTCCTGGTTTCGCAATATAAGGCCCCTTGGGAATGTTCTAAGGGAAGCACGTGCTTCATCGTGCCAATTCCGTAATCAGGGCCTGACTGGAATTCTTTTGTCCAGCCCTGTGTGCAGGGTGGCTACTAAATACTGTAACACGCCAAAAAATACGAATTAATTTTAATCATTTGGTAAACCAATATATTTATCTATTTTAGCGTTTGGCAACCTTCTATTAGTGCAGGCGAATTTTGTTGTAAAGCGAATATTTAAAATTATTTTAAAGAGGGAAGCCAAAAGAATGATGATTAAACAACTCTTTGATCGAAGGTTGTCCTCAGGTAAAATCTTTAAGCAATTAAAACGCCTTGGTTTTAATGGAAGATTTATATATAAAACTATAAATCGATTATTGGATACTAATAGCTATCTAAAGGTCGATCTAGGTCTGGTCGTCCACGCTCAGTTCGCACAATAGAGCGCATCAAAAGAATTCGCGAAAAGGGGTGAAGAAATCCACAACACTCTGCAAATAAAATGGCTGCAGAAGAGAACGTGAATTGCAGAACTATGCTAGTTATTACAAAATGAAGATCTGGGATATTGCCCTTATCGCAAAAGAAAAATTCAATGTTTGACTGCTGCACAAAGTATAAAAAGATTACAAAGAAGGAAGAAATTGATGAGGCGGCATGTTAGGAAAAGTGTTCACAGAATAATATTTTCTGATGGGAAGCTATTTTGCACTGAACAGTGATATAATGCTAAAAATGATGTCGTATATTCAGCAACCCTCGAGGATATGCCTGAAACCTTTCGAATTGTTAAATGCTTTCAGAACAAGAATTCTGTTATGGTTTGGGCTGCAGTGTCAAACAATGGAAAATTGCCTTTGAAGTTCATCGATAAAGGGATAAAATTCAATGCGGATATTGCAAACAGGACATATTGGCCATACATTTATTGCCACATGCTGACAGGTTGTATCCCAAAAAGAATTGGATATTTCAGCAAGATTTTACATCTTCGCACCGAGATAAATCAACACAGGCTTGGCTCCCTATCACCTGTCCGAACTTTATCATGCAAGAAGATTGGCCACCTTCTTCACCGGATCTAAATCCTTTAGATTATTGCGTCTGGGGATTTTAGAGGCTAAGGTATATAACTACAAACACAGAAGTTTGGACTCTCTCAAAACTTCCATATTGCGTGAATGGTACCGATTACCTCTTAAAATGATTCGTGCCGCAGTCGGACAATGGCACAAGAGATTATATTAGGTAATCGATAAAGATGGAGGTCAATTCGAGTAAAATTATTTCCCGTTAAACTTTCATCTCTGATGTTCATCATATTAGTGTAATTATCATTTTCTATTTTATATTTGTAAAATAAAATGACTGAATATTTGTAACAGTATTTAGTAGCCACCCCGTAGAATTTATGCACACCCAGTAATATTCAGCAAATTAGTTAAATTTTAAAACGTTTACAACAACTGAAAATGCTCTTCCAGCATTTATAGCTCATAGACCTATAGACTGTACTGCGACTGAATTATTTTGTGTGTCCCTGTAAATAAACTATATAAAATGTTACGCATACCATAAAGCATCTTGTAGTGTGTTTTGTGTCTATAGTTTGAAACAGAGTAACATCACTAAAACACATTGCAAACGATTTTTCTCCACCATAAAACACCATAATATAATGGTCCTTCTTTCTTTTGAGTGTCTCTGTAAACGAACTATACATACACGGAAAAAACTGTTTTGTTGAAATTACTAAATTTTGGTTCATATAGCTCCATCCAAACATTTTGGTTGGAATGACCAAATTTTGGGTGGACTAACCAAACGATTTGTTGAACTAACAAAATAATTTGATTAATCTAACCAAAATTTAATCATTTTAACCAAATTATTTGGATGGAGCTATATGAGCTAAAATTTAGTAATTTCAACAAAACAGCTTTTTCCGTGTACTACAATATCGAATTTGCCATCGTAAAACTCCGTAACATTTATCAATTACTCGACAATCAGAGTATATTTACGTGAGTTGCAGCTCGAACAAGCAGACAGACAGATGGCCCAGACAAACCGAATTCATAAACACTTTTTAAGTATGTTGGAAAGTTTTAAAAAGGGGTTTTGCTTGGTGTGCAAGGCCGAAACTAAGGGAGAGCAGAGGGGGCATGTGCCCCGGGCGCCAGATGAAGGATTATACCTTTGGAATGGATCATTTTCTTCTGATGGACTTCTGATGGATCTCAGCCTGCAGCACTTCTACAAAAATAAAGATTATAAACATGAAAAAAAAAGGTTAAGATAAATATTTTTGGCCAGGACCCCTCGTACGAGACAATTTTTTAACAAAATCGACGTAAAACTCAATGTTTTGTAGAAATTCACTCGGGCCGGGCTCGGGCCGAATTTTTAAGTTTTTTATCGGCCGTGCTCGGTTCGAACTTTTAATTGTTGTATCGGGCTGGGCTCTTTTTCTTCTATGAGTCGGTCCGGACCCGGGCCTGGATAACTCGGCCCGTGCAGACCTCTGATTAACGTACCAAGCATTTAAATAAATTAAAAAAATGGTTCAAAGCTTTGCAGTTCATACTGAGAAAATGTCTCAGTCTATGCATTGCCTTAAATCATAGATTTTAAACTGATAATAGCAAGTGTAAACATGTTATTGATTTTTAAACTAACTAAAATTAATATTGCACTTTTAGTCGCCATATATCAAGTTTTACACAATGAAAAGCGTATAAATAGCGCCTGTGTATAACGGAAATTTGGCTGAAATGATTATTGAATTTCATCTTAGCGGGTTTCATTATATTTTGCTAAACTTTCGTAATTAAACTTGATATTTTCTACAAATTTCGGAGGGGGCTGCAGCCCCATCATCCTACCCCCTGAATAGGCCACTGGATCTCATTCTAGAAAACTCTGACCATTCAACTGAAACTTAACAAATCGGAGATGCCTTTTCCTTAAAAAAAGAAAAGAAAAAA
The DNA here is from genome assembly GCA_963932465.1 of Maratus speciosus. Lineage (NCBI taxonomy): Eukaryota > Metazoa > Arthropoda > Arachnida > Araneae > Salticidae > Maratus > Maratus speciosus. Next base: position 418,108,471 of record OZ010800.1, read on the forward strand.
AAATCTTTATTAACGTTTTGACACTTTCTCATCAAGCAACCTTGAACTTGTTTCGCGGAAATATTGACGAGAAGTGTCTTATAAAAAGTACGCGTTATTTCTCCCCTAGACATAATGACCGAATGAGTCGGCAGAGGAGGATAAAAAAAAGAGAAATTAAAGAGATTGATCGCTAACTTCGAGACAAACCCAGTTATGGAAGGGAGGGGAAAGAAAAAACCAAAGTTAATGAAAAGTCGAGTAAAACTCGTTCTGTCTTCTCTTTGATATAATAAATTACGGGCTCCTAGAATATCAGTTTCCTGTACATGTTTCTACAGGTTCGTAATATGATTTAGTTCCGATAAAAAGAAAACTTTTAGCCTAGTGGCAGCATAAACCTGTTAAATGGTGCTTTAAAATCGACACGTATTGATTTCAGCCTCAATAAAGCAATACAGTACATTTCTTTATCATATCCGCACAGCTTGAAACCAGAGATTTTGCTTGTTTAAAAATTTTTTTATCCATTTTCGATCCTATCTGAAAATATAATTTCAATCTGTTCAAAAAATGCTTTCTGTGAAATATAAATAAGTTGACTCTCTTATTCAAAAAGAAAAATAAATAGTCTTTAGAGTAAAATAAAATATGAATTATGCATAGAAATAACATTTATATTTTAGCACTAGAACGGCCAAAGTGATGATTTTGTCCGGTACCAAAGAAACACATTTCGATTCGAACGAGAAATTTATTCATAAAATATGTTAAATATATACCAGGGTTGCCAGTTTGGCCTCCAATTTTAATTCGAAATTTCAAATTCAAACCGTAAATTTCGAAAGAAGAATTTTCCCTTGATGTGATCGATAGATGTCTCTCAGTAAATAAAGTATAAAATACTATTCTTTATTTCAGGTGTGAACTCGAAATTTCTCACTAAAATTGGAGGCCAAACTAGCATCCCTAATATATACCATACACAATTAAATGAAATAGTTTTTTAATTAAAATGCTGGTGTAAAATATTTTTTGCAAAACTGGAATAAAAATTCCGGCCGTAAGAGTGTTAACCTCACCTTCTCATAAAGTTTTACATTCAAAATATTTCATCAAACGCTAAAATATATTTCATGCTATTTGTAATTTTTATCAGCTTGTATCGTTACATTTTCGTATATGTTATTTAGTAAGATATTTACTCTATTTTTTTTTTTTTTTTTTTTTTTTTTTTTTGTTTCGAACGCGGTTTGAACCCGAGTCGAAATACATATCTCAACGCTTTTTGAAGTAATAATGGCCACCTGACGCGAACGAGGAATCTTTTATAGCTCAATCAAAAAATAAAACTTAAACGCATTTAAATTAAAGAACCCCCCCATATAGCTGAATTGGCCTATCCTTTTTTACAACAAAGTTTTTTCTACAAATGAAAATAATAGCTACTCTGTCAATAAAAAAAGAAGATGATAATTCATTTAAACCCCGATAATACGAGTCCGGTTAAATAGTAATATCAGATAAAAGTTTTTTAAATTCCCCGCAAATCGCAGCATTTTATAACGAACATGTCTTGTTATGACTTGACACAGTAAGCATATGCCTAGACGCAGGGTTGGCGAACATATGGCACGCGTGCCAAAGTTGGCACGTAAGAAAATTTCTCAGGCACGCAAACAAATTAAATTGGATAGTCAATATACAGATAAAATTAATTTTTTATTTCTGTTTTAATTAGCAAAATTTTTCTCCATACGGACTGAGTATCGCAAATAGTGCAATCATTTTTGCATGAATTGGCACATAAAGAGAATTTTCTTTTCCTGTGATGTTATGCAGCGTTTGCGACATGTACTTTGCACACTTAAATTCATATAAAAGGGCAATAACGGTTATCCGTATTAACTGAATAAAATCTTGGTTTTGGTATATGCACCTTTTTATATGAATTGAAAAAGGCTGGTCTTTCAAATGAGTTTCATTAGAGAGTCACTGTAATAAAATGGCACTTAAGTTATGTATATTTATAATATATAAATATATATATATATATATGTACCATGTATAAAATATTCTCCATCGAATGTACAACAGCATTAAACTCATCAATACATTATAATTGTAATAAAACACTCATACTACATTATATATTAAAACACACATACACACATAAATAACGCCTGCATTCAACAGTTAAAGGTATATATAAATATTATACAGACATACATACAATATACATACATAATTATACAGACATACAACATCAGTGGTTAGAGCAGCAGTCTTGTATACTGTGGTCCCGGGTTCGATTCCTGGCTCTGGCTAATTTTTCACTCCAGTTGGGTTTATTGTATTTATTGTATGCATGTCTGTATAATATTTATATATACCTTTAACTGTTGAATGCAGGCGTTATTTATGTGTGTATGTGTGTTTTAATATATATTGTAGTATGGGTGTTTCATTATAATTATCGTAGATCGATGTAATAGTAAAATCTATTCATCGTTGTCCTGTCATCCAAGGCTGTCGTATAGATGGCTGGTGACTTCCCCAACAGGGTTTATTAGTGAGAAATTGTAGACTCAGGTATCGGCCGGAGTAGCTCAGTGGTTAAAGCAGCAGTCTTGTATACTGTGGTCCCGGGTTCGATTCCTGGCTCTGGCTAATTTTTCACTCCAGTTGGGTTTATTGTATTTATTGTATGTATGTCTGTATAATATTTGTATATAACATTATAATTGTATTGTTTAATTCAACTATTTAATTGTTTAATTATAACTGACATGTTGCATTAATTATAAGTCAAAAATTACTAAAATAGAAGTTTGTATTTTTTTCCTTATTAAAGTACTACCACATAAATGAATCTTATTTAGGAATTGAAATTTTATAATTTAATGGCTGAATCCAATATACAGAGAAATTGCATTTTGATTTCTAATACTTTTTAACTATTAATTATTACTGCATGGAAGGAACGGATTTTCTAAACAGTGTGTTGTATAAACATAGTGCGCTGCAATTTCTTTTATGTAAATTTTTGGCACGTTACACTGCTCATAGAAATTATTTGTGAATTTTTGGCACGTGCTCGTAAAAAGGTTCGCCATGCCTGGGCCTAGAGGCTCTCAAAAAATTTCTAGCGTTTTAATTTAAAAACTTATATTTTTCTATCGATAAAAAATATAACAAAAAATGTTTGAAAGATATTTCATATCAAATTATTATTTGTCCCGTCATTCCCCTAAAATCACTGCAAAATGCAGAACAAACACATATTTGCATCTTGTTAAGAATGAAATATGCAAACAGCAAATCTTGTGCAAAATCTGATTAATGAGATTTTGTATGAAAATATAGGACCAAAAAGAAAAGAAAAGCCTAATAAAATTTCTCTTGAAATATTCATCGTTATCGTTGGAAATACTATTTTAATTTATATAATATTATTAACACTAAAACGACCGGGAATTTTACTCAAGTTTTATAAAAAATATTTCGCACCGGAATTTTTATTTAAATCTGTTTAACATATTTACTTAAAATTTTTCATCTTTGTGCCTTTTAAACTGATAACATTTTTCTTCTTTGTGTCTTTTAAACTGATTTTGCAAAGAAATTTCTGCTTAGAATCGAAATATAAGGTGTGTCCCACCTAAATAAAGCCACTGTGATTGTGTGCTGTAACTGGACATGAAACAAACCAATAAGAACGAAACAAATATATTAAGAAAGTGTATATACAAATACATATTTACAGGGAGTAACTCATTCCCTGCCTTATCTGGGCAGGAAAAAAAATGAATTTGTAAAAAAAGAGGGGGGGGGGATGTCCCGCCGAAATAAAGCCACTACAGTTGATAGACAATATATCCGCCATGGTTATATATGACTTGTAATATACGATGTGGCATACCATTTACCAATCCTTAAGGGACAGTAGCATCAATATTCTCCCACACTTCAATCATGACGACCTTCAATTTTGCCGCAGACTGAAACTGTCTACAATTGGCATATACAGCCCTACTGAGGATGCCTCACACATTTTCTTGCGTATTGAGATCAGGGGAAATGGGCAGACCATTCCATGACATGCAGCTGATTATCCAATAACCATTCCCAGGAGGATTTTGCAACGTAAATGGAGGTCTTGGCCTTTTGGGAGATCCAACTTAGTCCAACAATTCTCCTTGAAAATGGCAGTAAATGGTTTTCTAGCATTTCTTGGTAATCGGTAGCCTTCATGCGACCTGAGAGAAAAGCCAGGTTATGTTTATCTCCATAGCCGAAGCCTCCCTACACCATTAATGAGCCTCCACCTTGCTGTCTTTTGGGCAAAATTTCCGCTTCTTTCCTCATGTCATACCAATAGAAAGCAAAGCCTGGCCCATCTAGATTAATTTGTTTCTCATCTGAGACTATAATACGATGCCACTGGCCCTTCCAGGTTTGATGATATTTGGCCCAATCGACTCTCCTTTGCATGTGGATAGTTTTCAACATGGGCTGCTGTTTCCTCTTCGTAAATCGCAAGTTGCTTGTACGTTTTTCAATTCGTGATATGGTTGATTTTGTCGCAGGTATGTTATCCTCTTTGGTTTCATTTGCTTAGATATTGGTCTATGTGAATGATCTTGTTCCTTAAAAACTGTTATTTGTCCCTTCTCGAACTTTGATAGCTGGGTTTTCTTTCCCATTGCAATACTGCAGGAGAAATAGAAAACACAGCCTTGTAAAGTCTGCACAAAGTTCGACTGGCACAGAACAAGTATTTGAGAATTTCCTGACGTCATAAACATGTTAACTGCAGTAGTTCGAATGTCGGTAGTCAACAATAAACACTAATATTGGCAGTGGCTTTATTTCGGTGGGACACTTTTCCCAATGTTTTTTTACACATTCATCTTTTTCTCCTGCCCAGGTGGGGCAGGGAATGAGTTACTCCTTGTCCATATGTATTTCTATATAGACTTTCTTAATACATTTGTTTCGTTTTTAATTGTTTGTGTCGTGTCCAGTTACGGCACAAAATTACGGTGGCTTTATTTCGTTGGGACACACCTTATTCATATGGTACGGGTCAGAATGACCACTCATGGTCTTTTTAGTGTTAATGGCATATATTTTTTGAATCTGGGAGAAATGCTTTGAAAATTGAATAATTTTTTCGTGCGAATTTAATATGTGGCTTTATATTTCATTTATAAGTGAAATTTAAAGGCTAATGTATTTTAAAATTTGGACTTGGATTCAAATACCCGAAAAAGTTTTGCAGCTTGCCCAAATTTTTCAATAAATTTTACCTTTAGTTAGGCGGGAGATACAGGGAAGGATACACAAACATGGTGGCATTCACAACGTAATTACAGTTAGGGGGAGGGGCTGATGGGCTTACCCGAAGTATCTTAATCGGACCCTCATAAAGAAATCAGTTATAACGAAGTCCTCATATTAGAGATGAGTTTGGACTCTTTTTTTTCTGGAGCCTGATCCCGATGATTTGAAATCCGACAACGATACCGAAAACGCGCAGAAGAAAATTGTTAATAATATTTAAAAATTGTTTCGCATTTTAAAATGCTAAACAATAAAAAATGTTAAGCATTATTACTTTTGTTTCTCATTTAAAAATTTCTTCTTACATAGAAAGAATACTGAAAAAAAAAATGGGGTCTCAAAATTGAGTAAAATCTACTCCATTTAAAATACGTCACATAGTCTTTCCCGCTCAAAATAATTAGCAAGAAACATTTAATCGATTATTTTTTAAGGAAATATAGCAAAATTATTCTCAAGATACCCAAATCAAATATTTTTATGATATTTATCATTGTTTTCAAGCTTTTTAAAATTATTTTAAAATATTGTGCCTAATTTAACATTTACTACATTAATGAACATCTTTTATGCCGCCATGAATGAAATAAACCATTAAAAAGTTCAAAATTACCGTTTCGTTTGAATTTGATAACATGCGAAATTTCAAAAATGAGAAAGCATAACACTAGATTAATTTTAACACAATTATTGGTAAATAAATCATATCAGATGTAAATTTCCAACTGGGCAAAAAATGCCCGGACCGGGATTCGAACCAGGGATTTCATGGCTGAATCCGAAATGCTCTACCGTCTCAGCTATCCTGGAAGAATCTGGTGGAACTTTTTCACCTAGCTAACCTTATTGATTATAGCATCTGGTCTGAAATCTCGTTCAGCTCAACAATATAAATCGCAGGTAATGGAAATCCAAAAATCGCTGGATACGTAATTACACTAGATTAATTTTAACACAATTATTCTAATTTGTAAATAAATCATATCAGATGTAAATTTCCAACTGGGCGAAAAATGTCCGGACCAGGATTCGAACGAGGATCTCTGCGATTTATTCTGTTGAGCTGAACGAGATTTCAGAACAGATGGTATAATCAATAAGGTTAGCTGGGTGAAAAAGTTCCACCAGATTCGTCCGGGATAGCTCAGATGGTAAGAGCATTGGTGGCTTCAGCCAGAAGATCCCTGGTTCGAACCCTGGTCCGGGCATTTTTCGCCCAGTTGGAAATTTATATCTGATATGAGAAAACATACGCTTCATTTTTGTCCAAACATATACTCAATTCGATATGAGTACATCGATTTACGCATTTCTGAGAACTTTGCTTTCTTCAGTGAAGATTTTATCAGAAATCGACAAAAGTCACCATTCTCATTCTTTGAAAATATCATTGTACAATTATGGCAGAAAGACAAGAGTTCTGTTTTCTAGTCATCCTGGAACAATGACTTCAAATAGAAAGAAAGTACAGACAGACAAGGGATATTACATGGCTTTCTTTATGTTATATTAACACTGACCGCGCAAAGGCTTCAGAATCAGATATCTCATTTATAACAATTCTATTCCCTTTTTAACTTATTGTCAGAGGATTTTAAAGTACTGTTAGAAACATTCTTGTTTCTCAAATATCAAGTTTTATTTTCCCTTTATTTCAATTTGTGAATAAATAAAATTTTCCCTTTGAGTTCCAGCCCGCCCGAGTCGGAAGACTGGTATAAAAATCTAGTCGGCCCGGACCCGAGATTGGACTCATCCCGTCTCATTCTCGCTTTACGCTAGTCCTTTTAGCCTTATAATAAGCTGTTTCAATCACTACTACTAATACTACTACAGTAAAACCTCTTAATCACGCACACCTGGGGAGCACAGAATTTATCCGCTATTTGCAAGTGTCCACTTTTCAGAGGCAAAAGCAGACAAATATGTAGGTGTTGAGGATCGAAAAATTGTCCGCTAAATAGAGGTAGTAATAATAATAATAATAATAATAAATGGTTAAAGGGAGTAATGAATCTCTTCAGACCAAAACAGCGGCAGTATCACACCAAATCCCTTTGCACTTTTTTTTAGGTGCGTTCGTAATTATATAAATACGTAGCACCTATAGTCGTCGTTCAGTCCAAAAACTAACAGAGCAAAAACTACCCAACCGAATGGTCTGAAATTTTAAATATAGGATTGTTGCAAAATTTTGTCGAGCCATTTCAAATTTTATCAAAGTCGGATGTATAGTTTAATTACAGGACATTCAAAAGTTTTTCTTTACATTACGGCCTATGGGAAAAAATTATTGCAAGTGCATTTTATTGATGTTACAGTCTTCCGAATGGTCTGAAATTTTAAATATATAATTGTTGCAAAATTTTGTCGAGCCATTTCAGATTTTAAGAAAATTGGATGTATATACAGGGACAGTCAAAAGTTTTCCGTTACATTACGGGGAATGGGAAAAAAATTATTGCAAGTGCATTTTAATGATGTTACAGACTATGCACTTATGAAGTGCAAAAAAATATTCATTCAGTACAATATGGGGTGCAAAAAATATTTATAAAACTAGTTATAGTACGAACGCACCTCATTTGTCACGTTTGACAAGCGATTTCCTACTTGTTTTTTTTTTTTTTTTTTTTTTTTTTTTTTAACCATTTGGGAAAATGGTTAATGTTCTCGTCAGGATGTGAAATCAAAAGCATATCTGAAGGTTTTTATTGGTTTAATCCGCATTTTATTCGTCTTCTGATGGGTCTATACAGTAATATGTATTTCCCTTTACTTTCAACAGAGATCTGTTGCCGCTATGACAAAAAAGTAATAAAAACTACAAAAAAAAAATTAATAACTCAGAAACAAATTGCGATACAGCTTTCAAGCAAATTGCATTTAAAAGTACATTTTTTTTTCTCTATACGACGGTGTAAAAAGTAATAGTGTGGGATGTTTAGAAGTTTAAGAATGAAATTTCATTTAAAATGGGTTGTCAGATTTCTTGGAAATCTGACGATGGAAAAGCCTTTTCCCGAACAGAGCCAATGAAATGCTTGGATAATACATAAGTTTCAGGTGGATAATACGTACGAGTCGTAGGCGATTTCTGTCGCTTGCAACTTTTACGTGTAATAACACTATTAATGTTTAATTGATGGCGTACGTAATGTATGATCAACTCCGTGCTATATTTTATGTCTTAAATTTTAGTCTTTGAAAAAATCATTTTCCAAATGGTCGTTGTAATTTGTTAAATTGCATTTTTTTTTTTTTCGAAAACTACCAGGCACGCACCTTCAAATCTCTTCTCATGAGTTTTATTCAAACAACAAACAGTAGGTTCCTTTGACGGGAACGAAATATTCACACTGCATTAAATGTAAATTATTGACAACCTTTTAATCCCTTTGAATGGTAGACCCTGTGAAATTACTAAATATTTGCATTACTAACATTAAAGGAAACAGAGTAAGCCTTGTCGCGTTTATAGGCGTTATTTTAGTATTTACTTCACGCTGGAAGGATATGAAGCCACGTCAAATTGTTCATGGGGTTAAAGTTTCAAGAATGCATAAAGATGTTAGTGATAAAGGGATAAAATCATGTAATAAACAAGTCATTTGCTCGTACTGAGTTAATTAAGTAGCTTGCAGTAGCTTAGCAATTCGAAAATTATGGTAGGAACTCAAGAAGCCATTTTCGAATAATTTTAACACTTACTGGTAATCAGTAATCATATACATATTACAGTAAAACTTTTATAACGGACACTTCCGAATAGTGGATACCTCTATTTAGCGGACATTTTTTTTTTTATCCTCAACACCTACATATTTGTATATTTTTGCCTCTGAAAAGCGAACACCTCCGAATAGCGGACAAATTCCATGCTCCTCAGGTGTCCGTTATTAAGAGGTTTTATTGCAATTCTGGTGTCAACATTCCTTTTTGTATGCACATACATACAAAACGCACAATAATAGATTAGGTATCATACGAAAAATTTTTGAAAATTCTTTTGACATAGTACTCTCATATTTTCATTAAAATAAGTTGTTTGATTAAAATTGGGTAGTTAATTAAAAATAAATGAAAAAACCTATCATCAAATAATCTCAAAGGTGGCAGTGAGAAAAAAAACTGAATTTTTTTACGGACTGTGACAAATTTTTATTTTTATGTTCTCCCAAGTTTAAATATTGAATTTAACCAAGACGAAACAAGATTCCCAGTTTATTTAAATTTATTATTATAATTCAATCTTTCTCCCTTCCCTCTTTTACTTTGTCCATTAATCACTGGGTAAGTCTTATGTTGCAGACAGGTTTAAAAGCTATATTACAATCAAATATGCTGGAAAATAAATTCTTCAACCTAATTCCCAAGGTTACAGTTGTTTCCTAGCAACCACAGATGATTATCGCACAGGGAAAGTTGAGTTACAGTGTTCCTTCTAAAAACTTTTTTATTATTCGGTTTAGTTTTTGATTCGTATGAGTTGGACACAAACAGAATTAAATGTCACCTAATGTATCGGATTCTGATTTCATTATCATACCCAATTAAATCGCTCTGCAGCGTAAATATCTAGTTACTGAAATAATTTCAAAAGCACTAAGAATTCTTAATGGATTCTTATTAATGTTATCATATTACCGTGTTAATCCTAATAGGTCACATATAGGTCACATTTCAGAAAAAATATTGATACATTTTCGCAGAGAAATAAAGCAAGAATATACCGGGTGTCCCAAAAAGGACTGACTGATTTTAAAATTCAATAACTTCCAAACGGTGACAGATATTAAAAAAGTTCTTGCAGGAGGGTTATGCATAAAATCAAAAGTTTTATTACAGAGATTTTCGATTTTAGTTCAAATTACAAACAATAGATGGCGCTGTAAGCAATAGTCGCTAAATACAGGCTCGAGTTTTGGTCCTTTATCTTGTTCCATGCAGAAAAAGGAGATGGAAATGTATTATCCGGGCCACGAAGTACCAAAAATCGAGCCTGAATTGAGCCTCTGTTGATCGCAGCGCCATCTATTGTTTGTAATTCGAACTAAAATCGAAAATCACTGTAAAAAAACTTTTGACTTTATGCATAACCCTCCTGCAAGAATTTTTTTAATATCTGTCACCGTTTGGAAGTTATTGAATTTTAAAATCCGTCAGTCCTTTTTGGGACACCCGGTATATATATTTTTAAAGACTTGCCTTATTAATAAGTTTTATTTACGAACAAATGTCGTTGAGATGAATAAACACATTTTATTTCTATTTTTTGTAAATGTTTATATTCCTCAAAATTCCTTTTTTCTTTTAGCCCCGATATACTATTTCTCTCAGGCAACAATTAAAGTGTGTCGTCCCAAAAAAAAAAACGTTATGTTACATAAGGCAGCCGTAAAACGAAGTAGGTGTATCATTGTACGGCTAAATCCTGATAATCTCAACAGCAATTTTTTAAGTTTCTAAGCATTCAATTTTTACATCTTCGTATAGGAGAAAAAAAGTACTTTTAACTGCAATTTGTTTAAAAATTGCGTCTGAATTTATTTTTGAGATATTAATTTTTTGTAGTTTTTTATGCCATTTTTGTAATGGTGGCAACTGAAGTACTACTCCATTTCTGTAGAAAGTAAAGGGGAAATAGTTGGAAAATAGTAGATTACTATATCTTTTTGTTGCCCTTTTCTCATAACATCTGAAAAAAAAATTGTTATTAAAATACGTGCTATTTTGAAAAAAAATTAATGAATGATTTCTGATGAAGCATGGAACTATTATAAATTATATTTAATTTTCAGTATCCATATTAATGTTACAAACAAATGAAGGCATATGAATCATTAGATACCCGATTTTTTTTGTGGAGATTCCCCTTCGACGAAATCGCTTTTTGCTTGTTTGTGTATTATTCCGCGATAGTGATGTCCTATGCATGCTTTTCTATAGATGTTGTTTAAGTTTGGATCGTCAATGTGGAATTCTTCAGCGGATGCAAATGACGTCATTTTATATAAAATAAACGCGTGTATTTTAAGCCTTAAAACTGAAATATGTTTTGTACTACTACCTATATTTATATATTTTTTTTTATCGGGGACGACACTACATTCTGAAAAACCAGAATTCCTGCTTTCTACTGTTTTTTTATTTTTAAGCGGGGGGGGGGTACCTGCATTACATAATGTATTTATTTACCTAATTTCATGATTTTAGGATTAGTAGCAGGGGCGCCATTTTAAAACTTCCTTGGAAAGGGGGAGGGGAGTTTTCTTTGATGAGGGCAAACATTTTTTTTTTTTTTTTTTTTTTTTTTTTTAAATCTTGTTGTGTATAGCTGTGAAGTAATTTATAGAATTTTATTCTCGCATACTGTGATGGTTGGATGATAGGAGGTGAAAGAATAATATCGTATAGTTATTTTTAAATACTGAAATTCTAATTAATATCATAATGAAGGGTACGAATATTCTTTCCAACTGGACCAAATCATATTTAAGGCTGGAGTAGCACAGTTGAAGTTTATTCCAACAGAGCGAAAAATGTCCAGACCAGGGATCGAACCTGGATACTTGGCGTGCCGTGCCAATGCCTTACCTGTTAGGCTATCCGGACCGATACCTGGTTGACATAATTCACTCTTATTAGTTGGACTTGGCTGCGAACTGCAGCGCTAGTTTCACTCATCCGAGCTATAACTATAGCATTTACATGATGAAACTAGCGCTGCAGTTCGCAGCCAAGTCCAACTAATAAGAGTGAATTATGTCAACCTGGTATCGGTCCGGATAGCCTAACAGGTAAGGCATTGGCACGGCACGCCAAGTATCCGGGTTCGATCCCGGGTCTGGACATTTTTCGCTCTGTTGGAATAAACTTCAACTGTGCTACTGCAGCCTTAAATATGATTCTAATTAATAATCCAAAAATCATTTCTCGTGATCAATCAGCATAGTGTTATTTAGATTGTGCTGTGGCCACAAAAGACCATTCTGACATAACAGTCATTAATTAAAATAATTCTGTATTTATTTCTCAGATATTTGATAATCAAGAACAAAAATAAAAGCAAAAGCATTACCTATACTGGCCAAGGATGCAGAAAATGTTTCTACTTCCAACATTTCCCCCAATCCACATGAAAATTTCCCCAAAATTTTACGGTATCTTATAAGTAAATGCTGTATTACCGTAGGTATAGATAATTTATTTTTCCAATATTTCTCAACTTTTGCGCGAGATATATGTCAGGGGTGATTCAGAGTAAAAAAAAAAAAAATCTGAAATTCACAACAAATTTTCTGAAAGTTACAGCAGAGTGGAGGAAGCAGGGGGGGGGGGGGGGGGGGATTCACTCCCAGCACTATGTTTTTTTTCGTGGCCCTTTGACGAAATTTGCGGTTATTTCGCCCTCTTTTGGTGAAATTCGCGATTCTTTGACGAATTCACGGGTTGTTTTGCCATCTTGGATGAAATTCGAGGTTGTTTTGCGATCGTGTGACGAAATTTGCGTTCATTTCGCGATCTTTTGTCGAAATTTGCGTTCATTTCGCGATCTTTTGACGAAATTTGCGTTCATTTCGCGATCTTTTGACAAAATTTGCAGGTTTTTTTTCGCGTTCTTTTGACGAAAATCGCAGTTATTTCGCCCTGTTTTGACGAAAATCGCGGTTATTTCGCCCTGTTTTGACGAAATTTGCGGTTGTTTCGCTATCCTTTAACAAAATTTGCGGGTTTTTTTCGCGCTCTTTTGATAAAATTTGCGGGGTTTTTTTCGCGATCTTTTGACAAAATTTGCGGTTTCTTTTGCGATCTTTTGACAAAATTCGCGGTTTCTTTCGCGATCTTTTGACAAAATTTGCGGTTTTTTTATCGATCTTTTGACGAAATGTGCGCTTTTTCGCGATCTTTTCACGAAATTAGCGTTCATTTTGCTATCTTTTGACAAAATTGCGGTTATTTTGCGATCTATGTCCGAATTTTCAGATTGATGAATGCTTTTTTTTTTAATTTTCGGAAAATTCGGAACATAACCACCCCTGATATGCAATACATATTATTCTGAGATCGGTTTTGTGAAGGCCGCCATACGGATCTTTTTATTTGTAGTAACATCTTTCTATGTCAGGGAATTACGAAATTCGCTGTTAAAATCCAAATCAATTGCATATGCTTCTGCAAAATTTCCCCAGGTGGTTAAAATTTCCCCCGATCCTAGATCGCCGGATCGGACATATTCTGCACCCCTGATACTGGCCTGAAACATACAAACAAAAAAAACAGTAGCAGACGCATTAGTGAAAGGAAATGCACAGACGATAATCTTCAACGAAAATATCTTTATTTTTGATGAAACTCTCTTGGAAAAAAAGAGCATATTTATAAAGGACAACTCTTGCTTTTAGATGTACCTTTTTCATGATGAAAAATACACAAATCGATTTTTTTATGAGCTCTTATATTCGAGAAAAAATATAATAAATTTTCTCCTGGGGTGTGTGGAGAGACATGTCTAAAAAGACAAGGCTTTTATATGATTTTTCAGCAATCGAATTCTGCGACTCCTAACGAAAGCACCATTTGAATGAAAAATTAATGATACAGACATCAGCAAGATTTCTATCCACATATTACTGAAGAATCAAAATTACAGGAACTGATAAAAGATCTCGCAACAAAACACAAGAAACTATGCAGCCGATCACACAATCTTAAAAAAAATATATTCTTTCACTTTTACCATTTTTTCTGTACGCACAAGATCCGTTTATTTTTGCAGAAGGGCGAAGGGCCGCCACCCATTTCTGCGCTTGTTGTCAGAATTCTCATAATAGCACGCAAGCTCTGCGTAGAAGAAGAGGAAAGGGGTTGCTATAATACTTGAAACATGCCAATTTGGCAGGAACAAAGATACCAGAGCCTTGCGTTGGCACAATTCGCAATGCTACAGAATATGAAAAACTGGCCTTAAATTAGAGGAAATTTTATAGATTTCATTAAAATAAGATGCCAAATAGTAGTAAAGTGTTACAAATTTTGAAATTACGTATTAAACTGATTTGAATATGATTGGCTAGGGGCGGGGCTACAAAGAGGAAATTACCTCAGAAAAAGAAGGTTATGGAATGTTCCGGAGAAATCTTTTACTGGAAGTACAGATTTAAAAACTATGTTTATGATTTTAAAATGAAACGAAATATTACGCCAGAAAGAAAATCTTACAGGGGAAGTATTAAAAAGGAAGGAAATAAAATAATTTTAGAATGCGAATATTAAAATTAAGTGAATAAAGATTAATAAAATATTTTCTAAATCAAATTAAATAAAAATATGGCAGTGGTTGTAAGCAACCACAACACATACGTTTCTAAAATTACCCAAACTAGCCACTAATGATAAACGTGTCTCACTTTGTGAATGTTGCGGTAGCAGGGCTTAGGAAAATATTATTGATAATTATTAATTTATGTGCTTAAAGTAATTAATTAATGCTAATATTTCTGTTTTAACCAAATTCGACAAATTGCTTTAGTTTTTGTGAAATTTCTGATTTTATCTTTTTTCTTTTAAAGTTTGAACTGTAATGACTGATACAATCGGAAATATCAAATTCCTTGGAAGGGTCTTCCCCTAGCTTCCCCCAAATTGCGTCATGTGCAGTGACTGAAGTTGACCGTTAATATGTCTGTCGTAGGAGTTTCTAGGAGTTTCTTATAACTTACCTCACAAATATCAAGTAACTCTATAACCAAATATGGTATAAATATGCTCAACATACCTGTAAACGTCCTCTCAAAATCACCTGCTAAATAATTATACAAATGTCTTTGAAATCTTTACAGTAGAAGCTTAAGTTATAAGTTATGCCTTTTTACCATGATTTTTACCATATTGGTTATCGATACTTCCAATAGATATGGGCCATTCTCACAATCTTTTGACTTTTATGTCCCTGAATAATAATTTTTATATTAATACATTTTTTTGTGTTTTTTTTTTATTTCATATACTGGGGAACATCCCATTGCATGATTGCATAACAATATTAACGAGATAAATAAGTTTTGGACGATGTTGGGGTCCAAATACCAGGAAAACGCCTATACCGTCCCGTGTCCCTGATGCTGATTTTTAAGTTTGCAGCTGTCTGTATCAAATTGTTTCAATAAAAATAATTCGATGTAATTTTTTTCCGAAACTGGGATAATTGTTTTATATAAATATGTAGCAAAAAATTAACCTGCACACATTTTTACGGTTGATATTATTTTTTTGAAATCTGTCCCTGGGTTTTTCATCCTTACCGTCCCTCTTGCTAAACTTATACAAAAAATCACTTCAGATGCAGCCACAGAATTTCTTTCAAGTTTTTTCTCATGCAGAAGTATGCTAGAGAAAGAGTCTAAAATTCTTTGACAGAAAATTTACTGCAGCATTTAAATATCAATTTCAAGATCGTGGCTTTATTGGTAGTCTTACCGTCCCCAAAGTTTATTCCTGCACTTTTCGAGGTAAATTTAAAAAAAAATAATAATAATTTAATCCAATGTTAACAACTGTTTCTAAAAATCAATGAACATTGTGGCTATCACTTAGTCTTAATATGATTTGCTTAAAAATAGGTGGTAAGTTTTCTTACCGTCCCTTTTTCCTATGCCGTCCCCTTTTTTTATCTTACCGTCCCTTCTTTAACACCCCTTTAAGACAATGTTATACAAAAATTCTGTATTAAAAATGCTACATTTTTATTATTTCTTATTTGAATGCCCTGAGGGTACTATGCAAATTCATTATAAGTAAAATTTAGAAGAAAATAAAAAATTATAGTGGTAAAATGGTAAGGAAAATTAAACTCGCAAGTTTAACTTAAACCTCAGTTAAATTAAAAAAAAATTCCGCTGCTGACCATTTTTTCTTTATTTTGAATCATTAAGGCATTCGTCTATAAGTTAAAAATGTTATTTTAGCAAGTTTAATTTCACCAGATTTTTATTCCCGAAAGTCAAAAGATTGTGAGAATGCCCATATAAAACGCCTCGTTTCAACCAATTGAAAAAGTAGTAACTAATAAGAAAATTTTTCATTATCCTAAACCCCTAATCAAAAATCACTACAACAGTGGTTCTCTTCCGTGAATGGGCTGTTTTAGCTTTTATAATACAGAGTGTCCGGGTTAAAAGTATCCAAAAGTTATGGCTTATTTTTATTGAACTACTCATTAGACTTAAAAAAATATATATACATTTAAATGGAATGAACATCTCACCAAGTTTTAATATCAATAGATTTCGAGGTGTGCACCTTTTGTAGAATGACAAACATCTAAACAGTAATCCAGTTCTTTCCAAGTGTTTCGAATCATATCAGGAGTTATTAGACGAGTTGCTTGAATGATACACTTCTTCAACTAATCCGCAGCATTTTTTTTGTTTATACACAACGGATTTAATGAATACCCAAGCAAAAAAGTGTAATGAAGTCAAAACCAGAGACTTTGGCGGCCAGGCAATTGGGCTCCGTCTTCCAATCCAACTTCCAGGAAATGTCATATTAAAAAACGCGGTAACATCTCTGTGACAGTATGGTGGAGTCCCAAAAAATCCCGAAGGAGTTTCCAATCCACAGAGGATCAGTCTATTATGTTCTAATGGATAGTTCTGTAATAATAAGCCATAACTTTTGGATACTTTTAGCTCGGATACCCTGTATATGACACGGTGTTTTTGTTGCAATTGAAGCAAAAAACAATCCTCTCCCTATATAGTAAATCGTTACAAATGTTCATCTTGATTGAAAGTCAATTCAGAATCAGGCTATTTGATCGTATGGTTGAATACTGACCAATAAACGCTGCCGCATGCTAGCTACTGTTTACAAGAATCCATTCAAGGGTATTTTGACTGCAGAAATTTAGCGTTAATGTTTTGCTGAGTCATAAAGCTGAAAGTTAGAATATCAATTTTTAAACGCGATAATACAAAGCATACGTACAATCACAGCAAAAGAAAACTTTACGCTTGACAAACCTGTTTACATCAAGTGTATTATACCCTTTATGACGAAGTTCAAATTCTGAAATCTATGTATATCTGTAGTTAACGTAACCTCTCAAACTGTGCAATATTTTAAACATAAAGCGAACATATGAAGACTTTTATTTGCGATGCACATTAATTTTTGTAGTACTCTTATCAAAACTATTAATTTCTTTATCTATACACTGAAGTGCCATTGAATTAAGGCTATGTAAATTTTATAGCCCTGTGCATAGGTTCTGTCCATGTGAGTGTGGGGGAACCGTGGTAACCGCACATATACCTAGTACTGTGGTTTAAATTGCCAGTATGGGTAAAGCTCGTGATTTAGACGCCTTCGATCGTTGACAAATAATAGGCGCTCGACGCGTCGACCTTTCAATTTCAGAAATCGTCAGAGAACTAGGATGCTCCCGATTAACAGTGTCAAGAGTATACCGAAAATACACGGATAGCGAAAAAAAAAAAACTAGCAATCGGGCAAACTGCAAAGGACAATTGAGGACTAAAAGTGGAAAGCGCTGAAAGTACCAAAAAAATCTACAATCTTTTTCTTTTTTTACGAAAAACTGTCTGGAGTGCCATGCTTAACAAACAGGAGAACGCTTGAAGTGCTAACCCTAGTAGTAATAGTTCAAACAAGTCGAAAATTGTACATCAAACGTGGCAAATGAGGTGGTCTTCATTTTTCGCTCTCTTGAAAAATTTCCTCTTTTGGACTTTCAGCATTTTCCATTTTTAGTCCTCAATTAACCTTGAATGAGCGTGGTAGGATAAGGCTCAGCCATATTGTGCGTAACCACCGAAGTCAAATATTATCTAAAATTACCACGAAGCTGAATCAGGGCACCAGTCGTGCAGTCTGTAAACAGATCGTGCAACGCTCGCTGCACCGTATGGGCTTCAAGAGCCGTACACTCACGAGAGTACCGTTGCTCAATGCACGTCATCGGGATGCACGTCTTGTCTGGGCAAGATAACGCAGAGAATGGACAGACGAGTAGGATCATGGAAGTAAGAACTAAGAGTTCTTGTATAATTCTATGAGTATGATGCAGAGATGAGTCTTAAGCTGCGAACGGACCATCCTTCTAACTGTTATCAGTATCGGCGTCTTTTCTTGTGGCCACGCAGTGTTTTTGATCTTTAATGAATTTAAAAGGAAAGGGACTGATGTCCCGCAAAAGAGGAATCTTTCCTTCAAGTAGAGTTCAGCTCCTTATCTCCTGACCCATTTTTGATTCCCCTCATTCTTTTGTGAATAAACCGCAGAAGGGTCCAGAACAAAAGATTTGCACGAAAACTGTAGAAGGATGGCAAAACAAGCGTGTGTATGCAGCTTTAATCCCGACTACTTCACGCCGATGGGAGGTTAAAAATGTGGCTCCAGGCTTACGAAGTCATGGATCCTGCATGCCAGGTTGCACCTGTACAAGGTCATGGTCTGGGTTACTTTCTCTTGGTAGTTTTTGAGACCTGTGGTAGTTGTACCCAGCGTTGAATTCAGGGGATGGCGCGGGGGGGACATTCCCATCCGGAGCAATTAGATGCCCCCCCCCCGAAAAAAATGAGATTTTGTGTTTTCAATGGTCAAAAAGTGGAATTCCCCCGCCCCGGAACTCTGTAATGTCCCCTCCCCGGAGCCACAAAAATCCCTCCCGGAGGAAAGTGTCTGAGTTCAACACTGCTTGTACCAACCTCTCTCAGTGCAATTCGGTATGTAGTGTTGCTGGGCGAACACCTCCATCTGTTTATGTCTCCCTGCCATCTACATGGAATATGGAAATGAAGAATTCCAGCAAGACAACTGCTCTTTCGTAGGTCTCGGTTAGCGTTAGCTACTGCATGGCTGGATAAGTATTCTTCTGTCTTCTTTATCATGAATTGTCCACCTTGAAGCCCAGACTTAAATCCTATTGAGCACCTTAAGAATGCTTTGGAAGAAGGTATGAATGTACGTCACACAAAATTAGCGACCTTTGCTGAATTATGGTCAGCTTTAGCAGATGTTTGGCAAACCATGTCTGTGGAACACTTCCTCAAACTTGTTGAATTTATCTCTCGTCGTTTGGCAGCCGTTATCAAGGCCACAAGAGGCCCAGCTCGTTACTAACTTGCCATCCTTAATTCAATGGCACTTCAGTGTAATTTGTATATAATTTTAAAATGAATTACCACATGTATGGAATAACAATATGCTCGGTTAAAAGCTGGAAATATACACGATTATTAACACAATTTAAAAGTGTTTATGAATTCGGTTTGTCTGACAGTAAATCTGTATGCCAGTGCTCTAACTCGCCTAAATATAATCGGATTGTCATGTAATTGATATATGTTATTGAGATTTACCATGGCATGTTTCGTATTGAAAACGAAGTACGTAGCAATTTCGATTCATTTACAGGGAATTCGATTCAATTATAGTTCTTTTACAGGGGCACTCAAAAGAATTCCGTTAAATTATGGTCAAGGGAAAAAATCGTTTGCAGCGTATTTTAATGATTGTACAGTAGTATTTAAAATATATTGAAATTAATAAACATGACTGAGCTTCAATACAAGATGCTTACTATAGAATAGGGTGCGCATAGCATTTGTCGTTCATTTACATGGATACACAAAAAAATTCGGCTGCAGTACTGCCTATGAACAATAACACAGGCCTGCGAAATTGAAGCTTTTGAAAAATACAACAGAAGTTATCGCTGATTTTTATGTTATTTGGTGGGCTGATTTCGAAAATGACCTCCATTTTCCTCCATCACATCAGAATTTTTTGTAACATCGATATCGATATTTTTGCTAAAATGAAAAGGGCAATTTTGGACAATTTTGCATGTGCTATCTGGCAACAGTGATTTTATCCATGTAAATCTATGTAAAAAAAATCGATTCCCGGTGAGGCAAATTGATTTTTCAGTAATCGATTATTTTGTTATAGGTTCAATGTCGGATCTAAGGGGGGGGGGGCGAGGGGGCGATTGCCCCCCCCCCGCCTTGGGCAAATAAAGGGTTAGCAAAACGGCATTATGCCTCCTCACGAGAAAAGACTTGGGGCGAAGCTCGAGTCCGGCGCGACACGACCCGGGTAGCGCCGGACTCGAGCTTCGCCCCGAGGGAAAAATGCCCCGAAAAACCCCGAGCTTCGCTCGAGGGTCGCGCCCGTTTAAATCCGCGAGACTCGGCTTGTGTAAGGTCTTCTCCCTTTTAGAGACAGGCCGCGCCCTGATCTTAAAATTTTCTCCAAATTCGGATCGGGCCAGACTTCTTTTTCTTCCAGGTCGAGCCTGGCCTGGACTTCATTCTTCCTAAAGGTCTGCACTGGTCAAACGTTCGGTCCGTATCTGCCCGTATGATAAGCAGCATTGGCCCGACTGCGACCCGTGCACTTCTCTAAATTCTTCTCCCCAAGTGTGTCTGGCATCTTACTTATTCGTTATTCGTAAAAATGATATTTATGTTGTACGTTTATTTAGCGAAATCTTTAAAAATTTAATTTGATTTGATAAGTTACAGAGATACATTTTAAAAAATCTACTTTTTTTCTTTGTAGAGATTTAAAATTGTGATTTTCTTTTATCAACCCTTTTTTTTGTTTTTTTTTTCATTCTAAACTGATTTTCTTACTGGATTTTCATTTGAATGTAATTGTCTAAGTTATGATTTTTACGTAGTGTTTATGTACACAGTTGCCTAAATAGTCATTAATATTAATGTTTTTCTGTATTCATGAATTTCGAACATAATCAAAAATAAAATATGAGCATAAGTAAGCGTGCTTTATGAATAATTTTAATTGTAAAATGCTGGCTGGGCTGGAGTTGATTGTTTAGCATTTATACCGGTCCGTATGCCAATGATTTTTTTTGTGTGTGTTAGGGCTGGGAAATTTCAGCCCGGGAAAACCTCTAACTGACATATCAAAGCCAGCTTTAATTTTTTTAAATACTTCTTTCAGCCATCATCCCATAACTACTGAATATACCGGGTGTTCTAAAATGGACTGACTGATTTTAAATACAATCCAATAACTTGCAAATGGCGACGGCTATTAAAAAAGTTACTTGAAGGAGGGTTATGTCAGATCTCAGGAACAGGGGTGATTGTTTCAAATTTTCCGAAAATTTAACCCTCACGCTGCGCATCCCGCGATTTTCAAGGCCAACGTAAAAGTGGCAAAATTTGACAACCCGCAATTTCCGCAGCAAATCTTTTTTTTATGATCTATTTCTATTTAAAATAGAAACTCTTTCACAAAGATTTTGGACATATTTGAATATATATACATATATATATGCAGATTTGAAATATGTAATAAAATAAAGGCGCAATTTTTAACCTATTTTCATAAAAAAAATATGTATAAGGTACTTGTACCCAATATGGACACTGCTCTCAATATGGACACCCCTAATATCTTTAAAAGTAACAATTTTGATCGCGATATGGTGCTACATGTCTGTGAAGAAGAGCAGTTCAAAAGATAATTAAGCCTGGAAAGAGCAAAAAAGCGCGCTGTTCGCCATTTAGAAGGAAACTTGTTTTTGTGGTGTGCTGATCGTAATTACAGGTAAGTTTAAATTCTTATTAGATATGGTAAAATTTCTTTAAATATTGAAAAGTGGAGTGTTTTAGAAAGCTAATAAAACATTTTCGATTACTATTGCATATATTGCTTAAAAATGTTTTCGTTGTTTATTTATTACAAGATATAGTAAAACTATGCCCGATTCCCAATATGGACACCTTATGCTCACATTGGAAATACAGGAAGTGAATCTTTAGATTCACAAATTTGTAAAATATCTGTTTAATGACATCTGAACAATCCTGCAAGAAAAAAATCCTCAAAAAAGCCCTTGCAGAAAAATCAAAAGAAGCCACCCCTCAGTAGGGTATCTGTTGGCGAAATCGCAGGTACAAGCGATATGACTTCTTCAACAAAGGAAAGCTGGTACTGCTTCTTATGCAGTATTGACGCTGTTGCAGACATGCGGCTATGCATCACATGCGGCAAATATGTCCATGTGGACTGCGTGGGACTTACCGCCCATGATGGAGAAGTTTTTATTTGCCCATCCTGTGAGGACTGAGTAATAACAGATGTAAATTCTGCAGAGAGATGCAATAAAGCTAAGCAAAACCAACTACATTATTTCATAATATTTTGTAATAACTGAGTTGCTTTGCGTGGGTCTTCGAAGAGCCACAACCGAAAATGACCTCCCCCCCCCCCCCCTTCTAAAGTACATGTTCTGAAGATATTTACTGTGCCCCCCTCCCCCGCAACACTTTAAGGTATATTTCTTTTATCCCCTCTCCTCTGAAATCCCTTGGAAGAATGGCTCTTCCATACACCCTGTGTAGTAGGTCAATAAGTAGCCACCTGTCCCTAATATGTACATGCATGTCCATAATAGGGACAGGTGGTTCCTTATATGAAGCCCAGTGGTGTAGTGGTCAGCACGCCTGTCTGCCGCACCGCAGGTCGAGAGTTCGACTCCCGACTGGGCAAGGTTCACTCAGCCTTTCATCCCTTTGGGGTCGATAAAATGAGTACCAAGCTTGCTTGGGAACTAAACACCGAGGGTCTCGCGTTAGGTTGACCACCTGGCCGGGACGCATGCTGCATAGCACCTCGGGGCCCAGGGTCAAGAAAACAGAGATGGGCACTGTCGGCCCAGATCCTTAATGGATTGTATAGCCACAGAGTTTAGTTTTAGTTTAGGTTCCTTATATGGACACTTGTAAAAATTTTTTGTTTTTATCATTAAAATTAAACCAGAATAATTACAAGGTCGTTAATTTTAATAATGATAGTCAACAGTCCAGGGATAGTGGTAATATATTTTTGGAGTCCTATGACGTGTACACGGGTGTGAAAAAAATCAATTTTGCTTAGGGTGTCCATATAGGGTACAGGTACCTTATATATATACATATATATATACGCAGCGAGAGGGTTAAGGCATTTGACTCCGAAAATTAAAAAAATTCAACAATCCGAAAATTCAAACATAAAAATAATTGCGAATTTTGACAAATGGTCCCCATAAAAAATCTATTTCGTCATCGCAGAAAATAACTTAAATTTTGCCAAAGAATCGCAGAAAAAACGCGAATTTAGTCAAAAGGCCGCGGAAAAAGCGCGAATTTGGTCAAAGGGCCACGAAAAAACGCAAAATTCTTCCAATGATCACGGCAAACGCGAATTTCATCAAAGGATCGCAGAGAAAACGCGAATTTCGTCAAAGGATCGCGAAAAAATACAATTTTTATCCAAAGAATCGCGAAAGAGCCGCGAATTTCGTCAACGTATCGCTAAAAAAACGCGAATTTTGTCGAAGGGTCACCGGAAAAAAGTGAATTTTATCAAAGGGCTGCAAAATTACACTAACTTCGTCAAAGCATTGCGGAAGAAACGTAAATTTCGTCAAAAGGTAATGGAAGAAATACGAATTTCATCAAATGGATACGGAAAAAATGAATTTTATCAAAGGGCTGCGAAAACATGCGAATTTCGTCAAAAGAGTTGCGGAAAACGCGAATTTCGTCAAAGAGTCGTGGAAGAAATGCGAATTTTATTAAACAGTTGTGGGGGAAAAAAGCGGTCTCTTTAGAAAACACCATACATGCATACACCTATATTTATTATTATAGGTATAGTTTTTAATCTTAAATAATATACTGAACTAAGTTTTGAAGAAAACGGGTTAACAAAAACCCAGCTTGCAGGAATCTACACTCAGCCTGAAGTCGACCCGAATCGAAAACAGCTAGCCCGACCTGAAACAAAAATAATTAGTGCCAGGAGGGAATCCCCCCCCCCCCACCCTCTGCTGTAACATTTCAATAAAAATTGCTTTGAATTTCAGAATTTTTTTGTACTGCGATTTTTAATTTTAGTTTAAAATTGCAACGACAGATGGCTCTGCAAGCAATAGGTGCTAAGTCGATTTAAGGACTATTGTTTGCAACGCCATCTATCGCTGCTATTGTAAAGTAAAATCAAGAATCGCAGTAAAAAAGCACCTGACATCTTACATAACCTTCCTGCAAGTTTTTTTAATTGCTGTCACCACTTGCAAATTACTGAATTTTAGAATCAGTCAGCCCATCTCGGTATGTTTTTTAATAAGTTTCAAAGCCTTCTTTACTGAATTACAACTCATATTAGATATAAAGAGACAAGCAGTCTTATACCAACTTAGTATTTTTTACATAATCCTGAAGATTTTAAATAATTGTTTGGGCGTGCCCGTTATGGAGCTTTTACTGTATATAGTTTTTATTTTCAAAAATATTTAGAGTTTCTTTTCAAAATTCGGGTCGGCCCGAACCCTTCTCGCAAGAGCGAAAACCCAATCCGAAACTGACCCAAACCCGAAATAATGTCAGTTTTCCCCGATATATAATAAGATAATATGTCATGATATATAATATGATACATATATGTCAATCTGCCCCGAATCCAACGCGCTAGAGCGCAGCTGAAAATTAGAAGTCAACCCGACCCGCAGCAGGAAAGTAGAAGTCAACTGGACCTAAACCCGAACCGCAGCAAAAAAGTAGATATTAACCCGACCCACAGCAAAAAATAGAAGTCAACCGGACCCAAACCCGACCCGCAGCAAAAAGTAGAAGTAACACGACCCGCAGCAAAAAATTGAAGTCAACCGGACCCAAACCCGACCTGCAGAAAAAAGTAGAAGTAACACGACCCACAGTGATAAAATTAGCCCCGACACGCGCATCAGATATGAGTCTCCAACTTTCTAAAATCGCCCCCCCCCCCCTTGAAGACTCTCCGCCCTTGTATAGGTTTAAACGGTTTAAAACAACTGGGTCTATCGGAATGTTGTGTCGTGTTGGAAAAATCAATTCGTATCGGAAAATTCTATCATGTAATTATTAGACATTGATTCCGATATCTAATGTCTTATAATTACCTGGCAGAATTTACCGGTACGAATTGATTTTTCCAATACGACAAACTTTCCAATCGACTCAATATTTTTCAAGAAAATGTGGCGTGTAATTTTTTCATTATTTGTTTAGAACTAAAATTTTAATTAATTAGCACTAAAAAATACATAAAGTTCAGCCATCAATACCCATGTATTTTTTTCATCGCAGGCCTGTGTAATTGCTTGAAGTGTTTTTTTTTTTTTTGGTATGTGTTTTTATATATTTAACTCATTCTTTGCATATTATTTGGTGTATATAATGTGTATAGATTCTATACAGGGCTGTACAAAAGAATTCGCATATTTTCCCGACTGTAGATGGTAATAGCTGCATTTTGGTTTCCTATTATTTTATGCGTTTATTAAATTGTTTTCTTAGACATCACCTTTCACCTTATTAAACGGTATACAGGCATCTCCCGACTTACGTAAATTCGAACTTACGTAATAAATCTCGAAAATTACATTTATGAACATACTAACGTGTTTGATACGCATTTGCATAATTGTTGATAATTGTTTTATAAATAAAATATGCAAGATAAAAACCGCAACAATAATATAGTTTTATATATTATATAGAATTATATTTTTATTGAGATATACTATCAAATCTTTAACAAAACAAACACATATCTGTTTGAAATGAGAGAAAAAAAAAAAAAACTCGGTTTAACCATTACAATTTTGTTAGCTGAATTCAAACCATAACGAAACATAATTCTAAAGTTTCGATGACGAGGAACGAGTGTATTTTTTCCTGTTCGTTTGATGTAGATTCTTCACCTAGTCGTTTGATGTAGTTTCAAAATTGATATAAATTAATTCGTCAATGTTAAATTTATAATCCCGTATTCCACAAGATATTTTTTTATTTGAAGAGTGTTCTTTCAGTTTTTTATATATATATATATTTTTTTTCATACTTTTATAGTTTATATCCAAGTAATTACTGCTGCATGCTGCTTTATGTATAAAATAATACTGTGTAAATAATGTATATATTATATGTATATGATAAATATTGCAGTTGCTTACGAAATTTTACCGAAGCAATTTACAAATTCGATTTACGTAAAATTCAAGTTACGCAAAAGTTTACAGAACGCATTACTTACGTAATTCGGGGGGTGCCTGTATAGTTTCGTCACAGTATTCTGTATGTATTGGAAAGTGTTTCATAATCTATGCTTGATGAATGACTTTTCTTTTTAGTTTTCATTTTGTTCAAAGTTTATTAATAAATCCGTTTAAACTTGTGCTTATTTATTCTGGACGACTAAGCACGATCGTAGGAATATATTACAACATATCATTCTAGAATTCGTAATCGATTCTCCTGTAACTGATGATTTCTAAATAGTGAAGATCAAATATTACCCAGATGGATGAAAATGTTTGATCTGCTTAAAATCACGAGTTCTAGATTAAAAGAATTCAAAATTCTTTTTCTATTGCGCAAACAGGCTTAAGACTCCGCTCGCCATTTTATCATAATTAAATTTCTTCGTACATTAAATTTCTTCCTACGCAAAAATAAGCGGTTAAGCTGATTATCACTACGTAAAACTGCTTTAAGCTTATTTGTTTAATATTAAAATATTGTTGTTTTTTTCTTTTTTTCTTTTTTTTAATAAATATTCGTCTTAAAGGATATATCTTTGACGTAACAATGAACGGAAAACTTAGAAATATCTAAGAAATGAATATTTATTTCCGATTGTATTAGAGTGTTATTTTTTAAAATAACTTTTATCTTCTACATCTTTTGCAATATGCAACGTTCATGAAATTTTATTTACTGAACTGCACTTATAGGTTTCTGTTTATCAATCTATCTTAATCAATGCCGTAGCCAATGGTGGGATTACCAAGGTTGGAACCCCCTCCGAAATTTCTGTCAAGATAACTATAAATATGCCATTAACTATCACTCAACGCAGTCAAGCTTCGAAAATCAACTACAGTAAGAGTCCCGATTATCCGAAATAATATGGACCAAGCTCACCTCGGATAAGCAAAACAAGTGGGTAAGTGTGATCACAGATCGCACAGAGGGTTTCGTTTAATATTCCTTTCAAAACACTGTATCCTTTTGCCAAATTTGTTAGTTCCACATTTCGCAACCAGGAGGCGTACTCTATTCTAAACAAACCTCTATCCGAACGAAATTTCGTTTTGCAAACTATCCGTATATATATTAGTCGAGGGGATCAGGTCCATAGCACCCGAGATAGGTAGGCGCCGCCTGGTGGTAAAAATTGGAACTAACATATGTACGGCTATGGTGCATAAAATGAAAGAGTGGTCAAAGGAGTGTCGACAAAAGTTAGAAAAGTGCACCCCTGATGAAAAAAGTAAAGGTTAGAAAAATTGCTAAAAATACAGAAGGTAGAGCCCAGAGTGGTAAATAATATAAGACTTTTTGAAAATTTATGATTTTTCGTGTGATCGCAATTGTGCTGCTATAAGCATGCAAAATTTCATATCTCCAACTTAATTAGAGGCTGAGTTAGAAAAACTGCTTAAAATACACAAGTTAGAGCCCAGAGGGGTAAATATAAGACATTTTCAAAATTTTATGATTTGCCGTTTGATGTGAGGTGTCCAGCTATAAGAATCTAAAATTTCAAGTCTTCAACTTAATTTGGGGCTCTGTTAGAAAAAAATAAAGCTTAAAATACATAAGTTAGAGTCCGGAGGGGTAAATATAACACTTTTTCAAAATTTTATGATTTGTCGTTTGATGAGAGGTGTTTAGCTACAAAATTTCAAGTCTTCAACTTAATTAGGGACTGAGTTTAAAAAAAAAAAGCTTAAAATACACAAGTTAGAGCCCAGAGGGGTAAATATAAGACTTTTTCAAAATTTTGCGATTTGCCATTTGATGTGAGGTGTCCAGCTATAAGAATTCGAAATTTCAAGTCTTCAACTTAATTAGGAATCCAGTTAGAAAAAAAAAAAGCTTAAAATTCACAAGCTAGAGCCCAGAGGGGTAAATATAAGACTTTTTCAAAATTTTATGATTTGTTGTTTGATGTGAGGTGTTCAGCTATAAGAATCCGAAATTTCAAGTCTCCAGCATATATAGTTTCTGAGAACGGGCTCTGTGTCGGACAGACAGACAGACAGAGGAGTGAGATGAATAGGGTTTCGCGAGATGAACGAAGCCCTAAAAATAGGATAAACTGGATTTACACAAATCGTACCCAACTATAAGGAGAGGAAATATAAATTTTTATTTAATTCATTCATTTTTATGGTAGTACTAGCAATATTTCTTTGATGTACATTTCCGTTACTTTTAAGAAAAACGGGGAATGAAATGGTTTATTTTAATAAAAAACGCTTGATGGTTTTTTGTTTGTTGAATGTTAATTTTGCTGCAATTTTTTTTTAAACCCCCGGTATGCTATTTCTTTCCCTCATCTTATTTTGTGTCGTCTCCAAAAAATAACGTTACGTTGTATAAGCCAGCCGTAAAATAATCAGATGTGCCATTGTACGATTAAATACTCTATAGCAATTTTTTAAACTTCTAAGCATCGCACATTTTCAATTTTTATACCGTCGTATTGGGAAGAAAAAAAAGTACTTTTAAATGCAATTCGTTTGAAAACTGTATCTCCATTTATTTTTGAAATATTAATTTTTTTGTAGTTTTTAGAGCCATTTGCTTAATATTGGCAACGGCTGGTTGTGTTTATGTCGGCCAATTATCAACACGAGGGATATAGGCCCTATGGGGGGGGGGGTGCCCTTCGTGGGGGTCTTTCTAAGGGAACCTAAGCCGTATTAACGCTTGGAAGTCCAAGGTTCGAAGAAAACCACGAAAACTCCGAACGATTAGGCCTACGGGCGCGATTGGGATCGAACACAGCACCTCCCGTCTACCAGCTTCGAGAGCAGAACCTCTCGTCCACTGGTGGGGCAATATTGGCAACGTAAGTACTCCATTTCTGTAGAAAGTAAAGGAAAAATAGTTCTAAAATAGTAATTATATATTTTTTTGTTGCCATTTTCTCATAACAACCGAAAGAAAATGCAGTTAAAATACGTGCTATTTTGAAAAAATATAAACGAATGATTTCTGCTAAAACATGGAGCTATTATAAACTATATTTAATTGTAAGTATCTAAATGTCACAAACAAATGAAGGCCAATGAATCATTAGACAGACGTTTTTTTTTTTTTTTTTTTTTTTTTTTGTCGAGTTCCTTTAATGACGGCATCTTTTTGCTGTATTTGTGTATTATTTTGCGATAGTGACGTCCAATGCATGCTTTACTGTAGATGTTTAAGAGTGGATCGTAAATGTGGAATTCTTAAGCGAATGTGAATGACGTCATTTTATATAAAATAAAAGCGTGTGCTTTAAGTCTTAAAATTGAAATATGTTTTGTACTATTTATATATGCATATTTTTTTTTCATCGGGGGCGACACTAAATACTGAAAAAACAAAATTCCTGTTTCCTAGTTTTTTTTTTTTTTTTTTTTTTTTTTTTTTTCCTGCAGTATTACGCTACTGCATAACTACCAATTTCTAAGATTTTTCCTTACCACTAAAACTTACCAGCAAATTTTGCCTAATTCAATCGCCGAAATCTAACAATTGTCGATGATTAAATATGTTAAAAATTTGTATTAAATTTTAGGGGTAATAAAACCGTACAAATTGGTACAAAGCGTAAAACGCCTTGCTGCAATGGGAATAAAAAATTCACGTAATTAAATAAAAAAATTCTCGGGCGTAGGTCATCGTTTAAAATTATTAAATATGTTATTGGGGTTTACTAGGGTATGGTCAGTACTGAAAATGAAGTCTGTAGCACTTACGGTTCATTAAGAGAGACACTCGAAAGGACTCCATTATGCATGGCGGCCTATGGAGAAAATGTTTTGCTGTGTATTTTAATGATGCTACACCATTTGAAACGTATTAAGATATACAGGGTGTCCACGTACAACCTGACCTGGTCGACCTTTATTTTCGCAACCGTTGGTCCTAGATGCATACTTCCAATTACAAAAGTGGAAATTAGGTGCAAAGTTAAGATTTAAAAAAAAAAAAAAAAAGGTTTGAATCGAAAATACAATTTAATGAAGAATTACAGAATCTAAATTTTTATACAACCCCCAGGTCCCTATACTTATATTTAGGGACGTTTTGTCTATTCAAAAGTATTACAGCACACAGAAAGTTTCGCATCTGTATGACCAAAATTCACTGAGAAATTTGAGTTCAAAGTTATCATGCATACTATGGGGATCGTATAGAAAATAGAGATGCGATTATGACAAAAGTGTTGTTGTTCAAGTCAAAAAACAGTATAATATTTGTCTAATCACTGGTATTGAAAATAAAAATGTGTATTTTGTATAGTACATAAAATCACAGTGCATAAACTCATACAAATTTAATAAAGTAATTTGAAATAATAACATAGTAAGTAAGTAGTGCTTTGTCGCAGATAAACTCAAATAAAAACAAAATAGAAATAAACAATGTGGATGAATATCGTCTTTCATACTTTCTAACTACATGTGTTCCAAGTTTAAAATGCTGTTGGATTACACTGTCTTTCAATTTTTGGGTTGTGTCATGTTTTTTAGATTTTGAAAATTGATTCTTATTATTTATTAGCGCTGAATCCGAAAATGACCTTCATTTTAAACCATCACTTCAGGATTTTTCTCAAATCGCAAATTTCAAAGTTATAAAGCTCAAAGTTAAAATTGATCCCCCCTCACCTCCCAAACTCATCGGACCCTTGAGCTTTTTAGCGGTGAGAAACGCAGTATAAGCGAAAAAATTAAATAAATTATTGAATTAAATAAAATTAAACTGAAAAAAAAAAGTCTTACATCTATTTTATAGTATCGGATTTTTCGCTATTTTTTAACCTTGAAATTTACGATTTGCGAAAAATCCTGGTTAAAAGTGAAGGTCATTTTTTTATTCAGCGTTAAAAAATACATAAAACGTCATTATAAAAGTTAAAAACCACAACCATCGCAGGTTTATGTTATCTAATCTAAAACTCTTTCTTAAACTTGTTGACGGTAATCTATCCTAATTTTTATGTGTTATTCTCTAATGTAAGTATGTATAAGATGGTAAGCGTCGAAAATAATAATAATATTACATTGTCATCGGATTTAAGTCAGTACGTAAAATTTAACTTCGATCGGACATTTGAAAGCGAGTTAAAGTTCGAGTACAAATTTTAAACTGGAAAAACTATCGTTGCAAGTTAAATAAAACTTTATGAAAATAACATAATTTTTGTTAAAAGAAATCATAGCCTCAAATCCTTACAAAATAAAACATATGTTAAAATACAATTATTTTAACTAATCTGAAACTTAACTAATAAATGTTAACTCAATCGTAATAGTTATACGATTTCTTTCAAAGCGCAGATACCTTGAAATAAGTATAAGTACTTTATATACGACCCCTGAAAGCATCACCGAAATCATCTGTTTTGAGATGCAAAAAAGTGGTACAGTAAACTTCCTCTAATCCGACATCCTATGGTCCGGCACGACCTTCGAAAAAAAAAAAAAAAATAGTATTTCTTATTCAATCACACCAGATTTTTATAATAGTCTGGTGGAACTGGGGTGAGAAAAAACATTTCTGTGGATAATTTGCGAAACTGTTGAAATGAAAAATATTTTTTTATCATCAGAATAAAACACTCTTTCCATTTCAGAAAAGATTGCTAAACTTGAAACGGGAATTTTGTATCAGTCATCAAATAATAAATAATGAATGTGGATCATTAGATTCAAACGTTTCTTTTATTTCTGCGAAAGATAAACAAAATATTTTTGATGAATTTTCGGAGTATATACGCATTTATATAGAAAAAAAAACATAGAAAACTTCGGAATGCGCGATTGATAGACATTGTGCCGGACATAGTATATCCGGCATGTGAGTAGGGCCACCGCCTCTTACTCCACATCATAAGAAATGACTTCCTAAAATGAGAGGAGAGAAGACTACTACAAAACAAACTGATATTCGAGATTTGTTTAAAATGGCTTCTACAATTAGGCCTACTCTGTAGACCTACAGTGCAAGTTTTCATTTTATAGTTGTGTACATATATTCATGTTGCACTTTACATTATTGAGGGGTTGTTTATCCCATTCAAACTGTTTAAGGAACAAAAGACATGTTTTACTGTCATTTTTTGTTTCATTTTAACTTCTACACGTTTTTTTCCGAGATTCATCCTCTAATCCGGAAAATTTCGTAATCCGGCATGCTTCAAGTCCCCAACGTGCCGGATTAGAGGATGTTTACTGTATAAGTCATGCATTTCAAAGTTTCATAACTCGGTCAATTTTAATGTTAAATGAATGGGACTTTTTTTGTCTTACTTGTTAGCGTCACAGTAATTTTTTATTAAATATCACTCATAGGACCGGGGGACCATATAAAAATTTTAATTTCGTAATTTTTAGGATTTCGTTCATCTGACGAAACCCTATTCGTCTCACTCCTTTGTCTGTCGTCCGTCTGTCTGTCCATCACAGAGCCCGTTCTCAGAAACTATACATGTTAGAGACTTGAAATTTTGGGTACTTATAGCTGAACACCTCACATCAAACAACAAATCATAAAATTTTGAAAAAATTGGTAATTAACCGAATTACGGGCTAATTAACTTCTAAAATTAAACAATCCACCTTTTTAACGCAGGTTCAAACGGACCTTCTCCAAATCATCCGTGTTTCTCCTAAGGGTTGCCAGTAAAATCAGCCGATGCACGGTTACCACGGAGGAAATTAAGCCGAAAAATGAAGTAGACATTTTAAAGCGAAATCGCATATCAGAAAATATTGGTCCGATAAATTTGTAAATGGAATAGACAGACGCGGAAAAAAATCTACTTTCATTTGGTATAAAGTTCACATTTCTGCGATGTGTATAAGTTAAAATATCCACTAAAAATCGATCGATAAAAATTTAATTTCTTTAATTGGAAAGACAAGGAAAAAAGATATCAATTCGGCGGGAAAGCAGGTAGACATGACGACGCTGCGGTTTTCCATAACAGCATACTATTTTAATACGAAATTTTAACTTTTTAAATATTAAATTTTTTGGCATCCCGATGTCAAATTTCTCGCTGATTTCATTGATACCCATATCTAAGTCCTATCTTAATTACAAGCTGAAATATTAATTATTATTTAATTAATCGGTTTATTGCTATCAAATGCGTCGATTAAAATGGAGACACGTGCTTTTTTAACCACGAATTAACTTATATTATTAAATCTAATAATTTGCGTGGGGTTTTTGAACAGCGCTATGAGATAAGTATAACTCATTCATCCTCAGAAAGTTTACAAGTATTCATACCACTATTTTCGAATAGTAATTTCAGGAAATATCTTGAATTATTGGTTAAGACCGCCACTCGATCTGTTTGAAACTTTAAGATAGTTTATAACACATAAGAAAAAGTGTAAAAAAGAATGGAGTGTGATATTTCGAGGAGGGGGGTGGGTGAGCTAGAATTATTTTTAAAATCTTAGCGTTTGTTACCGCAGCAAATGTTTTAAATTCTTGTTTAAGACCGCCACCATCCCGACTCATGTATCTACGGAAAGATTGCGTAAAGGAGTCACGTTCAGATATGCTTTTGAAGAATAGAGTGCATTCCCTGGTGGTGGAATGTGGAACTAACATAACGCGATTTTGTTAAAATTAGGAAATCTAACAAGTCGATCTGTTTGAAACTTTAAGATATTTTATCCATGATCGCAAAGAATTCTGGGTACTTTTATGTTAGCAGGGTAAAAATCTTGCCAATAGCATTTTTTAACTCGCCAGTTAGCATTTTCCATTTTTTGCGGGGTAAATTAAAGCAATGCTTTGATGTTGAAATTAAATGTCATGGTTTATAGTATTATTTGTTATTTTCCTTTTCTTTTTTTAAAAGAAATAAGTAAAAGTCGTGAATTTTAAATGTTTCAGTTTTAAATTAAAGTTGTGAATTTGAAATAAAATGAGTGAAAGGATTATATTTTAAATGCAATTAATGACATACGAAAAAGTGCGAAAACGACAATGTTTGGCGATTTATCCCCTGCGTCCGGTTAACATAAATATACCGAATTTTTTATTTCTCTATCACAATCTTCCGATTTAACGAAGTATTGAACAAGTAAATTAAATTATGATTAAAAGTAACATGACACAATGCTTAACATTAAATTTAAGGGAGACCAAACTGGTCGCCAAGGGCAGCTAGTTTAAAAATATTTGTTTAGTTCTGGTATACATCGATATGTCAACAATGGATTTTTCACTAATGAAAATTTGTTTGCTATAACAATGATTACATTTTTATAACAAACAAATCGCGTATAACAATAACACTATATAACAATAAGATAGACAATGGAGGATATTTTAACAATGGGACAAGAATGAGATAAGTTTTTTTGGGAAATGAAATTATCTCATTCACGTCATAAATTGAATATTTTTTCGGTTTGAATTTAAAATATATTTGCTTATTTCAGGTGTATGTATGATTAAAAAGATAAGTTAAACAAATGTTCTCATCCTTATACAAAACGTAAAATGATGCTTATAATGTGAAAGATTATTACAGGAATACATTTGTTTTTCTTAAAGGTGCATTAAATATGTGTCTTTGTTAATATTGGAAGAAAACTTGTGACTTCTTCTTTGAATCAAGTGAAGAAAATTTTCAAGTGAGGATGGAGGAGATGATCACGAAAGAAGAATCAGACGAAAGCATGTATATTGGAAGTATGTACGATTCCTAAGTATTTTATAAACTAATTTCTTCTTCGGATGGAATTTTTGAAGTTAAATGTTTTTTTAGGTCTACCTAATATTTAAAAACATTGATCAAAGATAAGATCCATTTCGACTCATAGAAGGAAAATGATGAAGTAATCTGGATGGTTACTACAGGTATACATATTTTTTAAATGGAAAATGATGCATAAAAAATGTGTGTCCCTGTTAATTTTGGAAGAAAAGCTATGACTTATTCTGGTAATCAAGAGATGAAAAGTTTCAAGTGAGGATGGAGGAGATGACCACAAAACAAGAATCAAACGAAAGCATCTATATCGGAGGTATGTATTATTCGCAAGTATTTTATAAAATAATTTCTTCTTAGATTTCAATTTATGAAGTTAAATATTTGTTCGTTTCAGGTCTATCAAATATTTAAAAAGATTGATCGAAGATAAGTTCCATTTCGACTCATAGAAGGAAAATGATGAAGTATTCTGGATGGTTACTAAAGGTATTACATATTTTTAAAATGGAAAATGATGCATAAAAAAAAATGCGTCCCTGTTAATTTTGGAAGAAAAGCTGTGGATTATTCTGGTAATCAAGAGATGAAAAGTTTCAAGTGAGGATGGAGGAGATGACCACAAAATAAGAATCAGACAAAAGCATCTATATCGGTGGTATGTATTATTCGTAAGTATTTTATAAAATAATTTCTTCTTAGGTTTCAATCTATGAAGTTAAATATTTGTTCGTTTCTGGTCTATCAAATATTTAAAAAGATTGACCGAAGATAAGTTCCATTTCGACTGATACAAGGAAAATGATGAAGTAATCTGGATGGTTACTACAGGTATACGTACGTTTTAAATGGAAAAAGATGCATAAAAAATTTGCGTCCCTGTTAATTTTGAAAGAAAAGCTATGACTTACACTGTAAAAAAAATTCCGCAACGTTCCTGGGAAAAAATGGGCAGCTGAGTTGCCCATTATTTCCAAGAAACATTTCTTGAAAATGACTGGTACTTTACTGTATATGTTAAAAACTTTCTACAGAAATGCCAGTAAGTTTCCTGCGAAATACCAGGAATATTTCTGTTGACAGCAAAACATTACTGACATATTCAAGGCTCGAGTAGCACAAGAGCGAAAAATGTCCAGACCAGGGATCGAACCTGGATACTTGGCGTGCCGTGCCAATGCCTTACCTGTTAGGCTATCCGGACCGATACCTGGCTGACATAATTCACTCTGGATGTTCGTTCCCTTCATTATGACATTACTGACATTTCACAACATGCGGGATCCGCAGACGATTTTTACATTTCCAGTTGACAATTTTCGTTTTATTATCATTATTTGTTAGAATGAAAAAATATTTTGAAATTGACATCAAAATTATTATTTATAATTTACACGAAAAAATAAATTTTCAGTTAAAATTCAATAAAGTAAATATATATGTGATATATTGTTTCTGAACTTTGCTTAAAATATAAAAATATATAAATGTAAATAATAATTAGAAAAAAAATCTAGACATAAAATATTTTGGATTTTCGTCAGTGATTATGTTAGTTTACAAGTTAGATAAAATACATATAAATTTTCATGAAAAAAAACCTAAACGTAATTGTATATTTTTTCCGAAAAAAAAAAAAAAATTCAAATTTGCAGCAATTCAAAGTATCAAATATATGTCAAATTTAAATCAAATTGTAATAAAGTGTTAAAATATAAAATTAATTAAAAAAGAAGAAAAAAAGTCAAGAGGTAGCATCGAACCCGGGCCGTACGGGTGGCGTGCAAGCTTTCTGCGCCCAAACCACGAAAGACACGTTGAGAGCTGCAAACTAATGGGTATTTGAAACGTATGCTAAAACTCGGCATCTAATTTCTGAAAATCTAAGGCCCATTTGAAGAAATCCTTTCACAAGAATAATTAGAGATAAGAACTCTAAAACATACTTTAAATTAATCAAAATAGGTGAGAATCATATTTGATTGTCCCCTGGTTAATGCAGATCGAAATAATAGGTGTATTTTTTTTTACACAGTCTGCTCGTTAAAGATTTCCCAGACAAGTACGAGAGATAATTTCTTAGTGATGTCACAGAGGTATTGTATTTTCATCTGAATTATCTTGATAATAGAGACGTAAAGGATTATGTCGTCTATTGATTTATTTGCATTCCATATTGATTTTTTTACATTCATTTAAGGAATTCGTTTTCGACACTCGCGCGCGAGCAACGGATTATAGGGAAAAAAAATAATAAATGGCGGCCGCAGCGTTTTGCTATTTCCAACTTTTGTTCAGGAACGTTTCAGATAAGAAAACCAGAATTTCACAGGAAAGAGCTAAATTATTCTGAAAACCTGATAAAAGGCGAAACGTTCCTGGATTTTACATGGAAAGTTACCATTTTTTTTTACAGTGTATTCTGGTAATCAAGAGATGAAAAGTTTCAAGTGAGGATGGAGGAGATGACCACAAAACAAGAATCAGACGAAAGCATCTATATTAGAGGTATATATCATTCGTAAGTATTTTATAAAATAATTTCTTCTTAGATTTCAATTTATGAAGTTAAATATTTGTTCGTTTCAGGTCTACCAAATATTTAAAAAGATTGATCGAAGGTAAGTTCCATTTCGACTCATAAAAGGAAAATGATGAAGTAATCTGGATGGTTACTACAGGTATACATATTTTTAAAATGGAAAAAGATGCATAAAAAATATGTGTCCCTGTTAATTTTGGAAGAAAAACTATGACTTATTCTGGTAATCAAGAGATGAAAAGTTTCAAGTGAGGATGGAGGAGATCACCACAAAACAAGAATCAGACGAAAGCATCTATATCGGAGGTATGTATTATTCGTAAGTATTTTATAAAAGAATTTCTCCTTAGATTTCAATTTATGAAGTTAAATATTTGTTCGTTTCAGGTCTATCAAAAATTTAAAAAGATTGATCGAAGGTAAGTTCCATTTCGACTCATAGAAGGAAAATGATGAAGTAATCTGGATGGTTACTACAGGTATACATATTTTTTAAATGGAAAAAGATGCATAAAAATGTGTCCCTGTTAATTTTGGAAGAAAAGCTATGGCTTATTCTGGTAATCAAGAGATGAAAATTTTCAAGTGAGGATGGAGGAGCTGACCACAAAACAAGAATCAAACGAAAGCATCTATATCGGAGGTATGTATTATTCGCAAGTATTTTATAAAATAATTTCTTCTTAGATTTCAATTTATGAAGTTAAATATTTGTTCGTTTCAGGTCTACCAAATATTTAAAAAGATTGATGGAAGGTAAGTTCCATTTCGACTCATAGAAGGAAAATGATGAAGTAATCTGGAGGGTTACTACAGGTATACATATTTTTAAAATGGAAAAAGATGCATAAAAAATATGTGTCCCTGTTAATTTTGGAAGAAAAGCTATGGCTTATTCCGGCAATCAAGGGATGAAAAGTTTCAAGTGAGGAAAGAAGAGCTGACCACAAAACAAGAATCAGACGAAAGCATCTATATCGGAGGTATGTATTATTCGTAAGTATTTTATAAAATAATTTCTTCTTAGGTTTCAATTTATGAAGTTATATCAGGGTTGCCACGCTTCAGGGAATTTCCAGACCAGGAAATTCTTCTGCACAAGTACTTTCTTACAGAGCATCTATCTTTAAATAAGGAGAAATTTCGTGCTTTTAATCTAGATATACTTTTCTGTAAAAAATTACTGATATTTTGACTGGAAAATTCCCTGAAGCATGGTAACCCTGTAAATATTTGTTCGTTTCAGGTCTACTAAATATTTAAAAAGATTGATCGAAGGTGAGTTCCATTTCGACTCATAGAAGGAAAACGATGATGTAATCTGGATTGTTACTACAGGTATACATATTTTTAAAATGGAAAAAGATGCATAAAAAACATGTGTCCCTGTTAGTTTTGGAAGAAAAGCTATGGCTTACTCTGTTACTATTTTTGTAATCATTTTTCCATTTAGTTATTCTCCCGTTTCTACATTCCAGTTAAAATCCTGGGGCCGCCTATGGCTAGTAGGGCTCGTCCGGGGGACCTTGAACTTTTTGTGTGCCATGTATTTTTCACCCCCTAATTTTCGCATAATTTTAAAGTTGAGTTTTGGTCTCCTCTTCCCGGTCTAACATCCTCATATTTTTTTCTGGGACCCTAGGGCCCTTTTTTAAACACCCCCCCCCCTTTTTGCGCATTTCTTTAAAATTTTATTCTAATGATTAATTCATAACGTATGCTTAATTTTTATTAATTGAAGATCTAAAGTGCTAAGAGCTAAGACCTTAAAACATCTTTTCATGTTAGAGTACTGCTCTTAACTATCAGTTGGCCCCTTTTGGGCCCTTTATTATAGCTCCCTTAAAAATGGTCCGATTCACTAGCTTTTTTTTCCCCTAACGACTTCTAAGTCCTCCAGATATTACATGAATGACAAAAAAATTTCTCTTACTTCAGCTATCAGCAATTTTGAATATTAACCTCCTTGGAGTTTTTGTTGCAGCTTCTTTAAAAATGATCCGATTCTATTACAGTTTTCTTTAACATAGTTCTAGCGTCCTCCAGCTACTTTAAAACTACTAAAAAAATTTCTTATACCCAACTACATTCCAGTTAAGAACCTGACTCTCTGGGTCCATTCCTTCTTTATACCTCAGCTACCACCTTTTTCGAATATTAATCTCCTTTTTAGGCAACAACTTACTTTTACTCACGACAAACGTAAATTAAAAATCGCGTTACTATAAAAGGTAACTTTAGATAAGGGATTTATCCATTTATTAAATATCGTGTTTATGTTAAAAGCAATTTGTAAATTTTACAGGAGGGGGGGGGGGGGGAGCAAGGGCTGAATTTCAATGGGATTTGATTCATTTAACTTAGATTACAATTCAGCTACTTTCTGTATTATGAAAGTTCATCTTAGACTTCAGTTACCAACATTTTCGAATATTAATGGTACATTCATTTTTCGGGTTCTATGGGCTTGACTACTACGAGGTTTGGCTCACTAAACTTCGTAGTCGATTGTCTCTGGCACCTGCGGATCACTTCCGGTACATGCTGCCTTAGGTAGCGGGGACCTAGGTCACAGGTTCGTTCGCAAAGAGGTTTGTTGGGAACACACTAGACACTTCGGAAGGCAATAGGGCCCTCGAAACTAGGTTCATTTAAGAGATTTTGAAAGATATAAAATCATAGAAACTCGAGTTTTATTTAAAGTTATTGTAATGAGCCCCGTGCAACGCCGGGCGGCCCAGCTAGATACTGAATAACTTCTACTTCGCACACAAGATAGCACATAAATAGTAAAAAAAGAGAAATTTAAAATACAAAACTGGGCCTTAACAATAACAATGCAAAAAACTGGAGGGGCAAAAGGTAAGTCTTGCCCCTGCTTCTGGAAAACTGCGGGGCATATGCCCCCCTTGCCCCCGCCAGATTATGCCCATGTATGTTATTTTTTCATCCATATAACGTCCGGCCAGCAGCTTATTTCCCAATATAGCGACTGAACTTATCTTTCCTCCAGATTTTTTTCCCCAAAAAAAATTACCATTTTCTTTTACCAAGAACTCATTGCTCACTGCACGGTAAATGCCAATTGTAAAATTAAATAAAATGACACTTTAAAACATTTTTTAAAGACAAGAAAACACATAAAATTACTGATCTCTAACTGAGACGGAAAATTTTGTTTAAAGAAAATATCAAATGCAGAAAAAGTAAACAACTATTTCGAATTTTTTTTTGTAGAAAATAAATGTTAATACATAAATAACTTTTTGTGTGTGTGTGATTTAACATTTACTTTAAATTTTATTTTAGAAATGCATAATCATTCTCTTAAATTGAGTTTTATAATTATTCATTGTCAATGTTTATTTGATCTGAAAGCAGACAGAACTTACAAGGAAGGTCTCCATACGGGCATACTCAGAAAAATCTGAAAAAATTAGAGAATGTTCTTCTCATATGGATATATATGCTTATAGAATTTTTTTTGGCGGAACCCCGATACAGCGTCCGTAAAAAAATAACGAAATTTTCGTTTATTTGGCGATTTATCCCCGATTGGCGATGAAAAATTTTTTTTTAATGTAAACGCTTTTATGTAGGAAAAAACTTTTTATGTTGAATTTTTAAGTTTAATTTAAAAAGTTTAATTTAAATAAATTTAATTTTGTCATTTTTTATTTGTTTTAACTATAGTTTTGTCATTTTTAGTTTGTCTTATTTATATGTATTTATAATAAAATTTAAATATCATATTTTACGATTTAAAACAAAATTTAAATTGATTTAAATTATTTCAAGCTCAAAAATAAGGCAGATAGAACACTGTCGACTTGATTTTGTCGCTATGGAAACTACTTCGTCTTCGATATGGAAATGTATTATGGCAATCAAATATCAGCTGACTATAACTTAAAATAGATATTTGCAACTTGCAAAGCATAGGAAATATTTTTACAGTGATAAAATTAAATAACTACAGCAACAAGCAACATGTATATGTAATATAAAAATATATAATAACCTCTTTTATTGATTAAGTTTAAATTCATTAAAAACCGTGCATTCTAAAAAACAATTAATAAACAATTTTCAGATGCATTAAAATCGTTTGCTTTTGGCGAGGAAAAATTCTGCTCGCCAAATAGCGTGTCACTTTCGTATTTTCGTGCCAAATAATCGAAAGTATTTTATTTTTTTACAGACTTTCTAATGAAATTCCGCCGTTAAATTTGACTGACCCCTTATTGCATACATGAGTAGTTTCACTAGCATTTTTTCCAACATATTTTGTATGCCCTGTAAGGAGACCTACCTTGTTAGTAATAAGAGTAATAATGTCGAATTATAAAATTTCCTTTGAAACCTTAATTTTCATGCATATGATTAGAGTTTTTTTTTAGAGTTTATTTTCGTTCACTTTTGTTATAGCGACCTTCCATTATAACGACCCTCATCTTTGGCACGCGAGGGGTCGTTATAACGAGCGTCGATTGTACTAATTTTGCATCTTGCAATTTTTTTAATACATGAAATAAAAGAACATACATCTTTTAATCCCAATAAAAATTGTGTTTTTAAATCATGTGCATTTTAAGATATTAAATGTTGAAAATTGTCTTGTTTTATTTTTTCCAATTTTAAGAGTCCTGGGACTCCTTAAATCAAACATTTTATGACTCTTCATCTAAAGGGGTACTTGTTGATAAAAATTAAAATGTTGGTACGAATAAATACAGTGAACTTCCTTTTATGTATGCCCAACACTGTTAAAAATTTGCAGCATTCTGTCCAGTCATTCGACCGTTTTTTGAAAAAACGGTTTCATAACCACAATTTAACTATACACTCTGACCATAAAATGGCCAATAATATGGTCAGAATAGTGTTAAATTACGGTTGTGTAACCATTTTCGATAAAAACGTTTAAATGACTGGGCAGAATGCTGCAAATTTTTAACAGTGAGGGTCAATTTTCGTCTGCATTTAAACGATGTAGACATTTTAATAGTGCAAAATAATCCCTTGTGTTGAATAAATTGAATTCAGTTTGTGACAGTAATTAAATAGGTTATTAACATTATGCTAAAATTAAGAACTTTGTCTCTAATTTAGTAATTTTAGTAAAAAAGCAAGTTAATGACAATTTGTTTACAGAAAAGAATAAATAAAAGCAAACAAAATATGGAAAAACATTGCCGTTCTTACATAATTTACCCATGGAGCGATTTACAAATTTGGGGGCCCCAGGCACAGAGGCTTACGGGGGATTGAGTAAAAAAAAAAAATAATAATAAAAAAGGTGCTTACTAAAATAACCACTATTGACTTTAATAATTACTTTAAAATATCCATTAAAAAATAAATTTGATATTCATTAATTTACTTTTAACTAATTATTTCACATTAATGAAATTTAAATGAGTAGAAATTTTATAATAAATTGTGTGGTGCTGATTTTCTTTTCCTATGCAAGTCTATAGATCTGGAATGATGCAGGGCCGTAGCAAGGTCTTCAGAGCCCCCCCCCCAAACATATTTTTCGGCCCCCCCCCCCCCTTTAAGACTTTAGAGAAATATCTATATTTAATTTTCCACCCGAGTTCCATTTTATAACAATACCAGCGCAGTTTCGCTGGTCGAATTTTCCAAAACGAACTTCAAACTGAACGAATTTGTAGTTGTGCTGCACTACTTTCGGCAGCGCACACCCATAGGGGCTATGTCCGCTCCGATCTTGAATCATACGAACCTAGAATCATTGTAATTTTTTTATTTAGATCCAGATTAAATTCAAATTTTCAACATTTCGTTCACGTTGCTACAGGAACAGATTTGATATTCTTACAATGTGAATTTAATCAAAGGACTTGCAAAATTTACCTGAGAATTCTCTCATTTAGGAAAAAAATGTCAAAAAAATCGCCAAAGAACGCGAAAGAACGCCAAAAATTGCATAAAAATTTTCAAAGTTCATAGAGATCAAACTTTACTTATATTGGGCTAAAAGATTGAAACTGGGTTTATTTTTTTTACGAATATTAAAAAAACTACCAGAAAAGTGAAAAAGCCAAAAATCACACAAAAATTCTCGAAAACTTCAAAAACAGCAGAGGACAAAACTCGTCAAAAAAGTTTGAAACTGAATTCCCTTTACAAATGTTATAAATTGCTAAGTATTGCTCATAAACAAAATAAATAAATAAAAAATATGGAAGTCGTTTTCGTATTTTCAATTTTCTCTTCAGTTTGACAATGCCATCCACGTGGCCCAGAAAGATTTTTTTAAGCAGAAAATATTCACTTATAACAATTTTTTTCCCGCTCGGATTGGTGCCTTTTATTAAGGGTGTATTCCGATCGAAACTGCTTATTTTCTGATTCATTTTAAAATTCATTTTTGCTCTCAAACGCATCAAACTGGGAAATTCTCTTATTTAGAAACTATATAATGTGCCGTGCTTCTTAATTTTTTGATAAATGCAGAAAATACTGTAAAAAACGCTGTCAAAGTTGGCGTTTTGAACCGAATTTCCCGAAGCGGGCGATCTGGGAATGAAAAAAATGGTCATACTGAGAAAATAATTGTTTAAAAATCAAATTCTAATTAATTGAGCTGAAAATGAAATCACATGGCATGTTAAACATGTCTTCAGAAATCACCCCAGCAAGTTTCATGTTTTTACTTTTAAAAATGAGTCTGAAAATGTCTCAGAAAATTTCGAGCTGTTGAGGGTGGAAAAATATTTTTTCGAATACACCCTTAAATACATATATATGTACGGATTTACTAATTTAAAAAAAATACTTTTGGGATGTTGTTTCCATACATTCCGGTTTTCTCCAGTTTAAAATTGTCACCCAAGTTGAAATTTAAGAAGAAAAAAAAATACCTTCGGATAGAAGGTACCTTTCTTTGGGCATGGTTGACGGGTTTCCTAGTAGCTAATAATAAAGACAGACGTTTGTCTGTCCACAGTTTTTCTTTGTCTGACCAGATGTTTTTCTGTTCCGTACAAAATTTGACAGGAAGGTTACCTATATGCCTAAGTTGCTCGAAACAGGTTTTTAAATTTTTTGATTCGAATTTTTTTCATTTAATTTTTTACGATATTTTTTGTATTTTTTCGAGTTTCGTGCTTTTTTCCCCACATTCATAAAAAGAATCCATTTTCAATCCATCTTTTCATTTAGCCGAATATAATAAAGTAGTCCTCTTCAATTTTCAAATATTTCGCGAATTTTCATGTGATTTTTAACTTTTTTTCGCGTATTTTTTTAC
Source organism: Maratus speciosus (assembly GCA_963932465.1). Lineage (NCBI taxonomy): Eukaryota > Metazoa > Arthropoda > Arachnida > Araneae > Salticidae > Maratus > Maratus speciosus. The sequence continues at coordinate 418,153,449 of OZ010800.1, forward strand.
ATTAGTAAAAGAATCAGGTTTCAATCTTTTAACCCGATCTATTAAATTTCGTCCTTTTTGCGATTTTTGAATTTTTCGCGAACTTTTTTTTTTTTTTTTTTTCCTTTTTAAGACCCCTGTGATTAGAAGAGATTTTATCTCACATTTGAAGAAACTTTCGTCTTTAGAAAGGAAAATTTCTAGAAATTTTGATGTTTGATTCGCGACTTCTTCGTGTTATGAAGGAAAAAAGTCATAGTTCAGTTTCTAATCCTCAAGTTCAGTTTCTAATAGGGAAAAGTACAATTCAGAAATGTTGGCGGAACACTCCTGTGATTTGATTTGGCAAAAATGCATCTTCATATTTAGTAAGGATGTTAGGTAATTTTTATGTTAGATTGGTGAGTTTTCTATATTTTCGCAGAAAATGAGAGAATCAAATCAAAGCTTTTTTTGTGTGTGTGTGTTTGAATGAAAGAAAAAGTTACGGAAAAAATCTTCAATTTACTGATTTCTTTCTTTCTTTCTTTCCTTTTTTTTCTTGGAGAGAGAGTGTAAAAGGAACCCAGTTTCTATCTTTTATCCCAATATAGTAAAAATTTTGCCATCTGTGGCACAGATTTTTGACATCCCTAAAAGGAATCAGGTTTCAGTCTTTTAGCTCAATATAGAAAATATGTCCATAGAAATTTCTGAATTTTTTACGAACGTTTTATGTGATTTTTAGCGTATTTCTGTCTTTCACGGCGATTTTTTCACATTCCAGTTACAATCTTTTGGCTTGATATAATTAATTTTCTCAGCGATTTTTGAATTTTTGCCCAATTTTTTATAAGATTTTTACACTTTTTTTTTTCGCATTTTGCGGAGTTTTCCCGACATTTCTTTTTCTGAAACCGAAGAATTATCCAGTAGATTTTGCTGTTGTCATAATTAAGCTGAAGTGAAAAATAACAAATTCGTTCCTGTAGCAACGTGAGCCACGATGCTGGAAAATTTTACTTTTATCTGGACACTATCACTTTTATCGAAAAAAATCATCGAAATTCGAAAACTATCGAAAAATTCAATGATTGTTTGATTCAAGATCGGAGCGGGAATATCCGGAACAGGTTTACGCTGCGGAAGGCAGTGAAAGCCCCCCAATGGAGAACTCCAAAAAATAGGTTATTTTTTTTAAAAAGCAATTAGCGAAGCTCTGCTAGTAGATTAAATAAATACACAATGTAATTTATGTATAGTTAACATAAGTAATTTATCGAGACAAGAGAAATGAAATGTTCAAAACGAAACAGGTCGAATATAAGGGGATAGGCGGCACATGAAATGCACATAGATGCCCGCTTATTGGGGTCCCCAACGAGATTAAGAAGCATATATTTTTTGAACATTTGAAAAAAAAAATGAGGCTTAAAAGTTTTGAATCTTGAGTTCCGAATTTTGCTCACTTTTAATAGCGGCCCCAAAAAAGAAAATTTATAAAGTATTTAGAGCCTTCAAAACTTCTTTCATCTGGGCACCTTTAAAAAGAATAGTAGCTATAGAAAAAAAGGGCATGTCTGTTTTGGTTAAAAGAAGTAATAGTATTAAGAAAGTTTTTAACCTTATTGGGGCCCCAACAAGATTAAAAAGCATATTTTTAAAACATTTGAATAATAAAAATTGGGCCTAAAAGTTTTGAATCTTGAGTTCCAACTTTTCCTCACTTTTATAGGGGGCCCCAAAAAAGTTAATTAAAAAAGTATTTAGAGCCTGCAAAATTTCTTTATCTGGGCACCTTTAAAGAGACTACTGGCTATAGAAAGAAAGCACATATCTGTTTTGGTCAAAAGAAGTAATAGTATTAAGGAAGCTTTGAACCTTATTGGGGCCCCCCAACGAGATTAAAAAGCATATTTTTAAAACATTTGAATAAAAAGATGGGGCTTAAAAGTTTTGAATCTTTGGCTGCAACTTTTCCCACCTTTATAGGGGAGCCTCAAAAAGACAATCCATAAGAATTTAGAGCCTGCAAAATTTCTTTCATCTGGGAACCTTTAAAGAGAATGCTGGTTATAGAAAGAAAGCACATTTGTTTGAAGGAACTGATAGTATTAAGGAAGTTTTGAAAATTATTGGGACTCCCAACGAGTTTAAAAAGCACGTTTTTTAAGCATTTGAATAAAGTGAGGCCTAAAAGTTTTTAATCTTGGGCTCCAACTTTTCCTCAAGTTTATAGGGGGCCCTAAAAAAGACAATTAAAAAAGAAATTAGAGCCTTCAAAATTTCTTTCATCTGGGAACCTTTAAAGAGAATACTGGCTATAGAAAGAAAGCACATATCTGTTTTGGTCAAAAGAAGTAATAGTATTAAGAAAGTTTTGATCCTTGTTGGGGCCCCCAATGATATTAAGAAGCATTTTTTTTAAACATTTGAATAATAAAAATTGGTCCTAAAAGTTTTGAATCTTGAGTTCCAACTTTTCCTCACTTTGATAGGGGGCCCAAAAAAAGTCAATTAAAAAAGCATTTAGAGCCTGCAAATTTTCTTTCATCTGGGAACCTTTAAAGGTAATGCTGACTATAGAAAGAAAGTGCATATCTGTTTTGGTCAAAAGAAGTACCGTAATTTCCGGCCTATAATCCGCGGATTATCTGTGAAAAAACCTCAAAATTTTTAAATGCGGATTATCTACCGGTGCGGACTATCTGCTGAAAACTTTTTTAAGCAGAAGCTCAGGGCAGACATCCAGTTTCTACCGGCAGTCATAAAATAAAAATGTAAACAGTTATCAAACGATTGTCTGCTATCGACCGTTCGTGGAGTTGCTTGTGATTGGTTCACTTCTGACGTGTACGTGCTAGTGGGAGTGGCTTCCGATTATGATTTTATTTTTTTTAGCCTTTTGGCAACATGTTTTTATGAAGAACAAAGCATTTGTCAACTCATCCCTTTCAAAAATTGCAACCTCAATCATTTATGAAATAGCTCTGCCCAAAACTACGGCAGTTTTACTAATTACAATGATTGATATTACGATGCAGCCAATGGGAATCCACCACACAATAATCGAATGAATCATTATCGTATCGTAATTTCGCGGTTTTACTGCTTCCCTCTATGGATAGAATTATAAAATACAATTATGTCCTTGTAATGTATATTAAAAACCAAAACGTATTTGATGGTATATCACATTGAAAGTTATAAAAATGTCTAAGAGAAAACCTGTTATTTAACACTGCAGAATTTAAACAGGACGTTATTTAAAATGCGGAAGATGGTTTAAAAACAGCAATTATAACAGAATTATCTGTATTCACAAGACATTCAACGTTGTAGATATAGAATTCAATGAAAAAAAAATATTTGTATTTTATAACTTGTAATTATTTTATTATAATTATTTTCAATTATTTTATTACAATTATCATTTAAATAGAGCAACTAAATAAATAGGGAGGTGGTTTATTAGTAGTACTTTGGAATGTTGAAAGCAATGAGTAATTGTCGTATAGTCCGGCGTATAATCCGCGAATTATACGCCGATGCGGATTATCTGCTGAAATATTTTTATAAGTGCTAAAAATTGCGGCTGCGGATTATACGCCGCTGCGGATTATAGGCCGGAAATTACGGTAATAGTATTAAGAAAGTTTTGAACCTTGTTGGGGCCCCCAACGAGATTAAAAAGCATATTTTTAAAACATTTGAATAAAAAGATGGGGCATAAAAATTTTGAATCTTAGGCTCCAACTTTTCCTCACCTTTATAGGGGGCCCTAAAAAAGACAAAAAAGAATTTAGAGCCTGCAAAATTTCTTTCATCTGGGAACCTTTAAAGAGAATGCTGGCTATAGAAAGAAAGTGCATATCTGTTTTGGTCAAAAGAAGTAATAGTATTAAGAAAGCTTTGAACCTTGTTGGATCCCCCAACGATATTAAAAAGCACATTTTTAAAACATTTGAATAATAAAAATTGGGCCTAAAAGTTTTGAATCTTGAGTTCCAACTTTTCCTCACTTTTATAGGGGGCTCCAAAAAAGTTAATTAAAGTATTTAGAGCCTGCAAAATTTCTTTCATCTGGGCACCTTTAAAGAGACTGCTGGCTATAGAAAGAAAGCATATATTTGTTTTGGTCAAAAGAAGTAATAGTATTAAGGAAGCTTTGAACCTTATTGGGGCCCCCCAACGAGATTAAAAAACATATTTTTAAAACATTTGAATAAAAAGATGGGGCCTAAAAGTTTTGAATTTTTGGCTGCAACTTTTCCCACCTTTATAGGGGTTCTAAAAAAGACAAAAAAGAATTTAGAGCCTGCAAAATTTCTTTCATCTGGGAACCTTTAAAGAGAATGTTGGTTATAGAAAGAAAGCACATTTGTTTGAAGGAACTGATAGTATTAAGGAAGTTTTGAAACTTATTGGGACTCCCAATGAGTTTAAAAAGCATGTTTTTTAAGCATTTGAATAAAAAAGTGAGGCCTAAAAGTTTTTAATCTTGGGCTCCAACTTTTCCTCCCGTTTATAGGGGGCCTAAAAAAGACAATTAAAAAAGAAATTAGAGCCTTCAAAATTTCTTTCATCTGGGAACCTTTAAAGAGAATACTGGCTATAGAAAGAAAGGGCATGTCTGTTTTGGTCAAAAGAAGTAATAGTATTAAGAAAGTTTTGAAGCTTGTTGGGGCCCCCAATGATATTAAGAAACATATTTTTTAAACATTTGAATAATAAAAATGGGGCCTAAAAGTTTTGAATCTTGAGTTTCAACTTTTCCTCACTTTTATTGGGGCCCCCCAAAAAGACAATTTAAAAAGTATTAACAGCGCGCAAAATTTCTTTCATCTGGGCACCTTTAAAAAGAATAATGACTATAGAAAGGAAGCACATTTGGTTGAAGGAAGTAATAGTATAATGAAGTTTTGAAACTTATTGGATTCCTAAGTGAGATTTAAAAGCATATTTTTTAGAAATTTAAATAAAAAAATGGGCTTAAAAGTTTTGAATCTTGGGTTCCAACTTTTCAGCTCTTATATAGGGGGCCCTAAAAAAGACAATTCAAAAAGAATCTAGAGCCTGCAAAATTTCTTTTATCTGGGCCCCATTAAAAAAATGGTTCCTGTAGAAAAAAAAGCGCATATCTGTTTTGTTTGATGGAAGTAATAGTATTAAAGAAGTTTTGAACCTTTGGTTTCACTTTTTTCGCCCATTGATAGGTGCACCCCAAAAATACTAAAATGCCATTTATTTTTTAAGTAGAACTTACAGCCTTCAAAAACTTTTATAAAGAATGGTGGATATAGAAGAAAAGCACATATCTGTTTTCTATTTCTAAATCTGATCAAGATCTTTGACAAAAAAAAAATGAATTTCGATAAAACAAAATAAAATGTTATTAAAAATACATAAAAAAATTATTTAAAAAGTAAAAAAAAAAAAAACATTCGGCTGAAAGATACAATAGCTTTACAATAGCTACTGGGCCCCTGACTTTGCTCGCCCCCCCCCAAATGGGGGGTATGGGGGGCGGTCGCTACGGCCCTGGAATGATGTATGCAACAACTAATAATAAATCTTCTGCAGTACCAAGCTACAATTATCTAATTACGGTTGATTTTTGACTGCCGCTTATCTAGTCGAGGGAAATGGGCCCTAGGGGGAGTGCCCTCCGTGTGTGTGTGTGTGGGGGGGGGGTCTTTCTAAGGGAATCTAATCCGTATTTACGCATGGAAATCTAAGGTTCGAAGAAAACCAAGAAAACTCCAAATGATTAGACCGGCGGCTAAAATATTAGGGGGTTCTGCAGCCTAAGAGCTACGCTCACCAACCCCCAAATAATCTGACAAGAGCAGGGATGGGAAGGATTAAATAAGAATTAAAAATACAATATGTTTTTTAAAGTGATAAAGATAAAATAAATTATTCACTATAATGAAATAGTTAAATATGGATGTTTCAGACAAAATATACATGTTATAAAAAGATAATACGAATATACAATAGAGAGTAGAATGAAACGTAAAATTTCATTAGACGTTTAAACTACACCAGATTTTGGACAATAATTGAAAAACCTTCTGAATCATTTGGGGGCCGGGCCCGTGCTCCGAATGCCCTACCGTAAATTAGGCACTGAATTTACCTCCGATCATATAATAAATCTCTCTCTCTTCTTGGGGATAGTTGAAAAAATAATATTTTTGTAGTATAATTTTCTAGTTTTGCTACACACTCGCAAATTTGGCTTGTTACATCTCGTTTTGATTGGTAATGTGTAGGTGAACAACCATTAGCATTTTAAAAACCTTTCACGTTTCTGGTGGTGGAATATTTTGTTTTTCTTCGTCAGTGTCAGAGCATTTTCTTGATCTGCCAATAACTAAAGTTGCTCCAAAATTATTTTTGAAGAAATAATGTTCAAAGTCACATACAATTCTGTCCGATCAATTTGCAAGGCTCTCAAATGGTCCCCTTTCCCCCCCTAAAGCCCCCTTTTTGGAAAATGGTGCCCTTCTTCCCCCCCCTAAAGCCCCCTTTTTGGAAAATGGTCCCCTTTAGTCCCCTTTCATGCATTTTGGTCCCCTTAGTTCCCTTTCTATGTCTGGAAAAAATTTACTAATGTGGAAAAATTGCCGCAAAACTAAAAAAACTCTAAAAATCACAAAAGTTCAAATATTGCGTTTTACTATAGCAAGCTAAAACATTGTAACTGGAATTCTTTCATGAATGTCAAAAAATTGTCGCACAATGAGAAAAGATGTTAAAATACGCATTGAAAATCTCATTAAAAATCACTAAAAATTCAAGTTAGAGGGCAAATTTTTATTACATTAAGCTAGAAGTTTGAAACCAAATTTCAAAAGATCGCCATAAAATGTAAAAAAAAAAAAAATCGTGGAAAGACAAAATTTACTACATTAGAGTTAAAAGTTTGAAACTGAATTTCTTTAATAAATGTCAAAAAATCACTGTAAAATGCCAAAAAACAATGAAATAATTGCGAAAAATTTAAAAATCACTGTATAAATTCCAAATAAACTTTATTGTAAAGAGGACAAAATTTACTACATTCTGCTAAAAAATTTAAACCAGAATCCATTTACAAGTTTGGTAAAATTGCCATAAAACATGAAAAAAGGCTAAAAATTACATTAAAAAAACTACTCAAAAAAGTCCAAAAATTGGCTTCTATGTGCATAACTTTAGACATACCCTTCTTGCCAAATTGTATAGCTCTATGCACAGCAATCTCGTCAGCATAACGACACATACCTAGATAAACATCTATCTTTATTAGATTAATTTTTAATGCAATTATTCAATCTGTAAATAAATCATATCAGTTGTAAATTTCCAAATGGGTGTGTGTGGGGGGGGGGGGGGGGAGAGTCTGGGTCAGGATTTGAACCAGGGATGTCTTGGCTGGGGCCACCAATGCTCTACATACTGAGCCATACCGGACAAATCTGGGGTCCTAATTTACCCAGCTAACCCTAATGTTGCCATACTATGCTTTTTCCAATGAACATTATAGCTTATTTCAGCTGTTATTGGGTAGTACAAAGGAACTAAATTTTATGTTTATTATTATAATAATTAACAATATCTAATCAATAGTTAATCTAATTTTAATACTCAACAGGAGTTGCTGTTATGCTGTGCTTTTTTAGCTCACAGGCTGTCAAAGCCTGAGAGCTAGTGTGCCCACCGATTCTATATGTATGTACGTAATGCGATAACTCGTGATAGAAATATCTGATTTGCTTCAAATTTTTTTCGAAGTTCATTCTGATAAGGTGCTTCCCTGATTAGGTTTGGGGGTTCATTGGTTAAGTATAAAGGGGGATATGGGGGGACTAATCCCTCCCCCCCTTAACTTAGATAAATGGATTTTTCGTGCAGAATTATCAGATTTTCTTAATAAAGCATCAATTTAAATTAAAAGCTCCTTTAAAGAGAATTATCAATGTGAGTACTGGATATTGGAATACTTCCTATCTTCTTGCAGTAGAATATTTAGCTGAGTGTACTTTTTAGTGACCCATCTTTATAAAGATAACTAATTAATATATATTTTTTTTTTTTTTTTGGGGGGGGGGGTAATTTTTAAAAATTTGCTTGCACATTTAGGAAAAATCAGTGCAGTATTTTTAGACATGGTCTCTCAAAGTCCCACTTTTTAATATAAATGGTCCCCTAAAGTCTCCTTTTAAAATAAAAATGGTCCCCTTTACCCCTTTTTGGAGGTTAAAATGTATTGGGAGCCCTGAATTTGTGAAATAATTTTCCTCGTTATTCAATAAGTTATACGCATTAGAAAATGTTTTTAATATAATTTTCAAATACAGTGCGTCCCAAAAGTTTAGAGACAACCATTTTTTTTTTTTTTTTTTTTTTTTTTGATTTAAGAGCTAACTAAACGAGTAAAAAAGACGAAATAAATTATGAAATAATGATGAATAATGCAAATATATAATGATGAAACAAGGAGGGGGTCACTCATGGTGTGGGCAGCATTTTCTTATCATGGAACAACCCATATTGCTTTTTTGAAAGGTCGTCAATGTTCTAAAGATTACCAGAAAAGGCTTGAACTACAGTTACTTCCATTTGGAAAGTTGCTAGGGGGCGGGGGCGGGGATAAATGGATGTACCAGCAAGACCATTGCTCCATTCTCGTGTCCAACTCTACAATGCAGTGGTTTAGACAAAACCAAGTAATTGTTATGAACTGGCCAGCTCTTAGTCTTGACATGAACACAATAAAGAATCTCTGGGGAAGATTAGCTAGAGACGTATATGTTAAAAGGCGTCAATTTGCAACGGTTCAAGATCTAAAGCTGCAATTTGAATAAAGTTGATTTTTTTAAAAAGTCAGAACTTCTTCAAATTCTTGTTTTGAGTTTGTCTGATCGAGTTTAGGAAGTGATTAGAACAAACAGCTTAAAAATTTGAACGTTAAAGGGAAAAAAAGGAGTTGTCTATAAACTTTTGGGACAGTCAAATTTAAGTTTTAAGTTTTTTCATAAAGTCTATGATTGTGTAATATAATTTGTGTATAATATTATTATTGTCTTGCTATTATTTATAATTATAAATTGTTTTGAAATTGTTATTCCTTTCTTTGAATTGGAAAATTAAAAAAACCCGTTGTCTATAAACATTTAGGACGCACTGTAGAAATTAATGAATAAAGCGAAAATGTTCTCATTAACCGGAGATACGTCTTAAACGGAGATGCATTAACAGGAGTCATTGAATATATACAATACATACATAGACTCAGGGCTTAATTTCTATGAAAAGAAGTACCGGAGCCCTAATATTCTGCACTACTAAAACCGTAGCATGCCCCCCCCCCTCCCACCCCACGCCATCATTCCGATCCGCATATTTATATTTCATGCCTTATTTGCAAAATTTAAAGCACCTTTTTTTTCTTTAGCAAAATAAGAATTTTAAATATATCTGCCTGCATATACTTAACTGTCAACTATTCCACTTTTTAGCTCATCACTCCTTCGAATAGAAACCTTTGCCTAATTTTAATGTTAATTAATCGCAGAATCCTGCAATTTAATAAGGTAAGGATTATGATTCGGAAGTAGTGTTAACACACACACACACACACACAAAGAAAAAATGTTCGCAGCTATTCATATATGTAGCTAATGAATGAACAACAGGTAAAAACATTTATAAGAAATATGTTCAGAAAATCTTAGGCGCCGTTTCCTCTCCATCCCCTACGTGGGCGATACACTACGTAAGCGTTTTGATAGAAAAGCATGCAGAAACTTGGAGATCGGAGGGAAAGGAAAGAGTAATTTAGACCTCGGTTTTTCGAAATCGCTATTGCACTGGGCTCCGGAGCCCTGTATCTATGAGCTTCGGTGAATTCCGATCAATATTTAAATATTTACTTAAAACAGAGAAGTACCGGAGCCGAGCTCCGGTGGGCTCCGGCGCAAATTAACCCCTGCATAGACTACACAAACAGATAAATACACACACATCCACACACTCGTGGAATCTTTTTGCATTTCTCAAAAATAATTTTATATAGAATGTTTATGAATTTTAATTCCATAACCTTAATAATGCACAGAAATATTAAAATGTATTACACTATATGACGAAGATGTAACATGTTGATCAGATATACACAACACACCCATAATAGTTTGTTTCAATAAAATATTTGTCACTTAGAATTTCTCCCCTTAAGTGGCAGAAAACTAAATGTGTGTTTTTAAAACACAGCTGTACATTAAAATTAAAGGATACAAATCTTAAATAATATTTTTCTATGAATTGAAAGATGAAAATATTGCTTACAAGAGGAAAATTTTAATTTAATTTTCAGTAACGCAACCCAATGTCAAAATAGATCAAAGTTTGTTGTATCAGTCAATAAAGTTACAAAATGCTTTCAAGTTAAATATTATGACGTGTAAACATTTTATCAGATAAAACTTAGCCATCTTTAGATGCTTTCGAAATTCTTTTGAAACATGTTTTAAAATTGTATTTTAAAACCATGATTATTTGCTTTCGACGGGAAAATATTGATGAATCAAATCTAAAAGAATAATCGTCTGCTGTTGACAAATATTAATGGAAAAGGTATTTAGTTACAATTTTGGCTTTTAGCCAATGACGGTATTTCATCGTTTGCGAAATCTTATAACATCAGAATAAAAATAGAAGCATCGTGGGAGAAAATGGTTGATTTCCTGGAAGAAAATCAAATAGAATTTATTATTAAATAATGTGGTTTTTGAAATGTTTCTGAAATGCACATCTGATATTTATAAATTTTCCATAAGTGGCATTTTCTTCAATTATTCAGAACGTGAGTGTTACACAGTATTAATTTTTATGAGAGTTTGAACAGGGCCCTATTAAATCACTTGAGGGTCCTGGTCCTGACTGATTTTTTGGAGGCAACCCAGCCCTCTACTTTTTTTTTCATGTGAAATTGTATTTATTTGTTGAATTTTATAAACCTATTCAGGTGTGGAAAAATATACTATTCTGCAGTTTCAAAATGTTATCTATATTCGCATTCTGAATATACACTGTAAAAAAAAAAAAAAAAAAAAAAAAAAAGGGAGAAAGAGAGGAATGTGAAACCAGCAAGGAGGCTTACAAAAGCACAACTCCTCCGATTTGCCTACGATTCCGAAAAACATTCCGTTATCTTCAGAAACCAATAGATTTTCAAGATTTAAAGAATCGTTTCCAATACAAAAGTTTCTTTTGCTGCTTCTAATTTTCGGAAACTTGTAATTTCCGACTAGATTTTACAATGTATTAATGTTTTCTCATCCTGATATCAATGCAAAATATCGTTTTTTCGGGTACTATATATTCTGAATTAAATATTTTCGGCTCCATAACATAATTTATACATGTAAGAGTAGCGAAATAATGATAATTGCAATATTAATGTTAATTATGTTAATTTAGCATTATGTCTATTGAACATGTTTGTTGAACATAAAAATGTTTATTTGACAATTGATAATATAAAACAAAAACTGATACTTCGTGTTGTTACGGGGTGAAAAGAACTCGCAATTATGCGGAAAAAAGTACCCTGAAACGATTCCGAAAACTACGGACAGAAAAAGACTCTTTTGTTTGGGAATTGCTGCTTTAAATCTCAGAAATCTATTAGTTTATATGAAGATAAAGGAATATTTTTCTGAATCGAGGATAATTCTGAAGGTGTTATATTATATTTTTTCAGTGTTCAATGACTTCTCTCTTATATGGACTCTCGATACGATACGGTTATACGAGGCTAAATTAAGATTCTCTTATTTTTTACTTTTTACTTTTATTTTGTACGAGAAGAAAGTATTGGATTCGCAAAAATTTTCAACTTCAGGTTTTCGACAGGTTTAAATGTTTTAGAAGGTCTTGAACACGATTTGATTGTTTTTGCAAAATGTCTGTCCGTGAGTCTGTGTGTCTGTCTGTATGTGACACAAATTTTGTTGTAAAGCTCTCTTAACTCACAAATGACTGCGTAGAATCTATCTATATATATGCAGTGTGTCCACGTATAACCTGACCTACCTTTATTTTCGCAACCGTTGGTCCTAGATGCATACTTCCAATTACAAAAATGGTTTAAATAAGGTAAAGAATTATTTTTAAAGCGATATCTGTCAAGAAAATCATTTATTGAAAAATTACGAAATTTAAATTTCTATACTGTCTCCCTGTCCTATAAGTGATATTTAGTAAAAATTTACTGTGACACTAATAAGTAAGACAAAAAAAGTCCCATTCATCTAACATTAAAATTGACCGAGTTATGAAACTTTGAAATGCATGACTTATAGCACTTTTTTGCAGCTCAAAACAGTTGATTTCTGCCATGCTTTCAGGGGTCGTATATAAAGTACTTAAAATTACTTCATGGTATCTGCGCTTTGAAAGAAATCGTAAAATATTACAATTAACTTTTATTAGTTAAGTATCAGATTAGTTACAATAATTGTATTTTGACATATGCTGTATTTTGTAAGAATTTGAGGCAATGATTTTCTTTTAACAAAAATTGTTATTTTCATAAGGTTTTATTTAACTTGCAACGATCATCTTTCCAGTTTAAATTTTATAGTCAAACATTAACTCACTTTCAAATGTCCGATCGAAGTTAAATTTTACATACTGACTTAACTCCGATGACAATGCTATATTAATATGATTTTCGACACTTACCAACTTATACATCCTTATATTAGTGGATAACACAAAAAAATTCGGATAGATTACCGTCAACAAGTTTAAGATCAATAATTTATTCAATTTTTTTGCTTATACTTGGCTTCTTACAGCTAAATAGCTCATGGGTCCGATGAGGTTCAAAGGGTAGGGGGGGGGGGGGATTAATTTTAACTTTAAGCTTTTAAACTTTGAAATTTGCTTTTTGAGAAAAATCCTTACGTGATGGTTTAAAATGAAGGTCATTTTGGGATTCACAATGGGATTTGAGATTTTTGGGAAAGACAGATGAGAATCAATTTTCAAAAGCTAAAACATATGGCACAGCCCAAAATTTGAAAGACAGTGTAATCTAACAGCATTTTAAAAATATGTATCATTTTGTAAAGAATTGAGGCTGTTGTTTTTCATCCTTTTATTTAACAAAAATTCTGTTTTTTTTTCTTCTCTTATTATATGTTTATTACAAATTGTATATTTTGCAGTAATATTTCAGAATGGTTAAAGATTTCAAATTTATATTGCAATGTCAATTTTACTCTCAATCATTTTTGTAATATATCTGACGAAATTATATTTCTACTAAATTTGTGAATGACCCCTAATTTGCAGCAAAAAGTATGCTCCAACTTTAAACAGCTATTATTCGGTCATTTTTGATCGCAGAATAACGGGACTTTTTTTGTCTTACTTGTCAGTGTCACAGGAAAATTTTACTGAATATAACTTATAGGACCGGGGGACCGTATAAAAATTTAAATTTCGTAATTTTTTAATAAATGTTTTTCTTGACCCACATCGCTTTAAAAATAATTCTTTACCTTATTTAAACCATTTTTGTAATTGGAAGTATGCATCTAGGACCAACGGTTTCGAAAATAAAAGTCGGTCAGTTTATACGTGGACACACTGTATTATATATTACGCTATCGTACGTGGCACAAAAATCGCGATTATTTGTTAACTGTTTAATAATGGCAACGCTCGAATGAAACGCATATCATTGGTTATTGAACAGCATTTAATGCATCTCCATATCTATAAGGGGGTTACAATAGGGGGGAATCCTGTTCTGTCGCCAATTTGGCGATATCTCTAATATTTCGCCAAATTCTCATAGACTTCCATTGTTAACCAATAAGGTTTACCTGCTTACAGAAAATCAACAAATTGAGATATTTTAATGCAACAAAATCTAATATTAGCTTAAGAAATTATATTAATTATATTTAAGTGATTCCAAGTAAATTAAATTGTGAATAAAATTAACATGATACAATCCTGATAGCATGAATATTAGCAGCAAGTTTGATTTTTTGAGATATTATCTTGCCGTGACAAATTTGAATTGAGAAATTCGCAGCAAATCTCCCGCAAGGTATACCATCACCCACTTGCATGAGTAGTTTGTTGTGAAACTAATGGCAAGACTGTCTTTGATTCACGAAAGTGACGAAAGCAAAAAATCCCTCTGTTGAGAAAATAGACAATCAGCAGATACGCAGAAATTTTATTCGGTTGGCACCGCCTTTTTTTAAACGCTATACTTATTAAATACCAAAAAAGGCTCGAACTGAAAGTATAAATATTACCGTAACTTGTTTATGGTGGTAAAAACGATGCATGCACCTTAACGGTGTGTATGCATCAATAGACCTGATCAGGCCTATGAACCCCTTCGAAGGGGTTAAAGTGTAACAGTTGCAAACAGTTAATGTGGCATGGAAAGATTACTACTTTGCAGTAAGAGTGCAGTATTTTTTATTACTTGTTTGCCGTTAATTTGCAATAAATTTGATAGAGCATGAATTTAACTTGTACGACAAGTTAGCTGCAAGTTCAAAGTGTGGTGACTTCGGCGTTTGCATTATCTTGCTGCAGTCTTGTTATGAACTTTCAGTCTTGTCATGCTGAGCTTGCCGCAACTTTGCAGATTTTCAAAGCAAGACTTCTGCATATTTTCTGCAAACTAAAAATGCTATGTGGGAATGCTTAGCATGCTTTCCCAAACATAAATTTTAAGGGAGACCAAGCTGGTCGCCAAGGGCGGCTAGTCGGATGAATATTTCTATGAAGTTCTATCCTTATGTGAACTGATGCTGTTTAGGTTTAGGGCAAAATCCCTCAAGAGGGAATACCGCTCGAATCGAAGATTGGTTCGATTTATGGGATGCTTTTATATCTCCAGTTTATGTGCGCAGAAGTAAACGAAACATCCAATCTAGAATCTTCATCATGAAATTAGTTTATCATTCACCTTTGGTTGCGGTCATCTTAAGAGGAGGACACCGAAATGCGATGATTCGTTCGAAATATCAAATATGTGGTGCTTATATCACCAGTTTAAATGCACTGAATTCAACGAAACGTCACGCTCAGCATCCTGACTATATGGCTGAGCTATTCCAGTATCTATTGGGATATATTGTCATTCAATTTTGGTTACGATCTCACCTAAGCAGTAGTGCCGAAACTTAATAATTTGTTCGAATAATGCTTTGCCTTTATCTCCAGTATAAATTCACACAATTGAAAGAACCTTTCCAGGAGGCGCGATAGTTGACCCAAGGGGTGGGTGGGGGGGGGGGCAATTTTCTAACTTTTGCCGACCCACACGTGTGAATATTATTGGAAAGGCCTGTAACCACTTATTCATGTTATGCACTCCCGAGCCCCTCCCACCAGATGTGCACCCCGTGGAGCATGAATGATGTCCGCAAGATTGCGAAAAGTGTTCCTCGGGGGAGGGCAAATTTGGGGGGAGGGGCTCGGGGGTGCATAAAATGAATAAGAGGTCACAAGCCTTTCCAACAATATGTCACATGTGGGGGTCGGCAAAAATTAGAAAAGTGCCTCCTTTGGGTCAACTATCGCGCCTCATGGAATACATCCTCCCCCCTCTCTTTGAAATACCGTTTGCAGAAATGTGTTACTGTGCACGGTGACTATACAGAAAAGGACTAATACAATTTAACAGTTTCATAAATTTCACTCAATTATTTCTATGTGAAGGCAAAAACTTATTGATGCACCCTCGTATATCCTCAGTTTAAATGAACGCATTTTTCCTCCTGCATTAAAAGTCTTCATTGTCCACGATTCCATAACAGTATTTGGGTTTATGTAGGGTTTTGTTATTTGTTATTGTGTTTGTATATTTGGGTTATATTGGGTTTATTTGGGGATATATATATATATATATATATATATAACCTGTTTGTTAAATCGTTATAATTTCTTGTACTATGTACTACTAGACATTTGTAGCTAGGAAGCTCGACTCGCAAGCAACCCACCAGAAACCGCCAACGGTAGCACTTTGCTGGTTGAACTTTTTTTTCAATTGTTTAATATGTTTTAAATAGTACGGAGCTTTATGATATTAAATTAATTTTAGTATTGAAATAATTAGAGCAATTAATAATAGTTATTAATTTAATTATGTGTGTGTTTTAAAGATTTTTGTTATATTACCGAATATTACGAGTAACGGTTAATACGAGGACTTTCTAAATTCCCTTGCTTCTCGTATTACCGGAGCTCGACTTAATATAATGTTATAGCTACCTTACTTTCAATAAGTAGGGGCCATAATATTTAATAACGGACTCATCACTTCAAAAAGGAAACGCCACTCTATACTTTAGTACAAAGTGATGTTTAATAAATTTCTGTACTACAAGACATATTATTATTTACAGGATTACTGTACAATATTTACATGGTAAAAACGGCAGAAGAAATCCGCTGATTCGAAAACATTTCATGATTTCCCGCCTAAAACTCCGGGGGAAAAACAAGCAAGACAGCCTGCATTTCGCAACCTATACATTGTGCGTCTCAAAACACTCTGCGTAAAAGTATCGCAATGAATCATGGGAGAATTTCTATTTGGCAGCCTGCTAAAATTAGGGACTGTCGTGCGCTGCCATCTAGGGTAGGAATCTTTAAATATTTGTTACAATGTTATTTTGAAAGTGACTGGTTTGCCAGGTAACGGAGCAACGAATAAGCTCGAAGTCGCTTCGGCCGCCCGATGTATTATACACCACAGCCTCCCTAACCAGCTGATTCGATGCCTTTAACTTATTGAACTTGGCTTTTAAATTTTCCGGTGAGATCTTCCATGATCGGGCTACCGCCTTCCCAACAGTCCTGCTCTTGAAGGGGATACGATTCCGCCTGTTCCGCGAGTAACGTTTTAATTTTATGAGCAGATTAATTTTGTTTTTGTGAAATAGCTGTTTGAAGTTTGTCTTATCTAATCCAATTGTGATTGCCGTTTGAAAATGTCAGCCCCCTCCCCACAAATTTTCAAAAGAATTATCTTAATTTAACGGGCGTTATATCAGCATCTTTCATTACAATTATTCTTACACTCTTTTATTTAAACCACCTTGTTTTTTGTATGTAAATTTTGTAATTGATTTTTCACTCACTTCTTTATATGCTATAATTATAAAAATATGTTCACAGATGGGCTTCCGATGACAATGCAACATTTTGATATTTTTAGCTTGATACAAATTTTAAGGCATTTTTCCGTTAACTGGCTGCTGGTTTATTATTCTTTATGGTTACAGGTGAATATGAGTTACAAAGAAAAAAAAATGGATTTTATCATGCGCCAAACGACGCTCGCCAAAATAGACCAAGTGACTATGTGAAACTGCAACAACGATACAACGAAATAGCCTAAACACTAAAAAATCCCTGCCGGCCCGGCCTACAGGCAGAGGTAGATTTCGAAGTTAAGTATACTAATTTTACCAATAAAAACTAAATCATTATTAGATATAAATCCACTTTAACAGTTTTATCTGTCTGCTTTTGACGAGTTTGTATTTCCTTTTTATAAAATAGCTGGTTTTATCAGAATCATGTTAAGGCGATATTAAAAAAAATATTTTTCCATTTTCAACAACTCGAAATTTTCTGGCACATTTTCAGATTCATTTTTAATAAAAATAAAAAAATGAAACATGCTGACGTGATTTTTGAAAAGATTTATAAGCGACCTGTGTTTTTATTTTTCTTTCAATTAATTAAAACTTGATTAATAAACAATTATTTTCTCAGTAGGGCAATATTTTTCGTTTCTAACACAATCGCTTCGGGAAATTCTGTTCAAAATGCCCACTTTGACATCATTTTTTGAAATATATTCTGCCTCTATCAAAAAATCGATCATTACTGTACATTATATAGTTTCTGAATAAGAGAATCTAGCAATTGGATGCGTTTGAGAGCAAAAATGAATTTAAAAATGAGTAAGAAAATAGACAGTTCGGATTTCAATGCACCCTTAATAAGATGATTTTTTTCTTAAACCGCTATGTATTTTTAATTTGTTTTTGCTGTAAGAATTGGCCCTATCAAAAACTTGTCTATATAAATGTTGAAGACAATATTAAGAAGATATATGATAAATTCATGGAGATTTTATATCTTGTGAATTGACGGAGTTATGAAAATTTTTCTTCTTCAACCCCCTTTTTTGTTTTCGTTTTTATTTTTTTTTATTTTTTTATTATTATTATTTTTTTTTTTTTGCGGTACGAATTGGTCCTATCAAAAACTTGTGAATATAAAAGTTGTAGATAATATTAAGGAGATGTATAATAAAATTATTGGATTTGATACCTTGAGAATTGACGAATTAAGGAATTTTTTCTCCCAAAAACCCTATTTTTGCGCCCCTTGAGCCTATTTTAAATTTTATCAAAAATCTGTGATGCATGAATTTTTGGCGCTATTTTTAGAAGTAATAAAAACTTTAAACTGATTTGATATGTACAAAAATTAAGAAGTTTTGTGTTTTTTTCGGTTTTCACAAAACCCCTCCCTATTTCCATCCCCTTTGTCCGCTTTTGCCCATTAACGAACTTGACCGAGATTTTATGTCCCTTGATTTTATGTATCAGTTTGGAAGAGATTTGTGCAGAATTGCGGAAGTTATCGTGTCCAGAAGAAAGTGATAACACAATTGCTTCGGGAAATTCCGTTCAAAATGCCCACTTTGACATCATTTTTTGAAATATATTCTGCCTCTATCAAAAAATCGATCATTGCGGTACATTATATAGTTTCTGAATAAGCGAATATACCAATTAAATGCGTTTGAGAGCAAAAACGAATTTAAAAATGAGTCAGAAAATAAGCAGTTTGGATTTGAGTGCATCCTTAATGCAATGATTTTTCCCAATACAATCCGCTTTGGGAAATTCTGTTCAAAATGCCTACTTTAACAGCATTTTTTGAAATATATTCTGCCTCTATCAAAAAATCGATCATTACTGTACATTATATAGTTTCTGAATAAGAGAATCTAGCAATTGGATGCGTTTGAGAGCAAAAATGAATTGTAGAATGAGTCAGAAAATACGCAGTTTGGATTTGAATACACCCTTACTCAGATGATTTTTTTCTTCAACCGCTATGTATTTTTAATTTGTTTTTTCTGTAAGAATTGGTCCTATCCAAAACTTGTCTATCTAGATGTTGTAGACAATATTAAGAAGATATATGATAAATTCATGGGGATTTTATGTCTTTTGAATTGACGGAGTTATGGATTTTTTACTTCTTCAATCCCCCTTTTTGTTTTCGTTTAATTTTTTTTTTTTTTTTTTTTTTTTTTTTTTTTTTTTTTTTTTTTTTTGCGCTACGAATTGGTCCTATCAAAAACTTGTGAATATAAAAGTTGTAGATAATATAAAGGAGATTTATAATAAAATTAATTGGAATTGATATCTTGAGAACTGACGAAGTTATGAATTTTTTTCTCCCAAAAACCCTATTTTTTGCGCCCCTTGAGCCCATTTTTAACTTTATCAAAAATCTGTGATACATAAAATTTTCGCCGTATTTTTAGAAGTAATAAAAACCTGATTTGATATGTACAAAAATTAAGAAGTTGTGGGGGGTTTTCAGTTTTCACAAAACCCCTCCCTATTTCCATCCCCTTGGTCCGATTTTGCCCATTAACGAACTTGACCGAGATTTTATGCCCTTTGATTTTATGTATCAGTTTGGAAGAGATTGGTGCAGAATTAGGAAAGTTATCGTGTCCAGAAGAAAGTGATATATATATATAGAGAGAGAGAGAGAGAGATAGATAGATAGATAAAGTTTTTTACGGAGGGTGGTTTTGGGTTCTAGGGTTCATGATCGGTGTAGATCTGCAAAATTTTTTCAGAAATTCCAACATAGGAACGATCCCAATAGGTAGTATTTCATACGAAATTTACCTAAAAGTAGAAAATATAAATTAGAAAAAAATAAAGATTGTAATACATTTTAAAATAAATACGCTTTAATGGATTAATAGTTTCATATTAATTAAATTATGATTATGCTTTAAGAAAATAATTTAGAAATCCTTAATAGGCAGTTTAAAAAAATGTTTTTTTTACTTTGCCATATCTTAAAAAAAGAAACAGTGCAAACATTATGTATTTTTTAAAATAAATTTTATAGTTTGCGATTTCTGCCAAGCGTAAAAAAAGTTGTGAATATTTCATAATCGAATTTGATGCCCACGGGGTAAAATTAACCAATTATCCGAATGTCGATTAACCGGATTGTCCAATTAACCGGATCGATCAAAGACCGCACATTTTTTCCCGCCTTCCCAAGAATTTTTGAAGTGAAACTACTTTAGGCGCGATGGATAAATTCGGCTGGATGCCACGAAAGTTAAGGGGGCTCTTCACTCACTTGAAAACACCTGCGCCGTGATGTTAAACCAATGGGCAGGTTGTTTTCAAATTTCTCGTTTAAATTTAAATATTTTTAAACGATTTTTTTTTAATAGGATAGCTGAGTTGCAGATTTTTTTTTAAAAAAGGTACTTTTAGTTTCGGAACCAGTTTTGAAAGTGAAAGTACCTTTATTAAAAAAATCTGCAACCAAAATCGGAAAAGTAAAGAGCAGTCTTATTAAAGACTGAGCTCAGCTATCCTATTAAAAAAAATCGTTTAAAAATATTCAATTTGAAACGAGAAATTCGAAAACAACCTGCCCATTGGTTTAACATTACGGAGCGGGTGCTTTCAAGTAAGTGAAGAGTCCCCTTAACCGCTAAACAGCCATTTCCTAATTCTGAAATAATAAAATCGCTAACAAATGCAAAGAGAGCAAATTGCACTTGAAGATGCGATGGAATGGCTACAACCGTAAGATTCGTTCGTTCCCGTTCAATTCCTGTATTTAAAAAGATGACAGGAAAATGAATGTATTCTATATGAAGCAGGAGACCATCAAGAATTTATTTTCCCTATCACAATGAATTTTTTTTTTAATGTATATACTGTAGAGGATATGTATATATACATGTAATAATTTCTATGTGTACTTCCATGTATAACTTTGTACCAATTTTGTAGAAAATAATATTTAAAAAAAGTTGAAAATATAACTACTAAATACGCCATTTGTAATGTGCTAAAACGTGCACTATACTGCAAGCGCCTGGAAAAAGTGTGAAGGGAAGTTACCTAAAAAACCTCGCCCTAGCCGTTTTGTAAAGTTGTCCAATTATCCGGATTTTTCATTGATCGGATCGACCTCGGTCCCAACCGGTCCAGATAATCGACGCTCTACTGTATTTTGTAATGGAAATGTTTTTTAAACTACATATGAATTGCAATCATGGAATGGGGCATGATTTTCTAGGTAAACATTGAATGCTTAGAAAAGAGCTTTTTTTTAATCTATTTTTACTTTTACAATCATTTGAAACAAAAAATACATTATTTATGCATTTCTTGCATTCATTTTAGTCCCCTTGATTTGCCAAAATTTTTGTTTTTGTTTTTTAAAAAATATATAGCATATTTGAAAGGTTAAGGCTGTTTTCAACTGCTCTGCTCAACAACCTCAAAACGTTTTGACACATTTAGAAATTCATTTTTTAACGGAAATATATAAACTTAAAGCCTGACCATGGAAGCGATTTGGAATCGAACTGTGTTTTCCATTTTTTGATCAATAAATTACCTTATGAGTTATAAGCGATTTTGATCACGTGACAAACACGTTTTTCGCCCTTTCTTGGGTGGTTATTCTTCTTTCGCGCGGAAATTCGGTTCAAAACGCCCATTTTGACACTATTTTCTGAAAGATCTATTGAGTTTGCAAAAAATAAATAAATAAATAAATAAACGGAAAGAACAGCTCGATTACATAGTTTCTGAACAACAACACCTGCTAGTTTCATGCCTTTCCGAAAAAATAAATAAATTTAAACTTATGTCATAAATATTTCAAATGGAAATCAAACTTCAAATTATTTTGCTTAAAAGGCGCAAAGGCCAACCTAGTGAAAAAGATTCCATGCCGGTACTCGAACCCGGACAATCAGTATAGCGCAGTGACATTCTACCGACTAAACCACTGTGAGATGAAATCTCACAGTGTTTAAATTATGTTACTGTTTTATTTCTTTTGGCCTTATACATCGATGTTCTTTAAGCTTAAATCCATATTTATTTTTGCGCGGGCGATTTGTTTCGACCGCACATGGACAAGTTCGCTGACGTTCGGCTGCGCCTGGCATAGGGTGCTTCTCCTTTGAACTTTGTACGATTGTGATGACGTCATCGGAACAAGTCTCTCACGGCATATGCATTGAATGGATGATTGATCTTTCGGAGGTGTGTCTATTCGCCGTGCGTGGAGCAAATAAAAATAAAGCTTTTTAAATGTTTTCTTTCGGATTTGTTTATTAAGACATTACCTAATATTTTAAATTCTCTAATAGATTTAAATCTTTTCTTTCAGTAACTTTTGAAGTCCCCGTATTCTTACTATAAATTAAAAATTCCGTTAATTTTAAATCAGAATCTGTTTTGTTGGTGATCTGTGATGACTTAGTTCTTGTTTTTAAAGATCGCGGGCCGCGAGCTTCGGCTCCGGTCTGTCTGCCGACGCCGATGGATGTGGAATCGGTAAAAAGTTTTTCGAAAACGATGTCTACGATTTTAACAACTCCTGTTAAATTATTTCTTGATACCGTGGAAAAGATTTTAATTACGTATCTCATCAATACTAAATTCGATTTATGCTGCACTTTAATTTTTAAAAGAAATATCTATCTTCAAGTGGAGTAGATGCTTTTATTGGCAAGAATTAATTTATGAACGGTGACCAACGGGCAGCCTTTTCTTCTCTTCTTCAAGATGGAATAAAAGATTGATTTATGCTTAAAAGTCTCCTCTTCATTTATTTTACAGACGACACGATCCAAGTAAGAAGTTTCATTTATTTCTATTTTTTTACAATTGCTGACCTCAAAGAACGGAGGGTTTTATTGCGATACTACACAACGCATGTTAACTAAAAATAACTTCAAATTTAATTTACCTTTCATATCACGGCACATTATTAGTAATACCACAACCACATGGAACAATACCCAGCCTGGAACTTCTCACTAAGACAAGGCTACAAACGCAGCACAAGATGGAATAATTTCCGTGAGCCACCGACATGGGGCAAACAGGAAACTTAATTAAATCCAGCATCGAAACTATATTAATACTTGGAAATTTTACCAGAGAGATACATTCGCCTTGCATACAATATTATATATTATATATTATATTATATTATATTATATTATATTATATATTATATTATATTATATATTATATTATATATTATATTGTATTATTCTCTCTATATTATCATTATATAATGTTTCTCTCTAGTAAAATTTCCAAGCATTAATATAGTTTCACTTGATACTGGATTTAATTAAGTTTCCTGTTTTCCCCATGTCGGTGGCTCACGGAAATTATTCCATCTTGTGCTGCGTTTGTAGCCTTGCCAACCTGTAATAGTGAGAAGTTCCAGGCTGGGTATTGTTCCATGTGGTTTAGTCGGTAGAACGTCAGAGCGCTGTACTGATGGCCCAGGTTCGAGTCCCGGCATGGAATCTTTTTCCCTAGGTTGGCCTTTGCACCTTTTAAGCAAAATAATTTGAAATTTGATTTTCGCTTGAAATATTGTATGCAAGGCGAATGTTTATCTCTGGTAAATTTTCCAAGTATTAATATTATGTCATAAAGTTGCCCTCTTGGATTTGAGAACAGCCTTAAATATACCTTCTAGCAATTGGTTTGCACTTCAAATGTCTCATTAATGAACTATGATTATCCAGCCTTTCAGAACAAATTACAGAAAATTAAATCTTAGAAGACATTTGAAGACCTGAGTGGAAGAAGATGTTATGTAAAACAAAAATTAGAATTTGAGAAAATTGAAGTACAAATTTTTTGTTGGAATTTAGCTATTTATTTAATTTTTTCTTAGTAGGATATGTGTGAATGTTAATAGGTCATACTAAACTCTCCAAGAAAAAAATATTAAAATTTAATTATTAAATATTAGAAATTATGTCCACCATTTAAATTATTAAATATTAAAATATTAAATATTAAAAGATACTGTGTCATATCTCCAATACTAAGTAGAATTTTAGTATTTTAATTTTACCATATGATATAATACCTCATAACGCTTTCACCCATAAAATAAAACAATTTTAGAGAAAATGTATCATAACATGTTCTTCGCACTAAGCCCTTCATTTCAGCGTAGAAAATATATGCCTAGAGAGCAATAATATCTTTATACATAACACCATAACGATCATCTTGGCAAATATAAGTTGAGTCACTGCAAAACTCACAGCGCGCCCCTTTTGATGGCCTTAACAAAAGGGGGGGGGGGGGGGGAAAGAAAGACTCTCCACAGTGGAGGGGAGGGGGGCGTTAAAACGATAGAAAAACTTATGAAAGAAGCAAGTTTCTCAGCACACGTGGAATGGGGGATGAACAGTGTAGTATGAAAATTATGATTGTAAGTTTAGTGGATGTTAAACTTGCAATTCAGGTTTTAGGGGGAAGTAGTCTTTAAAGGGACTTTCTAAAAAATACAAGAAGGAGCGGATCAAAACAATTATTTAATGAGAAATTGATCCCAGGCTCCGAGTGTTTAATAAATACCCGCGTTAAATTTTGTTTTCATATATATATATATATATATATATATATATATATATATATATTTTTTTTTTTTTTTTTTTTTTTAAGGTAAATATACGTAAATTAAAATTTAAAAAAAACTCTCTAAGAACTACAGATTTTATTTACTTGCTAGAAAAGCTAAGATTAATAATAATAATAAAAATAGATTTGAATTAACACTCTCATCTCACCAATATACAAGAAATTTACCATTTGAGTGACCTCGAATCCTTGTTTGAAATGGCCGAACGCAACACCACTATATGTCATGCATACTATGACTGTACCGTGATGTCCTAGAACCTCATTTGAGATTTTTCAAGACAGACTACATTTTGTGGACAGTATGCGTACAAAGCACACCTTGTCGATCAGACCAGAGAATATGGGTCGATCATGGTTTGGACCGAAGGATCGCCAGATCTTATTCCCATTGGGCATGTTTGGGATATTCTAGGAAGAGCTATGGCACGTTATCATACTACTAACAGAACTTAAAATTCGCGCTTTCAGACATGTGGGATATGTTGTAGCAAGCTTCCATCAAAAACTTCGTTGATAGTAAGAAGGCTCTTTTAGCCCCCCGATATGCTATTTCTTTAGGCCAGCTATTAAAATGTCGTCTCTGAAAGATAACGTTCTGTTGTATAAGCCAGCCGTAAAACAAAGCAGATGTATCATTGTACTGTACTGCAACTTTTAACCTTCGCACATTTTCAATTTTTATACCGTCGTGTTGGGAAAAAAGGGTACTTTTAAATGAAATTTGTTTGAAAACTACATCTCCATTTATTTTTGAAATATTAATTTTTTTGTAGTTTTTAGCACACTATTTGTTTAATATTGGCTACTCAAGTACTCCGTTTCTGTAGAAAGTAAAAGAGAAATAGTTGGAAAATAGTAATTATATCTTTTTGTTGCCATTTTCCCATAACAACTGAAAAAAAAATAATTTAAGTACGTGCTATTCTGAAAAAAATATAAATGATTGATTTCTGATAAAACATGGAGCTATTATAAACTATATTTAATTTTAAGTATCTATATTAATATTGCAAACAAATGAAGGCATATGAATCATTAGATAGTCGATATTTTTATCGAGTTTCTTGAATGACGATATCTCTTTATTTGGATTTGTGTATTATTCAGCGATAGTGACGTTCTATGCATACTTTACTGTAAATGTTGTTTAATACTGGATCGTAAATGTGGAATTCTTCAGCGGATGCGAATGGCGTCATTATATATATACAAAAAAGCGTGTGTTTTAAGTCTTAAAACTGAAATATGTTTTGTACTATCTATTTATATATATACATTTTTTTTTTCATCGGGGTGACACTAAATTCTGAAAAAGCAGAATTCCTGCTTTCTAGTGTTATAATTATTTTTTCATTTCTCTTTTCGGAGGCCGAGCTCGACATCGAAAGTACGCAGTAAACGTCCATGCATCAAGAGAACGCTTATGCAACATTTTTCCCGAACAATTTTTCATTCATATTTTATCCTGTTTCAAAACATGTCGGCCGAATGTAAAAATGTTAATTTTCCATCCTCACGAATTTATGAAGTAGGAAAATTAAAATTTTTATGCAGGTATCCCTGGATTAGAGCGGTAAATTAATCCCATCGCAATGTTACCACATTAATCGAAACATACATTGAATGCGAAAAACTGGAACAGATCCACAGCTAGCTTTCTCAAAATTCCAATATACATAAATAGACAATGTAATAATGTATTGCGATATTGTTTTTGGTGATTAGTGTGAGAAAATACATGTTACAGCTTGATTTGAAACTTTAATAAAAAGTTTAGCTATTTTTCATGAACTTTCATTAACATATAAACATGTGAGCTAATTCAATAAGTAACAATCATGTAACACCAAAAAGTGAATTTTAATTTTCATGACTATAATTCTTTTAGGAGGTTCTGTTAGCTTACTTACCATTAGGATAATTTAATTTTTTTTTTTTTTTTTTTTTTTTTTTGATTTAACACTTACTGCAATTTCAAACTTACATACATTTTAATTTGTTTAAACAAAAACATCCGATCGCTCATTGCACAGTTTTTTTTCTTCTTTTTTGAATACATCTTGCGGTAACACAAAAATTGATTTTTCAATCCTCCGTGCACTTGCATGCTTCCACTAATGTCTAAGCGTATAATGAGGAATTCTCACATAATTTTGACTTTCAAGTCCCTGAATGAATAATAATTTTTATTTTAGTACGTATTCTTGTTTTTTTTAATTTCTTATATTGGAAAATATGCCATTTCATGATTGTATAACAATATTAACGAGATAAATAAGTTTTGGACGATGTTGGAGGCACGGTCTGATTAACTGCTGAAGCCATGGGAAGCACAGTGTCATGTCGGGGCCCCCTTTCATTCAAGAAGAGTTTTTAAAATTCGGCATACCCGAAAACTCACCAATGCTACAAATATTATTCCAAACTGTGGCTCATTTGAGTTACATACCGGGTGTCCCAAAAAGGACTGACTTATTTTAAAATTCAATAACTTCCAAACGGTGACAGATATTTAAAAAATTCTTGCAGGAGGGTTATGCATAAAGTCAAAAGTTTTATTACAGTGATTTTCGATTTTAGTTCGAATTACAAACAATAGATGGCGCTGTAAGCAATAGTCGCTAAATACAGGCTCGATTTTTGGTTCTTTCTGTTGTTCCATGCAGAAAAAGGAGATGGAAATGTATTATCCGGGCCACGAAGTACCAAAAATCGAGCCTGGATTTAGCCTCTATTGATCGCAGCGCCATCTATTGTTTGTAATTCGAACTAAAATAGAAAATCACTGTAAAAAACTTTTGACTTAATGCATAACCCTCCTGCAAGAATTTTTTTAATATCTGTCACCGCTTGGAAGTTATTGAATTTTAAAATCAGTCAGTCCTTTTTGGGACACCCGGTATATTTCATTAAACAACTTTTTTATGTTCTCCTTACATAAAAATTGGATACAACCAAGAAAAATATGCAAAAATGATTTCGCCTAATAGCATAAAAATGTAAGTTTGATAAAAAGGCTGAATTCAGCATGTATGCAGAATACAAAATGTCAATATTTTGAAATACTTGAAATTTTGGTAGTAGTTTAAATGATTAATGTTTTATGTTGCGCATGCAAGCCAAATTCAAACAATCCAACATTGCAATTACTTCTCATTAAAATATGGACCCCCTGTTTTCTCAATTTCGCGCCCCTTCAAAAATATTTAAGGGAAGCACCTGCTTCTCATGCCTATTCGGTAATCTGGGCCTGATTGGAGGTCAAAATGTACCATTCAATTCCTTACCGTCCCATGTCCCTGATGCTGATTTTTAGGTTTGGAGCTGTCTGTATAAAATTGTTTCAATAAAAGTAATTCGACGTAATTTTTTTCCGAAACTGGGACTATTATTTTATAAGAATATGTAGCAAAAAATTAACCTGCACACATTTCTACGGTTATGATTATTATTTTTAACTCTGTCTCTTTGGATTTTAGATTCCTTACCGCCCCTCTTGCTAAAATTATGCAGAAAATCACTCCAGATGCAGCCGCAGAATTTTTTTCAACTTTTTTCTCATGCAGAAATGCTAGAGAAAAAATGTCTGTAATTTTTTGACAGGAAATTTACTGCAGAATTTAAATCAGCATTTAAATATCAATTTCAACATTGTGGCTTTATGGGTAGTCTTACCGTCCTCGAGATTTATTCCAGCACTTTTAGAGGTAAATTAATTTTTTTATTATTATTTAGTTCAATGTAAATAACTGTCCCTAAAAATCAAAGAACATTGTGGCTATCACTTAGGCTTAACACAACTTGCCTAAAAATAGGTAATTTTCCTTACTGTCCCTCCTTACCTTACCGTCCCTTCCTTACCATTCCTGTGCTACTTCACTATCAAATGGCTGGCAAGGGTCTCACTGGGATAGTACAGTATTAAACATTAATGCTGAATAAGAACATAAAAATCTATTTATTTCTAATTATAGCAACAATAACATAAAAGTTTAAAACTGGAAGTTTTTTTTTTCTTTTTTTTTTTTTTTTTAAGTTGAATTTTACATGTTTCTTATTCATGAAAGTTAAAATTATCGCAGAATGGTTCACATGTATTTTGTTATAAATCATCATTTTTAAGACTTTTAAATATTGAGACCCTCTAAACATTCATAAAAAAAAGTAAATAGCCTGTTTTATTATACTGTTTCAATGAAATCTTAGCAACGGATTCTTTCAAAACAATGATCCTGTATATATATATATTTTCCTTATCTGTGTGAAAAGCATTTTCTTCAACAATAGCATCTAAAACTAAATTAGTTGGAAATGATTTATTTCTGTGTGTTTCAAATCTAAATCCACATGTAGTAAAGCTTTCAAGCGATAAATAAATGCAGCCATGTATTGATACTTGTTTACGTTTACTTATCAGACTACATTGGAATCATCATCAATACCAATTATGTAATATTTGATTATTGTTATTTAATAACAGATATTTATTGTACATAAACATTTTATTTTTTTTTTCGGATTGACTGCAGCCTCTCGTTATCTGTTCGCGACCAACAGTTGGAGAAACAATGTTCTAAATATTTAATTGTAATTACTTGCCGTAGCCGTTCCTGTGATATTCTTACCATCCCCTACTTTTATATATACTGTTTCTGTTTGCAACCATAAAATTCTTTGTAAAAGAATTAAAAAAACAATTTTTTTTAAACCCTGGTAGGTATATATAATAAATTAGCATGTCTGGAACATGTGTGTTACAAGTAAATAATAATAAAATAACATCAGCTGCTAAATTTTAGCCTTTAAGACAATGTTACACCAAAATTTTGTACATAAAAATACAGTATGACTTCAAAAATTCGGCATTCGGGAATCTGACAACTTCAAAAATCCAGCATCAAAACCATCTTTTCCCTTCCTTTTTCTTCTACACTTTCAAGTTATGGAAGAAGAAAAATAGCAATTGTTTGTGAATTAATAACTTCAAGATCGAAAGTAAAAATGCAAAAAAAGGTTATTTGACTTTTTTCCAACGTCAAATACTTTGGCGAATGCGTGGCACAATATATGGCCGGAACAAACTTTTGGCAACGGCGACATCGATGATTCACAATTCCCGTGAAAAGACCGCCATTTATGAGCTGATTGAACAGTTCAACACGCAAAATCTGAAAATGCATTAAGTGTCGATAAAAAGGATATAGATGTTTGGCTATGCATTGACGAAAATGCACCAACAACGAACAATTTAACGGTCAGCGAGATCGCTGATGCTCTGCTAAATAGAAGCGCCGATAACGTTATTAGCAATTCTGAAGACGAGGAAGAACAACTGGCAGAAGAAAAGGTGTCACTAGAAAAATGTATAAATTTGATTGGAGAATTAATATCTTCTCAAGACTGTATTTCCGAAATAGTCTTTCTTCATTTGTATAAAATACAAGAAAAACTTGTTAATGAACGGCCAGGAAAATTGAAGCAAACACAATTGGCATCGATGTTTCCGAAATGACACGAGAAGAAATAATGTCACTCTTTATTAGATGGTTTTTTTTCTGTAATATAGAAAATATCAATTTAAGTACGTTTTTTTTATAGTATTTAAATTTCATTTTTCTTACATAATTATCACTTAATAATGAATTAAATTATGGTTAAAGGCACCATTAAGAATATAAGTACTACCATTGATATTCCTAGTTACTACTTTTGATATTCCTTCAAAAATCCGGCATAATCCCGGTCCCGATGATGCTGGATTTTCGAAGTTATACTGTATTACATTGTTATTATTTCTTATTTAAATGTCCTATGGGTACTATGCAAATTCATTATACAGTAGCGCTCAAAAGTATTTTGACAAAGATAATAATTCACTTAATTGAAAAGAATAATAAAATACAGAAATCAATCATTTATTTTATTTAACCATATTCAATGTTTTAATTTTAATAAATTAACAATAAATATTAATAATATTAATAAAATTATATATATATACTATATATATAAATAGATATATATAGATATATATCCATATATCCATATTATTTATATCTGAATTTTGTCATGCTGTAACTCTCGAATTTTTGAACCGATTTGGATGAAATTTTTCATATACATAGCACATACTAATGTCTCGACCCAGTTCGTTGGCCAGCTTCATCCGCCGTCTTGTTTCAAAATGGCGGCCATTGGAATTTTTGAATTTTTTTTATGTTTTCTAACATTGTATACTTAAATAGAAAATGTAAGTAATATAGAAAATGTTACGTTTCACAAAATACAAACTCTTATGTATAATTTTAAACAGAATGTTAGAAACATTAAAAGATATTTTAAAGAGTCACACAGTGTAAGTTAACAACATAGGTCATTTTAAAGAGAAAGTTAGGAAACCTAAAAATTTCCAAACGTGTTCACAAAATTCAAATGGCCGCCATTTTGAAACAAGATGGCGGATGAAGCTGGCCAACGAACGCGGTCGAGTCATTAGTATGTACTATGCATATGAAAAATTTCATCCAAATCGGTTCAAAAATTCGAGAGTTACAGCATGATACATATATATATATGGATATCTATATCTATCTATCTATCTTTCGATATATATATATATATATATATAGTATATATATAATTTTATTAATATTATTAATATTTATTAAAATTAAAACACTGAATATGGTTAAATAAAATAAATGATTGATTTTTGTATTTTATTATTCTTTTCAATTAAGTGAATTATTATCTTTGTCAAAATACTTTTGAACGCTACTGTAGGTAAAAATTTAGAAGAAAATAAAACGTTAGCGAGATAAAATGTCTAGGCGACGGTAAGGAAAATTAAACACGCAAGTTTGACTTTTTTCTTCAGTTAAATAAAACATTATTAAAAATCATCGCTGCTGACCATTTTTTCTTTATTTTGGATCATGAAAGCATTCATCCATAAGTTTAAAATGTTATTTTATTATGTTTAATTTCACCAGATTTTCATTCCTGAAAGTTAAAAGTATCTGAGAATGCCTCATATCTGCCAAATGCTGGCTGAGGAATTGAGGACTAAGAATGGAAAACGCTGAAAGTCCAGAAGAGGAAAATTTTCAAGAGAACGAAAAAAAAAAAAAAACTCCTACTTCTGGTACTTACAGAGTTTTCCTTTTCACTCCTTTTGGGATCTTGGTACTTACAGCGTTTTCCACTTCACTCCTTTTGGGCTCTTAGTTCAACACTTTGTTTGTAATTTGTGTACAACCATTTTCATCTTAGACTTTAACACTTCTTTACATAACTTTTTAAATGTAGAAAATTTGTGTACAGCCACACTCCCGACCACCATTCTAATTGAAGTAACCCACCCCCTGCCTGGGAGGAGCGAAAGGGCAAATTAAAAGAAACTCATCTGATCTGATGTCTATATACTTGGAAAAAATCCTGCCAAAATTTTATTGTCTAAATCCGTGATATATTCGGAGTTTGTAGATCTCCCTGCCCCCACAGTCGCACCCTAAAAGAACAAGGGTGACTAAGGTGACTAAATAAAAAAATACATATATAAGTACCTGTTGTTTATATTCTGATTCTCCGTACCTTACAAAATTTTATCGTTAAAGCAATGCAGGTTTTGAGATACCTTTTAAAGCCCCCCCCCCCCCCCTTCCCAACATCTCCGTCCCAAGAGAACAAGGACACCAGATTTCAAAAGATCATCTCAATCTGGTGTTTATATATTCTGAGGTTAACCATGTGTATTATTATCAGACTTATTTAATATGTGATTTGAAAATGGTGCGCTTTTTTCCGGTGTCCTTTTTTCCGGTGAGCTTTTTTCCGCCTACCTTAAATGTAGGTACCTAGCTTCTTTTTGTTTAGAGTTTAAATACCTAATATTGTCATTTGTAAACATTTCTTTTATTTATTTAATGTTTTTCACCTTGCTTAAAAATATCCCACTGACGTAAACAATAACAACATGATCAAGCTGTGTAATGCCCACCAGTCGCCGAGCATCTTATCACTGGCACTTTCAGCTTTCTCCACTTTACTTCGTGTGGCACATTCAGCATTCTCCACTTTACTTCGTGTGGCACTTTCAACCAGTGAAATTTTTTTTACTCCTTTTTAAACTGTTTATACTATGGTTGTCACTTCAAGCAGGGCCGAAACTAGGGGGGGGGGGGGCAGAGGGGGCATGTGCCCCCATCAAATGAAGGATTCCCCTATCAAATGAAGGATTATACCTTTGGAATGGATCATTTTCTTCTGATGGGTTGATGTCTTCTATTATTATGAAACAGCCATTATAAATGAAGTGTTAGGTGAAGATGAAAGAGCAGTCGTAAAAAGTTAGAACTCTGATTTTCTTCCCATTCTGACCAGAAAATAACTCTGATTTTCTGGTCAGAATGGGAAGAAAAAAATGGCCCATTCTGACCAGAAAATCAGAGTTCTAACTTTTTACGGCTGCTCTTTCATCTTCACCTAACACTTTATTTATAATAACTGTTTCATAATAATAGAAGACATCAGTCCATCAGAAGAAAATAACTCGGTGAAAGCGGAAACTCGGTTAAGCAGGACTCGGATAATCGGGACTCTAACTGTATATTTCATTTTAAAAATGATCTTTAGAATATTTTTGTTGCTGTTCAGAGGGGAGTCATGACCCCCGTGACCTCCCCCTTGGATCCGCCATTGTAGATTACGTAGTTCAGTATTGCATATTTTAAGATTACATATTTTAAATTTTAAAATAAGTCGACTATTAGAAAATTAGTAAAATTCTCTTTGTAAATATACTTTGCGGAAGAGGAGGGGGGGGGGGGCGCTAAAATCCATGCTTGCCCCGGGTGCAAAAAAGGCTAGTTTCGGCCCTGACTTCAAAGGTTCTCGTGCTTGTTAAGCTTGGCATTTAAGACATTTTTTTCTTAAAAAAAAAAAAAAAAAAAAAAAAAAAAAAAAAATCGGTTTTTTGGTATTTTTAGCGTTCTCCATTCTTAGACTTCAATTTTAATTTTTAAACAGATTTTTAGAAATTTTTTAATGCTATTTCTTTTCGACATTTTATGCAAATTTCTTTTTCAAAAATTCGACGTCATCTTGCTGAGAAAAAAAAGCATCAGCAGCGTGCTTTGCGGTTGCAAACTTTTTCCGCACTAACTGAGTATCTAAAAAAATTTACCTGTATTTGAACAACCACTGTCAATTCAATGCCATCCATTACATTTTGATAATCATAAATCAGCAGCGAGGCCGAGGGTTGGATCAACGAATTACTCTCGTAAGCAACGCACCGCCCCTGAAGAATAAAACTTTTATGAATGAATATACGAAGCCGCTGAGGGTCATTGTTGTGCAAAGCATTCCTGCATTCCCTTGATATCACGTTGAGGAGGGGGCTTGATCCATGGCAGTTGTGTGGAGAGATGAAAGTGACGGTAGATATTCCAGTCATCTGTATTGCATGAAGGTCAAAAGAATCTCCACAGATATGTTGTAGAGGGAGAGGTGGCAACAAAAAGATGCTGACAAAGGAGTAAAAAGAAATCACGTACGGAAATAGATAACATTATTCTTATTAGTTCCAAACATAGAAGATGAAAAAATAATAATACCGGATGATACAAAGTTAAAAATTCAATATTTCGAAAAATACACATTGCAACACAATGGTTTTTTTTTTTTTTTTTGAAAAATTTATTTTTCCAATATATATATTTGTCACCGCCAGTTTCTGTTGTATTGGTCTCGGAGTTGCTGCATGTCGTTATTTAAAACATAATATGTTATAGATTACCGCAAGCATAAATACCCTTGCCTTGGATGCTGTGAAAAGTGTTGTGCCACATTTGACGTGGCAATATCAGTCAAACGAAAACACCCGCTCAACCACAAATAATGTTAATCCAATGGGAGAATTTTTTTAAGATATCTCGTTTGCATTTCAATATTTTAAAGGATTTTTTTTTTTTTTTTTTTTTTTTTTTGCATTGGATAGTTAAGGTCCATCTCTACAAAGGCTGTTTTTTTACTTTTTCGATTTTGTTTACATGTATTTTTAGTTAGGACACTTTCACTTTCGGAACCGGTTTCGAAAGTGAAAGCATCCCCATAAAAAAAAAAAAAAAAAAAAAAAAAAATCTACAAACAAAATCGAAAAACTAAAAAACGGCCTTTGTCAAGATGAACTTCAGCTATCCAATGCAAAAAAAAAAAAAAAAGGAAACACTAAAAAATATTGAAATGTAAACAAGATATCTTAAAAAATTTCTTCCATAGGATCAACATTCGCGAACGGTTGTTTTTGCGTGAGTGGTCTCTTAACACGTTGAATGCCATGGTGACTGACACGGAAGCTGAAAATTTACAATGTTTTAAGTAATTTTTAAGAAAGTACAATCGTGTAACAAATATAAAGTAATAAATTTTAAATAATTTTTCAGTAATTACTTAAAACAATATATATATATATATATTTAGTTGTATATCATATTTTAGACCGTCAGTCATCGGTGAATGAAAGCTCTAAGCTAAAAGTTCAGTGTCGGTCACCGGTGGCACCGGCGCTTAACGTGTTAAGGATTCCTATAAATTGTTTTCTTAAACGTTATTGTTTTTTGAATGACAGCCGTCAGGCTAAACTGGTAACCGGAAAAAAGGTGACTGGAAAAAACATGACAAGAAAAAAGGTGACAAAAAAAATAAGAGTGGAAAAAGCGTGACAAGGAAAATACGTGACCGGAAAAAACGGGACTGTTTGATGCTGCTTGTACTTTGTCCGGTATGGATTTCGGTATTAAAAATTTTAATCCCTAATCATTTCGGTCTCTTGCCTTTTCGGTCCCTTACTATTTCGGTCCCTTGCAGTTGTTGTTGGAAGCAGCTATATTGTTAAATAAAAAAATCTCAAAAATTAAATTGTTTTTATTATATGTATTTATTAATAACAATTCAAAATTATTTCAATTATTAATTGTTTATATAATTAATTTATCAATTGTTTAAAAAATATTACATGAGCTATGCAACAGTTATTACAGGATAAATGCAAATATAATTTTTTTTTTTAAATTTTCGGTTACTATAATGTTATTAGATTATATAAAAATTATAATGATTCTGAGGATAAATATGTTGTTTATTTATTAGTTACTTTATAATATTTTCTTGCTCTTTAAATAAAATAAATTAATAATATCTAGCTCTGTTTTAATTGCAAGCTATAACTGCGCTTGAAAAAATCTAAATCTGCATCCTGACAATAATATCACCTGACATCGTTAAAAATTATTTTTACGTATTTGTACAATGTTACATTATTACTATTATTAATTAATAATAATACCATCAGTCCAAAACGTAAGGTCTAATAATTAATAATTACTTCGATTTAAATTTTTGACGGATTTTTCACTTTCGTTTTTTTTTTTTTTTTGGGGGGGGGGGGGGGGGATGATAACTCAAAATGTTTGAATGAAAACTTTAATTGATGTATAATTTCTATTAATTAATTATTAAAATAGTTAGAAATTCTAGTATAAAAATTAAATCTATATTTTATTAAATATATTTTTTAATTCAATTTATTCTTAATTTATTATACTATTATTAACATTAATATAAATTACAAATTTCTACTTTAAAATAAACTCAATGCATATTGGCATTTGTAGACATCGAAGAAGAATATTCGTATTCACGTTCGCGAATGTCAAAATTCAAGGAGGGTCGGGTCATTCCATGTCAATTCAACCAAATTTTTTATGGTTTGTAACCCGACCCCCAGGGATTTGGATGAAACTCGGTGTATATACTAATTCTATCATTATATGAATACATCAGAAAAATTTCCTTCCTAGACCTCATAGTTTGTGAGATATGGGGAGTCCAATTTTTGGATTTTTCTCAAATCGCACATTTCCGAGTCTGTATTTTTAGACTGCAGTTCCATTTTCAAAAAATTGTTTCTCTGGATCTAAAATGCGAATCATCTTAAAAATATCACAGTAAGTACATCAAAAGATGCAGATTTTAATTAAAAAAAATATTTAAAAAATTAATTTTAAATATTTAGGGCCAAAAAATTAAACCAAAGTTGAAAGTTATGGTTATTTTTCCAAATTTGTTTGATTTTACGAAAAAGGCTCTACACAAAAAGGCAAATGAAATTTCCAATTTCTTTTTGTTGTAAATAAAAGTTTAAACTTTGGGCTTTCTAGTTATGAAATAAAAATGATGTCTTTCTCATGACTTATGCAATATTTTGCCCTGTTTTGGGAAACTGCACCAATCAAGAAAAAGAAAAATCTCTGCCTAGCTGAGGTACCTAACTAACTACTATGGTTCCTATGACTTGTTGAATATATTATTCAATGTTTCTTTCTTCCTTTGTTTTGCAAAGTAAAGTTTTTGCTTTTTTTTCTTTCTTCTGAGTAAAAGGGGGGAAAAAGTCTATGACTGCAGTCTATCCTCCCTCCATTAAATTTTGTGCATAATCCTTATGTTTCCATTATTTATTCATTCATATATTTTCTTTTATTATTAGCATTTTTTTTAATTTAAACAATCCCTTAATTTTGTGTTTACAATATAACTGTAAACAAAAAATCTTTTGATGATATAGAATAAGAAAATGCAATTATGACTTTTTACCCATCAGATTTTCAATATGTTTTTTTTCTGTGTGTGCATGTTTATTTGAATTAAAATATTTTATTTATATTTAACATTCTTTTAAAACTTTCTATCTTATTATCTTGGATAATTTTAATCGTTTTAAATATGTTTTTTATAGTTTAAATACCTTATATTTAACAAACCATAGTTCATTTCTACAGTATGAAACATATTTTTACACCTGCCTTGTATAAACAAATTCTGACAAAGGCGGGATAAAATTATTTAGTTAAGGCAGGTGTTTTCAAATCTGTTAATCAAATTATTATTAGTCTGCTGTTTCTCATAATAGAAGGGGGATCTATTTTTCCTTGTGCTGCAAATGAAAATAATAGATGAATTTGAAGTAACTAATTATACTGCAAGACCGTCATGACAACTTCTGAGAGAAAAGAGAATCTTGTCTATGCCAGAAATAAGAAAAATTAAAGCCACAGCTACAGGTCCAGAAACAATTGAACTAATTGAAAAGTTTTATAATTATAATGAATATTGAAGAATCATGACTGGAAAAAAAATGTAGTTAGCATTGCTAGGAATGTACTGTGCACAAAAGCGATTGATATTATGTATATCTATATGAGTTGTATTCTCTTTTTAAACAGGAATTTCCAAAAAACTTGAGAATTATAACTCTAGGTATTCAATCCAGTATTAGCAGCACTGTTCATTTAATTGAATTTGTGACAAGCTAAGTAAAATATTTGGAAAATGTTATTCCACTCTTTTATAACGAAAGCTAAGTCTAATTTCCTAAAAGAAACTAAAGCAAACTTTGGCCCTCAAAAAGCTATCGTTTTGTAGGATTTCAGCAAAAATTTTACTTTTCTTGTTCAAAATGAGGCTTAAAGTTACCATTGGACCAAAGAAGCTGCACTCTTGATCCAACTGTTATATACATTCTATCTCTCAGTATTAGATTATCAGCAAGCAACATACACATTTTATCTTATGATATGCAACATGCTTTCACTCTTATGTGTTTAACACAGAAGGAAGTGATGTCATTTGTAAAAGAGATATTTCCTGATGTAAAGAAAGTCCTTGACTTTTGTGATGGGTGCTCTGGCAATATAAAAATTGCAAATTTTCATAAACCTTTAGCAAAATGAAGAGAATTTTCCCTTAAGATATTTAAGTTCTTTTCTGGGGGTGGGGGGAAAGAGGGGAGATAGCCACCGATTTAATGTTTTAGATACTAAATCACGAAGATCTTCTAATATACCGATGTTTTGTTGTGTTATTATGTTTGGAGTTACAGTAAGATAGGAAAATTGACTTATATATTAGAAGGTTCTCAATGTTGCTTATTTATAATAAATATAAATTTTAAATTGCACAAAAAAAGAATGTTGCAAAATAAGTCTAAGTGATACTGCAAAAATACGTCATTTATTTCTATATTTATATTTAGCTCAGTTATATTTTTGAAATATAATGTTTATTCTGATTTTTTAGCTTTAAAAATTTGCATATAATTTAACAAATTCTTTATTTGTTACATAAAAAAATACAACAATCTAAATCTTTAAATTATTTATAAGCAATTGTATTTAATGTATTAGATTTAATTAATGATTATTTCAATTTTAATAAAAATGAAGTTTTTCTCCTAGCTTATGTAAAAATTTTGCCCTGTTTTGGGAAATTGCACCATTCAAGAAAAAAAATATATATCTCTAATATGTCTAATTTAAACTGTGGTACCTAAATAATTACTGTGGTTCCTATGACTTGTTGAATTTATTTAATATAAATGCTTCTTTTTTTTTTATTTACAAAGTAAAGTTTTTGCTTTGTTTTTTCTGAGTAAAAAGAGAAAAAAAATCTATGATTTCAATATCTACACCCCCTCCATTAAATATTTTACATATTCTTTACATACTACATTTGTGAAAGTACTTACAGAAATGCTATACCACTGAATCCAATGATAGATGTACATTTATGTGACAAACATATGCGATAAGATTGAGAACAACACATATTCAGATAATGTGTGATATGTACCAATAAGATTCAAAATTTCTACTGTCATAAAAATAAATAAATCAGTCTGATTTTAAGGGTTCATTTTAGGAAATAAATCAAAATGATTAATAAATTTATATTTAAAATGTGCAGCAATTATTTGGGTACCATAAGCAAAGTTAAAGATATTTATCTCTTGATAGGTACAGCATCCCAAAATAAGTCACAAATTTTGCATAAGTCATGAGAAAGACATCATTTTTATTTCATAAATAGAAAGCCCAAAGTATAAACTTTTATTTAAAACAAAAAGAAATTGGAAATTTCAATTGCCTTTTTGTGTTGAGACTTTTTCGTAAAGTCACAAAAATTTGGAAAAATAACCATAACTTTCAACTTTGGTTTACTTTTTTGGCCCTAAATATTTAAAATTAATTTTTTAAATATTTTTTTATTAAAATCTGCGTCTTTTGATGTACTTACGGTGATATTTTTAAGATGATTCGCATTTTAGATCCAGAGAAACAATCTTTTGAAAATGGAACTGCAGTCTAAAAATACAGACTCAGAAATGTGCGATTTGAGAAAAATCCAAAAATTGGACCCCCCATATCTCACAAAATATGACGTCTAGGAAGGAAAAATTTCTGATGTATTCATATCATGATAGAATTAGTATATACACCGAGTTTCATCCAAATCCCTGGGGGTCGGGTTACAAGGTCTGGTTGAATTGACATGGAATGACTCAGTAATGATAAATTTGCAGCGAATTTTCGCCTACGAGAATGATATAAATCAGACATTTGTTACCTTGTTAGTTTTTAGTAATTATTCATCAGTAAGTTCAATATTTATCAATTCCGTGTTATGTTTTTTCCGGTCACTTATTTCCTTTGTCAAGTTTTTTCCTTGTCACCTTTTTTCCGCTCTTGTTTTTTCTGTCAATTTTTTTCCTGTCACGTCTTTTCCAGTCACTTTTTTTCCTAGATTCGACTGAACTAGTTGTATAGTGAACTGTGCAGCACCGCTGTACCTACTACAAGCATTACACTGAAGAATTGCTTGTTGACAGTGCTGTAGAGAGGAAGGGGGTAGGGAGGGGTTGAAAATTCCCAGGGAACCCAGTTCTTATAGTGATGGGGTTCGGAGGAAAACAGGACCCACGCTACTAATAAGCTTCATGCAATTTTACGAGAAGATTATTTTTTAAAACCATTCAGCTTACAAAATATGAGGTCGGGTTCATTTTTTCGGAGTCCGAGCTTGATGATTTGGAACACGAGCCCGAAAAAATTTGTGTCTTCAGAGACCGATATCAAAAACAGTAGAAAAGTGTTGATAACGTTTTAAAATTGTTTCAAAATTAATTTTCTCATTTAAAAATCTCCTGTTTAAAACTAACTAAAAATATTAAACACTCCCTCGTGACAACGATTCGGTATTTTTATGTCCTTGAAAATCTATTTAAAATAGCAAATTTCTTATTGATACCCAACCAGTGGCAGAAATCTACAAAAGTCATCATTCTTATTCCTTTAAAATACCTGTATTATCGTACAACTACGGCAAAAAGACATGAGTTTTGTTTTCCAGTCATTCTGGAAAGGACTTTCAATAGAAAGCGATGATAGACAAGAGATAGCCCACGGTTTCTTTATGCTACTAACACTGACCGTAGAAAGGTTTCAGAGTCAGATGGAATATTTCTCCCTATATCCCATCCATAACAATTCCCTTTCCTTTCAAGATTTTCTTTCGATTGTAAAATATTGTAAGAAACTTAGACTACATTAATATTTTTTTTTTTCAAATAGCAAGTTTTTTTTTTCTTTTTTCAATTTGTGAATAAATAACATTTTCACTTTGAGTCCAGGCCTGAAGACGAGTGTAAAATTCGAGCTCACGGCCTCGAGCCGTGCCTGTTTCATCTCTAATGTACACTGCTTAAAACTAAAAACTTATAAGTTTATTGAGTCTATTTCAAGTTTAAAGGATACGACATACGAGTTACGATATGCTCCTCCAAAGAGAACATTTCATGTAAAAATAATGTAATTGGCAATATGCAATAATCTTAGTTGGCTTAAAAAATAAGAATATAATTAATTGTCTTCAATAGCTCTTAAAACAAAACAAAACATACAGCAAAACATAAACAAGTCTGTGTATTTTATTATCTAAACGGTGTTTTGGATAGAAATGATAAATAGTACATAATTATCAATTAAACGTTAATTGGATTTAAAAACGAAATTAACTAAAATTATTATTTGAAATTATTTAGTTAAAAGTAATAAATTGTTGCATTATGAATTAAGTAAAAATAATTTAATTTAAAAATAACTAATTTAACACCCTCTAATATTGGGAGGAGTGAAAACTTCACTTTTTGAAAGAGTGAAAGCCATTTTCCCTCTTTTTGGAGTGAATAGTGAATTTTTTAAAAATATACTCCTTAAAGAATGGAATTTTCCACTCTCCAGAAATGAGTGAAATGGCTGACTCCGTTTTCTAGAGTGAGAGAGTCACTCCATTGATGAAAGTGAAATCCTGCCATTATATACACTTTTAAAAATTTCCGTTCTACTTTGAACCAATACATGGAGTAAAATAATTAAAAGCACAAAAATATGGTACTTCTTAATTTTCGAAACTCCATTTCATACAGCCTTGGAAATTACGCTGATTTGGCATTAAAACGAACTCTTTTTACAAGAGATAATAGTTGCTCCTGAAAGAGTGAATTACGTTACGTATACATTACTATTACTCATCAACCAATCAAAACATTGCTTTTTCGCCCGCCATTTTAGAATTAAAAGATTCGGATATTATTCAAATGATTATTTATGGAACGTAAAAATAAGCCTTATTTAATTTTAATCATTTATTCATGTAGATTTTGTATGATTGTGAGTTAAATACTTTTAGGTTGTGTAGAAAAAGACTGATCGCGAAGTTTTCTTCAAAAGTGAAAGTCTGTTATATTCCTTCATGCAGCGGTTTCAAATATAATTGTTTTTACAATTGAATAACACACAATGCTTAGCACAAAATAATCAGAACTTCATTAGTTCGGACAATGTGAATAAAAAAAAAAGAGTGTAAATATTTTATTCTTCCTACGATCTTATCTCTCTTGCGATTTAATTTGCCAACAATAAAAAAAAAAGTTTTATCTGTTTCGTTTGAAAGACTGTCTCAGAAGATATCTTGATTTTTTTCCATTCAATAGCAGACATGATGTAAACATTAATTTGCCGTTATATGATTTTTTTTTTTTTTTTTTTTTTTTAACCAATTTCTGATTATAAACACTTAGAGTATTTATCATTATTATTATTTTGGAGTTACAAATGATATTTGAGGATTATGATATTACGAAAAGGTTGGTATATTAATTTTTTTTAATTGTATGTACGCATTTTTCTGCTGTTTATGAATTTAAAATCTTGAGACTCAGTAATATCAAAACATTTAATTATAGATATTCTGCAACAGTTATTAAATTCTACTATTGTAAACGCATTTTCTGAGTTTTTGTTATACGTAATTATTTTCACTAAAAAATATTTTCATTGCATGCTCTAAAAGATGTAATTCTTTTAAAATGCCCATAAAAGCAAAGTAAAAAAAGAACTGACTCCATAAAAAAAATGAACATTCACTCCTATGAAAGAGTGACTATTCACTCCTACCTGGGGTGAAAAAACGCACTCCTTTAGCAAGAGTGAATAGTTACTCCCCCGAAAGAGTGATTATTCAACCCTGTTTAGAGTGAATATTCACTTCCCAGGAGTCGCTATTCACTCTTTCAGAGAGGCAAAAATTCTACGTTAAAAAAAAATTCCACATGAATAGTCACTCTAAAGAGGTTGGACATATTTTGACTCTGCGATAGAGTGACTATTGACTGATATTGATTGCTATAAGAGTGACTATGATTTTAACTAGAGATCTGCACGGGCCGATTTTCATTCACGGCACTCGGGCCGGG
This sequence comes from Maratus speciosus, assembly GCA_963932465.1. Taxonomy (NCBI): domain Eukaryota; kingdom Metazoa; phylum Arthropoda; class Arachnida; order Araneae; family Salticidae; genus Maratus; species Maratus speciosus. The sequence goes on from OZ010800.1 coordinate 418,196,874, forward strand.
CCCGGGCCATACTTTTTTCTGAAGGCTCGGGCCGGGCGGGGCCTAACATAATTTTTCTGTACAGAGTCGGGCCTGGTTTCATTCCTAGTCTTCACGGCCCAAAATTTTCAGTCCTAGTTTTGAGCCAGCTCGTATGAACATCATTGTCTCAGCGTGGCCTAGTCCACTTAAAAGTTAGTTAAATTAGGCCTGGCCCAAAAATTTTTGCAAAAAATGCGTACATTTTTGAATCGCCATTATTCTACACTTAAACATTAAAATTTATTGTTTCTAAAGAATAGTAGATTTCTACGCATATTAAAATATAGCTAAATTAAAATATAGTAAAATGTGTGAATTGCCTATGACGGAACCCTGTTTAAAACTGAAAAACGTGTTGATCCATGCAAAATTAATATACTGATCAGTAAGAAAAGAATATATAATACATTTACACTTGCTAAGAAGGGAACTTGTCTATAACGCATTTTTTTTTTTTTTTTCTATGCAATTCCGTCTTAGAAGATTTTACTGTATAGCATTTTTCAGATTTTTTTTCAGATCTATACATGGAATATGGATTAACAATATTAATGATAACTGAAACATTTACATACGAGAAATAGAGATTCATTAAAAAATAAATATCGCAGCCTGCGGCACTTCCACAGAAATGAAGATTATAAACATGAAAAAAAAAAAAAGGTTAAGATAAATATTTTTGGTCAGAACTCCTCGTACGAGACAAATTTTTAAAAATCGATGTTTTGTAGAAATTCACTCGGGCCGGGCCGGGATCGGGCCGAACTTTTAATTTTTTTTATCGGCGGGCCGGGCCAATATTATTTTTTCTACGGGCCGGGCCGATTTTTTTTCTCAATGAGTCAGGCCGGACTCGGGCCTGGAAATGTCGGCCCGTGCAGACCTCTAATTTCGACTGCGATAGAGTGACTCACTCCTGTGGAGTGAATAGTCACTCCTTTTTATTTAGAATGCAAATATTATTAATATTTAATATTCTTCTCCTGTGGATATACATATCGGGGACCCTAGAAAACCTTATGCCAGGGACTCAAGTTGGCTCTTCGCATCTCTGCTTGTTGTTGGAAAGTTGAACTATTCTGGCAGTAAAATTTTCGTTATATTTTTTAATGCACTTTTGTGTATTTCTGCAAACAAGGCTACTTACCGTCTACTACCTATACTTTTTGTTATTATTTAACTGTTACTTTTCACCCGCTACTACCATCCGTGCAATCAAGAATTGATTTAGAAAACTGTTGATCCCTAGGCAGGCACAGACCCTTTTTATCGCCCTAGACCTAGTTTTATGCAATCCATATACTGACCGATATAAACAGAATAACATGCAAAGGTTATCTAGGGTGCCTGTGTGAGAGAGTGGCGACATGCATACAGCGCCCATGCTCATACTGAAATTTTAGTCCGAACTGTGGTAAAGCCACATTCCAGAACTCGGCGATACTCTGGAGGAGTTCGAATATAAATGAGTGAGACAAACTTCACTTTGGCATTAACGGCATTGGTATTCTAGTCAGGATGCTTGGTGATTCCTTTTTGTGTAGAATCGTCTCGACGAATAAAATGTCATTGCCTATATATGTCGCGCGCTGAGCCCATACAAGGCAACCTGATTTAGAAAATCAGGGGCCCTAGTAGAGGTCTGCACGGGCCGGAATTTCCAGGCCCGGGCCCGGCCCGTACGAAAGCTATCTTGGCCCGGCCCGGCCCGGTGTAAAAATTGGAAGTTCGGCCCGAGCCCGGCCCGGCCCGTTGTAAAAATTGGAAGTTCGGCCCGAGCCCGGCCCGGCCCGTTGTAAAGATTGGAAGATCGGCCCGAGCCCGGCCCGGCCCGTACAAAAATCAGTGAAAACGGGCCCGGCCCGATACAATTTCTACAAAAAAAAAAAATCCGTTTTTTCTCAACATACAATTAAGATTCTTTTAATGAATACTACATACATATTTATGGGAACATTTTACAGTATATTTTACATTACTATGATGTTCGCAAAACAGAAAACGCACAATAGTAATGATTAACGATTACTTACAGTCATCGTGTCTACAGACATTTCAAAATGGAAATAAGGATTCATTAAAAGATTAATGTAGTTCAGAATAAAGGATTAAAAACAAGATAACATTTGAAGCTGTATAATAAGAAGTAGATTTGTGAAAATATTTTTCTTATTTTTAAGACTTTTCTCAAATCCAAAGGAGCTACATTTCGACACATTTATGAAGTCTTTTCTTTTCGGAAACGTGTAAGATTGGCAGGTATTCTTATTCAAAAGCTATGTAAATGTCGTTTTTTTCATAGATAAAAGCAATATATCTTTCTGAAAATACTGTCAAAGTTAGCGTTTTGAATCGAATTTCCGGAAGCGATAGCACAGGAAAGGAGAAAAACGTACAGTCACGTGACAAGAATCGCTGTTATCTCTGTAAGTAATTTATTAAATATGGAAAAAGCTTTCGTTTCCAAATGCCTTCAATAGGCAGGCCTGTCAATTTTATGCCTTTATAGTTAAAGTTTTTGTCAGAAACATGTGTCTGAAAGCTTTGCATTGTTGAGCAGTGAATATGAGAACCACCTTAAGGTATATTTCCAAAGATACTCTTAAGAGAAGTTCATTATCACTATTAATATTACAAAACAAAATGACTGTTCTACACATCCTGAGATCGATTAAGACCACTTCCTTCCCGGCACGAGTCTGCTGAAAAAAAAATTAAACTCGGAATCAGACATCTTGTAACTGTACGATGCCGATCTCTACGATGGACACGTTACATTTCTGTATTGATGTTGTTAAACTCGCATCGGCTCGTGACGCACATTTATACTTCTCGAGAAAATCATACTCATTGAAAATGGCTGGTATTTTATCTACTTCGCTTAAATTCTTATATCGGGCCGATAGGCCCGATTAATTTTTTTGCCGGCCCGGCCCGTTTATTTTGTCGGTCGGCCCGGCCCGTTGAAAAAATTGTCCTAATTCTGCCGGCCCGGCCCGGCCCGTTTGAAAATTCGCCTTCATTCCGCCGGCCCGGCCCGGCCCGGCCCGCGGGCCGGGCCGGGTACGGGCCTCGGGCCAAGCCCGGGCCCGTGCAGACCTCTAGGCCCTAGGCGCAGACGCAGGCCGTCTATATACACAGGATCGAAACTAGGGGGGGGGGGCGGGTACCCCGGCCGCCAATGCAGAAGAGGGTGCCAAAAAGATGGTTTGATTTGTCTTTCGGTGCAAAAAACAAATAAAGAAATTTGAGCAAAAAAGGTAATGCTATCGCCTATCGGGCGACCCAAAGTAAAGATGTACATTTACTGATTTTATACGCTTTGATTTGAACACGATCGGTTTTACCATTAGGTTGTACCACCACCACCACCACGTAGCGGCGCCAAACCAATACTTGATTAACCCTTTCCGGCTCAAAGTTCTTGAGTTGCTAAAATGTTGAAATAATTTATAATTGAATGACACCGGGGCTTGCAAACAAATTTATTTGATATTATGTAAAACCTTTCCTTAAGTACAATCTAAAAGACAAAAATTCATTTTAAAATACTGGTGCGGATGCGACATTTGGGGATTAAAATTAAGTGGGACATTTTGCCATTTTAAGTGGGACAGTGTCTCACATAAGTGATGGGACACTTGTGCTTTACAAAAGGAAACTAATCAAATAAATTAAAAAAACATGTACACATTTTTTCTGTGGGTGTGTTTCATACTTAAATTTAGTAAAGATTATTACATAACATACATTTTGTCAAAATATTAAAATATTAATTTAATAAAAATACAAATGTTTAGAACGGAGCAAAAAATAGCTCACATAAGTGATGGGACACCATTATATATGCAACAAAAATCGTCTGAAATAAGCAATAAAAATATTTTTGGGGTTTTTATTTTTACTTAAAAGCAATTGGCAATAATTTATAAAATCGTCTGCAGTATTTCTCTCCAGTTTGTTTTGGAATTTTTGTGTTTTTTAGCTCTGTGTAGCCATGAATGCTAAACTAAAAGAAACTTCGCCTGAAATTCGAAAATTAGTTATTAATTTGCATATTGAACGTGGAAAATCTATTAGAAAAACTGCTGAAACAGTTAACTTGAGTCGTTCAACAGTTTTCAATATCATTAAACGATATAAAAAGAATCATATGATTCAGGATAAAAGAAGACCTGGCCGACCATCAAAGCTATCCAATGGAATAAAGCGAATTATCGTTCGAAATATTAAAAAAAATCCAAGAAATAATGCTCCAAAAGTTGCTGCTGATTTACAAGCATTATATGGAATAATTGTTAATCCTGAGACTATTAGAAGGGTAATTCGATCTGCTGGATATCACGGTAGAGTAGCCAGGAAAAAATTCTTCGTAAGTGAAAATAATAGAAGACTCAGACTAGCTTTCGCAAAATCCAACATAAATAAGAATTCTGATTACTGGAATAAAGTTATATTTGCTGATGAGAGTAAATTTAATATATTTGGTTCTGACGGTAGAATCTTGATCTGGAGAAAACCCAGGGAAGAATTTCGCAAACAGAACTTGGTACCAACAGTAAAACATGGTGGAGGAGGAGTTATTGTATGGGGGTGTATGTCGTCCGTTGGAGTTGGTAATCTTGTTTTTATTGACAGTATAATGGATCAGTACAAGTATATTGATATTTTAAAGCAAAATTTGAAATCTTCAGCACGAAAATTGAACCTTCATAACGATTTTAAATTCTACCAGGACAATGACCCCAAGCACACTGCTCTGAACGTTAGACTCTGACTGCTATATAACTGTCCTGAAATAATAAAAACACCACCACAATCTCCAGACTTAAATCCCATAGAGAATATTTGGCAAGAATTGGAATCAAGAATTCGCAAACACACCATTTCTTCAAAACAACAACTAAAATCGGTGCTTCAAGAAGAATGGGGTAAAATCACTCCAGAAATCACAAAAAAATTAGTCGAATCCATCCCAAAAAGATTAAATCATGTTTTAAAAGTAAAAGGAAATCCAGCAAAATATTAAAACCTTTTAAAAAGTAAAATTTTTGGATAAATATTTGATGGAAAAGTAAGTGTCCCATCACTTATGTGAGCCATTTTTTGCTCCGTTCTGAACAATTGTATTTTTACTAAATTAATATTTTAAGTTTTTGACAAAATGTATGTTATGTAATAATTGTTACTAACTTTAAATATGAAACACACCCAAAAAATTTTTGCACATGTTTGTTTATTTATTTTATTGCAGTTTCTTTTTATAAATCACAAGTGTCCCATCACTTTTGTGAGACACTGTAATTTAACCCACCATGCTGGAAATGGTTAACGAATTCATTTGCAAGATCCATAGATAAACGAAGTTATTGCAATAGGTCGATTTCTAAAGAAATCAATGAATTGAAACTTCTCTTTATAAATTTATTTTGGAAAGGAGGTGGAGGATGGTGTTAAAATTCCTGCTTTCCCCGGGTTAAAAAAAAAAAAAATCGTGGGTTTGGTTTTGACCCTGTATATACAGTTTGTTTTTGGTCTCACTTTTCGACGTCCTAACACGTTACAATAAGTTTTTTTTTTCTTTAAATACTGATAGTTTAAGGAGACAGTTTTTTAAAACGTACTAAGTCGGCATTCGACTTCGGATTTTTACTTTCCAATTGAATTGCTTTTGGCCCGGAATTATTATTAAAAGCACTCGTACTCTATTAAATGTCTCATTCTCTTTTAAACACAGTTTATTACATATAATCTCACAACTCTCTATTCCGGACACAACTCAAAGCACAATACACACAAAAAATCTAAACTAAAACTTATTAAAAAGCACATTCTCGAAGTAGAACTTCGAACCAAAACTAAAACCAAAGACAATGTCCTTTTCACACAGCTTAGCAATAACTACAAAATTAAAGGGCAGTGTCTTTTTCTCACAGCTTATAGATTTCAAGTACAAACTTCTTACATTTTGATATGTCTGCAATGTGGCGACATCTGGCAGTATAATTAAAATATATGCTTCATCAAATACCAATAACGAAAACTGCATTTCGATAATTATAGTAAGTAATGAGTCATCATCACCTATTCAAATTTCATCATAGGTTAACGTGGGATTTCGCGACTGACGAGGGGGAAACCTGTATTGGTGAAGCCTCCTCATAAGCAGATAGCCAACGTAGCAGGATTCACTGAATTTATAAGCTTTAAAATTTCTGGTATGGGCTTTTAGCGCTTTAAAAAATACAAAACTCGATAATCTCTGACACACTTTTCCATGCATTTAAATGAGATACGATACAAAATATTGAAAAGGGACACTCCAAGCTTATCTTCCCTGCCCAAATCCCGGAATAGAGCAAAAATCACTTTGTATATTGTTAAACACTGCCGATCCGATTGTGTTTTCATTAGGCTTGAAACAAGTTTAATCTTCTGAAACGAAGTTTTGTGTTACATCATCTATACCGCGATGACCTCTTGTTCCATTGTATGAGAACCCATACAGTATTCGACCATCTCCATTTAATGTCTCCATAAACTGGCTGAGTCGTAACAACAGAAGAGCAAGATTAAGTACAAAGATTTCTCCTTCCACTACCCCCAATCTTTTGTGTGATCTCCCCGATTCCTCTATTGGTTTCGAGATGACTCATGCTTTATGTAAAAGATTCATGAAAGTTTTCCCATCATGGGAAACCCAGCAAGTCTGTTCTTGATCGAAAACGAAAAGAGTCATGTTTCCACAAGGAAAAATCGACAGACCCGATATATTTATGTTCTGGTGTATTATTAATATGGCATATAAATAATCAACATTTTTCGCATCTCTCTATTCTGATAAAAAAGTAGCTAACGTTGCTTCTGTTCTGCCGTAATTGAATTTATAGTGCCGGAGCTATTTCTCGGTTTATTCTAATAATAAGAAAGAAAAAGAAACAATTGCATGTAAAAATATGAAAACCGGTAGTTTTATAGAAAAAGTTGTGGTAAACACACTGAAGCAGTCAATTTTAAAATCGAAGACTTATTTTAAGTGCTATTTAATTATGAAATCGGTCCAGATAGTTCAGTTTAAAAATTTTGCAGGACCAAAAACTATGCATAGTAATTTAATAATATTTTTGCAGGCACACGTAAGAAGATTATGGTGTGCAATCATTTTTTTAAATTTGTATAGCTTTTTGAGGGTTTTTTATAAATACATATCTAACTTTCTGAATACAGATTTAATTCTTAATTTGAAATAACTGTTCTTTTACCAACTGTTGCCAGATTTTCAAAAGTCCAAACAATAAAATTTACAAACACTTTTCAATTGAAAACTATATTTACACGTAAATATTAAAAAAGAAAGAAAACAATAATTAAATTATTACTTGCGAATGGTAAAAATTGCGTCATATTTAAAACGATACATTTAAAATGATTTTCTTACAGCGTCGTTATGAAAGCACGGGAGGTAGCGACATTTTTTTCTTAATTATTTTATACAAGCTAATTTTCAAATGTGTAACTTATCTTCAATCACGAAAACAACCATCAGCGGTGGATTCGGCTTGAACCAAAAAATCCCCCAGTCAAGAGGGAAATGAAAGGCAATCCGCTCACAGAAGATCGCCATTGGTTTTCATATACACTGGCGCAGCGACGGGGGTTTCGGGGTTAAAACTACTGCCAGAGCTAAAATTATTAATTTAATTGCCACTTATATGAATCACTAGTTCCGCTAATCAACCGCTTTTATGAATCAAAAACAAAGTTAATATTAAAATTTTTCGGCTTATTCGGAATCCGCGGCTTTGTTGGATAAAATTCAACTCAACAAAGTGATTCAATTAAACGGATAATATTGTATTTAAAACTGTGAAAGCGCATATTACATTATTACATGCATTAGTTAAGTGAAAACTGGTCATTTGTTTTGAAAAAGGGCAGCGGCTACACTTTCGAGACATCTTACAGGCTAAAAGAGTGGTCATTTCATTTCCTGCCGCACAGATGCTCTGAGTTTAAGTATTATACACTGGACGTTTTTTTTTTAAATCGTATTTCTGTCTTTGGTTCATGTTCGAAATACAAATGGACCATTAAATTCCGGATAAAAACGTAAAACACACGGTTTCTAGATTTCTCTGTGTTTAAAACGCCCCGTTTTGCGTTTTTGCTCTCAGTAATCTCTCAGATCAAGTTATGCGCGTAAAAACCTTTGAAAAAGTCAGAATAAAAAAACAATACTACTATTAAGATATTAACATAAAAAGCTGTTTCTGATTGTGATTGAACAGCTTATTGCAATCAGTGTTTCTTTTGAACTATTTATTCCAGGGTGGGGGTACATAAATTGAAAGATTGCAGTTTATTAGTTGGTAATACAGTACAACTTCAAAAATACGGCAATATCGGGACCAAGACTATGCCGGATTTTTGAAAATTCCGAATTTTTGAAGGAATATCAAAAGTAGTAACTAGGAATATCGAAAGTAGTACTATATTCTTAATGATGCTTTAGCTATAAGTTAATTCATTATTAAGTGATAATTATGTAAGAAAAAGAGAAGACTAAATAGTATTAAAAAAAAAACTTACTTTAATTGATATTTTCTATGTTACGGAAAAAAAAAATCTAATAAAGAGTGAAATTATTTCTTCTCTTGTAATTTTGGAAACATCAATATCAACTTTGTTTGCTACAATTTTTTTGCCAATTCTTTAATGTTTTTTTTTTTTTTTTTTTTGTATTTTATACAAATGAGGACTGTGTATTTCGGAAATAAAGTTTTGTTTCTCTAACGCATACATTAATTCTCCGGCCAAATTTACGCTTTTTTTATTATGACAACATTTCTTCTGCCGGTTGTTCATCCTCGTCTTCTGATGCTGCTACTAGCATTATCAGCGGTTCTATTTAGCACAGCGTCTACGATTTCGCTGTCCGTTAAATTATTCATTGTTGATGCATTTTCGTTAATGCTTAGACCATCATCTATACCTTTTTTTACGCTTAATGCATTTTCAGATTTTACGTGATTAATCAGCTCATAAATTGCGGCCTTTTCACCGGAAATGTCATTTAGAAAGCATACATGCAAAAAAAGTGACACATACAGGGTGTTTAATAAAAGATAGAACAATGTTCATGAGGTGATAGAGATTAGCAACATTTGTGTCGGAAACCAGGTCGCAATCCATTTATCCAGTAAAAATGTAGGGTACTAGCAAAACCAGGCCCGTAGCCAGGATTTTCCTTCGGGAGGGGCTGAATCGTGATTTTTTTTCTGATCTGACAGCAGTAATTTGCCTAATTTAAAGCATAAATAAAAAAATAAACAAGGCTTAACGTAAAGTATGTTCCTGAATAGGATACTTGGTGTCCATGTCAAAAATTATTATTTCGTATTTTTTCAGATTTCTGTTACAATTTTTGGCTTTCAAGAGCCAGTTTCCAAACCGGTTTGGAAACCGGAAGTGTTTATAGAAAAAAAAAACTGCAACGAAAATAATCTAGTATGTTGTGGCCATCACAAAACTTTCTTCTATATAAATCACGTGAATTAAATCATTTAAATAGTACAAGAAATTACATCCATTTAGCACCAATTCATATCAAAGTATATCTAAATTTGAAGTTTGATGAAAATTCGTGCATTAGTTATTAAGATAGAGCTATAGGGGAAATTCTGAAAAATGCAGCCTAGCAGCGCCACTTGTGAGCAATTTGCACCAAAACATAAACAGCACTAATTCATATCAAGGTATAGCGGAATCTGAAGTTTGTTGAAAATCCAAGCATTAGTTCTTGAGATAGAGCTATTGCGGAAATCACAAAAAATGCAGCATAGCAGCGCCACCTGTTGGGCGATTTATACCAAACTGTATAAAACGTCACTTCATGTCAAGGACTAACTGAATCTGACGTTTGATGAAAATCCGTGCATTAGGTCTGGAGATTGAGCTGTTGTGTGAAATCGTGAAAAATGCTGCAGGGCACCACCACCTGTTGAGCGATTTACACCAAAACATAAACAGCACTAATTCATATCCAGGTATACCCAGGCCCTGACTATCGCAAGGGCACCCGGGGCCCATGCCCTGGGCACGAAATTTCTGAGGGGCACAAAATTTTTCAGAATTCAACCTAAATTTCCATTGAAAAAATCATAATTGTGAAAAATGTGATATTTGATATATTAATACGATGAAATGACAAAAATATATCTCAATATATGATTAAAAGCATATTTCAATAAATAATGGACAAAAAAAAAAAAATATTTTTTTTTTTATACCTAGAACCATTTTTTAATTTTCCAGAAAACTCAATTTTTTTAAGTTGTCACTTTTTGAATAAATGTGTAATATGTAAAAAAACTAGTATTTGAAATCAATCAGACTAAGGGGGCACGAAAAATTGAAAGTGCCCTGGGCACAGAAACTTGCTAGTCGGGCCCTGGGTATACCTGAATCTGAAGTTTGTTGAAAACCCAAGCATTAGTTCTTGCGATAGAGCTATTGCGGAAATCACAAAAAATGCAGTATAGCAGCGCCATCTGTTGAGCGATTTACACCAAAAGGTACAAAACGTCAATTCATGTCAAGGACTAACGGAATCTGAAGTTTGGTGAAAATCCGTGCATTATTTCTTGAGATAGAGCTATTGCAAAAATCGCGAAAAATAAAGCATAGGAGCGCCACCTGTTGGACGATTTACACCAAAAACTAATCACCATCAATTTATATTAGGGACTACTTGAATATAAATTTTTATTAAATTCCGTGCGTTAGTTCTTGAGATAGAGTGGCCACAAAATTTGTGTCACATACAGACAGACAGACTCACAGACAGACATTTTGTAAAAACATGTTTTTCGGAATCTCTGACCTCGAAAACGTGTAAATCCGTCGAAAACTGGAAGTTGAAAAATTTTAAGAATCCAATACTTTATTCTTGTAAAGATAGAAGAAAGTAAAACGCACAAACTAACAATGTTTGAGATAAGCCTCATGTATCCTATAAAAAAAGTTAAAAAATATTGAAATGCGAACAAGTAATTTCAATAGATTTAAAACACGGAATTAATATTAGCGTGCTGTGGACTATTTAAAAAATGTTGTTTAATTTTCGGCGGTAGGATAAAAAATAGAAAATCTTCCCGAATTATTGGTTTGTCAATTTTTTAAATAGTCCACATATCTAACATAAAGGGCAGGTCTCGCATTACGAGAGCGGGGTCTTAAAATAATTAATCCATAGAGGAAATTAATTACACGCATTTTTTTTTCAAAGGAAAAATTAATTGCTACAGATATATGTAATCATAAAAATTATATTTAAATTTCACATTCTCTGATTACCATAATTATAAATGCAGTACTGTTGGTAACAGTAAATTGACTAGTGTTACAGAAACAATCTTTGTGACTTCTTCTCAGACATGAGGCTGGTTCCCTTATCAGGATCTACTATTGCAAAGCTATTCAGTCTCTCATCGCCATAACTCTTCGAGGCAAAGATTTAATTCTTTTCATTGTCGAAAAAAAACCTTTCGGCAGTGGCGGTTGTTACCGGAATTGTAGGCAAGACTGTCAGCAATTGTTTGGTCGTATTGTAATAAGTTGCATTACAGCACTCTAAAAGTTTTAGGACCTCTCTGTGTGTGTAAGCATTAGCAATTCTCTCGCATCATAATTCAGAATTGCTTCTGCCGGAGAAGCAAATCCTACACTCTAAAAACGACATTTTCAAAAATGAGCAAAAAATACTCAAACCTGAGTATGTCGCATAGTCAAAATGGCTCCGAAACAAAATTACTCAAGTTTGAAAATCATATATACTCATCTCTGAAAATACGGACATACTCAAATATGAGCACATGATGTTTTATTATTGAGTGTGTTCATGCTCATATTTGAGTATGTCCGTGTTTTCAGAAATGAGTATATACGATTTTCAAACTTGAGTAATTTTGATTCGGAGCCATTTTGACTATGCGACATACTCAGATTTGAGTATTTTTTGCTCAGTTTTGAAAATGTCGTTTTTAGAGTGTAAGCAACATGTTACATAGATAACCCTAATTTTACGATAACTTATAGAAATTACGTGTGCATACAATAAAAATAGGCATAAATATTTCGAAACAACAAAATTAATGAAATTACCTTCAAAATTTTCAATGAAATCTTGCAAATTCCACCTGTGAAGTCTTTCTTTTACCAAGTCATACATTCTTCGGTTTCGAAGGCTAAAAAGCAAACTCTACACTTCTGCGATCACATTAGGAAGACTTTTGAGTGTTCTTCCGCAATTACGATAAAAATGTAGTTCGCCACATTTCATGAAATAAAATATTATTGAAAGGAGTGTTTCGTTCCAAATCATAACATATGAAATAATATGAATAAATGCAACTACACTGGTGAGATTTACTACATTTAACGAACGAAATGTAATTTTGTTTGAAACTGAGTACTTCCCGTATTTCAGAATTGAAAGCATTGGGTCGTCATATTTGAAACAAAACGTTTCATAACAAAATGAAAACATCGATTTGCTCAGATTTGAAAGTGTCATTTTTCTCAGTGTAGAAGAAGTACTTGGAAATCTGTTAGAATGTCTTCATTTGAAATGAATCTGTCATTAAAATTTTGAATAAGACTTTCTACACAGGGAATAAAGACCGTGACGCTGTAATAGTCTTCAGCGGATTTAATTTGAGGGTTTGCGCGTGTTGTCTGTCTAATTGTTAGTCTTTGGATCTTTATTTCAGTTTGGAAGATGCCTTCCCCAAGTTTTGATGCAGAATTAAATATCTCACGAAATATTTCCATTGCATTTTCTCTTTTTCTGTAAAATAATTAGGACATCTTTAGCATGAGTTACAGCCAATATCATGTTACGAGATTTTTCTGGAAGAAGAACTGACAATAGGTTTTGTCAGACTGAAAAGCGTGTGACAGACAAACAAGCGTATGGGAAAATCACTCTTCTCCATGACTGCCAAAAAAGCTGTAGCTGTTGAAGAAATCTTCCATGTGTTTTCCGAAATATTTTCTATGCTAATGCAATTAAATAGCTCAACAAAAATTAATATGCATTCATGCCTTTCGATAAATCTTGTGTCGCAAAGGCGGAGAGGTCGTTATCTTCTGTTTTCTGGGAAATATCATGAACTTCTTAAAGGGCAAAATTTGCCTTGAGGTGATTTCTAAAACAATTGTCACTTTATTAAAAGTTTAAAGACAGTTTCGGATATTATGAATAAGCATGCTGTTGGATAATGCCAGATTTAAGTGATGGCTTGCACAATGGACATATCTAATTTTGGGGTACTTTTGACGAATTCTAGATTGGACCCCACTTACATAAGCAGCCATATTGGCCACTCCATCATATGCATGGCCGATGCATTTACACACGTCAAGACAATGTTCAACAGAACGTTGTAGTATTACTTTTGTTTAATTTTCGGCGGTAGGATAAAACATAGAAAATCTTCCCGAATTATTGGTTTGTCAATTTTTTAAACAGTCCACATATCTAACATAAAGGGCAAGCTGTTCTATGCTTGAAATGCCCACAGTTTCATTGGCAATCAAGCTAAAACAGATCGCGTTATTTATTTTGGCGATTAGTTCTTCGGTAACTATATCCGAGCATATTTGAATTATTTCATTCTGAATGTCTGGTCTGAAGTAAGTAGTAGTTATACGCCTGTTTATAATATGTCGTTTCAATTCATCATCTCCAGGCTTTGCTCTAAATCTCAAGAGTCTTAGCTCAGTCTTTTTTATCGGTTTCCCTAACGTCCTATCATTATCATTTCTAAGTGGCATTTTTTGCTGTACACAAAATAAGAATGTTTCAATTATTGCTCTAAAAGCTATTCTGTTTTCTTCTTTTTCTGAAGCTTCATTGAGAATCTAACACTAACAGTGACATATTTTTCTGTTTTCCCCGAAGAAATCTCAAGAAATTTGTTTGTTAACATAACACACTTTTTGTGATAATCTAATTGCACATGTTTTAAGAAAACATATTTAGCCTTTTTTCAATTTCTGAAACACGTTAGAAACTAGTCTTCCTGATTTATCATGACTTCATTTACCTGACATGGAATTACTTATCAAATTTTACTGTGCATAAAAATAGTTAAAATTGTGCTTTAAGAACTTGCATTTTTAGTGATAGATACGAATAAAGAACAATATATTCGAATATGCAATACAATGAGGGATTACTGTAACTGTAATTGACTAAACTTATATTTTCACAATTAAAATTGTACGTAGTTTTAATGTAATCGAAGATAAAAACAAGGGAAACATTGTAATTTTTTATTCTCATTAGAGATAACAAAGTCTTCTTAAAATTTCGGAGGGGGCTTCAGCCCCCTTAGCCCCCTCCCTGGCTACGTGCCTGAGCAAAACCCGTGGCTTTGCTCGCGTAATAATTGAAATATGACAAGTGATAATTTGTGCGCCTATTTTTATTAGCCGAAATCACACTGCTACGGATAATTAAAAATTACTAACTAAGCCACATTTTGACTAAACTTCATTATTACACTGCATTAGGTGAAATTGAGACTTCATTTAATGAGAACAGCTAAAACTGGTTCTAATTTAATAATAATTTAGAATGTATTTTGATGCTTTTACGCTAATTTCAATTTTCATTTGAAGCTTTGAATTCTTTAGAAATCGTTCATTTACAGTAAAAGTAAACATCGTGGTATATTCCAAGCTTCCATAGTCTAACGGTATGCCACCCCTGGTACTAGATGCACCAACATAAAATATAGCTTATGTTGGAACACGGACTGTCACCATCAATTTGTCAACATTACTTTTGAAATCGGTTTGGTATTTGCTGAGATTCCATAGAAGAAATCGTAATTTAGAAAGTTTTTAGAATGCTTTTTCGCTCATTTTACCCTTTTAAATTTTGAATATTTTAGAAACTGTTCTTAGAGAGCATTTACATTTTATAATTATCTACCATGCCAAATTTAAAGTTTACATCTTTAACAATTCCATAAAAATTGAAATTTAGAAAATTTTTGGAACGCTTTTCACTCATTTCACTCTTTAAAATTTTGGTTTTCTTAAAAACTATTCTTAGAAAGCATTTACACCTTATAATTATCTAACATGCCAATTTTCAAGTTTCTAGCCACTTCAATATCACAAAAATAACAATTTAGAAAGGTTTTTCGCTCCTCCTGCCTATCCCCCCCTTTAGTAGTGGCACCGACATAAAATATAGCCTATGCTGGCAGGGGCGTATTTAAGCAGAATTCATTAGGGGGGCGTATATGACGATTTTGCCGACTAACTTATGCATATATATATATATATCTTTAAAAGTACGTTTCTTTGTATATATGCATCTACCCAGAGTCCTGAAATAGGCTGATTTTAAAACTCAATAACTTGAAAATGGTGACAGCTATAAAATTAAATTCTTGCAGGAGTGTTATGTAAAATGTCAGGAATTTTTTTACTGTGGTTCTCGATTTTAGTTTAAAGTGTTGGTGGTAGATGGCGCTGCTTGCAATATGCGCTGAATCGGCGCCTGATTTTTGGCCTCTCAATATTGATGCATTAAGAAGATTAAATATATGCAGTGGGACCCTAAGAACAAAACTGCATTGGCGACTGACAGTCATTCCATATATTTAATCTCCTTCTTTCGCATCAATACTGATAGAGAAGAGAAAGAAAAAATCAGACCGCGATTTAGCACCTAATACTAGCAGTGCCATGTTTCGCTGCTATTTTAAATTAACATCGAGATAAACATCGACAAAAAAAAAAAAAAGAAAGAAAGAAAAAAGAACTCCTGACATCTTATATAACCCTCCTGCAAAAATTTTTTAAATAGTTGCCACCATTTTCAAGTTATTGAATTTTAAAATCAGTCAATTCATTTTAGGACACCCGGTATGTTCTATATAAAATTCAACATTATTAACCTATCGAGATCAAATTGTTCACTTTGGAACGTCGAATACTTTACACTTTAGAATATTGAGGAGGATATAAGGTAGATTTAAAGATGGATACACCCACGGTTCTCGCTGGCTTTTGACGAACATTAGCGATTTGGCGAATAAGAAATAAAAAACAATAGCCAAATGAAAAAAATAGTTAACAAAATAGATTTGGCGTGAAACACTGAAAAAGATATCTCTAATCCCTTATTGTATCCCTTTTTTTTCAATATGTTCTACAATAACCTTTTTTTTTTTTTTTTTTTTTTTTTTTTTTGTAAGTGCTTATAAAATAGATATTCGACTATCTGCTGCAGAACCTATTAAAAATAAATGTATTCCAAATGTTTTCTAAATGTCTAAATATTTCAAACATTCTTTTAGCAGTGTAAATAAAAATTTAAAATGGCTATCTTTGATTTATCATTGTGAAAATTATGCACTAAAAATTGCTATGATATTTCCACTCTATCCGATAGAGAAAAAAATGACCGGCCAATGATACTTTGTATACAACTAACAAATAGTATGGTAAATGACTAATTTCAACAGCAAAACTTTTCTTTATTTGGCATTTGATGCGAGTAATTTTGTTTTTATGCGACGCAGACATATAGATAGCGATTAACTGAGAACAAAGAAATAACTATTGCATATTCCTTTCTGTGCCTTTGGCTGTTGCTGAACTGAATTGGTTCTGAGTCAGCATCTCTATAAATAGAGCTATGTACAGTAGAACTTCGATTATCCGAAGTACTTGGGACCGACCATCTTTCGGATAATCGAGAATTTTTCAATTTTAAGATTAAGGAGAAATATATGCAATATTTCTTATTATGGTAACAAGTGCATAATAAAAATAAAGCAATAGCAAAATATAAACAAGAATCAATTACGTGAATTTTAATTTTGAAAGTAAGTACATTTTACATATATTACAAGAGTTTGAAAAAAATGTTTTGTTTATTGCAGTTTCGATTGCCTTTGCTTTGACGTTCTATCACGAAGTTTAATATTATTAGTTCACCAGTATCACTGTCATTCTGCTGCTCCAGCCATGTCAAACCTTTTGCAAAACATTCAAAAGTTTCAGAATAGCTAATTTGTTCGTTTTCTTCGTTTCACTCCGCAGCTTACAGGAGCTCAAGTTAAATTCAAAGTTCAGGGGAACTCTAAGAAAGGGGATCAAAAATATTTATATGTACTCGTAATTCGCAAAGGACCGCATGCACACAAGGAATATGACAGTTCAAAAAAACTTTCAAAATGGATTTTGCACACAAGGAATGTGATAGAGAAAAAAAAAAGCTTTAAGAATGGATTTCGGTTAACCGAGAGCTTCGAATAAAAGAGGTTCTACTGTAAATGGCACGGTATGATTGAACATTTAAAGCGACATCAATTGTTCAGTAACGTGGATAAGAATCTCGACGGTATTGGAAAACACGCACAAAAAAAGAGCATAAATTGAGTACTCGCAATTTGGCGAATTTGCTTGTTTGCTTAGTCGCCAAATGAAGCATTTTGTCGCGATTTGGCGCAATGGTGAGCGGCATCGAAAACCCTGGATACACCACACCTTCACTTATGTTACATTGTTGTAAATGTTCTAGTAAAGTATTTTGATATTTTTTGCTGAATGTGCAGATGGAAATCTGCAATTCGGATTAATTAAACAAGTTGAAGTCTTTGGTAAGATGCTACTTGGAACTTATACAGAATCAGCTTATTTATATTTACATTAAAAAGTATTAAATCAAAACTTATTTTAATTACATCTTTGTTCATTCATTGCATAGCATGCATTTTAACCCACCATTTTTTTAGACGAGTCCATCTATTCACGACAGCGCCCAAATCTAGGCATTTCAAAATATCCTTCTCAAATGTAAGCATCATGAGTGTATTCAAGCGTGGATATGTCATTGTTGTTCTTAGATATTTTTTCACAATTTTTAATTTACAATGTTCTTTCATTCGAGGCAACTGTGACTGGAGAAGTTAGAGCCAGACGACTGACATGGTTCGCAAGTGGCAGAATGTATCTCAAAGGTTCTGTTTTCATGTAAATATCGTCCATTCTTTCAGCCTCTGTGCAAAAGTCTGACAAAACTTTCAACTCTGTGTGTAATGCTTCCATATCAGGAACTGCCAATCTTTCACGAAAGACCGCTTTCGTGAAACATTTCGGTTCCGCTTTCTTAACCAGATTTAGTGTTACATTATTTTATCCAGTGGTGAGATTATGCTGATGCAATAATTAAGACTTTCAGCTATCACCACCGTAAGAGTAATCAGTACTTTCTGAAACTCCATTCCATGCGTTAGAACATTAGAAGTTCGGGAGCAAAGAGATTGTTTCAATTACCGTCTAACTTCTTTGGTGCCAATCTTCTTCGATACTGCATAGCAAATTCATTTAATGGATCAACACCTTACATGGTTTAAAAGAGAACTACACCCTATATTTCCCTATTCACATTTTCATTGTCATTGTTGATTGTTTTCAGTGATTTGATACAAGTCTTCAGTATTTTCGTAGCGTCTATTTTAAAAGTCTTCAACTTCATTTTTGGAGCAACTAACTTACACTTGTACTGAACGTTCTTCAGAAAAATCATAGTGAAGCAATGAAGTCAAGCGATAACATTTTCTTTCTTAAACCTCGTGGCTTGATCATTGTTTTGCTAACAGAAGTAGAGGAATCAACCTTTTCAAAATTTGTAGGATACATTCATATGAGATCCAAACTGCTTTCAACGATTCCGCTCGAGCAGTCCATCTCGCCTTAGAAAGATTCCGCAGCAGAAGAGCATTTTGTATTTCTTTGATTTGTCTACTAATGGCTTCTTTCGTTTAGTACCTGCTGTGAAAAACACAAACATCTTCCAGCACGTCGAACACATCGCCTATAACATTGCTGGCATTGTAGATATGCGAAACGAAAGTGTTGAGTCTGTGACATTGACAAAGAACATAGGGCACAATTCGACCCACGATTTCTGAAAACGTCTCCTAAGTGTCGCTGAATTTTCCAGACGTGCTGCTTGTAAAATCGTATGACTGGAAATGAATCGTATGACCTGTTCTATTTTGAGCTCATTCTTTGTAAGGATGTGCGATATCTAGCATGCAAGGTCGATATTGGTTTTGACGACTTCTTTTAAAACTTCCAAAAGCCGATCGGAGTTTTTAAATCTTTGTCGACATATTTCAGCTCAACAGCTTATCGATCGTAGTGCGAAGCATCTGGTGTCGTATCTGCCATAATTCCATAAAATTATACTTCTTGAATATCCTTGACTATCATTTTGTGCACTGCTGTAGCAAAAATTTCAATCATCTCGTTTTGGGATGAAGCGAAAAGGTAAGTTATATGGTATGAGCTGAAACGTGTGTCCTCAAACATGTCCTCTGTTGTAGGTTATGTCTGGAAATTAATTTCACAATTTTTCAAAAGTTTCCATTTTCGTCTTTGTCACTTCCACAAACCAGATCTTGTCTACTCAGCATTCGCGTAATATTCATTAAGATTACTACAATTGCTGTGCTGAATGTAAGGTGTTGCTGTTGCTCTTCCAGAATAATCTGTTTGCAGTTGCTCTCATCGAGTAAGTGATTATGCGTCATCATGAACTGGCAAAATAGGAAACCGCAAATTTGGTGGAAGTTGAAAGAGAAATGTGCGAACTGTCTGTTCTTTTCATTTCCTTAAGCTCTTCATTTTGTGTCCTTTATTTACACCACTCTCAACTGAACCATTTTGTATTTTTTATCTCCCAGGTACTTCATGAAACATGCAAAAAAATTAGCATTAAGTTCTGTGCTATATTCCGAAAACGGATGCTCTTTTGTACCAAGCGCCGTTGAAATGTCGCTGTGTATCTTACGGATGGAACCGTTTATCGGATATACGCTGAGTTTTGGCTGATACAGACCTAAACTTATCAAATATGTCTCTGATTGTCTAACTTCATTTTAGATCATTTTCCTGGGTCATGTTCAATGATGGAATCGTTCCCACTTTCCGTAATGCTAACCTCTCGACCGTTCTTCTCGATTTCTTTCACGATCTTACTATAAATATTTGACGCAGATGAACAATTTTATTTTTCCCTGTCAATATCTATGGTCTCCTTAAGGAACAAGAAAACACTTAATTCATCAGATGGGGTAAATTTTTCAATAATCGGCTTGCAATCATTTAAACAATCAACTAAATGATTCAATTGTCGAGCACATTCCAATATACCACGAGTAATATGAATGTCTTTACCAAAGTCGTCATCAACTTCAGCGCTAGTCGATCATCTAGATGTTCAGAACCCTACTAATCCGCTGCGGACTCTCAAAAAGACTCCTTTAAATATTGAGAAACAAGTCTCTCCTGGTTCTTTCTCAATTTATTTTCAGCAGTCACGCGAAGTAGAAGAAAGGAGAGGCAAACTTCAGATTTTTGAAAGAAATTAAGACAAATGCTAAGGATTGGTGTTTTTTAGTGTATGTTTTAAGAAAAAAACGTAAAAAATTGATTGTTTCAGAGTTGTACTGATCGGTACTGACTACTTAGAATTTGCCGACTGTGATCAAAGTTGCCGACATTGGGGGGGCGAGACGCCCCCCTACGCCCCCCCAGTAGCTTCGCCCCTGTATGCTGGAGCAGGGACTGTTTCTATCTATTTGACACCATTTCTTTTGACATCGGTTTGGTATTTCCTGAGATTCCATAGAAGTCGTAATTTTGAAAGTTTTAGAATGCTTTTCGCTCGTTTCACCCTTTTAAATTTCGAAATTTTTAGTAACTGTTCTTAGAAATCATTTAAATCTTATAAGTATCTACCACGCCAGATTTCAAGTTTTTATCTTTAACAATTCCATAGAAATCGTAATTTAGAACATTTTTAGAAAGCTTTTCGCTCCTTTCACCCTTTTAAATTTCGATTTTTTTTTCAACTTCTCTTAGAGAGTATTTACGTCTTAAAAGTAACTACCATGACAAATTTACAGTTTTTAGCCCCTTCAGTATCACAAAAATCGCAATTTCAGAATATTTTTTGCTCCTGCAACTCCCTGGTGGTAGTGGCACCGACATACAATATAGTCTTTATTCGAGCTGGGACTGTTACCATCAATTGGCAACTATTACTTTTGAAATTGGTTTGGTATTACTTAAGATTCCATGAAAATCGTAATTTACAACATTTATAGAACGCCTTTAGTTCACTTCACCCTTTTAAGTTTGAAATCTTTTAGAAGCTGGTCTTAAAGATCATTTAGATCTTATGAGTACTTACTACGCCAAATTTCAATTTTCTATTTATTTAGAAAGTTTTTAGAACTCTTTGCGCTCATTTTTACCCCTTTTACATTTTGATTTTTTTAGAAACTGTTCTAGAGCATTTACAGCTTATAACTACCATGCCAAATTTAAAGTTCTAGGCCTTTCAGTATCACAAAAATCGTAATTGTAGAAAGTTTTTTCTTCTTCAACCCCCTGGTAGTAGTATGGCACCGTCATAAAATATAGTCTATGTTGGGGCTATGAGCATCAGCATCAATTTACTACCTTTCGAAATCGGTTAGGTATTTCCTGAAATTCCATAGAAATTGTAATTTAAAACATTTTTAGAACGCTTTTTTCTAATGTCACCCTTATAAATTTGGAATTTTTTAGAAACTGTTCTAGGAGAACATTTACATCTTATTAGTAATTACCATGCCAAATTTATAATTTCTAGCCCCTTCAATATCACGGAAATCGTAATTTTAGAACATTTTCTGCTCCTGCAAACCCCTGGTGGTAGTGGCACTGACATAAAATATAGCTTATATTCGAGGTGGGACTGTCAACATCAATTTGCAACCATTACTTTTGAAACCGGTTTGGTATTTCCTGATATTACATAGAAATCATAATTTAGAACGCTTTTCGTGTATTTTCACTCTTTTAGATTTCGAATATTTTGGAAACTGTTTTTAGTGAGTATTTATATTTTAAAGTATAACTAGCATACCAAATTTCAATTTTGTAGGCCCTTCAGTAACACAAAAATAGATTTTTTGGACTTTTTTTTCCTGGTACAACTTGGACCCCTTTGGCTCTTGCACCCCTCGAGGGGTAGTGTTACCGGTGTAAAATATAGCCTATGTTGAAACAGGAACTGTCCCCATCAACTTGTCACCATTACGTTTGAAATCGGTTCAGTGGTTCCAAAAATTACTCCTTAAAAACACACAAACTAAAAAACAAACGTTGATTCTTTATAATAACTAGGGGATCGTACTCGGGCTTCCCGGGTTAAAGAATATAGGTGAAAATATTGTTTTTTATTGAAAACTTGTAATTTTTTTATATGCAATAATTTTTTTAGATTGCCCACTTACATTAAAAAAGCATTTTTCATATGGAAAATACGAATTATACAATAAAATAAATTTTTGAAGTTTATCAAAAGCGATATTTTCTTATTAGCCGCATGCTAGAATTATTTGACAAAGATTTTGCTACTTACGGTATCCTTTTAGGTAGATTTCGTAAGAAATACTACCTATTGCAGTCGTTACCATAGTGCGACTTTTGAAAAATTCCTTCATAACTTTTCATTACATGACCCCGGGAACCCAAAACCACCCTCGCCTAAAAAGTTTATATATATATATATATATATATATATATATGTATGTATGTATGTATGTACTAAATTTTGTCCGCACGATAAAAGTTGCAATTATGCACGGATCGTCTTCAAACTCGCCAACAACTTTGAGATGGCTAATATCTCGGCGGGGATTGAAAATTAGCAAAATCGGCCCAAGGGAATAGAAATGGGAAGGGTTCAAAATTTTGAATACCGTCTTAACATGATTCCGATAAAACCAGCTCTTACACAACAATGGCAGGAAAAAATAAATATTTTTCGTTATAGCGATTGCCAACAATTAAAAAAAAAGAAATAAAATCCTCATCACAACAATTGCTTCTCTATTGCAAGAATTTCACGTGAAAAATTGAATTAAATAAACAGTTTGACGAACTGAAAACAAATTGAATATTACGTCATAAGTTTTCAAGAGCAAGATTTCAGCATGAAAACTCAAAATGAAATAAATAGTTTGACGAATTAATAAAAAACAAAATATTGCGTCATATTAGAAATATAATGGACCTCAGCAGGCGAATATGTAACGCCATGTGAGTTTGAAGAAACGCATTAAAACATGATAAAAACCCGACTATGGAAATATTAACATATTTTAACACTTTGAGATTCTCTGAATTTGTTTTAGCCATTTTTAAACCTATTCCATATACATGCGTGTGTGTATTCGTGTATATTAGAATTTTCTCAAAATGTTTAATTCCCTAGAGCTCATTCTTAGTGAAGGAACTGGGTTCATCTCTAATCTTGATTTAATTTTTGTTGGTGAATTTAGTATTTAACTTCGAAATCTACCTCCGCCTGTAGGCCCGAGCCGGCAGGGATTTTATATTCTGATAATTTCAGAGCTTATACATGCTTGTTAAATTTGTGCTTTATTTATATTATTTTATTTATTTATTCATTGGGAAGTTTTTTTTTTATGGATATTAGCCGTAAGAAAATGATGAACTCTTTATTTTGTTTTAAGGGCAAACTGTTTAATCTTTCGTAATCGAGATCCGCGCGATATAGATAAATTAAAAAATATTTCACGCTTTAAAATTGTTTTTAAAACCACAGAGAATCAGTAAAATGAGATGAACTTTGCAAAAAAATTCCATTTGAAAAGAAAAAAATCCGATTTGGTGATCTAAAAATTTAAATTGTACGATTACAAATATGTTAGATTTGTGTTTTTTCAATATTATTCTTTTATTTGTTTATAAAAGAAATATTAATTTCGTTAATTTGTCTTTCACAAATATGTTAGATTTGTGTTGTTTTTTTAAATATTATTCTTTTATTTGTTTATAAAGGAAGTAGTAATTTCATTATGCAAAACTAGTCAGAAACAAATGTTGAAAAATGTTTGTTGCTTTATGTGCAAAATGTTTATTATTGTTATGTACTGAAACCGATAAGATAAACTTTTAAAAAAAAATCATGCTTAAAAATTATTTTAGAAAATATAATACATCAGTCAATTAAGTTACAGTTTTTAAACAAATTGCATTTGAAAGTAAAATTTTTCCCTATGCGACGAAAATTGAAAATGTACGATGGTCAGAAGATTAAAAAATTGCAGTAGCGAAAATTTCAAGACCGAAATTTTATCGTGAAGTGTTGCCATTCGCAAAATGACGTCAGCGTTACGCACAGATACGCTTGTTCTTTATAATATAGATACTTAAATCAGTAAAATATAATGATCAGTTATTAGGATGTGGTTATCAATTGAGGCTCTTATGTTTGGTATTCCGGAATGAAAAACAGCAATTTTCACCTTCTCAAAATTTGCATACGCACTTTTCATATCCATATTCATCATTTAAAAAAAAAAATGTATTTTATTTGATCATTTAAAAATCATTTTAACTCAAAACTTGAAGTCACGATTGTCAGCAACATCTTTTATGTGAACAGAAGCACTCTTTACTTGAGATTCTAATCTCAATTCCGGAGAGTAAAAATTTCCGTAATTTATGTTTTTTAGACGCATTTGTGTTAAAATGTTTAGTTTTATCTAAGAAAATGATCGTTTTCTTTTAAAAATGACTTCATTTTCATTTAAATAAGCATTTACCCTAGTGCCTGAAACTTAGTATCAGTACACATGCAGGGAAAAACAATATAGAAAATTTATGAGGAAAAATGCGTGTTTTCAAAAGCAGTAAGTCATTTTCCGTTATTATGCCCTAATATAATATTTTGCTCCTAATGGGTTTTTGCACCACTAAATCCTATACAAAAATTTTTATCAATTTTTTTGAATTTTTATCAGAAAATTGCATGAATAAAGATAAAAATACCTCATTATTTCTCTCTTGTCTGCAATAATGAAATCTGTCTAATTTTCAGCATTTTGAAGAAATTTCATAAAATGCTTTTTAAATTAAAATATAAAAGTGGGGACATTAAAAAAAAATTAAAAAAAAATAATAAAAAAAAAACAGAAAGTGCATCTACAAATGAAGAGATTTTAGTTAAAAAAAATATTAGTAAAATTGGTTTAGCAGAAAGATCAGGGCAGATGACTAAAAAACACACTTGTGTTTTAAATATATAGATTATATAAAATTATGAAAAATTGAATCAAGCAAATTATGTTATTTTGATAAAATTATAGTAGAATGTACTAAAGAATAGCATTTTATTATTCGAGAGAATTTTGGACAAAAACTTCAAGAACATGATATTATTTTAAACCACGAATTATTTGTTTGCTTGTCTAACTCGGCGAAGAAAATCCATCCAGGCGAGAATCATCAATTTCTGTAATATAAATCGCTATTATTTCCATGTCCCCTCTCTTTTATAAAGACACTCTACATTTTTGAAAAACATTGCGTTTTATCAGTGCGTGATTTCGATTACATTATTCTCAAAAGTGAAGCATTTTCACCTGTGAAGAATTTCAAAGCAGTTGGGCTGTGAAAATGACGCACTTCAACAAAACATAATTCAGGTTTAAGAATTAAAATGCACGCTTTTTTATAAAATGATGTCATTTGCATCCGCTAAAGCAATCCAATTTTACAATACAGTCGTAAACTTCGCCTATAGAAAAGTATGCATATGACGTCATTATATCGGAATAACAGAAAATGGCAACAAAAAGATAGAGTAGCTCCTATTTTCAACTATTTTCCGTTTACTTTCAATAGAAATGGGGTACTTTTGTTGCCACAATAAGAAAAATGGTATTAAAAACTACAAAAAAATTAATATCTCAAAAATAAATTAAGATACAGCTTTCAAACAAATTGCATTTAAAAGAGCATTTTTTTCCTTATACGACGATGTAAAAATTTAAAATGTGCGATGTTTAGAAGTTTAACAATTTGCAGTAGAGAAAATTGCAAAACCAAAATTTTATTTCAAATTTCAAAGTGTTGCCATTCGCAAAATGACGTATGCGTTACACACAGATTTGTTTGTCCTTTATAATATAGACAGATAGTATAGATAAGACTTCAAGTCGAACCCAGATATTTTTTGAGGACTGTAATGAGAATGCAGATATTTTAACGAAATTTTCAATGAACATTGCTTTCCCTTTATGCGAAATTCGATGTCACTTAAAGTGCTGGCAGTGCACAGTAATTCAGTCCACTATACCGTGTTTAATGGTATACATACTACATTCCAAAATATAGAATACCTAATTCGGCATTGTTTGGACGTGTATAATTATAAATTCCACCAATTCTCGAGATATTATTACATTGACACAACGCAAGGTAAGTCGATTGAAAATTTTGCTAAAATTGCTTCATTATTAAAGTTAGAAACAGGGATTGTCTTGGAGTGAAGCTCTGTGTATTTTTGACTGAAAAATTGTATAACAGCCCTGATTTTCGATACAAAAAATATTTGTTGTACTGTGCTCTTCCATCTTTTAAAATTTGCCTATGATTTTTGTAAATATTTTATATAAATCCAACATAGTTTCGTGTTATTCTCAAGGGGAATTTTAAGTTTTGTAACTCTAATATTGCAAATGCTTTTTAAATGAATCATAACCAGTATAACTGCTAATTCTGATATCCCGTATAAAAACGCTAAAGCGTTTTTATATACTGTACTAGGGGGCTCTGCCCCTTGTAAGCTACGCTCGCCAACCCCCGTTCAGACACTGCAGGATCTAAAAGCATGCTAATCTGATCGGTTTTAAAAAGATTAGAGGAGATTGAATTATACTGAAAAATCCTGTAGCGATCTCCCTGTAAACGGGTTTCCATTCAATTCCCTTTGATTGCAAAAATTTAAGGTAGAATCAGTTGCTGTTAAGACACCCAATGGTTGTTTTCGTGTTTGGTTAAAGAAGATCGGTTAAACATTTGAAAAGAAGCTAAAATAAAATTAATTAAGTAAACAGAGTCTTTGTCTCTCGGTATTTTTTAACAGCGTTATAAAACGATTGACATAATACAATTTACTACAATTACTAAAATTTGCTGCTTTAACCCCTTCGCGACGGGAGCCTTTTACGAAATGTTTATTACTTTGCTACCGGTTTTAAAAAACAGAAGTTTGTGCCTATTCAAATCGGGAAAATGATCGGATTAAATAAGGCAAATTTTACAGTAAAATTTTACTGGTGACGATAAACGAGGATCCTTAGGCCTATTTCCGGCACGTATACGTGTCGCTCGTCCCCAAGGGGTTAAGGGTGTATTCCGATTCAAACTGTTTATTTTCTGATTCATTTTAAAATTCATTTTTGCTCTCAAACGCATCAAACTGAGAAATTCTCTTATTTGGAAACTATATAATGTGCCGTGCTTCTTAATTTTTTGATAAATGCAGAAAATACTGTAAAAAACGCTGTCAAAGTTGGCGTTTTGAACCGAATTTTCCGAAGCGGGCGATCTGGGAATGAAAAAAATGGTCATACTGAGAAAATAATTGTTTCAAAATCAAATTCTAATTAATTGAGCTGAAAATAAAATCACACGGCATGTTAAACATGTCTTCAGAAATCACCCCAGCAAGTTTCATGTTTTTACTTTTAAAAATGAGTCTGAAAATGTCTCAGAAAATTTCAAGCTGTTTAGGGTGAAAAAATATTTTTTCGAATACACCCTTAACACCTTCAAGGGCGGTGGTTCATTTTTGGACCACTTAATTTTAATTCTTAAATGCCACATTAGCACCAGAATATTGGGATGAAATTTTTTTTTTTATTAAGTAAGTGAACAAAAGCATTTTTGTATTTCGAAATTTGTTTATAAATTCTGGTGCCATTCACTGATTTCAAGATTTTACGAATAGAAGTGCCTTGTCCGTGAAAGGGTTAAACGCATATTAATTTCCCTTTTAATATTCACGTGTAAATACAATTTTCAAGACATAATTTTCAATATTTTCCTGCTTTTAACACGTACTCATTTAATAGTAATTTTAAAGTTTTTTTTTTCTGTTTTTAATAGTCACGTGAAAATAAATTTTTAATCGTTAGGAAATATTATTCTTTGCGCTGTTTTTAGAATTGAAAACAATCTCTATAATAATAGCCTAAATCATGTGACTATCATCAACAGCTCCAGGCGGATCCCTTCGCTTTTTATATTCCAGGCGGCCATTTTGGTACTTTAATGTTAGCCAGCTACAGGTGTGATAAGTCGCCGAATAATATTCTATCGCCCTTATTTCGTTTATATTATAATAGTCCAAGTCATGTAACTGCCATAAACAACAGGCTGATTCCTTCGCTTTTCATAAGAAAGGTTTCCATTTTGATTAAAGAATCAAAATTATTTTTTCGAATAAAACTACATAAAAGTTGCCACGATCGCAAAGAATTCCTGGTACTTTTATGTTAGCCGGGTGAAAATCTCGCCAATAGCTTTTTTTTTAACTCGCCAGTTAGTATTTTTTTATTTCTCGAGTGGTAAATTAAAACGGTGCTACTTGGTTATCCCATCGACCAAAAATCTGTCGCCAAACTATAAGATTAAATGCCAATAATGGTTGATCGTAAATATCACATTTACTTGACTTTAAGGAAGTTACACATGTTCACGCCATCAAGTGATTTTTATTTCAACGTTTTATTTGTATTTTTATTAATGTTATACTAATTTATTTGTTCTTTTGTTATTTAAAATAAAAAAAAAATCTGTCAATTTGTATAATTTGGCTATTTATATAATTTGGCAAAATTGGTCGACGGGAGAAGTAATAACATTAAAACGTTGCTTTGAAGTGGAAATTAAATCTCATGATTTGTTGCATTGTCACATACGCACCGGGTTGGGCGTGATTTTTTTTTTTTTTTTTTTTTTTTTTTCACGACAATTTGGCGAAAACCTCGTTTTCAAATATCTGCTACATATGTATTTTTAAATTATTTTCTGTTATGTTTAAAATGAAATAACAATAAAAAAATTAATTAATAACTATAGAACAAAATAATTTATAACATTTTGTGTAAATAAAAAGAAAATAAATTCAAATAATCATTTATTAATAAATAAGCAACAATAGCCGGGTTACCATGTCAGGCAAAATAACGCCATTTTGGCGCCAATTAGGTACCCCGTTGCGTATATGACATCTGAGTCTAATATTTTTCTTTTCGTTTCGTTTAAAAAAAAGAATGAAGTAAAAGTCATTTATTTTAAAGGTTTCAATTTTAAATGATAGTTTAAATAAAATTATAATGAAATACAAATTGAATTATGAATAAAAGTAACATGATGCATTTCTTAGCATACATTTAAGGGAGGCCAAACGCGTCGCCAAATTAATTTTAAATAACCTTTTCTAAAATATGAAAAAAAAAATATCTGTTATGATTAAAATTTGAGTTGCCATCATTAGAAAAAAGTAGTTAAAATTAGAAAAAAAAATAATATTTCGAAAACTAATTCTAATTTTAAAATTCTAATACCAGTTTTGAGATTTGTGGATCAATACGGATTTTTGGTGTTAATTTCATCGCAAAGTATTCCATATTTTAGGAGAAATCGCCGTGAAACGTAATCAGTTGTTTAATCAATCGTTTCATAGAATCGTTACATAAATTCGTTTCAATTCAGTCGTTTCATTAGGATTTTATATATATAGGGTAGATAAATAAAAATGAGTTTCGGTTATGTTGCAGATATGCAACGTGGTTATACATAGGGTTAATATAAATCACTGGTTATCAAATATTTTTAATTAAACAAATAATTGAAAACAAAATCGTAATGTTTTTGCCATCTACCGAAATCTATCTCTTTCTTCAATCAAATTCTAAGAAGCAGGTCTGATTCAATTAAACGGCCTCATTCCCATTAATCACCACAACGTGAGCAATTATGATAGTCATATCCATGTTACATAACAAATAATTTTCAGAATTTTTCTATGTAAATGCTGAATCATCAATTTTCGGAAACTTTTGGAACAATTTTCTTAAAAACAAATGCTTTTACGCTGTTCTCGGCATCAGAAAATTCCAGGAACATGATATATGTACTTTTTCCACTGAAGGTCCATTTCTAGGGAGAAAAAATCGCGTCCATCAGAAAACGATGAAAAATGACCGTAAAATCAATACAGTCTTCCCTGAAAATACAAAAGAAACAAATATTTTCTGAGAAATATTTCGCGGTAACCAAGGAACTAACGTGAGATAAATCAAATAATACCAGGTTAAAGTATAACTTTACAAAGTCATAGGTTTATAAACTTTTTACCAACGTAGTTTTCAATTTAACACTTTATATTCAGAATCATATGAATTAATAAAAATGCCCCTTTCAAAGCCTTTTACCTGATATTTTTGAAAATGCGTTAGAATATTTAGGAATCATTTTAACCCTTTATGTACTGAATTACGAATTAATGAAAATTTGATCTTTGATCTTCTAAAGCATTTTTCGTGAATTTTTGAAACTACATTAGAAGATTTACATATCATTTCATATATTTTAGAAGGATTCATTAAATTTGAATTTATAGGGATTTTGTGCAATATTTATAACCTCATTCAAATCTTTTATTTTAAATCCTTTATTTAGTATTTTGTAGAATTAGGAAATGTACAAATATAATGTTCTTACAATAGAAATATTTCCAAATTGAAAAATTCATCCCCTCCCCTCCCAACGCCAAGAAAGCTGAAAAGATGCAAAGGCAACAAAAATAATCCTATTAAAAATATTTTTTTGTGTAACCCATAATGCTTTTGGAACAAGATAGAGTAATGTATCTATAACTCGTTGTATACTGTATTACAACTAATAGATGTATTAAATGAATTTTATAACAAGTTATTTTAATGGCACTTATAAGTATAGCCAGTAGATAAAGCGTTAAACAGTTTTTAGAAATATTTTGTCGATTGAAATTAACTAGGGGATCCAACACGGGCTTACAGAACGTAAGTGAAAACCAATTTTTTTTTTTTTTTTTCTAACTCAACTGATAGGCTGTTCTCAAATCCAAAAGGGCAAGTTTATAAGTTTTAATCCATTTTTGCTAGGGATTACATTAAACTAGGGTGTTGTTCAAAAACTATGTAATCGAGCTGTGTTTTCCGTTTATTTTTTGCAAACGCAATAGATCTATCTTTCAGAAAATAGTGTCAAAGTGGGCGTTTCGAACGGAATTTCCGCCCGAAAGAAGAATAACTACACAAGGAAGGGTGAAAAACGTCTTTGTCACGTTATCAAAATCGCTTATAACTCAATAGGTAATTTATTTATCAAGAAACGGATTCGATTCCAAATCGCTTCCATAGTCAGACCTTCCAATTTTATATCTTTCCATTAAAAAGTGACTTTGTAGATGTGTCAAAACGTTTTGCTGTTGTTGAGTAGAACAGTTGAGAACAGCCTTAATCATCAAAAAGCCTTTTTCGATGAAAAATGTCAATAATGTATTCAAACAGAGTTTTGGAAGTTATTTAAAAGCTACTCTTTCATATTAGCTGCATCCAGAAAGTTGATAGCTGAAGAAATCGCCAAAAATTTCGCTGCTTACTGCATTTAAAAAAAAAAAAATTATTATTATTATTATGATATTTTCAACAGTTTAAGCGCATAGTTCAACATACCTGTTAAATTTGTGCTTTAGTTATATTATTTTTTAATTTATCCATTGATGAAGTTTTTATTTCGTTCTGGAATATTAG
Source organism: Maratus speciosus (assembly GCA_963932465.1). Lineage (NCBI taxonomy): Eukaryota > Metazoa > Arthropoda > Arachnida > Araneae > Salticidae > Maratus > Maratus speciosus. The sequence continues at coordinate 418,228,658 of OZ010800.1, forward strand.
CTGGAAACAGATGGTGAACTATTTATATTGTTTAAAGCGCAAACGAATTTATCTTTCGTAATCGAGCTGCACGCGATGGAGATAGATTTAAAAATAATTCATGAGGGAAAATTATTTTTAAAACCATGAACAATCAGCAAACTAAGATGCAGTTTTCAAACAAATTATATTTGAAAATACATTTTCCTTCAATTCGGCGGTGTAAAATTTGAAATCGTTCGATTACATATATGACAAATTCGTGTTTTATTTTATTTATTAATGAAGTTTTAATTTCATTATGGAAAATTAACCGGAGACAAAGGCTGATACTACTTACATTGTTTTAAGGCAGTGTTTCCCAACCTTTTATTGCCCACGCCCCACCGAAGCATCTGAAAAATCACGATGCCCCCCCCCCCCCGACACATTTTCTGTAACCTATACCTCTTATTATTTGAAAATCTAATTGTATTCACCTGAAGGAAGCCTAGCAGAGTTTTAACGATAACTATTCATTTCACATTTCTTAACTTATCATAAAGCTGAATTTTCTTCCACAAATGTGTTTTTAGTATCATTTTATAAATGGAATGAAGGCTATAAATCTTCACTTTTATGCCAAAATAGATTTGTTGTGCCTTCCCAACTTACCTGAATGTTTAACCCTCCGTCTACCAGACGGGTCCATTGGACCCGACAGGTACATACAAAATATTCATTCAAACCAGAAATTTCTTTAAAATAAACTAAGTATATAAACCAGACAAAAATAAGGTAAATAAATAAGTTAAATAGTTTTAAATAAAAATTCTGGTGTAGAACGTTTTATTAAAACTTGAATAAAATTCCCGGTAGATCTAGGGTTAACAAAAGTGTTATTTTGGGACAATAAAAATATAGGCATATGACTAAAGAGACTCTCATATTTAGTATTAAAATTGAAAATGATGACACATTTTACATTGAATTTTAGTAACTTATTGAGAGTTGTTGGAAAATCTTTGGAGACCAAATTTCCTTTCTATGGATAACAAAGTACACAAGAAGCATTTCAAGATTATGACCTTTATCAAGTCCGTAACCGTTATTCCCCATCAAAACACATTTATCTTTTTCCATCCCCAATTATAGTTAATTAACTGCCTGCCATGTACTATCGCATTTTAAAATTCAAATTTACATGTTATACATTCATTTACTGGATAGGAGGCCTGCACTACAGCCATAGTTATTTACAATTTATCCATTTCCTTATTTAATGCTATTAAAAATTTAAAAACTTTATATAATTGTTAGTACCATATTTAGTTATTTCAAATATTTTTTAAGTTAAATATGTTAAAGACAATAAGATTTAGGTATACTCTTAAGTAATTTCAAGTGCAGAAGTTTCTTTATGTTACATACAGCAGAATGAGTAGATCAAAATAGATCATTCGATAAATAATTGAAAAAAAATTGTAAAATATATTAGTAACCAGAAAAGTTATAGAAATTTTTAACGATAAAAAAAGGGGAGAAGGTGATGCTAAAATATTTAAAAAAACTTGTTCATATAATTATTCTGGTATTGGTTCCATTTTAACATTTTGATTTTAAGCTTTTTTAAAATTCAACACAAAAAACTTAATAAAAAAAGGAGAGCGAAGGGGAGTTACAAATTTGAAATTGCCCCCCCCTAAAGGATCAAATGTCCCCCCCCCCCGGTGGGGCGTGCGCCCCACGTTGGGAACCACTGTTTTAAGGGCAAATGAGTTATTATTCTTCCTAAATGGAGCTACGTGATGGAGATAGATTTAAAAAAATCATGCTTGTAAATTGATTTAAAAGCCACAATAATGAGTAAATTGCGATACAGTTTTCATAGAAATTACATTTGAAAGTACATTCTTTTCCTCTATATATACGACGGTGTAAAAATTGAAAATGTGCGATGTTTAAAAGTTTAAAAAATTGTAGTAGCGAAAACTGCAAAACCGAAATTTAATATTCAGCTATTGCCAACCTCGAAATGACATCAGCGTTACGCACGGATACGTTTGTCTTTTATAATATAGATAAACTAGATTTATATAGTATGGTGGTTTTGTCGGACAGCTGTAATCCACTCAAATCATTTCTATAAAAATATTGTGTTTAGTTTTTATAGAATTAGAAAATGCATAAATATAACAAATAAAATTAAATTTAGTTTTTTTTTTTTTTTTTAAATACACACTCTTTTATAAGCATTCATTGTTTGTCAACAGGAATGAAATAAAAAACATTATTGAAACTAATTATTTAAGATTTCTAAACTGTTTCCTGAACGTGTAATCATAAACTATTAAATGATAAAAGAGTGTTTTTTTTTAATTATTTTTACACTAGTTTTTATATATTTTTTCTATTTCTTACCATTAAAAATATTTCGTTGTCGCAGTTACACAACTAGTTGACCTATTTTGGCGAAACTGGTTTAGCACGTCATTAACTCCATTGTTTTTGGGTTTCGTTCATCTGACGAAACCCTATTCGTCTCGCTCCTCTGTTTGTCTGTCTGTCCGTCACAGAGCTCGTTCTCAGAAACTATGTATGTTGGAGACTTGAAATTTTGCATACTTATAGCTGAACACCTCCCATCAAACGACAAGTCATAAAATTTTGAAAAAGTCTTATATTTAACCCTCTGAGTTCTAACTTGTGTATTTTAAGCTTCTTTTTTCTAAATGAACCCCCATTTAAGTTGAAGACTTGAAATTTTACATACGTATAGCAGAACACTTGCGATCACACGAAAAATCATAAAAATTTCAAAAAGTTTTATATTATTTACCCACCAGGCTCTAACTTGTGTATTTTAAGCAATTTTTCTAACCTACCCCCATTGAACCTGGTGGGTACTTTTCTAACTTTTGCCGATACCACTTTGACCACTCTTTCATATTATGCACATAGCCTTACATATTTCAGTTCCACTTTTTACCGCCAGGGGCGCCTACCTATCTCGGGTGCTATAGACCCGATCCCTCGACTAATATACCTATGGATAGGTTGTAAAACGGAGTTTCGTTCGGATAGAGGTTTGTGTAGAATAGAGTGCGCCCCCTGGTTGTGATATGTGGAACTAACAGATTTCGCAAAAGGATAAAGTGTTTTGAAAGGAATATTAAACGAAACCCTCTGTGCGATCTGTGATCACACTTACCCACTTGTTTAAACTCACATACAGTTGTAGTCACACAGGATATTGGGCGATGGATAATCTGCGGCCAGCTAACGGAAAAATGCCTCTTAAAACCAATTTATTAACTGATTAAGTAAGTTTTAAAAATATTAAAATGTTGCATTGTCATCGGAAGCACACCTGTATAGGATAGGTGCGAGGTAAATACGCACACCGGCTGATTAAATATGAACACAACGTTTTTTCAATGGGGGGGAAAGGGACCTTTAAAATCAATTTTTTATTTTTTGTAAATTTCACTTTAAATATTATTCAAGGGTACATTATATGCATTATGGCATACATTTGCCAGAAAAAAAAAATTTTTTTGAGAGAAAAAAGGAATTTTACGTAATATTTCAGATTTTTTCAAAATGCCCCATGCGAACTGCATATCAATGAAAATCCCCAATATTGTTATATAAGCTTGGTTTACATATATATAAATAAAACTGTGCATCGAATTTGATATATTTGAATATAAAGGGAAGAAAAAAATATTTTCTAATTTTTTTGAAATTTTGAGGCTCAAAATTTCAAAAAAATTAAGAAAATATTTTTTTTCTTGCCTTTATATTCAAATATATCAAATTCGATGCACAGTTTTATTTATATAAACCAAACTTATATAAAAAAGATTGGGGATTTTCATTGATATGCAGTTCGCATGGGGCATTTTGAAAAATTCTAAAATATTACGGAAAATTCCTTTTTTTTTTTTTTTTTTTTTTGTGTGTGTGTGTGTGTGTGTGGTAAATGTATGTCATAATGCATATAATGTACCCTTGAATAATATTTAAAGTGAAATTTACAAAAAATAAAAAATTGATTTTAAAGGTCCCTCGTTCCCTTAAACAGTATAGTCGACAGTTAGGCTTCAATCATACCAGTTGTGTGTCGATAACATGCGCAGAAAGTTGCATTCCGTGCAGAGAAAATTAGATTTAAATTTTTCATTTTTGATGTAACATTTAAAAAAATTCCTGTGATTGTTGAGATAATACTGCAAATGTTTACGAATCCAAAAATTCTGAACAGAAACTCTTCAGCTTCTAAATGCTGTGTATGTTACCTCGATTGCATTTCTGTAAACTTTCAGTTGGCCGGTTAAACAAAACGGGGCTTGCTTCGCCCTTTCACTGCAGTTTTTTACTCCCAATCAATGGGGCAAAAACACGCAGAACAATGTTTTAAAAAAATTGAAGTTTCTTGTGAAATTATAATTTGACAGGATCTAGGCTGATGACGATACTGAGTGAGGTTCTAATATAACATTTTATTCAGCCATCAAACAAATTTAGACCAATGTGTTCATTCAAAATTAAAATTTATGGAAAGTGCGTGTGAAATATTATACTCTAATCTAATGTATAATGTATCTATTAATATGACAAAAAAATTAGTGGGATAATAGTACACAAAGAGCCAAACAAATTTTACTATGGTACCTGTGATTACAATAAATAAAAAATACAGATAATCTTATTCCAAGCTGAACCATATTTTCATTCATAACTTGTAAGTATGGGTACAGTAAGTACAAACTAGGTACTTTACTTACCTAAAGTACAGTACCACCCCCCCCCCCCTTCCCCGAAGAAGAAAAAATTACAAATGATGGTTTGCAATTCCAAAAGTTTCAGAGAAAAACGAAAAAAAAAAAAAAATTTCGATTTGAAATGTCTTCTTTCAATTTATGTTTTAATAAAAAAAAAAGCTTAGAGGATACCAAATTTTGAAATTTTCAATACGAACACCCAGTTTTGACAGCATTTTTCAGTAAATTTTGGATACCAAACAGAAAGTCGTTTGGTCAAATAGTTTAGGAATTAAGAGGGTTACAAGTTTGGAACTCCTAATGCTAATGTTAAATTCATTTTTAATTGTTGTAAAGAAGATTGAAATGCAGGTAGTTTTAAAAGCATAAATCAAAATGCTGAAATTTTGGATTTGCATATATGAAGCTTCTAGAAATTGATTTCTGTAAAAAAAAAAAATAAAAAAAAAAATTATAGATCTAGAATTCATGTATATATATATATATATATTTTTTTTTTTTTTTTTTGAAGGAAAAAAAAATGAATTGCAACCTATAAATCTTAACTGACCAATTTTGTCTAAAACGGTCACATAGATGCCAACATCTTACACTTTTTTGTACCACAAAAATGTAATAGTAAATTTTACCCTTTTTAATCGCCGTAATCTGCCGATTAAATAAGGCAAAAATTTCTATTAAATTTTTCTGGTACAAAAAAGCATAAGAGTTGGTAGCTATGGAGTCATATAAAATTAAAAAAGTGTAACTTTTCGAAAATTAATGTGAACCACTATTTCATAAACATATTTCTTATTTTCTACCTTATTTTGAACACATTTGAAATTTACATTACTTACTTATCTCCAACATAATGAAGTTAATTGGCAGGGTTCATACTCATTTTCCAAGAAAAAATCTCTTGATGTATTTTTCGGGATGCACAATTTTTCCATGGCAACCATTAATGACATTTTTTAAACCATGACACTCCCACCTCCACAAAATAAAATAAAGTAATCTCAGAAATAAAGTTTATACATCACCTATATAAACAATCTGAACAGAACTTTAAAGGAAAGCATTAATTTGTGTAAAACAGAGATGAAGTATGTATGCCTTGTGGGGCTGTCTTTAAAAACTTGGTAGCTTGCTGCAAGAACTTAATTTAATTTCCACTTTATGATTTTATGACCTCTTTGAAAAGCATTATGAATGAATAATATGAAGGCTACTAGTGCCAATATCAATTTTAAAATATCCTTGATTTTTCTTAAGTTCTTCTTGAACTGTTGCCAAACCTCACGTGTTAGAAGGTATGTCTAGTGACTGAATGGATGTCGACAGATGTGATATCATAAATCAAGAGAACAGCAACAACTGTCTTCAATTTCCCAGAGTAGCCGTAACCAATCGTTTTGCCAGGTTTGGGGAACTTTTTGCATTATCCCCTGATTTTTACAACCCCAAATTTATCCCCTGAATCCCATAATCCCTGGATGAGTATGAACTCTGAGTGGAAAATAAATGAAAATGACTGTTTTAGTACAAGAAAAGTGCTGTTTGGTGAGAGTCTTCAACTTCTGCACGATATCAACTTGTATTGGAATGGTCAAATGTTTTAATTAGTATTAGGTTTTCCTCCAGATTCTGTAGCATCTATTGGGAAAAGGCTCACATGAAATTTTCAAGAATTTTATTTTATTTTATTTTGGCTGCATATTTACACATCATGGGCAAGCATTACAGCCGTTTTATATTAAAATGCAAATGTATTCACATTTCATGCTTAATTATAAATTTTGCATTTATTCTATCAAACCTTCATAATTGTTTCTTAAAATATAACTTTAATAAAGTGAATGATTATAGTGATAACCCTTTAACACTGGACCCGCACGATCGTGTGGGTTAGGCATTAAGACCCTAAACTTCAGTCACGCGAAAAGACCCGTTCGCTAATGCTATTCCTATGGAAGAAATTTATAAAGATATTTCGGTTGCATTTCAATATTTTTTGCAATGGCTAGCTGAGGTCGATCTGTAAAAAGGCCGAATTTTATTTTTTCAATTTTCAATGGGGATTTTTTCCAAGAAGATGCTTTCATTTTAGGAACTGGTTCTGAAAATGAAAGCATCCTGATTAAAAATACCTGCAAGCGAAATTGAAAAAGTAGAAAACGGCCTGCATACAGATCGACGTCAGTTAGCCACTGCAAAAAAAATCATCTAAAAATATTGAAATGCGACCGAGATATCTTTATAAATTTCTTCCATAGGAATAGCATTAGTGAACGGGTCTTTTCGTGTGACTGAAGTACGCTCTTAACTAAAATTCTACCTTCCTGGGTTATCTATTCCATAAATGCCGGAATCGAGTGATTGTGCTGGTTCACAGAAACTATATTATATGAATTTTGTCAACAGATAAGGAATTATCAATTACACCATTCTTTTCAAAAAAAAAAAAAAAAGCAGTTTGGTTCAGACCTTGTAAAAACAGTTTCATCTTCTACCAAATATACGATTGACTTCAAGTTGTTGTAAATATTACAAAAGAATAGATCAAGCTATTAAGATTTTGTTACCCATACAAATAATGAAAGAAATTTTATTATTTGTATTATGTACCATCGACAATTTAGGAACTCCATAAACTTTTTGGTCCCATCTGTACTTTTAATATATTAAAATAAAATATTAATCTGTTAAGGTATCCAAATATTTCTGGCACTCATTTTTTTTCAAATATAGCAAAAATAAGTATATTACTGATTGTTTCAAATAAATCAGTATATAAAAAGGCAATTCTACTTGTTAAGGGTGTATTCGAAAAAATATTTTTCCACTCTCAACAGCTCGAAATTTTCTGAGACATTTTCAGGTTCATTTTTAAAAGTAAAAACATGAAACTTGCTGGGGTGATTTCTGAAGACATGTTTAACATGCCGTGTGATTTCATTTTCAGCTCAATTAATTAGAATTTGATTTTTAAACAATTATTTTCTCAGTATGACCATTTTTTTCATTCCCAGATCGCCCGCTTTGGAAAATTCGGTTCAAAACGCCAACTTTGACAGCGTTTTTTACAGTATTTTCTGCATTTATCAAAAATTTAAGAATCACGGCACATTATATAGTTTCTAAATAAGAGGATTTCCTAGTTTGATGCGTTTGAGAGCAAAAATGAATCAGAAAATAAGCAGTTTGGATCGGAATACACCCTTAAATAAATTATTTTGATGCAATTTAATTTTTTAATTTTACAGAAAAATAGTGCAGTATTTGACAGAGTTCATAGATATTTCTTTATCTGACTTTCAAGGACTATTGTTGTTGCAAAGTAACAAATAAGGCAGGATTTTTTTTTTTTTTTTTTTTAATTTAAAAAGATCTAAATATTTGAAACGCTTTGTGATGGGAGAAGGGTAAAAGCAGGGAAATTGTTAGAAAGGAGGGGGGAGGAAGGATGTAGGTAGAATATTTAAAAAAAAAAAAAATGGGAATCCACCAAAACAAAGATGCTCACTCTTGAAATAGTATATACAGTAGACTCCCTTAAATCCGCGACCCTAAAATCCGCGAAAGCCTAAAATCCGCGTATTTTTTCAGATGTAAACAATGAAAAGTATAGTTAAGTTGCAGGAACAAAATTCAATATGGTGCCGAAATCAGCGACTACCGCAATGTTTTTTTTTACTAAATTTTTTGTTAATCATTCTGTTTTGGCTATTACAGCTGATTTATTACTAAATAAATTTACATTACTTTTGATTTTTATATAAATTAGCATATCTATATCAAACATTCCAGGGTTGGAAATGGAAAAATCCATGAACCGGAACGCTATTTAACCCCCTCACTGACAAGCCCGTGTTAATACGTTCACTAAGCTCCAGGTTTCACTGCAATACAAGCAATATTTAAAGTAATATAATTCTATTGATTTAATGTATTTTTAATACATTGACCAATGATTAATATTTCCAAGGATTGCATTCATATTCGTTATTAAGTTTTTTTATAAAATGTTCAAAGAATCATTTTTTTTAACATTTAAAACAAAATGCAGAGAAAACAACATTACAATTTTGCCCTTTTCCAAGACAGTCGGAGGGTTAATTATTGTTTGCGGAATTTTTTAAAAAAAAATTATAGACAAATTTATTTTTAAACATACAAAGCAGTATAAGAAAAGCATTCAAGACTCTAAATAACAATGAAAAAAGTTACAGTGAGCGCAATAAGCTATATATACTGATAATAGCATTAACACTGTTCTACTTGCTTTCACTAGATGGCAGCATAGGACTTTTGGAATCGAATTGAATCGATTTCATTCGTAATAATTTAATATTTTACATAATTATTTTAATAATTACTTACTTTTAAACTAATAAATTTTTTTAATATTTTACTTATTTTAGTGTTTCACTTTATTGTAAGCATTCATTATAATTTCCCTTGCTTAACTATCAATCAAATTAATGTTTCAAAAATGTAAACAAATCAATGACCAGAAATCTGCAAAATTCTAAAATCCGCACAACCTCTGGTCCCAAGCTGTGCGGATTTGAGGGAGTCTACTGTATTTGTTCTACTTATAATCAATGAAGAAGCGTAAGGGAGACAAGTGTACCATGATAGTACATTATCACAAGTATTGGCTGCATTAAAAGAGGAATTAGATGAAATTTTTTAAAAAGCAGCAAATTTTTAAAAGCCGCTTAACTGATGGATGAAATTCACCACTTTTTTTACGCAATCTCTTGATGATGTTGTGTTTTATTAAAAATTAACAGTTTATTATGAAAATAAAGTAAAATAAATGCTATTATGTTTACACCAGTTAGTTTTCCCAGCTCTCTCCACAATCAATTAGTGTGCATGTATTTTAGGACTTGTTCTTGCTTGTTTCTTAAAGTTGTTTGTTTCAAGATTTCATAAATTAATGAGGTTAAATTAAGTAAAGTTTTAAATACTTAATAGTTTAAATATGGTTTTCATAAAATACATTAAACAGCATACTTATTAAAGTAAATGTAATGTAATTTTAAGTGTTATCTGTAACATGCAATGATGTGCCAAGCAGAATACAAATATAAACAAAGATGATTGCTACTGACGAAAAGAAATTGTGCAACTTTAACCTGTTAAATAAGTGTGCACCAGTTAAACTGGATTAAGTTTCTGCATCACTAGGGAAGTGTTGATATATATATATATATTTTGCATAATTAACTTGGTGTTTAATTACAATTGTGATCATTCAATTTGACTTTAACTTGATTCAGTTGTATTTATTGAGCAGCTGTTGGTGGTGTATCAGTAGTGATGTGTTGTATTTCCAGGCAGCAGTTAAGTATGGCTGTGTGATGTGTTTAAATATTTTTAGGGCTGTTGTTATTTTTTGGGCACAATTGTAGTGGAAATGAGCTGTGCTTATTTATCTTTACAAACCTTTTGTTACTGTTATGTAGTTTTATTAATATGAATTTAAATATAAGAGTTACTTTCTAACTCAAAGGACTTTTCAATGAACTTTCACCATGCTATATCACATGCTATTTTTACATGAAAATGCTCCATGGCCTTACAGATAAGTTACCATTTTCTCCTCAAGTGATTGACTGAATTTTGCAATTTTATTCATGGATCGTGTGACAAAATTTTTGGGTTTTTTTGCAGTGCACATCCACAAAATTATTTTTTTTTAAATGATTCTGCAGAAATCAATAATCGATTTAAAAAAAAACAAGAAAAGCAGAAATCCGACAAAAAACAGAAAAGTGCATCCCCGAAAAAATGTAGGAGATCCAGTCATATATAAATATAACCATACTTTTTACAGCTTTTCATAATGAATTGTTCATACAAATCATGCTTATCAGAAAATGGATTTACTTTTTATTTCTGAAAATCTATCATAAATATTCGACCCCAAGTTCTTAAGAAACTCCAGATTTATATATTGCATTACCTTTAATTTGAATAATAGAATATTTTCTTTAGTTAGGTTAGTTAACATTCAGAGAATGGGTGGTTTGAATATCTGCCAGAAAACATACCGCTTTAAATGATGGTAATGATCTTAAAATCTACTAAGTGCCTTTTATTTCACCACAGTTAAAAATATATTTTCTGGATTTTAAGATATATTAGTATCTTTTAAGAAGGAATGACTCCTCATCAATACTTAACCCCCTCACTGACAAGCCCGTGTTAATACGTTCACTAACCTCCAGTTTTCACTGCAATACAAGCAATATTTAAAGTTATATAATTCTATTGATTTAATGTATTTTTAATACATTGAACGATGATTAATACTTCCAAGGATTACATTCATATTCGTTATTAAGTTTTTTTTTTTATAAAATGTTCAAAAAATCATTTTTTTTAGCATTTAAAACAAAATGCAGAAAAAACAACATTACAATTTTGCCCTTTTCCAAGACAGTCGGAGGGTTAAGGGGATTTATCTGGTGGGGAAGAAAGAAAATGGAATTCCATGTTATCCTATGGGAAAAATACTAATCCTTCTTGTTCATTCAAATTTGAAAATTTCAATAATATTTTTTTTTTTTTCAGCACATAGATAGGAAGGTTCTTTATCACTCTGTAAGTTCCAAATTTATATATACATTTCCAGTAATCATTTACAAACGAGTAAAGAATACTTTTTATACATTTCGAAATTTTTTAAAACTTTAACACAAATTTTAAAATACTCATAATTATCTTTAAAATATTTTAAGCTTACTCAGGGATAGAGAACCTTCCTATCTAAGTGCTGAAAAAAAAATATTGTTGAAATTTCCAAATTTGTATGAACAAGAAGGATAAGTATTTTTCCCACAGGATAACATGGGATTCCACTTTTTTTCTTCCTCACCAGATAAGTTCCCTTAAAACATCTGTCTCCAAAGGGTTAAATACAGATTTCCAGTTATATAAAGACACATTTCCTGTACACAGCTGAAACAAAAAGAGGTATAACTACACTTTTGTACAAAGAAACTAAAATCTATGTTGGATACCCAATTGAACAGTCTTTCAAATAAATAAATTAGTTGGATGTGCCAATCTCAAAACTTTCTTCTATCTTATACATCTTAATATTTCAAAAACTAGTTACACATATTAATACTTCAATATTATTAGTTCAATACTATACCAACTGTGATTTTCATCTTAAATTTCTGCTTCAGTCAATTAAATGAACTAAAAACAAGTTAATCTATATCATGATATTTGTTAAAATTAATAGTTTTTCCTTTTCTGTTGTTATCAGATGTTTGCGAATAGCCGGCTTAGCAGGAAGCGAGTTCGCGTCTTTGCACGAGCTGCCGACGGACAATAGAACTGCGAAAAATCAAGAAAAGTATATAGAAATCGCTATCACAGAGCCCCTTTACCGCGCGATATTTCCAAATTCAAGGAGGACCTGTTGGCCAAAGCCAAAAACATGGACAAAAAATTTGGTTCAATTGTATACATAATTTTATACACTTTTCGATTGTACAATAAAGAAAATGTCACAAACATCTCTATTACAGTGCCCCCCTTACGGCAGATTTTTTTCAAATTCAGGGAGGACTTCTTTGCCATAGCTAGAAACGTACACAAAAAATTTGGTTCAATTCTTCTATGCATAAATTTATACACTTTTCGATGGCACAATAATGAAAATGGCACAGAGATCCAATTATAGCACCCCCTTCTGGCGGAATTTTTTCAAGTTCAGAGAAGACTTGCTTGCCATAGCCAGAAACATACAAAAAAAATTTGGTTCAATTCTATGCATAACTTTATACACTTTTCGATGGTACAATAATGAAAATGGTACAGACATCACAATTATAGCGCCAACGTCCAGAGGAATTTTTCCAAATTCAGGGAGGACCTTCGTGCCATGACCAAAAACAAACACACAAAATTTGGCTCAATTCTATGCATAACTTCATACACTTTTCGATGGTACAATATTCAAAATGGCACAAAAATCGCTATTACAGCGCCCCCTACCGGCGAATTTTTTCCAAATTAAGGAAGGACCTGCTTGCCATAACCAAGAACGTAAAATAAAAGTTTGGTTCAATTCTATGCATAACTTCATACACTTTTCGATGGTACAATTTTCAAAATCGCACAAAAATTGCTAATACAGCGCCCCCTAACGGCAAATTTTTTCCAAATTCAGGGAGGACCTGCTTGTTATAGCCAAAAACTTAAAATAAAAATTTGGTTCAATTCTATGCATAACTTCATACACTTTTGGATAGTACAGTATTCAAAATCGCCCAAAAATCGCTATTATAGCACCCCCTACCGGCGAATGTTTTCCAAATTCAGGGAGGATCTGCTTGCCATAGCCAAAAACTCAAAATAAAAATGTGATTCAATTCTATGCATAACTTCATACACTTTTGGATGGTACAATACTCAAAATCGCACAAAAATCGTTGTTACAGCCCCCCTTACCTGCAAATTTTTTCTAAATTCAGGGAGGGCCTACTTGCCATATCCAAAAACTTAAAATAAAAATTTGGTTTAATTCTATGCATAACTTCATACACTTTTCGATGGTATAATATTCAAAATCGCACAAAAATCGCTATTACAGCACCCCTTACCAGTGAATTTTCTCCAAATTCAGGGAGGATCTGCTTGCCATAGCCAAAAACTTAAAATTAAAATTTGGTTCAATTTTATGCATAACTTCATACACTTTTTGATGGTACAATGGCGACAGACAGATGGACACACGGACAGACAGACATTTTCTATAAACATGTTTTTTGGGATCTATGACCCCCAAAACGTGTAAATCCGTCGAAAACCGGAAAGTCGAAAAAAATTTCGATTACAATACTTTCTTCTATTGAAGATAGAAGAAAGTAATAAATAATAATTGATTTTCCTAAAATTAACTATTTAAACATAGAGGAATAATTTAAGTGCTATGATCGTCAAAAAATTAAACTTTGATGACTTTTCAAATATTTGATTAATTTGATTTATTTACACTTGTACTGAAAGTTTAAACTAAAAGAGAAGAAAAAATTGGTAAATTGAACCACATAAGTTGTTAAAGGCAATGAAAAATAATATTAAATAAAACACTTTTTATTCATTATGCTTACATAATTAAAGAAAAATGATAAGAAATGTTCCGTTTATTTACAGATATAAACATAAAACACAGATGACATCTTCAGCCTGAACAACCTCTACAACCACAGTGAACACATTCAACAATTTTACCCTGAAGAAAATAAAAATAATCATATGCATTAGTACATCACATGAACAAATTTAAATATTTTAATCTATAGAAATAAACAGTATCATTTTACATGTTAATTCATATCTCACAGTAAACAAACCTAGGGATAGACAATCAATATCCACAAAATTACTGAACTGAACCAATGTTGAATAATGCATATCAATTAAAACACTGGACTCTCTGGCGTTCACACCTCTCATTCAATTGGACAAATTTCATTGACATGCTTTTATAAAATTTTGCATGCCAGATAGAATTATGCTAAAAATTTAATTCCAAGAACTAAATATTTAATTTTCATATGGAAAAAAAAAAATAAAATATATATATATTCATTACTCAGTATTTATAATGGACAATTGATAAAGTTGATGTTTTAAGCCAATTTTCATGGATCAGCTAGAAATAAAATTTTTCCAATAATGCAAAAAATAAAAAAGTGAAAATTTCATACATTTAGGGATAGAACAATTTATCCAATTTAGGTACAAGGTGTGGTTAAAACTGTGTTTTCGACTGAAAGAAATGAGAAATTTAAGAACAGATTTTCAACATAGCAGAAGAAGGTTAAAAAAAAAAAAAATACAATAAATAAAATAAATACAATAAAACCTGAGAAAATGAAACCAAAAGAAACCGTGAAAAGAAATGCTTTTTTCTGTCTTAGCAGATAAACAGTGTTCAAGAAAAGGAGGATACAAAATGAAGGATTTTATATGAAATTTACTTGCACCTTGTACACCATTAAAGGGCACGTCAGAAAATAATGTGTAAAAGAAAAAGAACAAAACAAACATTAGAAAATACACAAATTGATGGCAGTTAGCAATGCTTTTTATATAATACCCAGTGCTTAATTTGTGATGGGGCTCAACGGAGCTCAGCTCTAGTACTTCTTCATTTTTAATGAACATTTAAATATTGGTTGGAATTTACTGGAGCTCCGAAGCCCTCAAATACCGCACTCTGGATCCCAGCAGAAGAAAACTTCCAAAAAACCAAAGCCTAAATTATTTTTTCCTTTCCCTACCATGTACAATCCTTTGCCTCCTTTCCTACCAAACCCATATGTGATGTAGCATGTCACACACGTAAAAGAATACTTCTCTATATAGTACTTGCAAGTGTGGATTCAATGTTTTCTGGATGCTGACGAAGTATTCCAGAACTGACTGTAACCGTATCTGCCATTTTTACTCATGGTCAAGTCATATTTACTCAATATTTTTTGTTCATGTTTGTGAAATATTCTGACTGATAAATGTTTCAGCTTCACACGGTGTTTAATTTGCATAAAAGCTCACAAGGGTGCTGCTCCAGTGCTTCTTCATTTTAAAATAAGATTTACTATTAGTCAAAACCCATAGGAGCTTATAAATACTGCACACCTAAGGCCACCAAAACAGCGCTATGTGTTGTGTTTTCCTAGTTGATATAAAGAAATCCTTGGCAAGTAGGATTTTCTTAAAACTCCCCACTCATGATTGTAATGTTTTTGCTCTGTTAATTTATTAGATTTTATTATATATTAGCAAACCACGTGGCTTTGCTCGCGTAATATTTGAAACATGCCTAGTGATATTTATATGTCTAATTTTTATTAAAAGGTACTAACTAAACATTTATTTTATTAAAAGGTAATATTTTATTTTATTAAAAAGTTTTTTTATTAAAAGGTACTTATTACTTTTAGGAATAATTCAAAAATTACTATTTAAAACACAGTTTGACTAAACATCATTATTACACTGCATTAGGCAGAAATGAGACGTAAATTAATAAAACGAAATAAACTAAATAAATGATAATTTAGAAAATATTTTGAAACTTTTATGCTCAATTAATACGCTCATTTCAGTATTCATTTGAAGATTTGAATTTTTTAGAAACCATCTTCTTGCATCTTAAAATTAACTATCATGTGAAATTCCAAGCCCTACCACCTCTCTCAACATAAAGGGCTATGTTGAAATAGGAACTGTCACCATTAATTTGCCAACATTAATTTTGAAATCGGTTTGTTATTTCCTAATATTCCACAGAAACGTAATTTAGAAAGCTTTTAAAGGCCTTTTTTTAGAACGTTTGTTATTTCTATGAACCCCAGACGTTAGAATCAATGGCATAAAATGATGTAGTAGGATCTGTGTAGGATCAGAGACTGTTACCACTGATTCGCAACTATTACTTTTATAATCGGTTTATATTCCCTGAAATTGCATAGAAATCGTAATTTAGGACTTTTTTAGAATGCTTTTCGCACCTCCCCTTCGCTTCACTCCTTTTTAATTCAAATTTATTTTCGACAGTCTTTTGCGAGCATTTATATTTTATAAGTGACTACCATGCCATATTTAAAGTTTCTAGCCTTTTCAGTATCACAAAAATCGCAATTTAGAAAGTTTTTTGCTCCTGCAACCCTCTGGTGGTAGTGGCACAGACATAAAATATAGCTTATGTTTGAGCAGGTTCTATTACCAACAATTTGTTACCATTATTTTTTAAATCGGTTTGGTATTTGATAAAATTGCATAAAAATTGTAATTTAGCACGCTTTTTGATCACTTCATCTCTCTAAATTTGGAATTTTCTTTCGACTGTACTTAGAAAGCAGTTGCATCTTATAAGTAACTACCATGCCATATTTCAAAGTGTTAGAGCCCTCAGTTGTGCAAAAAACTCAAATTAGAACATGTTTTGCTTTTGCAACCCTCAGATGGTAGTGACAGCAACATAAAATATAGCCTATGTTGGAGCAAGGACTGTCACTATCGATTTGCAACCATTACTTTTAAAATAGATTTGGAATTTCCTGAGACTGAGTAGAAATCGCAATTTAAAATGTTTTTAGTACGCTTTTCATGCATTTTCACCCCTTTTTAACTTTCCAATTTTTTCGAAGCTGTACTTAAAGATGCATCTAATAGGTACATCTAATAAATATGTACAGTCGTGGAAAAAAAAAGTAAACACCCCCTACTAACTCCTCAACAAATCATCATAGAAGAAAGTTACTGGTACCGAACGATTGGAAATAAAGTCTACTTTTAAATGATGTATATAAATTTTCTTAGGGGGTCATCTACATATTAAAACGAATCCTAACTTCATTTTTTTCAATGGCAATACCCAATTTTAACGAGATATTTCAATTCTTCGGTTCAAACTATGCCTAGACACCAAATTCAAGTCATTTGAATAATAAGTTTTTGAATTATAAACATTCAAAATTTAGTGCTTGTAATGTTAAATTATATTTTCATATTTTTATTTATATCTCCCGAAATTATGCTCCTAATGTGCTAATTTTTTTTGTGGTAATAATACTAATATACCCAAACATAAATAAGATGAATTTGCAATTTTTATAATTTTATGATATGAATTATGAAATTAATATTCGAAAAAATTATGAATTGCAACCTACAATTTTTTTGATGGATTTAGATTTATTAAGACCTGCTTTATGGAAATTCGAAAATTTCACATTTTTCTTCCAAGTAGTTTTCAAATTATGCTTAAAAAATGGCAAAATGATGGTTTAAGGGGCCGTCTATGATGGAAGTGAGTAGACATTTTGAAATTTATTCTGCCGTACTGTAATCTAACACGCTTCATTGACTCCTTGAGTGGCGCTTAAGGTGCCTTGATCAAGGAAGCGGCTCTCTCGGTTAACAATCCAATATGGAACTTCAATTTGGATACAGTTCTTAAAATACACTCGTTTTAAAATAATTAATTTCTCGGAAACTTATGGTACGAATTGCATAAAAATTCGTTTTTAGGCTAATTGAAGGGTGTAGAGTTCATTTATGCTGTCAGAATTGGGCACTGCTATTGAAAAAAACAAAGTTATGGTTCGTTTTAATATGTAGGTGGCCCCCTAAGCAAATTTTATATACATAATTTAAAAGTAGACTTTATTTCCAATCGTTCGGTACCAGTAACTTTCTTCTACGATAATTTGTTGAGGAGTTAGTAGGGGGTGTTTACTTTTTTTTTTCCACGACTGTACCTTGCCTAATTTCAAGTTGCTAGCCACTACCGATCACTAAAATCGAAATTTAGAACATTTTTTTGCTCCTGGAACTTCTAGGTGATACTGATACCAACATAAAATAGCATCTATGTTAGAGCAGAGGCTGTCAGCATCAATTTTATACCATTACTTTTGAAATCAGTTTGATTCTTCCTGAGATATTGCTGACAAATTGGCATTTAGAACGTTTTTAGAACGCTTTTCACGCATTTTCACCCCTTTTAAATATCTAATTTTTAAAGAAATGTTCGTAGAGATAATTTATATCTAATAAATATATACCATGCAAAATTTCATGAGTAGTCCTTCCATAATCCAAAAATCACATTTTTAGAACGTTTTTTGCTCCTGCATCTTCTTTGGGGCAGTGGAAACAGATACAAAAAATAGCCTTTCTTGGAGCAAGAGCTGTCACCATCACTTTTACACCATTATATTTAAAATCGGTTCAGTAGTTCCTGAGATTGCATAGAAATCACAATTTAGAACGTTTTTTACAACGCTTTTCGCACATTTTCACCCCTTTTAAATTTCGAAATGTTTAAGAACTGTTCTTAGAAATCCTTTATATCTAATAAGTAGCTAATATTCCAAATTTCATATTTCTAGGCCCTTCAGTAACGCAAAAATCGTATTTTTAGAACATTTTTTTGCTCCTGCACCTTCTTTGGGTTAGTGACGCCGACATAAAACATAGCCTATGTTAAAGCAAGGGTTGTCACCATCATTATGACGCCGTTATTTTTTAAATCGGTTTGGTATTTCCTGAGATTGTTTAGAAACCACCATTTAGAACGTTTTTAGAACACTTTTCGTGCATTTTCACCCCTTTTAAATTTCGAATTGTTTAAGAACAGTTCTTAGAAATCCTTTAGTAATGCAAAAATTGCATTTTTAGAACGTTTTTTGCTCCTGCACCCTCTTTGGGGTAGTGGCACCAACATAAAACATAGCCTATGTTGGAGCAAGAGTTGTCACCATCATTTTGACACAATTATTTTTTAAATCGGTTTGTTATTTCCTGAGATTGTGTAGAAACAACCATTTAGAACGTTTTTTAGAACGCTTTTTGCGCATTTTCACCCCTTTTAAATTTCGAATTGTTTAAGAACTGTTCTTAGAAATCCTTTATATCTAATAAGTAGCTAATATTCCAAATTTCACATTTCTAGGCCCTTCAGTAACGCAAAAATCACATTTTTTGCTCCTGCACCCCCTTTGGGGTAGTGTCACCGACATAAAATATAGCCTATGTTCTAAGTTGGACTAATAGCATCATTTTGATGCCATCACTTTTGAAATCGGTTCGGTAGCTCCAGAGATTACCTCTAACAAACAAACAAACTTTACTTCTTTATAATATTAGTATAGATAAAGACACATACAGTCAAAATATATTTAAAATTTTGTTTTGCTGAAGATAAAATTGCTGTAAGTTTTGCAAAACATATATACATATGGATGGGAGGGGGGGGATGGGGGTGATACACTCCGGCTGTTATTACTTGAATTATTATGAAATGTTATTATGAAAATTAGAACACTGGTACTTTTTTTGTTAGAAATTAAGCCCTGATAATAACCAAATGCTGAAGTGTTTTCACTTAGTATCTTGACACTGATGAAACAGTTTCAAACAGCATCCATGCATCCAAGCTTCATCAGTATTCGCAAGGGAGACAAATTCATGAAGATTGTTTGGGATTAAAGAGTATGCTTTGGAAAAACTATGCTATACCATTTCTTATTTTACACAGTATCATACAGATAAAATTCGATTTAGCACATGCAAAAACATAAGGTCTTCATATTTTTAACTGTGTCAGTTCTATAAAAAAAAAAAAAAAAAAAAAAAAAAAAAAAAGAAGAAGAAGAAGAAGAAGAAAGTTAGCATTAAATTTTCGTAGGCATACCAGGCCATTTACACAGAAACATAAAAAGAGAAATGTTTTAAAGGGGCTTTCTTGTATGTACAATAAAAAAAAAAACTTGGATAATTTTAGTTAGCTAAGATACTAACATTTTTATCATTTCTCTCTGCTGAGACTGAAGAATTTTTACAAAAGTTTAAAAATTAACATAAATAGAAAAATTAATTGCTCAACAAATGATTAATATGGGATTCATTTAGTGACTTGAATAACACGAGTTACAAGAAATTATAACTAAAGCTTACAGAGAAAAAAATTCATCTGAAAAAAATAAAAGTCTCAAAAAGAGAAGAAAATTCTATGATATTTTATGAACTAAATTAACAAAATAACTAGAAATGATTTAACAATATATTTTTTTTAGTTACTGAGTAACATCTTCAATGAACAACATGAAAATTGCATTTTTTGATCAAAATATTTTTATAAGAATGACAATATATTAATAATACATAAAAACTATTCCTATACATTTTACATGTTTGGGGGGAAGCAGATATTTTAGCGGGAATTTAGATATCTCACTATTTACTGACATACAAACAAAAACAATCAAAGCAAAAAAAAAAAAAAAAAAAAAAAAAACTTTTAAAGATTTTAAACTTGTGGCACTTTAGGAAGGCATCCAAGGCAGTCACAAGTTTTTGCAACAAAGCCACAACTTTGTAACACTGCGAATTGCATTTGCATCACTTTTGGCAAATTTTAGGACAGGAATTGCTTCATCTGTATCCATGTGTTAGTTTCATAACATATTGTAAAGTTGTCGATTCTTTTTAAAAAATTTCTGTGACAGTAAATTTTCTTTTATTTTAGTGAGTGGTAAATCTACTTTATTTGAGACTTGTTCATTCATGTAAAAATTGCCAAAATTACCTAATTGAAACAGAAATTCCAAAAATTTTGATTTAAATTTATATTTTCTTTTAAACATGATATTATTTTAATTGGCTGAAGTGTTTCGTTCTTCAGAGATTAGGGATGATTGTTAGCAGCCACAAAATGAAGAAATGAATGAAAAAAAGGAATGAAAATTATTTAGTCACAATTATATTGAAATGCAATAGTTTTATTCATGAAATTGTGTGTTTTCTTTTAAACATGAATGTAATGTTTACAGATAGAAGCATTTTGCATTTAGAACCCTTTGTTGTGCAGATAAGAAAATCATTAATAGAATTTTAACACTAATTTCAGCATAGGAAGAAAGAAAACCATTGTAAATTAAATCAGTTAGCAAAATGTTCTAGTTTTCCGAGTGAAAATTTATGTTTTCTAGTTAACATATCATTTTCACTGTCGAATATGCCCTTCTGATATTATATTTCAATCTCATTCTTTAATGAGAACTTTGAAGTGGAATAAAATATTATTGAAAATCATTAAGACACAGCTGTATAGAAATTTAACAATTTTATGAATGAAAATGTATATTTCCATTTTCATTGACAGAAGCATGTACTTTTCTGCAATTAAAACCTGTTGTAATGTGGGAAAAAAATTATTAACAGCTTTTCGGTTTTGACCTAATGGGTTGTTATAAGTCAAACTGCAAATATCACTCTCTAATGTTAAACTTATGGGTGTGGAATGCATTTGTATTTTTCAAATTTTTTCTCTGAAAATTAAAAATTGTATCTACTTTTTTCTGTATGCTCTTCCTGAATAATGTTTCTTTCTTTTTTATTTGACAAAATGTTTCTAAAATATTTACTTAATTTTATATTTTAAGTGTTAAAATTTAAATGAAGCAGAAGGGACGCAAATAAGATTTTAACCTTTGAAATAAAATTAACTATGCATTTTAGAAACATTTTGTTAAATAAAAATGAAAGATGGAACCTTCAATAAGAGCATTACAAATAATTAAAATTAATTTTTAGAAGAGAAATTTAAAAAATATGGATGCATTCTAATTTTCTCAGTTTAACATTAGAGAGAAGAATTTTTAGCCTAGCCGAGGGGAGTCTTAACCATTAACCACAAAAACTATAAAGTAGGAATTTTCAAATTTCTTGTTGAAAGTCGTTTGCCACCACAAATTCAAAAAGGTAATTTTTGCTTTATTAAAATATCAAAATTTTTTAAATTCAACAAAATTTTTATTTCAAATTTAGCACTTTTCAAGGTGATAGTCTTTTAAAAAAGATATTTTCATAGGTAAAAACATTTCCACCTCTGAAATTTAATTGCTAATTTTAGAGTTTTTGGAAAGAAAAAACTTTAAAAATGATGTCATTTTTATGATGTGAACTGAACATTAAATTGTACAATCAGTTGGTTGTAACTACTGTTCAGTGATTTGCATTCATCATATTCAATGTTTTCTGAGCACCTGAGTTTTTATTTTAGTCATATTTCATACCCAGAAATATTTTTTTTATTACTCTGACTGAGAAAAAATTATGTGTTTACTTTTTAGTGCACTTTAAATTAAATAAATCTTGTTTTTGAAAAAAATATTCTTTCTTTATTTATTTAAATACATAGATTAAAGAAAATCTGTTAATAAGCACAAGATTCTCATCTCTGTATTTATCACAACCTTTATGTTCTTGCATGGATTTATCCTGTCCTATTAGAAACATAATTTGTTTTCCAAAGAACTTTAGGTACTATGTGATGTTATTCCTGCAATTCTACAAAAAGGTCTTCTCCGATATATGCTTTGTTAATGTTCATCTCCACATATGCCACAACACAAAGTGATTTGGGAAATCATCTTTATTGTAAAAAAGAAGCTCATCATACAGGATGTTCCATTTGAATATAGTGTCAGAAAATGTTGGTTTTAGAAATAAGTATAGGAGAAAATAAAAAAAAGAACAATTACATGTCATACTTGTATGTTTAAAAAATGAGGATGTCACAGGAGGTGATGGAAATGTTTTTCCTGAGTTTCCAAACACAGCTGAACACGAATGGCTGAAGTTAAGCCACCTTTCACAGAACCAGTAATTTTACAAAGCCTATAAGGCTCTCCAAGGGCATCCGATTTGAACTTGCATTTCTATTGGATCACCTAAAGAGCAGGGGTGTAGTGGAGGGTATTCAAAGGTATGCACAATATGCCTTCTGGATATTTTAAAGAACCTCCATATACCGTCTGTTTCTAAAGCTGGAATATGTACTCTAGCCATGAATGTTCATGGCTCTACCACATACCTTCTAATTTTTTTACGACTACAATATTGCTAAAGAGGTGTGTTTACACGAATAAACCAGATACACTGGATGAGTTACTTGAGACTATCTGGTATGAGATATTCTCAGATATGAGGTATCTGGTATGAGACCAGGCAGAGACACAAGAGACAGCCACTTCTTGAAACAGGTAGTGCTGTGTTCAGCTGTATATATGGAAGCTTAGGAAGAACATTTCCATCACTTTCCAGTGACATCCTCATTTCTTAAACATATGACATGTAATTGTTCTTTTTGTATTTCTTCCTGTATTTTTCCTAAAATCAACATTTACCATGGCTATGTTCAAATGGGACACTCTGTATAATGGTGACAACTTATGTTGTTTCAACTCTATGATAACATGCACTATAATAATTAGTATAAACAAAATAAATACTTTATTAAAAAGAACAAAATGTTTCATTTGTCAGTTGTTATTTCGGTATGTTTGTTTTAAGTATTTAAAATACGTTTCAGATTTTTAAAAAAAGAAACTGTGTTTCTTCCACAAATTTCGAATTTGAAATCTTTCTTTGTAGCTATCTTTTAAAATTAACAATCAAATATTAAGTGAATTTTTATAGTGATTTTGCATGCAATTCTTATTCTTGCTATTTTAAGATGTTAATAGAAAAGTGACAGCATTATATATTAACCATTTTTTGATGCATTCATAAATTTTCGGTAATTTTTCTAGATTTGATATATATTTTTTAATGAAATTACACTTTTTGTGTAAATTTTGAATTTTAATAAAAACTACCTAGGAGTTTAAAAAAAAGGTCCATTCATCGGAATCCAGAATTCTTAAAGTTTAATGACATCACAAAACTTTTGAAATCACACATTAGCATAAATTGTTTTATAAACAATAAAACTTTTATATTTAATTTATAGCTATCACTGAGAGAAAAACTGTTCATTCCTTATTCAATAATATATAAAAGAAAAACATTTCATTAATGTATTTACAAATATTTTTAGAGAAAATCTTTTTTTTTTTTTTTTTTTTTTTTTTACATAAAAGTGTATCTCTTCATTAATTGCTTATTTAACACATTGTAATGAATTCTAAAATGGTATTTTTATTAAACATTTAATTAGATCAGAAAATCAATAATAAAAATAATCACCTCTTCTAATTTACTCTTTGGAACTCTACATATACAGTTAGTTCCAAAATTGGTATCCCTTGTCTGGATGCATCGTAAGCAGCACAAATTTTCATAGCCTTGTTTCTTCCACTTTGCTATCAGATTTTTATCAGCAATGCTCTCTTTCAGACAATATTCATACAATTCTAAAATAGGAAACAAATGGTTGCTTTCAATAAAAAAGAAAACAGCATTTTGATACTTTAATAAGTTAAAATTTTCTATTAAAAATTGACAAGAATAATTTTACCAGAAAATACTAATCAAAATTTTTGGTAGAAGAAATCCTCTAAAACATCCACTGAATTGGCAACAATGATGGGAATGGGAGAGAGTTAACTAGTTTGGAAGGGATAGGTCTCACAAATATTTTTGCACCCAGCCTCGCTTTCACTAAGCAGTGGCGTACCCAGGATTTTATTTTGGGGGGGGGGGGGGGGGGGGGCTGACTTAAATTTCCATAATGTTCTAAATCTTACGAAACACGTTAAATTGTGTTATAAACAGAAATCATTTTTGACAATTAGGCCGTAGCCAGAGGGGAAAGGGGAGGGGGTGATTTTGTTCCGGCTTTTACGAAAATTTAAGGCATGAGGTTCTGAAAATTAAACAAATTCGATCATCATTCCGAAAATTTGGACTTAAAAAAATATCGAGATTTTTGACCAATGATCGCTGAAAAAAATCATTTTCGTTCAAGGATCGAGGAAAAAAACTGAATTTTTTAAAAAAGGCCCGAGGATAAAATACGAATTTTGTCAAAGGAGCGTGAAAAAAAGTCAAATTTCGTCAAATGATCGCAGAGAAAGCGCGAATTACGCCAAATGATCATGGAGGAAACGCAAGTTTCATCAAATTATCGCGGAGCAAAAGAGAATTTCATCAAATGATCCCAGAGGAAACACGAATTTCGTTAAATGAGCACATAAAAAACCCAAATTTCATCAAAGGCCGTAGAGAAAACGCGAATTTCATGAAAAGTCTCAGAAATAACGTGAATTTCGAAAAATGCGCACTCCGTCAAAGGGCAGCGAAGAAACGCGAATTTCGTTAAAGGATCGCAAAAAACGCGACTTTCGCCAAAGGTAAACAGAAAAAACGTGAATTTTGTCAAAAAGCCGGAGAAAAAACGTGAATTACGTCAAAAAGATGAGAAAAAAGCGTGAATTTTGTCAAAAAGCAGCGGAAAACACAAATTTCGATGAAGGATTGCGAAAAAAAAAAAACGAAAATTTCGTCAAAGGATCTCTGAAAAAAAACACGCACTCCGTCAAAGGGAAGCGGAAAAAACGCGAATTTCGAGAAAGGATCGCAAAAAAATCCCCGAATTTTGTGAAAGGGCCACAGGATAAAAAACGTGAGTTTCGCCAAAAGGCTGCGGAAAAAAGCACATTAAGACAGAAAGCTGCAAAAAAGAAACACGAATTTCACCAAAAGGCTGCGGAAAAAAGCAAATAAAGGCAGAAAGTCGCGAAAAAAACACGAATTTCGTCAAAAACCCGCGGAAAAAAGCAAAATTCGTCAACGGATCTAAAAAAGACAAATTTCGTCAAAGAGCTGCAGAAAAAAACCCAAATTTCGTCAAAGGGCCGCATAAAAAATGCGAATTTCATCTAAAGTCGCAGAAAAACGCGGACTCCGTCAAAGGACGGCGGAAAACGCGAATTGTGATAAAGGATTGCAAAAAAAAACGGGAATTTCGTGAAAGGGAAACAGAAAAAAACGTGAATTTCGTCAAAAAGCTGCAGAAAAAACGCGAATTACGTCAAAAATATGAGAAAAAAGCACGATTTTGTCAAAAAACCGCAACAATCAAATTTTGACAAAGAATAGCAAAAAAAAATGCGTATTCAAAGGGCCGCGTAAAAACGCGAATTTCGTCAAAGGATCACAAAAAAGTAAAATTCATGAAAAGGCCTCAGAAAAAACGCGAATTTCGTCAAAAGGCCTCAGAAAAACGCAAATTTCGTCAAGCGAATTTTGTCAAAGGCCCGCAGAAAAAATGCGAATTTCGTCAAAGATCTACGGAAAAAACGAGAATTTCGTCAAAGGCCCTCAGAAAAAACATGAATTTCATCAAAGAGCCGCAGAAAAAAATGCAAATTTCGTCATGAAGCCGCAATAAAACTCAAATTTCGACAAAAGCTAGCAAAAAAAAAAAAAAAAATGCTTATCCCGTCAAAGGGCCGCGGAAAAAGTGAATTTCGTCAAAGAATCACAAAAAACGCGAATTTCGTCAAAGGGCCTCAGAGAAAACGCGAATTTCGTTAAAGAGCCTCAGAAAAAACGCAAATTTCATCAAAAGATCACAGGGAAAATGCAAATTTCGTCAAAGCGTCTTGATAAAAACCCGAATTTCATCAAACGGTTGCGGAAAAAACTCATACAAACATATATGTTTATTATTATAGGTATAGTATAGTTTTTAAACTGAAATAATATGCTGAACAAATTTTTTAAAAATCTGGTTAACCCGAACCCAACTTGCAGGAATCTACACTCAGCCTGATATTGACCTGAAATGAAAACAGAGTTAACCCAACCTGCAACAAAAATAATTAGTGCCGGGAAGGGATTTCCCCCCTTCCCTCCCCCTCTGCTGTAATCTTTCAGAAAATTTGCAGTGAGTTACAGAATATTTTTTTTTACTTAAAATCAACCATGGGGGTGGGGAGGTACGGGTCCGATCTTGAGGCCGTCCCTCGTCGAAATAAGTTGAAAAGTGTTTCTGGATTTTTTTTTATATACTTTCATTTAAAAGAAAGTCATTGTAGCTTAAAATCTATAAAATTGTTCTTCCCACCCCCAAAACTAAATTCTGGCTACGGTTCTTGTTTTACAATAAATTAATATTGTAACAAACACAAAATATTTTTTGTATACACAAAATATTTTTATACACATATATAAAATAACGACTGTTTATTATTTGTGCACAAGTAATAATAATGACTTTAAACCGTTCCAAATGAAAAATACTGGCTGGAAAACTAGAACGGAAAAGGAAGATAAGTGGGAGGAGGGACTTTTTTACGGTCCTTTGACGAAATTCGCATTTTTTCCGCGATCACTTGACGAAATTCGCGATTATTTGACGAAATTTGTGTTTTTTCGAAGCCCTTTGATAATTCTTGTCCCCCCCCCCCATTCTCGTCTTTTTCGCTACCTTTTGTTGAAATTCTCATTTTTTTTCGCAACCCTTTAACGGAATTTGCTCTTTTTTCACGATCCTTTGACGAAATTCACGTTTTGTCCGCGATTATTTGATGAAATTCGCAGTTTTTGTTTAACGAAATATGCGTTTTTCGCGGCATTTTGGTGAAATTCGGGGTTTTCCCGCGATTCTTTGAAGAAATTTGTGTTTTTTCGCGATCCTTTAAAAAAATTGGCGTTTTTTCAGCTAGCCTTTGACAAAATTAGTGTTTTTCCGTGGCCCTTTGACAAAATTCGCGTTTTTTTTTTCATGGCCCTTCGACGAAATTCGCGTTTTTCCCGCAATCCTTTGACCAAATTCACATTTTTCCTGCAATACTTTGGCAAAATTGGAGATTTTTTTCTGCGAACGAGTGATAGAATTGATTTTTTACGACGACCATTTGTCAATATTCGCGACTGTTTTGTAGCAGAATTTTTTGAATTTTCGGAACCGAATGCCTTAAATTTTCAGAAAATTCGAATCAGAATCACCCCTACTTTTAATTGTGCGCGAGCAATAAATAAATCGTACATAAAATTGGGGAATATTTTCAATTTTTTGGAATTTAAAAAACAATGTTACAAAAACAAATAAATATGGGATTTTTAAACATTTTTTTCATTTTGAAAATAGCTTTTGTGTGAGCCAAGTTAATTTGGTCGCAGGACTGAGGAGGATATTGGATTAACAAAAAAGACAAATTCGTGGCATGCCAGAAAATAAAAGAAATTTATCTCAAAAAGAAAGCCTTTTCCCTTTCACTGCGATCCTTTCGGAGGCGAAATGGAGCTGTAACCTCATAACCCCCGTCTCCATCAACTTCTTTGGGTATTGTATGCTGGGGCATCACTGCACACTAATATATGAAGCTAACGAGAATAGCTGCATGGTAGAAAAAAATACAAATTTATCTTAAAAGAAAGGAAAAAATCAGCATTTTTTTCCATTTCATTTTTGACTATTTCGAAATGGGACTTGTAAACCCATGAGCGCCCTCCCCCTCGTTGGGTATACTGTGGTGTTGTAACTGTGCGCTGATATGAGACTAACCAGAATGGCTAGTTCGTTGTATTGCAGAAAACAAAGTTACAAATTTATCTCAAACAAAAAGGAAAAAAATCAGCAATTTTGGGGGGCAATAGGGCTGTAACCCCATTACCCCCTTTCCACTTCTTTGGGTATAATGTGGTGTCACTGTGGATCAATATGGAACTAAAGAGAAGAGAGCGGCTAGTCTGTTGAATGATA
The DNA here is from genome assembly GCA_963932465.1 of Maratus speciosus. Lineage (NCBI taxonomy): Eukaryota > Metazoa > Arthropoda > Arachnida > Araneae > Salticidae > Maratus > Maratus speciosus. The sequence continues at coordinate 418,257,428 of OZ010800.1, forward strand.
AGAGAAAAAAATTCAAATTTATTTCAAAGAGAAAGAAAAAAAAAATAATATTTTTCATTTCATTTTCGACTATTTCGTGAGGAGGGGGCTGTAACCTCATTTGCCACCGCCCCCCTTCTTTGGGTATGCTGTGATGCTAATGTGAGATTTATCTAAAAAAATAAGGATTTCAGAAAACAAAATTACGAATTTAGCTCAAACAAGAAGAAAAAAAATCAGCTTTTTTTTTTCATTTCATTTTCAACTATTTTGGGAGGAGGCACCCTATTAGCCCCTTTCACATCTTTGGGTATAATGTGGTGTCACTGTGCCCTAGTATGGAACTAAAGAGAAGAGAGCGGTTAGTGTTTTGAATTATAGGGGAAAAATATAAATTTATCTCAAATAAAAAGAAAAAAATCAGCACTTTTTCATTGCATTTTCGACTATTTCGAGAGGAGAGGCTTTAATTCCATCAGCCCCCCTCCCCATCTTTGGGTATGCTGTGATATCAATGTGGACTAACATGGAGTTAACGAGAATGGCTATTTTGCTGTATGACAAAAGAGAAAATTACAGATTTATCTAAAAAAAGTAAGGGATAAACAGTTTTATCATTCAATTTTTCAACTATTTTGGGAAGAGGGGGAGGAGCTGTAACCCCATCAGCCCCTTTCTCTTCTTTGGAGTCAATGTGCACTAATATGGAACTAAAGCAAAGGGAGCGGCTAGTGTGTTGAATGATAAGGAAAAAATTGCAAATTTATCTCAAACAGAAAGAAAAAAACCAGCACTATTTTTTAAATTCATTTTATACTATTTCGAGAGGAGGGGGCTGCAATTCCATCAGCCCCCTCCCCATCTTTGGTTATGCTGTGATGTCAATGTGGACTAATATGGGGTTAACGAGAATGGCTATTTTGCTGTATGACAGTAGAAAAAAATTACAGATTTATCTAAAAAAGTAAGGAAAAACAATTTTTTTCATTTAATTTTTCGACTATCTTGGGAGGAGGGGGGGTTGTAACTCCATCAGCACCCTTTCTCTTCTTTGGTGTCAATGTGGACTAATATGGGAGTAATGCGAATGGGTAGTCCACTGTATGATTGAAAAAAAAAAAAATTTTTTTCCAAAAAAGAAAGAAAAAAAATTCGCCCTTTTTTCACATCACTTTCGAAAATTTCGGGGGTGGGGGGGGGGGGGGGGTGGCTGGGCTGATGGGGCTACAGCGCCCCCCCCCCCCTTGGGTACGCCCATGTCACTAAGGATGGTTTCTGCTAAGCAATCATGGTAGTGAGGGATATTAGAAAAAAAAAATTCATTTTGTCATACAAGAGGAAATATAAAAACATTTGTGAATGTGTGAGATTGTTTTGCACTATAAAAATCAAAATATAATTCAAATATTTGTTATTACAAGAACACATAAGAAAAATTATCCTAATATAACGGAAAAATATCAATAATTTCAACAAATTGTTGACGAAAAACTCAATTTTGTCAACCGTCAGCAGAAAAAAATAGAGGATTTTGTTAAAAGATGAGGAAAAAAAGCATGAATTTTGTCAAAGAATTGCCAAAAAAAAAAGCTGCAAATTTCGACAAAGAATCGCAAAAAAAAAAACAAAAAAAAAAACAAACAAACAAAAAAAAACACGAATTTTGCCAAAGGATTGTGAAAAAAACCCTGATTTTTGTCAGAGGACCATGAAAAAGGCAAGTTTTGTCAAAGGATCATGGGAAAAAACACGAAATTCACCAAAGGATGGCGACTTAGATGCCGAAAATTAATTGCCATGTGGCGACTGGCAACCATAAATCTGCACCTATAATTTACCTGCAATAATTTAATTAAAAAAATCATTTGAACAGTAATTTAAATTTTATAAAACATAATAAGTTTGAATATATATAATTATATCAGATGTTACCAGATTTATACATCAGTACTACCTGGTTCACCAAAATTCACTTGGGGATAAATGGGAAAAACTCTTTCTGTAGCTGTTTTCCTGGGAAAAATAATCAGATCCAAAACCAATTGTCTTATTTCATATCATTATTATAACTTTCAGACAGTTAAAATGATATATGAAAATTCATAACGATTACACTTTGACATATTTCAATTTTTAGACTCAAAATCCTCTTATTCGTAACTTTCATGAAAATCGTTAGAGTCAATATTGTATACTAATTAATAATATATGATCTAGTAAAGTCTCATATATATATATACACACACACATAAAAATATCTCATTTAATAGGATAAAATTTCAGTTTTTGGCAACTCTTATACACTTTATGTACCTTCTTCAATCTTTCGCTTGGAGAAAGTTCGATGATCATATTCCAAGCCAACTGGCATAGAGTTGGCAAAAAATTAATTTTATTTTTGTAACCATTGTCTATATATTGTAGCCAGCATCATTCTTCTTTGATGATAATTATGGCTATAGATTGAATAACAGAAAATTAGCTATTTTACCAGAGAAAAATGAGGGATGAATGCAATAAATTGTGTCATTTTGCATACTACTTGCAATATTTTTATGTTTCATTTCAATTTTTGGCGGTTCTTCTACAGATTTTATGCTTTCTGCAATGTCTTCCACCCATGTGAAGAGCAGGTATTACATGAAAACAATTTTTCCTGGATATGAAACCTTGATAATAGATCAATTTCTAGACATAAGAAACTCCATATCAACTATTTTCATCTTCTATGAAAATTATTAGCAGAGCAACAGTAAGGGTGGTGTGTCGGCACCAGCCAAATAGCCGCTTTTAGTTATCATTAGGATTGCCAGATTTTCTTCTTAAAAAAAAAAAAAAAAAAAAAACCCTAAAGATTTTTTGACATTTGACACTAATTTGTTTTTGTTTTATCAAACTACCATTATTTTCCATAACTATGTTGAATGTGCCAATGACGTCTTCTTAAAAAAAAATTTCTTAAAAACAAATCATTAATTAATTGTTAAAATTATTATTTTCCATCTATATAAATCAGGGTTGTCGGCTTTTAGCCAGGCCAAAAAAAGCCGGCAGGCTTTTTTTGGTTTTAACCGCTTAAAAAAAGCCGGCTTTTATTTTTAAAAGTTGGTTTACAGTTAATTCATTTTAAATTTGGATCAATTGATTTTTAATACACTTAAAAATATTTTCTACTAAAAAAATTATTAATTTTTGTCAAATAAATAAGTCTTTATAACTTCTGGAAGGCAACTGTGAAGGCAATTATGTGTGGAAAAAAAATTATAAATATTGAAAAGAATATAAGTTAGACTCCAAATTGATGTTTTGAAATTACATATATAGTTACACATATACTACACATTTTAAAGATTATATTTAATTAAACAATGACAAAATGTAGCACACCATGTCTGGAAGCATTCTTATGTGTCCATATGGAGAGATAAAGTTATAAATGTTAAAAGAGAAATTAGAAAGGATATAATATTTGAGGAGAGTTTGGTACATAAGTGTATAAAAAATGGAGCATTTAAACAAGAAAAAAAAAATAAATTCTCTAAATAAAATTTTGAAAAGCTTGTTGCTAAGCATATTCATGCATATGCTATTCATAATGTTTTTTGTAGTGAGAAATGGTGTTTTTATTATATGACTATGTACTTATAATTAGGGATTGACCGAATACCGAATAGTTGATTCGGTATTCGGTGGTTCGGCATGTAAACCGAATATTCGGCTCCGGCCGAATACTTTTAAGTATTCGGCCGAATAATTGCAGATAAGTATTTTTTTAGAATTAGAAGAATTCTCTTTTACTTAGCAGTAGAATAGACTAAACAATGAGTTTTAATATTATGTGCATGAGTTCAGAATTCAGCTTGCACTACAAAAAACAAGTGAAAGGCCATTTTTTATTTAAAACAAACTTTTTCCTTCCTAAAATAGTCTACATAGGGGTGAAATCAAAACAACTGCCAACTAGAGAAATAAAAAAGTAAGGAAGATGCACATCTTTCCCTTATCATTTAATTTTAATTACTTCTATATTAGTTTTTTTTAATTTAAATTTATTTAATATGTATTTTCTTTAATATACACATCAAATAAGTATATTAGAGTTCATATCTGTATATCTAAGGTTATTAAAGAAAATGCACACATCCAATAAGTATACCCCAATGCTTATCCTATAGCTTTTATAACTGTTATATCAAAATCGCTTAAATTTGTAATCTTCATCACCACAGCGTTAAAATATTAATCAAAATATAAATATCTATCAATAATTTGATAGAAAATAGTTAAATGTACAAATTGATATGATACCTTTTGTATTTTGAGAACATTCCTATTCAATATGTTTATAATTAGACAATCAATAAATCAGCTTAACAACATTGTTTCTTTTTATTTGAATGAACTTTTGTTTTTTTGGCAATCCTTATCCTTAATAATAGCCTGCATAGTTTCAATACTTTCATAGGTTATTTTTGGGTATTGACTAATGATAAAATAACAAAAAATAAGTGATGGGTTAATAAATTTGTTAGTGGAAAGAAGTCATTAAATTTTTTGTTAATTAGATTTAAGAATAAAAATGTAACTGAATTAAATTATTGAGAATTTCATTTCAATTAAAGTTTATTAAAAAAGCTAGTATATGCAAAAATGTGTATTAAAAATTTTCAAGTATTCGGTTGCCGAATACCGAATATTCGGTGTACACTTCGACCGAAGCTTCGGTATTCGGTATTCGGCAAAATTGCTGCTTCGGTCAATCCCTACTTATAATTTTAAATGTTTACTACAAATAAAATAATACAGTATAACTTCTTTAATCCGGAGTCATCGCGATTACGTCGATTCCGGATTACAGAAGTTTTGAAACTAGAATGCATTTAGATAAATATTAATACTAATATCTTTCATTAATATGGCAATACAAAAATGCAAAGAACTTGGTAATTTAAAATAATTGAAAAACTTTGAGAAAAATCAATTTAAAATGCTCTAAAATGTATATATTTTTGAAATAATCATGTATATTTTATGCAGTGTCGCCATCTGTTGTAAATTGCAAAAAACAATAACCGTATGATTTTTTAAAATTACGATTTATGATTTATAAATACCTACTCAATAAATAATACAAAACAGAAGAATAACAGAATAATCATGAAAATTATTGAAAAAAATATTCTATAACCAAAAAATGTTATAGTAAAAATTTAAATAAGACTTACAATTAATTTAAAAAATAACTTTTTGATCACATTAACATATTTAAAATAGTAATATATAAGGCTAATGTTATAAAAAATTAAATGTATAGACCTACAAATATCGAAGTAAGTCACAAATTAAATACTTAGAAGAAATAATAATAATAAAATCTGGTTTTACGATGTTTTGGTCGCATCTTATCTTTGGAAAAAGAAAAATTGTAAAATTACCATTAATTTTTATTTTATCATTTGTAAACCATTAAGATTTTTACAAATTAATAATAAAAAAAGGCACCTATATTATTTACATATTAATTTAGAAAATTCTTACAATTTTAAAATCGAAAAAAGTAGTAAATTAGGCAGTCTTTTCACTTTTCTTAATAATTTTCTGAAAATTTATTCACATATGTTCTATGGCGGCATCTATTATCTTTAATTGAAACTAAAAACGAATAAACATACCGAAATGTCCGGATTACAAAAGCTTCCGAATTAGAGATGTCCGGATTAAAGATGTTATACTGTACTTGTATATTAATAGGTCTTAAAATTAAGTAATAAAACATGTAATTAAATAACCATTGTCCTCTTTAATTTTATAAAGCAGTAAAAACTGGGGGGGGGGGGGGGTGTAAAGGTCAGTGTAAACCAGATAAAGCAGTTGGTATGGCCCTTTTAAAATTTAGCTGACATATTTGCTATTTGGACTACAAATCACCAGCAAAACCAGTTTTATTCCAGTATTAATGTCTTTATAATTGAGAAATTGGGTTACTTATTAAACTCTAAATCAATTAAATGTCTTTAAAACTAATTAAAAACACTTTTTTAAAAAGGAGTTTATAATTACAGTGCTTCATTGTATAAAAGTCAGTTATGGCCAAAAAAGGCCAATTTTGGCCAAAAAAAAAGCCGGTTAAAACCAATAAAAGTCACCGGCATGGCTTTTTTAAATTTTAGCCGGCTTTTTTGCAACCTTGATATAAATATCACAATAAATATTCTAATAACGCTGTTTAATTAATTTTTGCCGCAGAGTAAAAAAAAAAAAATGATTAAAAAGAAAATATAATAGCTTGGACTCTTATGATTTTTTTCCTGGCGTTAAAATACTGAATACTTACTAAGAATTGTAGGTTTCTAAAACTAGATATACTACTTATAAACTCCATTACTAAGGTTAATTACTTCATTATTAATGTCTTATGCTTTAATAATTGGTAATTACGGAAACTATAAAAATTGCAAATTAGCACTTTCATTAATTACTTTAGTAGCATACAATATAATTATATACATTCATATTTTGTAATAATTATGTAAACCTATATTAAATATTGCTGATATTATACATGTATTTAAATTATTAATAACCCAGGGGTGATTCTGAGTTTTAAAAAAATTCTGAAATTCACAGCAAATTTTCTGAAAGGTTACAACAGATGGGGGGGGGGGGGGGATTCTTCGTGATCCTCTGACGAAATTCATGCTTTCTCTGCAATCCTTTGACAAAAGCGCCGATTTTTCTTCAAACAATTGACGAAATTGATATTTTTCGCCGACTATTTGTCGAAATTCGCGATAGATTTTTGTCCAAATTTTCAGATTTATGACTGATTTTTTTAAATGACTGCCTCAATTTTTCGGAACAGAATCATTGTCATAACCAGATTTCATATTAAATTGTTAACATTATTTAAAATTAATAATTATTAAACAATTAACATTTTAATTAGGAGCATAGGCTACAATTTTATGCTTTAATTAATAAAATTATAACTAATAATTTAGTATTCATTCTGGAAAGAAAAAGGACACTACATGTTAGTTTAGTTTTAGGGCATTATTTCAAGAGGAAATGTATATAAATAATATGCTTAGTAATGATATAAAGAAAACAAGTATATAATTTTTAAGTATGATAACTAAAGTGACAATCTTTAATGATTTTATGTTTTACAAATTGAAAATTACAATTAAATTACAACATGATTAAATAATCTCCTGCTTTTGTAGGCAAAAAGGGCAGGGTTCTTGCTGCATCCTTAAAAAATGGCCTAGGAAGAACACTAAATAAATACAGAAATAATTAAAACTGCAAATAAGTAATTTCCTTAGTTAGTAGAACAAATAACAAAACAAACAAATATCATGACAGCTCTTTTTGCACTTGTACTTAGAAAAATTATTCTTAATCAAATAATCTAAACTTATACATATATATTATATACAAAATACATATATACAAAAATCGATTATTTTAGATTAGTGAAATTTTAACCACTCATATAACATAACCGAAATAGTGTAGTTATTTGGTCTTGATAAGGCCTTTGTAGGCTTGCTGTTGCAGCTTCCCTTGTCACTGTACCTCCTACTCTATCAAAAGATACTTTGCCGTCAGCTATTTATAAACAGAAAAATGTCATTCTGCTTCAATTCCAAAATCATTCTTGTAATAGCAAAGATCTGTGAATTTTTTTAATTAATTAATTAATTATTATTATTTTTTTTTTTGTATTGGGCTGCACTGCAAAAGTTTCTTCACTTCATAGAATTTTAATTTTAAAAACTGAATAAGTTTTTTCTGAATTGTATATACAGCTATGGTATTATGTTCAAGACATTCTGAGGTGACAAAACTACAATACTTAATTTCATTTTCTTTTTTAAAATATACTACAAATGGATGTATAGTGATTTGATTTGTTCCATTGGTATGACTGTACTTTGTTTTATAAGATAAAACTATAATTTTATGAAAAGTCGCAAATTACAGCCATTTCAGAAGTAAATAAATTTTCCTTAGTACATAACATTTAAAAGCTTTTATCTGCTTAACCCTCAGACTGTCTTAGAAAAGGGCAAAATTGTAATGTTGTTTTCTCTGCATTTTGTTTTAAATGCTAAAAAAAAAAATGATTCTTTGAACATTTTATAAAAAAACTTAATAACGAATATGAATACAATCCTTGGAAGTATTAATCATTGTTCAATGTATTAAAAATACATTAAATCAATAGAATTATATTACTTTAAATACTGCTTGTATTGCGGTGAAACCTGGAGCTTAGTGAACGTATTAACACGGGCTTGTCAGTGAGGGGGTTAATAATGAAATCATGGCGAAGAATCTCGAGTTTTTCACAGAAAATATATTATTAATAAATTCTTGCACAGGGTTCTGAACTGTTACTAAGCTGCACCAATCAACTTAAATCCATTGGCCAAAAGTTTGTGTTTCAAATTTTCTTGCAATCAATCTTCCCAGATTTTTCTAATGTCATAAACATCAGGAGAAGAGACACAGTTTGAAAAATAGCAGTCAATACACAGTCTTTGATGTTTGGCATAGGTCGACTCACTCCAACTTTTCATTTCTTATTGTTTATGTTTTAATATATTTAAAAAATGGAAATATTTATTTAAAATGTGAAAAATGTTAGTTTGTGGCATATATATAATTTTTTTCACACTTTGTCATCAGTTGAAAATAAAGATATTGAAATGTAAGTTAAAAATTTTACTTTACATATGAACTTGAACTTTATGTATCTTCTGATCCCATAGAGATCCCACCATAAAACTTGGGGAAATGTACAAGGGCAATATGAAGCCAATTTGAGAATTTTTTGAAAATTTTAAAAATGTCACTTTTTGAGAAATTTAAAATTTAAATTTGAATTTAAAAAAAAATTAATTTTAATAAAGTTGACCATGTTGCATATCAAATTAAAGGTCATAAAAAGAGCTTTAAAATGATATATAAACCAAGTTTATATCACATTTAGTTTTTGAGAAAACGGCAATTGAGTAATTCAAGATGTAGCAAATGTTAATGAAAATTGCTTTAATCTTTAATTAATTGTTAATAAAATTAAAATGGAATACATTAAAAAAATAATTTTAGTGTTTTCTTTCATAACTATGTGAAGACACGTGATAAACCAAGTTTCATCAAAATCTGAGTGGTCAAGGGAGATTTTGGTCTGAAATTGTGTTGATTTAACATGGAATGACTCATGATTTAAATTTTGCAATTAATCTTAATTATTTTTGTCAAAATATTTTAATTTATTCATTCATTCAAAGAGAGTTATATCTGTCATTGCAATGTTAATATATTGGTTATATGTATAATTCACTAATGTTATAAGATTGGCAGAAAAAAAAAAGAGTAAGAGAGATAAAAAAAATTTGGTGATCGATGTAATATAACTGGAAAAAGTATTAAAATATCAAAAAGTTTACTGAAAAGTTAATTTAACATCAGTAAACATTAACATTTTTATAACTACAGCATTCGAGATCGATGGGAGAAAAAAAAGAAGAAAATTTAAATACACAATTTTCCTTTCCCATTTAAACTGAGCAAACATTAGATTAGCACTGTTTAAAGTATTTTAATAATTTTAATGAAATGATAATCATGCATTTACATAGACATCTTTAAATTAATCTATTAAAAAAAATAATAAAATAAATAAATAAATGGGCTTAAAATGCTGTGAAAATCACACAGATGCTACAATTTGAAAAGGTGATTTATGCCCTATACTCAGGGATGAAAGTGCACTAAAGCCATTTTGGAGCAGCAAAAATCTGATTTTGGACAGTAATATCCATTTTTGAAGCAGCAAAAATCTGATTTTGGAGCAATAAAATCCATTTTTGGAGCAGCAAAAATCTAATTTTGGAGCAATAAAACCTGTTTTTGGAGCAGATTGAAATTCTAATGCTAATAAACTCCTAAAAATTAAAATGATTGATCTTGAAAATATTTTGACATTTGAAAGAATAATTACTCAGATAAAATTTCTCCACACATTTTGCTAACTCTGGACATTGTAAACGACATTTGGATACAGATTGCAATAATGAAAAATTAGCAGCAGGAACAAAACAAATCTGTTTATTTAGCTTTAAAAAATATTATTTTAGAGCAGTAATTTTAACTAATCACAGAAAAGCATATGAATACCAGGACTCCCACTTAACTTTTGTACTAAAAAATGGTAAAAGGGGACCATTTTTTCAAAAAAGGGACAAAAAAATACCATATATTTTGTATAAAAAGAAACCTTTAGGGACCCATTTCAGCAAAATTAAGCAAAAAATCTCTGCGACCATTTCATGAAATTAGCGTACGTGTTTTAAGATCTTTTGACAAAATTCCTGAAATTTCAGTGTTTTTCGCGATCTTTTATCAAAATTCGCGCAATTTCATGATCTCTTACCAAAATTCGAGTGCTTTTTATGACCTTTTACTGAAATTCACTAATTTTTTCGATCCTATGACAAAATTTACGTTTTTTTTCTCAACTAAATTCGTATACTTTTTGGGATGTTTTGGCAAAATTCGTGTGTTTTTCTCGATCCTCTGACAAAATTTGCGTGTTTCTAACAATCTTTCGACAAAATTTGCGTTTTTTCACAATCTTCTGACAAAATTTGCTCTTTTTTGTGATCTTTTGAAGAAATTTACGTTTTGTTTTTTCCATCCTTTGACTGCGTTTTGTTCGTTTTTTCACGAAACTAGCAATAATTTAACAAAATTCATGTTTTTTTCGCGATCTTTTGATGGAAGTCTTGTATCTTTCGAAAACTTTGCATGTTTTTTTAACGAAATATGTGGGTATTTTCGTGATCGTTTGACAAAATTTGCATTTTGTTTTGCAATCTTTTGACAAAATTTGCATTTTTTCAGGATCTTTTGACCACGTTTTGTTTGTTTTTCGACAAAATTAGCGATTTCTTGACAAAATTCACATTTTCTCACAATCCTTTGACAAACATGGCGTGTTTCTCGCAATCTTTTAATAAAATCAGCATGTTTTTGCAATTTTATTGACAAAATTCATGCATTTTTTTGCAATTTTCTGACTGCGTTTTTTTCGTTTTTTGATGGAATTAGCAGTCCAGAAAAAGTTAAAAATGAAAATTTTCTTTGTTTCTCGGATCAATGAAATCAATTTCATTTTGGTACTAAGTACATTTTGCTGCAAATTTAAGGAAAAACATTATTTCTGCACAGCACTTGAAACCCTGTATACTAATATTTGAGTTTTACTTGTTGATACATCCATCCACAAAGTGCAGTTTTTTTAAAATACAAGTTCAAAGTGCATACCTCGGCTGATGGCTTTTCTTTTGAAATACAAATCAAAAATGTAACGAGATTTCTGATGGTGAATTCTAAATATCGGCCATAATGATTCAACTCTTCTTTTTCCATCATGAGGTTCAGTTTCCGCTAGAATTTAAAAATAATAATTAATCTAAAGGTAAAAATTTGGTACCACTTAGTTATCCCGTCGACCAATTTCGACAAATTATATAAATCGCCAAACCACTCGCCAAATTATGCAAATTGACATAATTTTTATTTTAAATAAGGAAAGAACATATAAATTAGTATAACATTAAAAATACAAATAAAACGTCGAAATAAAAATCACTTGATGACGTAAACACGTGTAACTTGCTTAAAGCCAAGTGAATGTGACATTTACGATCAACCATTATTGACATTTAATCTTATAGTTTGGAGACAGATTTTTGATCGACGGGATAACTAAGTAGTACCAAAATTTAAATAATAATAACACATCAAATATGTACACCATGCGCATTAAAAATGCGAAATTACAAAAATGAATGCTTCTATACCTTCTCGCATTTTTGCTTCCAATTCATCAATTGTTGGTTCAATAAGTTCCCATCCTTCAGGGGGGCGTTTTCTACTTCGTCTAACTTTAGGCATGTCTAAATATTAATCAATACAAATTAAATTCAATAATGGCGAATACCTTTGTAAACGCTGTAACAAGATCAACTTAACACAAATCTTTCTAAACATATGACATAAACAACAACAATAAAAAAATGCTGCTAATCACAGTCAGCGTGCTAATGTGATTGGTTATTTTGGATCATGTGATTTATCAATAATCAGTTACAGTTAACCGAAAACTACTTCTTTAATTTTCTGTCGGTTGTCATTGCCGAAAAAGCATCGAAATCAAAAATTATAAATGTTTTTGGTGGCTGTTTTATGGAAGTTTTTGCTTTTGCTTGTTTTAATTTAATGTTTAAATCGGTGCTATTAATTTTTTAATAAAAAGAAATTCATATTATTTTATCTATGAATTTTACCACTAGATAGCGCTAGTATTTTTCTTTGTTTTTGAGTACATTAGAAAAAGAATTATTTTACCGACATGTATTCAAAATAAACAAATTTTGATCTAATGTGTCACGTCGGTGGTGATTTAATTTAGTAATCATCTATAGAAAAGTTAAAAAATTAAAAAATGGGCATCCTTGAAAGAATTAGTGAGATAGAAAAGGAAATATCTAGGACACAAAAAAATAAAGGTAATATTTCACCACTGTATACTATCGCATTCATATGTTGTGAAGCATGACATTCATAAGCTAGAAAAAATAAGATAGAAAAATTAGTAAATAGTTGTAAGCACCGCAATCATTCTTACGAAGTTTTGCATTTTCTTCTCTAAAGCTGCCATATGAAAACATGTTTTAAAATTAAACAACACGCATAAAAATAACTTAAAAAATCCACTCGTACTATTCAAACTTTCAAAACACTTATATTAGTTTTCTCTTAAAGCATTAAATTTTCAAATTTGTCATTACCTTTTTTTGTTTTATTTATTGTCCTGTTTTCAAATAGTTATTCGTCACTTTATACTTTATGTAAATGAAATTGTCCAAGACAAAACTTATTGCAGTATAATCTGACAAAATTTTACCATCCAAACCTTTATACTGTTAGATTTCTGAAAAAAAGGAGTTATATTACATATACCTAAAATAAGATATTGTTTGATTATTGGAACTGAATTTTAGGGAATAGTTGAAAATATTCTTTTTATCTTCTAAATATAGCTAAATATAGTCAAATGAAAATTTTGTTTGACTCTGACTTTTCTGATGGAAAGATTCCATGAAGCTTATTCAATTTTTTTTCTCTGTCCCTGAGCAGCGTTGAGCTTTCATTTTTCCCGTCTTGATGTGGGCGAGGTCGGGTGGCTGCCCGGGGCAATAAAAACAAACGGGACAAGGAGTAAGGGCCGAAACTAAGGGGGGAGAGCAGAGGGGACATGTGCTCTGGGCGATACGCGAAGGGGACGCCAGATGAAAATTTGGTTTGCTGTTTTAAACAATATATATATGTGCGTGTGAAATTTGTGTACAAAAATAGTTTTTAGCCGCAAAAATCAAAAAGAAAAGCTGAGTAAAGTGCATTAAAATTGTCAAATAGATAAAAAGATTCGCCTGCAATATTCAAGACAGCAAATGAATAACCCCATTTTTATCTTTATAATTACTTTTTAACATGCATATCGCCGTATCTGACCTTAGAGGGGCAAGGTCAGGTGACTGATGCGACAATAAAAATAAAGCGGTCGAAAATTCACAAAATGAAAGTAAGAACTTAATAATTTTGTTGTTGTTTTGAGTCACACATAAATTTGAAAATTAGCATTAGGTTGAGGAAAGTATGTAGGCATATCAATCTATAAATAAGAAGAGTGATAATAAGTAAATAATATGTTCATATAAGTGATAATTCCACAAAACTGGTGTAGATAATTCAGGAAAATATTTTACAATGCTGGAATTCATTTTTATGCCTACAGTAAATCCTGGTTTTTTAGTTCCTAAAACAATGTGATTCATATCACTATGACACTAATGACCAGGAGCCCGGAGCCGGAGCGCTCCGGAGCTGTGTTTTCCCTGGAGCTGGAGCCGGAGCTGGAGCTCTAAATTTTCCCCAGCTCCAGGGCTCCTTTAGTTTTTAATATTCTTTTAAATCTTTTTTTTTCAGTCTTTTAAATTTCTGAGCTTAAAATATTTTAATTACATCATTATTCAGTATTTTAATTACATCATTTTTTAGGTTTTTATTATTATTACTAGCCGCCCTTGGCGACCAGTTTGGTCTCCCTTAAACATATGCTAAACATTGTATCACGTTACTTTTATGCATAATTTAATTTACTTGCTCAATTCTTTGCCAAATCCGAAGTTTCTGATACAGAATTTTGAACTCGACATTTTTATGTTAGCCAGGCGCAGGTGATAAGTCGCCAAATACTGTTCCCATTGTATTTTTTCATATTTCATTTAAAATATAGTAGGGTGAACTTCCAGTAATTGACCAAAAACACATTTATGTGTTAAAAACAAGAATCAATGTGTTGATAAAGTATTTTTGAATGCTGAATAAAAATGTCTAACATCCAATGAATTGCATAGGAAAAAATTACTTTTGCTATCTATATTCTGATTGAATGTAAAAAATTAAAGAAAATGCACCTTCTAACAATATCAAAAATGAATACATTCTGTAATAGTAGTGTTGTTTTGTGAGTTGTTTTATTAATCTTGCAGCATCAAGTTTAATTTAGTTCCATTGGTTCATCAAATGAGGTGTGTAGTTCATTTTTGTTTGTTTTAAGTTAATCATTATGCATTTAATATTAAATTCATAAATTAAATGGCGTTAAGGGGGGTGGTCAACTACTAGATGCGTGAATGTTGAAAGCATTCAGTAGTTGACCAAAGTGGTCAACTACTGACTTTTTGCTTGTTTGCATCCATTCCTTTTGATACTTAAAAAAATACATAGATTTCTATTATGAAAGCAATATTCACCAATTTTTTATTTAAAAAATGAGTTCTTTCAGTAGTTGACCAGGGTGGTTAATAACTAAATATGCTTGGTCAATTACTGATCAAGCAAGCACACATTTGTTATGTTAAGAGGGTCATAACACATTTATATAATAATAATGCAAGAAAAGTGTAATTAAAATGTAAAGATAACAAAATTAGTATAGTGAGGCTCTAAATATCATTAGGGTTTGTCGCACAAATCTTATAAAAAAAAGTTTTACCACCATCAGCTCCAAACATAGTTTGTGATAGATTTCTATTACAATTGTTGTGAAAGTATGCTGTTAAAATTGCTATATAAAATGTTTTTTATGCTAATTTTATCCATGACAAGGTTTAACCCTACTTAACTGCAGCTGTATAATAATAAAACATAATAACAATACAGAATTTACATTAACATTACAGTAAGTTTTGAAGGACAAAAGTAGAGTGTTGATTGCCAAGTGCTTCAGAAATGTATGCATAACTGTAGCACAAATAGGACTACAACTAAAAAAAAAAAAACTTTTCATTAAACGAAAATGGCATTTAGAATATTTAAACATAATTTAAAATTAATTATGACAGATTTTGTCATCCCACAAAAATATAAAGCAATAGGGAAAATCGTAAATTTATTTTATGCATATATCAATTTTATAAATAGAGATTAATGATTATGTATCTCGGGCCACAAGTAAAAGATTACTGGGCCATATGTGGCCTGCAGGTTGAGCATGGCTGCTTTAAAGCATGACTAAATTATTGGGAAAGTAAAGAAGAGAAACAGAAGAAAGAAGACAGGAAGTAAGGCAAGTTAAAAAATTAAAGAAAACAAAACAAAAAAAAAGGTGAAAAAGCAGCAATAAAGACTTCTACATATAAGCAAAGTCTGATAAATGATTGGGTGTGAAAGGCATGTGAAGAAATCTGGATGGAAGAAGATATGATAGGAATTAAAGAAATCTGGTATGAGCCCTATCATACTAAAATGTGCGTCTACGAGACACAGGCAACAATTTGCATTGGATGACAGAGTGACAAAGAAGTTGACTTCATGTGTGTCAGTTGTTTTGGTGAAACAGATGAGGATTAAGTTTCATTTTTGTGTTAACTTTAATAATTAATGGATTTCTTTTATAAATAAATTTCGAAGTAATAACTATTCTTTTCTTGTCTATATTTACATATAAATATCATGTTTTACCACTAATTTCAATCTTACAAAACATTGTGGAAATTCACTAATATGTTTTCTGTTCAGAAACAGTTTTAATTTTTTTTACAAAAAATCTCTTGACTAGTTTTTAAAAAGCAGATCATGATGTGCTCTAGAATGTACATCTATGTTTTCCATACAGAGTGACTGACTAGCCAAGTTCAGTGATAAATTTCCTTTACTTCTAGGTTTTCCATGCCAATAAAAACAATTGGTACTTTTCGGTTAGCCAGGTGGCAATAATTTTTCAGGTGTCGAGATTGTGTGATGTTACATACCAAAAACCTTAATAATTGCCAAGGAGAGTAAAAGAGGATAAGCAAAAATCAAATATCTTTCAGCATTGCAGTAAACATTTAATTTTTTGAATGAAGGTTGAAATAATTGGCGCATTAGCATACATTTCGGCATGGTGTCCGTATAACAGAAAAGTACCATTTAAAATTTATGACTCTCAATTACTGCTTAAAAAAGAAAAGTTATAAATAATACCATTAACCATCACATTTAATTTCAACAGCAAAGCTTTGTTTTAAGTTACCACGCGAAAAATTGTTTCTGACAGTTGCATGAAATGGACTATTATAATACTGATGACATGATATTTATAATATTTACCATAAACCATGACACTTAATTTTAACATGAAAGCTTTGTTTTAAGTTACCACGTGAAAAATTGTTTATGACAGTCGCATGAAATGGACTATTATAATACTGATGACATGATATTTACAATATTTGGCGATCTATCACCTGCTCCCGGCTAACATTAAATTACCAAATTAGATGCTTGGCATACAAAAAGTGAAGCGGTCAACCCGGAACTATTGATGACAGTCACATGACTTAGGCTTTTATTATATAGATTATTATTAGAGAAGGAAAACTTCTCAAAACATGGTAACACTACTTTACTTCTACTTTCTACTTGAACTAAGTGACAACACTATTTGAAAACAAATATGGCTGCCTGTTGTTTACATGTGTAGTTGTACAATTTTGTCTGTTTGAAAAGTGTGAAAAAGATTTTTGTGTTTAAAATTCCACCAAACTTTCTATTTTAAAAGCAAAAGCTAAAAGATGTCATATTTTCTGAACAAGCATTTCAAGTTTGATGAGAAGAAAAATGTATTGTGTCAGATTTTTAATGATGGTAGAAAGTATTTGTGAGCAAAAAATTAAACGTGTAAATTAAAATCTGGAACTCAAAAGCGCGAAGTTGGAGCCGGAGCCGGAGCCACGGTATTTTCTCTGGGAGCAGAGCTGGAGCTGGAGCATCAAAAATTGTTCAGCTCCGGGTCACTGCTAATGACTAAGGTAGAAATGAGAATAAAAGAAATACTTGATGTGTGCTAGAAAATGCCCCGTCTCGAATGGGTTAAAGTGCCTCAATTGCAATAATTTGTAATGCTACAACAACAGTAAATCTAGAAAAATGAAATCTGTCTATAATGGAATTTTGTTTTAAATGAAAAAAAAAAATTGCATGGTTCCAATAGAAAGAATACTAACAGTTGTATCTGCTAAGACGGGAACCTATATAAAGCGGAATTTTTTCCGCTTCCTTTCGATTTTTTTCACAGGTTTTAATGAATAAATATTTGACAAAGCTAGTTATATATTTCAATATTACGTATTTTACTGTTACACATTTTAAATTTTAAAACAAGTCCGCTAATAGAAACTTTCGTAACTTTCTCTTAGTAAATTTACTTTGTAGAGGAAGGGGGGAGGGCGCCAAAATCCATGTTTGCCCCGGGTGAAAATACAGCTAGTTTCGGCCCTGGAGGGAGTGCACAAAGTAAAATGCTTTAGTAAAAACCTTTAAAAGAAAAAAATGAGTATAGAATTTCCAGTGGTACAGTAAAAAATCTCTCACAAGGCGCCATGGCTAATAAATCGCCTCTGCCTTTATCCCCCAAATGATTTTTTCACTTCTTTTTGATTCCTTGCCCTTGAACTTCCTCAGTCAGTGGATAAAAGAAAAGACGAATTTCGACAAAAGATCGTGGAAAAATATCGCGAATTTCGTCCAAAAATCTCTGAAAGAAATACCGAATATCATTTTCGTCAATCGGCCCTAGAAAAATTCACGAAATTTGGCAAAGGATCGCGTAAAGAAAATCGCGAATTCCATGAAACGATCGGTGGAAAAAAATGCAAATTTCGGTAATTCGTTGTCGAAAAAATCACGAATCTCCCTCCTCAAAGAACCGTGGAAAAATAATCTTTAATTTTATCAAAGGTTGCAGAAAACAATGGCGATTTTCGTCATTCGGTCACGGAAAAATCATCGCAAATTTCGTCAAAAGAATGCACAAAATATTATGAATTTCGTCTAACGACCAAGAGAAAAAAATTGCAAATTTCGTCAAATGGTCACGTACAAAAAGACGACAGGGGTGATTCTGAGTAAAATAAAAATTCTGAAATTCACAGCAAATTTTCTGAAAGGAGAGGGGGAAATCTCCTGGCCCCAATTATGCGTTTTGTCAGAGGTCCTTTGGCGAAATTCGCGATTTTCCGCAATCTTTTGATGAAATTTGCGTTTTTTTGTGATCCCTTGGTGAAATGTGGGTTTTTTTCGCAATCCCTAGACGAAGTTTGCGTTTTTTCGCGATTCCTTGAAGAAATTCTCCTTTTTTACGCGATTCTTTGGCGAATTTCATTTTTTTCTGCTATCCTTTGAAGAAATTGGCGATTGTTTTCTGTGAATGATTGTCGAAATTGATTTTTTCGGCGACCATTTGCCGAAATTCGTGATATTTTTTATGCCCGAATTTTACGATGACCGATTTAAAAATTTTTTCGGAACCGAATTCCTTAAATTTTCGGAAAATTCAGAACAGAATCACCCCTGAAAAGAAGCGAATTTGGTTAAATAATCGCGTAAAAAATCTAAAATTTAAACAAAAAATCATAAATTTCGTAAGTCGGCTTTGAAAAGCAAATCACGAATTTCGGCAAACTATCGTGGAATAGAATCGTGAATTTCGTCAAATGATATCTGAAAAAACAGCGAATACCATCAATCGGTCGAGGAAAAAATATATCGTGAATTTCGATAAGGGGTGGCGGAAAAAAATTCTCCAGTTTGTCACAGAAAAATTCGCGCATTTTGGCAAAAGATCGTGGAAGAAAAAACGCAAAATTTGGCAAAGGATCACAGGAAAAAATTGTGAATTCCGCAAAACGACACCCCCCCCCCCCCCAAAAAAAAAAATCAGGAAATTTGCAATAGGTCAAGGGAAAAATTGCGAAATCTCCTTCAACGGTCGTAGCAAAAGATACCGAAAAGAAATAACTATTTTCGTCAATCGATTGGGAAAAAAATTGCGAATTTTGTAATTCGTCGCGGAAACAATAGCGAATCTCCTTAAACAACGTAAAAAATATATTAAATTTTACCAAAAGTCACGGAAACAAAAGGTGATTTTCGTCATCCGGTCGCGGAAAAATCATCGCAAATTTCGTCAAAAGAATGGACAAAAAATTGCGAATTTCGTCTAACGATCCCAAGAAAAAAATTGCAAATTTCGTCAAATGTCGCTGACAAAAAACGCAAATTTGGTCCAAAAAATTGAGAATTTAACCAAATGATCACGTAAAAAATCACGAATTTTATAAATCGATCATGAAAAGAAAATCCCGAATTTTGACAAACGATCTGGAAAAGAATCGGAAATTTCGTCAAAAGATCTCTGAAACAAATAGTAACTACCATCAATCGGTCCGGGAAAATATGTATCGCAAATTTGAACAAGTGGTGGAAAAAAATGAGTTTCATCAATCTGTCGTGGAAAAATTTGCGAAATTTGGCAAATGATCGCGGAAAAAATCACAATCTCCTTCAACGATTGTATAAAAAGATCTCGGAAAGAAATAGGTATTTTCGTCAATCGATTGGGGAGGGGAGTGGGCGAAATCGCGAATTTTGGAATTCGTCACGGAAAAAGTCGCGAAACTCTTCAACAACCGTTGAAAAAGTGCGTTTGGGAAGATGACTTTACAGGCGCTTTGAAAAAAAAAGATCGAATATTTTCAGTAAAACTAGACGCTAAAATCCGAAAAATATTGCCTGTTTTCTTGAAATAGCCGCTTTTTAATGGTTTTTGGCATAAAATAGTCGCCATAGCCACCGGATGCTGAAAATAGTCGGTTTTAGTAGCATTTAAGTACCAAGTGACAGCCCTGCAATTGTATGTTAAGGAAAATCAGAATTTTTTGAGAAATTATGTCGAGCCGAACCGGGCCTGATTTAATTGATTTTTTCACGTGCCAGGCTTATTTTCACTGATTTTTTTACGAGCCGGGCCTGATTGTAAACTGTGAAAATATAAACAGGCTGGGCTCAGGTGGAACTTTTAAATTTTTTCGTCTGGCTGGGCCCGGCCCTGGGTTGGATTGTGCAGCCTCTAGTGTACCCCCCAGGGGCGTGCAAAGAGGGACTAAAGGAGCGGTCGTCCCGGGCGCAAAATTTATGCTGCGAACCACGGTTTCGTTTATTCATTCATTTTTTGGGCGCCGATCATTTTTCGGGGAATTTCTTTTTCTCTCTTGATAATTTTTTCCCTGTCGCAAAACATCATGCACTCCCTAACAAATAAGTGCAATTTTCTTTTATGTTATTTAGTTGTTCTGAATTCCTAAATTAAAATTAAACCTTTTAAAGTTCCAAAATAAACGCGGAATGTCTATTCCATGGAATTTATTTGTTTCTGCACTTTATCAATTTAATTACACCCTTCACAAAGAGAAAGATTTTTTTGTGTGTGTGTGCGTGGGGGGGAGGGGGCGCAAAATTGAAAATTTGTTCTGGGCGCTGTTTTTAATTCGAACGGCCTCGGTTCCCCCCCAAAAACTCTGGTCACGCTACGCCTATGTGTACAGGGTTGTTAACACTAGCATTATGGCGTTTTTCGTATACCTATAACTACGATCACCGGTCATTTTGACCGCTACTCTCAAATAAATGGAAAAGCGTACTTTTTGCAAGTATTATGTAAGTTAAATCTTGTAAATATACGACATGCTTTTTTAATAAGTAAACTGTATAGTTAATAAGATAAAAAAATGTAAACAAATGCTAATTTAGCATAACAAAGAGTTAAAAAAATAAAAGCATTCAAGATTTTAAAAATTTGTTATAGTTTAACAAATTTAAATACAAATTGATTTTATTTAAAATTAAATAAACTTATTACTTACATTATTCAGTTTCGCAGCATACACAGATTACTGATTTCTTAATTTTACTTGTACAGGTTCCACAAACATATTTTCTACAGATTTCACAAATATTCTGAGTTTTGTTGCCTTTACAAGTATTTATTTGGCATTGTTTACGTTTACGGGATGGAGTGTGACAAGCATCAATTCTCAACTGGTTAGAAGAAGAAAGCGTTGGTTTTTTTGATGAAACGTACATCTTTCTGAGCTCCTCAGCTGTATCTAAAATGAAATCACGGCGGCTGTAGTTGTTATATCCAGTCGTCTCTCTATAAATAATCCATGCATTTATAGCTGCAAAATCAAGAATGTTAAAAAAAACTTGAACTGGCCAACGTCTGGATGAGGACTTCACAGAATATTTTCTGGCCATCTGGTCCAAAACATCAACTCCATATTTGGTCGCATTGTAAAAAATTACAACTTCAGGTTTTTGTTTTTCATTAGATGAAATTTCCAATGTTGGGTGTAAACTACTCAGGAGCAAGACGTTTTTGTTCTTCTTTCCCTGATAAGACATAAGCGTTATATTTTCATGCTTAGCAATCTTACTAGAATACAGCACATCTCTTGTTTTCTTGAAAGAATTAGGTACTTCTCTTTTTGAACGATTTATTGTACCAACACAGCTTATTCCTGCGTCTCTCATTTGTTTTACTAAATTGAGTGATGTAAAGAAATTGTCCGTTGTCAGGTTTCTTCCAGTGTTGTAGTAAGGTTCAATCAAGCGGAAAGCTGCATGTTCGCCAACCGTTCTACCATAGGGCCTGGTTTCATCCTTACCAAAATACGGAAATCCATTCAGCAAATACTTTGAATGCACATCAGTAGCAAGCCAAAACTTAATGCCAAATTTGTCCGGCTTTTTAGGCATATACTGAATAAATCGACATCTTGTCTTCATGGGAAACAATTGTTCATCCACTACAATATTTTTCCCAGGTTTATAATTCATCAAGCAATTTTCGATAAATGTATTCCAAATATATGAAATAAGGGCAAATGGATCAGTTTGCAACCTTTGGGATCTAGTTGACTTCATGTCGAAGCGCAAATACTTCATAATTTCCAAGAACCTATCCCTGGACATTGTCTCAGCGAAGAATTTCGGACCCCAGGATTTTGACCACAAACTTAAAATAGAAAGACCTTTTGCAGCCAAAGCTCCTCGAGCATACAGCAGTGATATGAAAGCGTCTAACTCATTGAGTGACAAAGACCAATTTGGATTTTGTGATTTTTTACGAGCCTCTTCTTCAGTGCACTGTTGAATATGACGCAATATATTTTCGTTGATAAACAATCTCCATGCACTACTTGCACTGCCATCAACTATTTTTCTTTTTGCATGCGACGTTGGCCCAGACACTTCTCGTAAGACATTCTGATGGGGACGTCTCCCTGTAACATTTGTCAAAATATTTCCTATTTTCCAAATTGAACCATCATTTGCTGTTTCTTCATCTTTTTTGTTTTCCTCGCATTGGGTGCGTCTAAGCTGTTTTCTAGTTCTGTTTGGTGGGTTTTGACTACTTTCTTGATCTTGACTGTTACCACTGATTTCATTTCTAGAATCTGTACTAGCAGCAGGCAAAGGAATATTTTCTGGATCTAAATTATCATTTTCATTTGGTGTTTCGTGAAAAGACTCTTCATCAGATGAATCATATTCACTTGTTCCTGAAGGAACAATCCAGTCTTCGTCAGATAACCTGGATATAGTTTCGATATTAAATTTTTCACCATGTTCAATATCTGAACCAGAATTATCATCGGAAATATTTTCAAAAATTTTTAGCGCATCTTCTTTTGTTAGATATTTTCTACCAACACTTCTACGCGCCATAACAAGAAGCAAATAAAATAAGGATGTCTGAACACTGACATTCACTGAAACGAAATGCAGCTCAATATATTTGTATCCATTGAAAAATAATATTTCTTACACAAAAGAAATGCGCAGTCAGAAGGCACGCTGCCATTCTTAACAGTTGTCAAACAGGTGTTTTTCCTTTCCCTCCCCTTTTCCTGCTTCCCACCTAACAAACAATGCTTTAAAATACACAAAGCAATATTCCCCTCACCACAGATGCACCTGCTTATCTATTAGAATAGCGGAGACAGATATGAATGTGAAGAAAATAACTTGACATGTGTAATTTTCTAGATGCGGTCAAAATGACCGGTAGCCGTAATTCTAGGTATACATACTAATATTTTTTTAAATAATTATTTAAATTGAACAAAAAAGATTTTATGTAATATTCTAGCGTTTTTAGGAAAAGTAAAAAAATATTCAGACTATAAACAGGAAATTTAAAAAGTTATGATACGTTAAATTGGATTTACGGTCAAAATGACCGCTGCCGTAATTCTAGTGTTAAAAGCCCGGGTTTTTTCAGAAAAAACCCAACCCACTGGGTTTTTTCGGGTTTTTGGGGTTTTTTCAGGACTTTTTGGGTTTTTTCAGGATTTTTGGGGTTTTTTCAGGTTTTTTAGTGTTATAGGAGGTGGTTCAGAATGCTTGAAAAAAAAAAGTACTTACTACTAAATTTATAGTAGCTAATTGATTACAAATATACATAATCAATGGCAATAATCAAAATTATGCTTTGCTTTTAGATAAATCGATTATTAGTAATAATTTTAACAATAAAACTATCATTAAAGTACTGTACTAAAACTAGTGCTGAATCAGAACTTTTAAACTAATATTTTGTTAAAGATAAAGTATTATTTATTTTAATTGAAGTGATTGCCTATATATAATAAATATTTTCTCTAGAAAAAGTTAATTTTTGTTCAAAATTGAATTTTGAAACACATTGATTACTGATAGATTGCAAGATTGTTTTTTTCTTTTGAATTGTTTGCCTTCCAAAATGTGTTGCTATACTCTTTCTTAGGCATAGTAACATTCCCTTAGCCTGGGGTAAATAGGAATTTTCCATTTTCTCTTTTCAAAGCATTCTTCTCCCACTTACTGAAAAACTGAAAGGACAATAATGAAGAATTTTCAAGAACATAACAATATAAACTTCCCTCCCTCCCCTTTGAGTTGTACTTGTCTCTCCTTCTTATACTTCAGGACAATGAGGAGGAATTTCCAAGAACAGAGCAGTATCATACATCTCCAACTCCCCTTCCATAATCCCTATTCTTTTGAAACTGGAGTAAATTGTCATGGGTATAATTGGGACATTATTTTCCTTGTGGTATGGGGGTGATGGTGATAAACTTTATGAGTGGTGTACTGATATTATGAAATATATTACAATATATATGTAATATAAATATATGCAATTTAAAGTTGAAATTTTGAAAAAACCCACTTGGGTTTTTTCAAGTGGGTTTTTTCAGAAAAAACCTACCCGGGGTTTTTGGGTCGGGCAAAATCATAACACCCTGGTTTTAAATAAAATGATGAAAAATTCCTAGTTTAATGTATTATTTATTTATTAAAATTACATGCAAAATTTGCAGACAGATTTATGAAATTTTAAAAACTTGTCGCAGAGAGCTACAAAACTTTCTGCCACTGGGGACGCAATAATCTAAAGGATTTAGATCCAGGGAAAAAGGTGGCTAATCATCTTGCATGATAAAGTTTGGGCAATTGACATGGAGCCAAGCCTGTGTTAATTTAGCTTGGTGCGAAGGTGCAGAATCTTGCTGAAATATCCAATTCTTTTTGGGATACAGCCTGTTGCAATAAATGTGTCGCCAATATGTCCTGTTTGTAATATTCCACATTGATTTTTATCCCTTTATTGATGAATTTCAAAGGCAATTCTCTATTGTTTGACCCTGCAGCCCAAACCATAACAGAATTTTTGTTCTGAAAGCCTTTAAACAGTTCGAAGGGTTACAGGTATATCCTTGAAGGTTGCTGAATATACGACATCATTTTTAGCATTATAACACTGTTCAGTGCCAAATAGCTTCTCCTCAGAAAATATTATTCTGTCAACACTTTTCCTACTGTGCTGTTTCAGCAATTTCTTGCATCTTTGTAATATTTTTATTAGTCTTCATTTGTAATAACTTGCATAGTAGTAATAGGCTCACTTTCTCTTCTGCAGCCATTTTATTTGACAGAACGTTGTGGATTTCTTCGTATCTTTTCACAAATTCTTTTGATGCACTCTTTTGTGCAAACTGATCGTGGACGACCAGACCTAGATCAATCTTTACAGCTATTAGTATCCAATAATCGAATAATAATTCTATTTAAGTCAAGGCATTTTAATTGTTTAAAGATTTTACCTGCAGATAATCCACAATCAAAGAGCTGTTTAATCATCATTCTTTTGTCTTCCATCTTTAAAATAATTTTAAATATTTGCTTTATACAGAAATCATCTGCACTAATAGAAAATTGCCAAATGCTGAAAAAGAGAATTAAATTGTTTTACCAAATTATTAAAATTAATTCTTATTTTTTGGAGTGTAGCAGTATTTAGTAGCCACCCTGCAGTAATAAAATTTTGAAGATTACTATAGCTTATTTACTATAAGTAATTATTTTTATCCCACAATGAAATTTTCATTACAGAAATTTTCTGCAGTTTTTTTATATTTTAAGGCAAATTTGCTTTCTGCTACAAAAGTAATGTTTTCTTTGTGTTGCTTATTTCAGCTTCTAAAGGTTTTTCTGCTTGCAAAAACAGTTTTTGTCTGAGTGAGTGCAGGTATAAAAACTGTTTTTTTACCTGCTCCAATATTTGTGTTTTGCTGTTACAAAATTTGTTTTTTTGCTGCTACAAAATTCGTTTTTTGCTGCTACAAATTATTTCGATTGAGTGTGATCATGATGGTGTCATAATGTAAAAAATGCTCTATTTCCAGTGTCTGTTCCTGTTCATGTTTCCAGTTTTGATTTTGTTCTCAAATATGCACCGCACCCTGTGCATTTGTTATTAATTACATTGATTTAAGCCTGGTTAATTTATAATTTCATGCATAATGAAACATACTCTATGGCAGTAAATTTCTATTGATTTTTTTCCTTATATTTTTATATAATTTGTTTTTAATTAATTTTTTTTTCTTTCCCATAGCAACGGAATATCATTTAGGTGTATTAAAAGCTAAATTGGCAAAATATCGATCACAACTTTTAGAGCCTGCCGGCAAAAAAGAAAAGGTATTTTTCTACTGGTTTAAAATGCTTACGTTTTTCAATAATTTTTTCATGTGAAAATGTAAAAATATTACTTGACATAGTTTTGGAATTATATATGTTCTTTTTTTATTGATATTTAATATGCATTTTTGTTATCTCTTGTCAGTTATTTGTTTTCAGAAATGAATCCTTTAAGAAATTTTTCTTGATGTATTTCAGGGTGAGGGTTTCGATGTTATGAAATCAGGTGATGCCCGTGTGGCACTTATTGGTTTTCCATCTGTTGGTAAGGTAATAATACATTTTATTCTTTATTTTTTCACCATAGTTTATATTTCTAAAACAATTTTAAGTACTATTTGTATAGTTTTTAATGTTTGAAAATTTATAAGTTAAATAAAAAATATTTAAAACACACAAGTTTTTATATGTGATGACGATTGTAAAAAAAGTTTTAAAATATGCTTTGTATATATCTTTCTATTGGGGAAAATTTTTTAATGCTGGAACACCCACCCATCTTTATTCATTAAACTTTTATAAATCAGACTGTCTGAATAAAATCCTTGTTCGTAATTATTGTAGTTGAACTTCTATTTAACCACTTCACCGGCTGCCCCGAGATAACTCGGGGGTAAAAGCACTGTTTCCCCATACCATTCGCCGGTGAAGTGGTTAAGGAATTTCGTGGCCTCTTCCAAAAAATTCATAATATAGAAATTTTGTTGGATGTAAAATCAAAGCAATATCTTAAAAAAATAAGAAAATTAATTCATTCTCAGTTCTGTTTTAATCACTATATATTTTAAAGTGATATTTTTTATGTTCAAATTTTTGAAATTCTTTAACCATCTACCATAAACCATATATTGTTCCAACAGCATCCAACCAACACCATATATTGTTCCTAAAACTTTAATTTTTCTTAGAGATGGATTTTTCATTAGCTATTTCCTCATTTTTTTCACCACTTAATGTTTTTTTATTGATGGTTTTTATAACATTTTGTAGTGTTTCAGTACAGAATTCTCCTTAAATAAAACAGCACCCTTCACAACATTCTTTGATTTACTAATTCTTGACTTTGATTCTGAAATTTTTCCATCTTCAAGCTAAATATAAGCTTTTATATATATACAGTAAACTCTGTCTAAGGCGGAATCGATCGGGACCGAGAAAATTTTCTGCCGTAGACAATATTCCGCCTTATGCAAAATACCTCCTCCCTCCAAAAAAGGAATAATAATAAAGTACAATAAGTAAAATGCACAAGTTGTATATTTAATGTCCAAATGTAATCATATTTGGTCTTTAATAATACAAAATGGTGTCTAAAACTGATTTTTTCTTTGTTTCTGATGGAATGCATTTTCTGTTTGTTTCTATGACCTGCAGCAAGAATTGCTTTTCATCTTTATCATTTGTTATGATTTTATTGAAATCTCCATTAACCATTCGTTCTGCACTGTCATTCACTACTTGTAAATTTTGAAGCCATTCCTTTCCTTTGAGATAGTCATCATTGTCATTTCATTTTATGGGAGAAAGCTTAATTCATTCTTTATATTCAAACGAGGTAAGAGTTCTGTTGTTCTTGTTGCAAAGTCTGACAGTCGTACCTCGTACATGTTCTGATTAAGTACTATATAGCAGAGTGCAATTACTTTAAAAATTAATGAATTCTAACTGTCTTTAATTTCTTAACACAATACCTATTAACTCCCATCTTCTTAGTAGAAAATAAAATGCCTACTTACAAATTTGAAGAGACTTGTAGCAGAAATGAGATAGATGACTCACAATGATACATACTAGAAATGAAGACTTCATTAAATAAAAACTAACATCTTTTTATTTAGGCATATCAGGAAACATCTTCAATTTATATACTTGTAACACCAAAGCAAGAACTAGATGACATGAATGAGAAACTCTCATTTTATAATGGTTTGCAACCAATCACAACTAGCCAGCACATGCTGGAACTCTTTTGCATAAACAACAGAAAGTTGAGTAACACTGTGCAACCTGAAAAACATGTCAACAAAGTTTAACTGATACCTTGTTGGTAACCAACCAACCATTCAATCAATTAACTATGAATTTAACTGAAAACCATAAAAACAAAATGTAAACAATATGGATGCCAGCATGCTGTTGAAGTTAAGTGTTAGTTTTGTTAGTAAGTTAGTAGTTTTTATCATTGAAATAAAGTAAAAGGTACCTTTTTAAATAAAACACTTAATACAATAAATGAAGTTGAAAAATGATGGAAAAAACTTAATAAAAAGTGTGGTTCTTCCACAAAATGCCCCCCTTTTCCAGCATTTTTCATTTACTAAATACTTTCAAGAATAAATGTAAATGTATTATGCAAAATACATATGTACAATACACAATTGAAAATAAATACTTTAAAAAAAAAAGTTCATCAATTCACGATTAAGTTCAAAAAGTTTTTTTTTTTTTTTTTTTTTTTAACATAAGTAAGCAGATCTAAGTTTCATAAATAAGTCCTTGCACAGAGACTTTGTAAGGAGATCAGCTAAATTGTCCTTAGACTTAACGTGAATAATGTCAAACACATTCTGTAGATATAAGTCTCTTACGAACATGTATTTTAAATCTATGTATCTATTTCTGATATTCTCAGCTCTGTTCTTAATGAACTGTATAGCTGCAGCATTGTCTCACTTCAATATTGGTTTTTGGTTACCAATAATATTTGAATCAAGGTTAAAAGTAGAATACAGTTGCTCTAAGGTCGAATTCAAGTACTTCAGTTCTTTAGCAGCTTCCGAGGCTGCAATAAATTCCGATTCCATCGGAGACATAGCTACACAGGTCTGTTTCACCACACGCCATGTTATCGGGAGACCATTTAAGAAAATAGAGTAGCCAGTCCAGGATCGCCGGTCACTCGGGTCACTAGCCCAGCTAGCATCAACATAGGCAGAGAGCTGAGTGGGGGGGTCTTGAGGGTTCATTTGGATTCCTAATTCCTTCGTAGTTCCAGGGTAGCACAGGATTTGTTGAAGGCATTTCCAATGGATAGGTCCAGGATTTTCAACAAATTGTGAAAGAGCTGCTACTCCATAGCTGATATCAGGTCTGCAACGTCCGGAAATGTAGAGCAGGCATCCCAGTAAATTTCTGTATGGAACATCTTCCATCTGGTTGTCATCAGTCGGCATATCTTTCCTAGAAGGAACAACTCCAGGTTGGAGAGGAAGAGAGATTTTAGTAAAGTTTTTAAAATTAAATTTTTCAAGACATTTCTCAATGTACTCTTTACAATGAATTTTCATGGAGTCTCCTGTCATATCAAATTCAATACCCAAAAGTTTAGAAATGGGCCCCATATTCTCGACTTCATATAAACTTTTTATAAGAGAAACTACTTCTTTTAAAATTATTTCATTTTCAGCAAATATCGGCAGGTCGTCCACATATACTAGTACCACTGCTTTTCTTTTATAAGAATAAGCACAAGTAAGTCCTGGTATTTCATTAAAACCATTACTTGTGAGTTTGTTGTGCAATTCTTCATACCAACACCTTCCCGACTGATGAAGGCCATATAATGCTTTATGTAATTTTAAGACATGGTTTTCCTTTCCAAGTGTTATGTAATCTGCAGGCTGTCTTATGTATATATCTTTATCTATGGCTCCATATAAATATGCACATCGTACATCTAGAAGACAATGCTTCCACCCCAAAATACATATGAATAAAGCTATAAAAAGTCTGATTAATAGGAAGTTAACCACTGGACTGAATGTTTCTTCATAATCCAGTCCTTCTCTCTGGTTATTCCCCAAGGCTACTAATCTTGCTTTAAAGTTTCCAAACCCATCGCTGGCTTTTCTTTTAAGAGTATATACCCACTTAGTACCTAAAATTTTACAGTTTTCTGGTTGTGGAACTAATGTCCAGACATTTCGGTCGATCATAGTTTTAATTTCTGCATCCATTGCCTTTTTCCAAAATTTAGCTTCAGGGAGCGTTTTTGCTTGATTCGGAGATCTTGGTATTATGATTTCTGCACAGCAGGTTTCCTCACTATCTGATTCATTAGTGTTACTTTCCATTTTTAAGATAATAGGACCCTCATATTCATCTTTATATGAAAAGCTTATTAGATCTTTGTCATAAATTATTTTATTTTTCTGACAATACTCTTGCATTTCTCTTTGGCTTCTTAAAGTCTTCCCATCAGGTGTAAAAATATAAATGTCAACTTTTCCCTTTGAGGCCCCTTTACTTCTTATTGTTTTTATCCTATGAAATTTAACGGTATTCGATTCTGGTTCAGGACTTGGGGTGAGTGATCGAGGTTCTTGTTTTAATTCAATCGCTTTTTCCAACTCATCTTTGGTTGGTTGGGGTAAAGACACTGATTTTGGATCAACTTGTAATTCGGGGCTTGAAACACTGTTTCTTATGTTGCCCCCCAAATCATCATCATCGTCAAATTCCGAGGAAATATTATGACCCTCTTTTGTTTTTCCTAGCACTGCTTCGTCAAAAGTCACATGTTTACTTTCTACCAGGGGTCGATTTAGAAAAAGAAAGTTGCATAGCAGTAACTGCTATACAAAGTCAGTTTTGAATAGCAGTTAGACACTTTTGTATAGCAAGTAAAAAATAGCTAACGTAACTTTTAAATCTTGAAAATTTACAACATTTTTTTTTTTTTTTTTTTTTTTTTTTTTAAGCGTACTTCCTCGCTGTACTTCCATTGTAAATAAACACTTGGGGAGGGTGAAAACACAACGTATGTCGTGTAAAAACACCTTTAAATGTTAACTTTGCCGCTGTACTTGAAAAAACCTGGGTCCCCGGGACCCAGGATTTCCAAAAATCTGGGTCCCTTTTTTACAAAAGCGGGTCCCATCAATAATAATTTATATTTTAAAGGAATAAATGAAAGTTGTTTATTAAGATAAATGAAATGCATTAATTATTGTTTTAACAATAATTAAATAATGAATTAAAACCAGCATTATTTGCACTCAAATAAGATATTTTTAAAAAATATTACGAGAAATTTTCTTTACTTTATTAAAAGTAAAAATGCAAGATACAATTTTAATTGTAAAATAATGTTTATTTGAGAGTAGAAGATACCAAGTTCCACTAACAAGTATCACTAATGTTCGCATTCTTTTAAAAAGAGGCAAGGCGGGTTTATTGAAAAAGATATTTTTGCTGAAAAAAAGAACACTTATGTTAAGTAAAGGTGTACTTTTCGTTGAATGAATGGGTGCTTTCATTATTATACTTCCCATTGAATTATTTGTCAGCATAGATCTGTGTTGGAATCAGACATTTTCCTTGGAAGGGAAATTTATATCTAAATCACTAATAAGCATCAAATCTTAAATGTTCTGAAGGCGGGAGACATTTCAATGCAGTAAGAACGAGGGGGGGGGGGGGTGATTTTTACTGGTCCACCTAATGAATATAAATATTATCAAAGTACACTGAAATCATGCTGTATTTTTAAGAATCTCATAAAAAAGAAATTAAATCCCATTTTATGAATTTTCTACCTATAAGTTTAGTTTGCACATCTTTTTTGGTGCTTTGACTAAATTCACGTTTTTTCCGCGATCCTTTTGTTGAAATTCGCTATTTTTTCGCGAGTCTGTCACGAAAATCGTGTTTTTTTCTGCGATACTTTGACAAAATTCGGCTTTATTCCGCGATTTTTTGACTAAATTTGCTATTTTTTCGCAATCTTTTGTCGAAATACACTATTTTGTCTCAGCCCTTTTACGAAAATAGCGTTTTTCCGCTATATTTTCACGAAATTTGTGCTTTTTTCGCGATCCTTTGACGAAAATCGGCTTTTTTACGTTATTTTTTGACGACATTTGCTATTTTTTGGGGGATCCTTTGATGAAAAACAACTATTTTTTCGCGATCCTTTGACAAAATTCGGCTTTTTTCCGCGATTTTTTGACGAAATTCGCTATTTTTTCGCGATCTTTTAACGAAATACGCTAATTTGTCGCGGCCCTTTTACGAAAATCGCGTTTTTCGCAATATTTTGATGAAATTTGCGCTTATTTCAGCGATATTTTCATGAAATTTGCGCTTATTTCCGCGATTTTTTGACGAAATTCGCTTTTTATTTCGCGATGCTTTGACGAAATACGCTATTTTTTCGCGGCCCTTTTACGAAAATCGCTGCTTTTGCGCGCTATTTTGATGAGATTTACGCTTTTTTCGCGATTCTTTGACGAAAATCGTCCGTTTTCCGCGATTTTTTCACGAAATTACGCGTCCCACGGGACGTGTAAGAGCTATTTTTTTGCGTCCCGTATCCAATTTTTCGCGTAATTTACGCGCTATAGCGCGTCCGCGGCATCCTGCTTTAAGTGTACATGACATAACAAAGGGTGTGGGAAATATGCATCGCAATGATTGCGATTTAATGCATTTCTTGGATCGCATTTTAGTTAAATTTGAATCGCAAATTGCGATGCGATACCGCTTAAATCGAACCCTGCTTTCTACAATGGTATTTTCATCAGGGATCCATATTCTATAACCACTCGTCCCATACCCATATCCAACAAAAATGCCTTTCTTGGCACGAGGCTGAAATTTATTTCTTTTCTGTGGGGGTTGATGAACATAGGCTGTACAGCCATATCTCTTAAGATGATTTATTGATGGCTTTTTATTATACCACCGCCTGAAGGGAATGTCATTTATGGTAGTGTGAAATGTTCTATTTCTTATGTAATTAACTGTCATCATGGCTTCTAGCCAAAAATCATCTGTTAAATTAGCTGAATGTATTAATGTTCTCATTCCATCAAACAGCACACGATTGTATCGCTCTGCACAGCCGTTCATTTGCGGCAAGTAAATCGTGGTGTGTTCGTGTTTGATTCCAAGATTTTCTAAAAATTTTCCTAATGGTCGGTTGCAGTATTCTAACCCATTATCTGTTCTGACAGTTTTAATTTTCTTTCCAGTTTGCCTTTCTACCATAGCTATAAAATCTTTAAACTTACTATGAACTTCATCCTTATTTCGTAGTGGGTAACAGAAAGCCCTGCGGCTATAATCATCAATAAATGTTAAAACATATCTATAGCCTTGTTTTGTTGTAACTGGAGCCGGACCCCACACATCGCTGTGTATAAGTTCTAATAGCTCTCTAGATCTAATTTGCGGTAATTTTGGGTGGACAGCTCGTGTACTTTTACCTATTACACATGATTCACACCGTGTTTCATCACCTTTTAGTTTTCCAGGATTTTGTACCAGATTTTTATTAAACATATCTTTCAAAGTGCTTAAGTTTACATGTGCCAGTCGCTCATGCCAGAGCATGATGTTATTCCTGTCTAAAGCATATGAACTATTATAATTGTTCTCTTTACTTAAGTTTACTTTATGTTGTGTCTTAAGTGTTTCATTTTTCCCTTTAAATTGAAAGTTTTCTTTAGTAGGCCAGCCTTTTATAGTGTAAAAATTACCCTTTAATTTAGCACTCCATAAATATTTCCATCTAGGTGAAAAAATTTGAAAACCTTTATTTAAGCGGGCATGCATTTTCGCCTTATCCATTTTAGACATACTAATTAAATTTCTATGAATAGAAGGAATGTATAAAACATCATGTAAATTTACAGTCATTATTTTATTTCGGTCTTTAATGTTAAATTCAACTTCACCAATACCCTGTACTGTGTGGGGAGTGGTTCCCATACGTACTACTGCACCTGCTGGAGGCTTCCTTAATTCTGTAAAAAATTCTTTATTTTGGCATACATGTGCCGATGATGCACTATCTAAAGTCCATTCTCTATTTGCAGGAAAAAGTTCATTTGCATAACACTTCTCTACCATAAATTCAGAGACGAAAGAACCGACTCCAGGTTTAGTTCTAGAAACTAAAGTTTTGTTTTTACAAAATTTAGCAAAATGATCACTTTTACCACATAAAAAACAAGTTAACTTTTTCCCTATGCCTGGCTTAATTGTAATTGGTTTTCTAGGATTTAATTTATCTTTACTTTCAACAGTTAATAAAGATTCTTGTTTTTGAAGATCACGGAAATTTCGCCGATTATATTCCTTTAAAATTTCTGCCTTTAAATTGTCAAACTTAAATTTAGACTCGATACAGTTTTCAAATTCCCTTGCAAGATAATCATATTCCTCTGGCAGGCACTGTAACAACTGATAACACCTATGATCTTCAGTAATTGACTCCCCAGAATCACTTAACTTTCTATAACAATCCTCAAACCTAGCTATAAATGTAGGTAACTCTTCATCAGGAAGAATTCTTAAATTTCTAAACTCTGCTAGCCTATATGCTTTTAAGGACCTACACTCAATTTCTAAATTTGTTTTAAGTGTATCCCATATAACTGAAGGATCACTTAAATGATTTAT
Source organism: Maratus speciosus (assembly GCA_963932465.1). Taxonomy (NCBI): domain Eukaryota; kingdom Metazoa; phylum Arthropoda; class Arachnida; order Araneae; family Salticidae; genus Maratus; species Maratus speciosus. The sequence goes on from OZ010800.1 coordinate 418,292,309, forward strand.
TTGAAGCTCAACTTCTCTGCTACAATATGTTTTCAATAGACCAGCGGCCTTGCTTTTACTTTGATTCAATTTAAATTTATCAATTTCACCTAAGTCATCTACTTTTGGCCATTTACTCTTATCTATCCAAATTATTAAACCCTCCGACTCTAGTATCCTCTTTATATTTGTTACCCAAGAATGGTAATTATGTCTTGTCAATAGTAATTGAGGGTTAGGGCTAGCAGCCATGTTTGTTTACAAACACTGAAATATTTCCAAGTTAAAACTCATCAAATTCTGCCTTTAAAATGGTGCAATACTGGGTTCCATAACCCTTTGTTCTGATTAAGTACTATATAGCAGAGTGCAATTACTTTAAAAATTAATGAATTCTAACTGTCTTTAATTTCTTAACACAATACCTATTAACTCCCATCTTCTTAGTAGAAAATAAAATGCCTACTTACAAATTTGAAGAGACTTGTAGCAGAAATGAGATAGATGACTCACAATGATACATACTAGAAATGAAGACTTCATTAAATAAAAACTAACATCTTTTTATTTAGGCATATCAGGAAACATCTTCAATTTATATACTTGTAACACCAAAGCAAGAACTAGATGACATGAATGAGAAACTCTCATTTTATAATGGTTTGCAACCAATCACAACTAGCCAGCACATGCTGGAACTCTTTTGCATAAACAACAGAAAGTTGAGTAACACTGTGCAACCTGAAAAACATGTCAACAAAGTTTAACTGATACCTTGTTGGTAACCAACCAACCATTCAATCAATTAACTATGAATTTAACTGAAAACCATAAAAACAAAATGTAAACAATATGGATGCCAGCATGCTGTTGAAGTTAAGTGTTAGTTTTGTTAGTAAGTTAGTAGTTTTTATCATTGAAATAAAGTAAAAGGTACCTTTTTAAATAAAACACTTAATACAATAAATGAAGTTGAAAAATGATGGAAAAAACTTAATAAAAAGTGTGGTTCTTCCACAGTACACCATCTTCTTTAAAAATCTCAAGTTCTCATCTTACATAACGCTTCTTAAGAGCTTGCGTAGATGTAAATTGCTCTGTAACAATTTGTTTTTTTCTATTTAAATTCTGCCAGAAAAGAGAGAAAGTTTTATGAAGTCATCAGAGCACTCACACATGTGATGTTCCATCACTTTTCTAGCAGAAAGTGCAATCTCTTTGTCTGTTGATAGATAGTTTTCAAGATCTTTAACTGTGTTGGAATAAATTCATTGTCTGAAGGCTCAGAGTTTTTCGTTATACTATTTAGACAAATATTGGATGAACATATGGTAGCTGAAAGTGCTCTAATGCTTCATTCTTCTTTTCTTCTCTGAAGAGAACGTTCATGCTTTTTTTCAGTAACTCTTTATCTTTTAAACCCATATACATTTTACAATTGGTTCTTTGATCCTGAAGAAAATTAGAATCTTTGGTACTTTTCGATTAGCTGGGTGCCAGTGTTATATATACATATTAGGGATGCACTGAATATTTGGTTTGGCCGAATATTCATATATTCGGCCGAACCGAATACTTAAAAAAACTTTTAAAACATATTTTTTAAAACCTTATACAACTTCTACGTTTAACAGTCAACTTATAAAGATATTCAGAATAATTTGAAACAGGATCATATTTAATGTTTTTACATTATTTATTTGCTGTTTGTTAAGTATTATTTAAGAAAATTAACCAATCATGAGGATTTTCATAGGAATTAATTATGTACAAATGCAAGTTCCTCAACATTGTCCTGTAAATAATCTGTTTCTTGCCAAGATTTTAAGAGCTAACACTATTGAACAATGTCCTGTAAAAATATTTTTCTTGCTAAGATTTTAAGAACAACGTTTACAATCTCTGAAAATGATTGCCCACTCCAGAAACCAATCTAGGATGCATTAAAAAACTTCCTATCTTAATCAAAGGGAGTAGAACAGTTATTCTTGCTAAGTTGTCACCATATAAAATTTAAATCGATTGTATTATTTATTAACTTTTACTTTAGTCTCTCCCTGACAAGCAAATATATGATCCTGCACAGTTTTTCTTCCAATTTTTCCACAATTTCTCTTTGATTTTAAAATGCTTGTTTTAGAATTTAAGAAAATTGTATTTGTTTTAATTCTCAGAAAAAGCCATGAAATTTAAAATTTTATTAATTAAAAATTTTTTTATAACTATCCTCTTTTTAAATAACTCAAAGCAGATTTTTTTCAGCATAAAGTTTACTTGAAAAAAGCTCTTGTTTATTAGAATAAAAGTTTGTTTTAAATATTAATGTAAAATTGTTTTAAAATTTAACATTTTAATGCCTTTAAACTTTAAAATATAAAAGTATTCGACAAGCGGAATATTCGGTATTTGGCCGAGTAGTTACTATTCGGCAGGCCGAATATTCGGTATTCGGCCTAGCCGTTACTATTCGGCTAGCCGAATATTCAGTATTCGGTTCGCCTGTTGGCTGAATATTCGGCATTCAGCCAAAATCACTATTCGGTGCATCCCTAATACATATATATGTATATATACATGTATGTATACATACTTATAAATATACATACATATATATATGTGTGTATATATATAATGTATGTATATATATATATACATATATGCATGTATATTTATATGTATATATAACACTGGTGCCCGGCTAACCAAAAAGTACCGAATCTTCTTTAATTATTATTTTCATAACACCTTCATGACCAATATCAAAGAAAAGAGTCCAAGATATCTAACCACTCCTTATCATTGGACTGTAGAAAAAGACCTTTGTTTTTCTTTAACAAAAGTCAATGAGAATGAATGTTTTCTAATTTTTTAATTATGTATGTGTTTCTTTTGTTTTGTAGGAATTTCAGATTTCTGCCATATCTGCATTAACTCTTTAATTGTCAAATGACTAACATATTGTATTATTTTTGATTCTTTCAACCGATAAAGAACTCGCTGAAGGATTTGTCTTCTTGTCGTAGATAGTTGTTTCACTGATCTTAGACAAATCAGAAAAATTTCATTACTGAAACGAGTTGAAACCGAAGCAATAGCAAATTTTTAGCTTTGAAATTTCTTTAAACAGAAAAGAATGGCTATTTTTCATAAAATTAAAGTTGTTGATTAATGCACAAATTTTTTGATTATTATATTTCATATTAGGCTTAGTGTTTGTCTTATTAACTGTAACATGAATAATGTTTGCATCCCATAATAGTAGATTAATATTTAATATAAATAGTGTAACTTAAATATAATTCTTGATACTTACTTAAAAGTGAAAACTCTTGCAATAAATAATTAAATGTATTTTAAATATTTTTATTTGTCACTTTTCTTTTAGGAATAGCCATGAGCTAAATGTAAACAACTTCAGACAGATGTTTGCTGCTGGAATGCAGAATTTGAGAGTCTATAAGATAATTATTTAAAATAAAAATTATCATGAAAAACTAAATGTTTCACTGACATTGTTTTCAATTGGTTGTAAAAAGATTTGGTAGAATTGTTGTTTTGGTTTAGTGTTGTCTGTAACTTCATCTTGTAAATAATTCTCAGAAATGTTGCTACGTATAATAAAATATATCAGAAATATTTAAATACAAATATATATATATATATATCAGTGGCGTGGCGTGAAAATTTTCGGTGGTCATCACAATTATTTAAGTTTGTGGTGAAAAATTATTAACTGTAAAATTCAATGGTTGAATGTTCAAAAAAGAAACTTTAAATCTTACCTTCAGTTATACATGAACTCCAAATGTTCTGCTAAAACTGGATCGTAGAGTTTTAAAAGCTTATTAAGAGTTTTAAAATATTGCTTGGTCATCGCCGCATCCAGCGATGACCGGACGCCACGCCACTGATATATATATATACTAGGGGGCTCTGCCCCCTGCAAGCTACGCTCGCCAACCCCCTTTCAGACACCACAGAATCTGAAAATCTAAAAATCTAATGGGTTTTAAAAATATTAGAGAAGATTAAATTACACTGAAAAAGGTGTGCAGATCTCTCTGTAAACGGGTTTCCATTCAGTTCCCTTTGATTGCAAAAATTTAACGGAGAATCAGTTGCTGTTAAGACATCCAATGGTTGTTTTCGTTTTTGATTAAAGAGGATCAGTTAAACATTTGAAAAGAAGCTAAAATAAAATGAATTAAGCATTCAGAGGTTTTGTCAACCGATATTTTAAAACAATCTCTATACTAATAGCCTAAATCATGTGACTATCATCAACAGTTCCGGGCGGAACACTTTGCTTTTTATACTCTAGGTGCCATTTTGATACTTTAATATCCATGCACAGGTGATAAGTCGCCAAATATTATTCTATCCCCATCATTTCATCTATATTATAATAGTTCAAGTCATCAAATGCCATAAACAAATACGATCTGATCCCTTCACCTTTCATATGAAAGTTTGGAACAAATGTCATATACGCATATTGGCACGATTTTTTTTCAACGCCAATTTGGGGAACGCATCAACAGCATAAACAACAACATCCGGCTTACCATATCAAGCAAAAAAACGATACTTTGGCGCCATTTAAGTACCCGTTGCGTATATGACATTGGCGTCAGAAAAAAATCGCGCCAATATGGGGTCGTATATGACATCTGTGCCGAAAGAAAAAAAAGCCGTGTGCAAATCTCGCCAATGTCTTTTTTTCAACTCGCCAGTTAGCATTTTTTTTATTGTTCGAGTGGTAAATTAAAACATTGATTTGAAGTCGAAATTAAATGTCATGGTTTGTTACATAATTTAATATTTCGCCAGATGTCATATGCATGTTTGGCATAATTTTTTTTTTTTTTTTTTTTTTACGAAAATTTGGCGAAAGCCTCATTTTTGAATGCCAGTTACATATGTATTTTTGGTACTACTTAGTTATCCCGTTGACAAAAAATCTATCGCAAACTGTAAGATTAAATGTCAATAATGCTTGATCGTAAATGTCACATTCACTTGACTTTTAGCAAGTTACACGTGTTTACGTCATCAAGGGATTTTTATTTCTACGTTTTATTTTTATATTTATTAATGTTATACTAATTTATTTGTTCTTTCGTTATTTAAAATAAAACTTTTGTCAATGTGTACAATTTAGTGAGTGGTTTGGCGATTTATATAATTTGTGAAATTGGGTGACGGAATAACTACTACATTGTACCGTATTTTTTAATTATTTTCTATTATTTTCAAACGGAAATAGCAAAAAAATAATTAATTACTATAGAACAAAATAATTTATATAAATTTAAAAAGAAATAAAAGTAAATATACATTTATTATTAAATAAACAACAATAGCCGGGTTACCATGTCTATCAAAATAATGCCATTTGTACGCCAATTAGGTACCCCGGTGCGTATATGACATCTGTGTCTAATATTTTTCTTTTCATTTTGTTTTTTTTAAAAAATAGAAGTGAAAGCCATCAATTTAAATGTTTCATTTTTAAATGAAAGTTTTGTATTTAATAAAATGATAACGAAATACAAAAAAAGCATTGTTCTTAGCATAGATTTAAAGGAGGCCCAACTGTCGCTAAATTAATTTAAAATAGTAACCTTTTCTGAATTATGAAAAAAAAAATTTCTGTTATGATTAAAATTTGAGTTGCTATCATTAGAAAAAATGTATTTAAAATTAGAAAAAAATTAATATTTCGAAAACTATTTCGAATTTAAAATTTCTAATACCAGTTTTGAGATCTGTGGATCAACACAGATATTTGGTGTTAATTTCATCGCAAAGTATTCCATCTTTTAGGAGAAATTGCCGTGAAACAAAATCAGTTATTTAATCAGTCGATTGAAAGAATCGATACATTTCAGGCGTTTCATATATTCGTTTCATAAATTCGTTTCATTAGGATTTTTTATATATAGGGTAGATATATAACAAACTAAATTTCTTTTAAATTCTTCTGACAAAAATTAAATATTTATGAAGTATAAAATATTGTTGCATTTCCTATGCTTCTGCTAATGTTAAATTGTGGGGTCATTGAGCACCCTCTTAGAATTTGAGCAAGAAGCTAAAAATTTACCAGTATTATACTATTGATGAGTCTAAAAAAATTAGGGGGTGGCCTGGACTCTAGCTCAAAAAAGTTTTTTTGAACCACCCTAATGTAGATATAAACAATATAATTTTTATTTAGTTATTATTTTTTAGATTTTTATGAATTCAGTCGAACTTATGTTTATTTCTTTGTTTTATTCTTTTATGTAGTCTACTATCCTCAACATTTTAACTGATACGCACAGTGAGTCTGCATCTTATGAGTTTACTACATTGACATGTATTCCTGGTGTTATACCGGTAAGGTGATATTATCAATCTTTGTTTGTATTTCTTTTTCTTCTCAATTAGATAGTGGTCTTCAGTTAGATTTTTTTTAGTTATTATACTTTTCAGCTTCCAGAAACTTTTTTTATGCATACCATTTTAAATTAAGATATTCATTTTCATACTTTTCAATTAGTAGACAAAATTATAGTTCAAAGGGGAAAAAATTGTAATACAATTTTTTTCTATGTTTAATTGGCTACTATTTATGATGAATCTAATGATTACATAATGTTTAAGCAATAAACTTTTATTGAATGAATGCGTTTCATGAACTTTATTCTGTTTTTGAGGCAAATAAGTACATGTAACTAGTTTCTGAGAAATTGCTCACCAATTTGATCAAATATATTTTTAATTATCTAATCATATCTAGCATATATTATGACTAATTTCACCCATAATTTCAAAGCTGTGGAAGTTTATTTAAAATATTAATTTTAGCTTTGTCTTTCGGCAGATTTATTATATTTCTAATGAATATATTTTTTAACTTTTAAGTTTTTTAAAAACTGAATGAATGGATTTTAGGATGTATGAGTGAAAATCTATTTATGTTAGTGGTGTAAAACACATTTGTATTGTGTTTTTATAAAAGAGCAACCTTAAATCAAATTTGGATTATTTATGCAAAAAGTACTTTCTTACTTGCCATGGCTTGATAAGAATGTGGCATAAAATAATGTGTACGATTTTTGATCACTCTGCTTCTTTTTCTTGTATTGTCAAGTCCTACGTGTTGGAAGGTCACCCTGCCAAACCCTACATTTATTTTTGCTTTAGGAACTTCAATTTTGTGTCTTTGCGCACATTAAAATGTTCTTTCCCTGTAATGTGGATTTTTTAAAAGTCTCTATGGGTTTTGTCCTTAAACAAGCGCAATGTACAGAATTTTTAGAAAAGAATATATCCGTCCATAGCTTGCATATGAAAGTACGAGTACATCCTCTTATTGTTAATAATATATGGGGTCTTTCCCATAATTATAATGTTTGACATTTTCACATGACATATTTGATATTCATTTACAAATTATCATAGTGTACTGTTATTGAATGTGTCGTTCTGTAGATAAAAAACTTATGCTCTAGTAGTGACTATTAATAAAATATATTTAAGTATTGCGCAGCAGCGCAATACTTATTTATTTCCAGTGTCACTTCTCAATGTTAATTTAACATAGAAAAGCCTATGGAGCTCATAACTTTTTCATTTTTTCTTCCCACCTTTTTGTCCCTGATGCCACAAATTTTTAATTCTTTGCTAATTCTAATAATATTATAAATTCAAAGTGTAAAAACATTTGCCTGACGTCAGGGTCAAAACAGATCATAAAATGCCATTGCAGATTAAATTGATTAAAAAATAAAAATAAAATTCATACAATAGGATACTTAAAACACCCTAAAAACTTAGATTCCGTTCAAATGAAATCGAAATAAATCTTAGACTTCTTCCATTTTAAATTGAAAATATTTGTATTGCAGATTTAGTATTATGTTTATGAAAATTGTGCATAAAATGATAAGATACATGCAAAATACAAAACTTTAAAAAAGTCGAAGATTTTTTTCGATTTCTTTTGAATGGAATCTAAGTATTTAGGTGTTTAAAGTATTATAGTGTATGAATTTCATTTTTATTTTTTAATTTTCAATTGGTTTAACTTAATTGTTACAAAAATTTAACATTAAATGTAGAACAAATTGAATGAAATATCTTAATATTTGCCCCTTCTCGGGCTTAAACAATTTAGGAAATAAATTTTGTTTTTTTAATTTGTTCTGCAAACTAGGTTTTTGTTTAATATGTCAAGTTTTTTAATAACTACTGCTTTCAGACAAACACATTTCAAAATTAATGGAGGGTATCATCATCAGGCTTTGATTTATGCAATATCGCATCACATTGTGTGATGGAATTTACCTATGTATAATTCAAAATGTTTCACCAGTGCAGTTATGCAGGTTGCTGTAGTTTGGTCAAAAATTTACAATCTGAACTTAAAAAAATCTGCTTGAAAATGTCATTTTTATTTCCACTATGACGCCAAATTCATCATCTTTTTAATTCTTAAAAAAAAAAAAAACTGTTTCAGTTTCGTGTTTCACGGGAAAATCATTCAACTAAAAATAGACAAATTATTACTATGGCTTTTGAATTATTTACAACAATGAAGGAAAAATGTTAAATTTTATTAGAAAATGTCCATTGATTCTCAATGGAAAAAGCGAAATTTGGAATTATTAAGAAAAATATTTAAATAATGTAAATAAAAATTAGCCTGTTACTCTCTAGATTATAATCCACCTATATGCAAAGACATTTTATGATGCGTTTTGACCCTGACGTCAGGCAAATGTTTTTACACTTTGAATTTATAATATTATTAGAATTAGCAAAGAATTAAAAATTTGTGGCATCAGGGATAAAAAGGTGGGAAGAAAAAATGAAAAAGTTATGAGCTCCATAGGCTTTTCCATGTTAAATTAACATTGAGAAGTGACACTGGAACTATATATAATAAATTTGAAATCACAAATATATGAAGAATTTGATAAAGTTCTAAAGATGATTTAGAAATGAACATATGAAACCAGTATGTAATATAAGAAACTATGAATGACTCACAGAATCATCAGAGGAGCTTGTGAGTTCATTCATAGAAGATGCGTTATTTCATCCAATTTTGTCGGCATTAAGCCTAAAATGACAAAATTTAGCTCCTTATAACGCAAACATTACAGAAAATAGATAGTGTAAAAAGCTAAGAGAACCAAAGAAAGAAACACCTCATAGAGGATATTAAAAATTATTAGAGCACAATACCTGAATGACATACAAGAGTCAAAACTACTGCATATCAGCATGGAAAACAAAGTTAAGACTATTTTAACATGTGATCTACAGTTGAGCATCTGCGTGAAACCCATAACTGTGCTGCCATCTGGTGTGAGAAAGGAAAAATGTAAATTGGAATTAATAACATTTACACACTGGATTAATAACAATAATGTTTAGAGTTGCCATCTTAAGACCCCCCACCCCAAATAAATAAATAAAATGAATGAAAATGATTGAAGAAATGAAGAATAGACTTAGATTAACTTTTAGTTAAACTAGAATGAAAAAATAGGAATAAACTTAATAAGTATTGAGTGAATACAAAATAAAATAAAGAAAAGAGATAAATTAATACAAATAAATAAATAAATAAATAAAGGATTATATAAAAATAAATAAAAGGGCAATTGATTAAATTAACGTTTTAAAGACAAAAAATTGTAACATAAAAAAATGAGAATATAAATAACATTTAAAAAGATGAGGAATATTTGAGATATATATTGCAAGCTTTATAATCCAAGCTGAATTTTTAAATGAAGAAGCAATAATTATGTGGTACAATGTCTACTTAGAATAGCCATTGAAAGATAAACTATATAATTTAGACAAGTTATTTACAGCTTTGTTAGAAAGAATCTTTTTTGGTTTTGTTTCAATGTTTATTTCAATTTAAACTGCAGAACAATTTATGAAGTGAAAAAGCAAATAAGCTTACATTTATGTTAAATTTTTTCAATGTCAACAAATTATTTTGTATCTAAAATTTTTTGTGTAAAACAAAATTTTCTTGATACTTAATACTAAATCCTATAGTTTGTTTTTTGTGAGTGTAAGATGTAAATTGTGTCCAGTTTCAATGAGTTAACCTTCAATTTTGTTATGTAAAAAATATATTATATATTTTTTTTGAAGGATATTGATCATATTTCTAATACAGAGGCCTTCTTTAGAATACTGAATAATTTTCTAGTACTGGGGTCTTGGCATAAAAAAAAAAAAAAAAAGCTTGGCACAATTTAGGCTTCAGAAAGTTAGAATTGATGCCAAATGATATAAACAGGTATGAAAACAAACGTGATGAACTTTTATGCTTTTTTATGTATATAGACATTGTATAATACTATAGATGTAATTATTATTTTTTATATACCATTTACTTCTGTTTGTATATAAAAACAGATAAATGGCTTCTTTATATTAAATAAATTGTATTTATATGGAAGAAATTGCTTGTGTATATGAAACATGAAGTAGTAAATGGGGCATTCTCACAATCTTTTGACTTTTGGGAATAAAAATCTGGTGAAATTAAACTTGCTAAAATAACATTTTAATCTGATAGACTGTATATGAAACATGAAGTACAGTAGCCCCTCGTTATATCGCGTATTCAGGTATATTGCGCATTTTCTGTCTCTCCCAATTTTTTCTTCTGTTTTTTTCCCTTTTGCTTCCAATATTCTACTACGAAAAATAATTCAACGCATTAATTAATGATTCACGAAAGGAAAAAAAGGCTTGAAATGAAATAATAAGAATAATAAGAGATACACGGGAGGGGCTGGGGGGGAGTGTATGAGGGTGAATAGGAAACATGTGGATAAATCGCATCTCATTCATCTTTAATTCACATTGAAAATTTCTGTTGTTGCGGCAATCACTTCAATGCTTCAACGGTAGGAATCTGGGCGCCGAGTTCATTTGTTAATTCAGAACCTTCTCGTGTTATCATGTCTGCTAAACGAATTGGTCTGCCTGTAAAAGCAAAATTAGACGCAATTGAAAAAATTAAAAAAGATGCAATGCAAATTTCGATTGCTAATGAGCTAGACGTTGGAGCTTCTACTGTAAGAGGGTGGCTAAAAGAACAATCTAAATTAAGAAAATTTGTGGAAAACGTGGATCAAAGTGAAGGACTAAATAGAAAACAAGCTCGATTGGCAACTGACGATGAATTGCACAAGGTATTAGTTTTATGGTTTAAAGAACAGCCTGTCCTCGGATCTCCTTTATCAGGTCCCATCATAAAACAGAATGCGAAAATCTTAGCGAAAAAGCTAAAGCCTTATGAAGAAATATATTTTGAAGCAAGCGCTGGTTGGTTTTGGCAGTGGCAAAAGTGGCAAGGCATTGGACAGAGCATAATTCACATAGAAAAGCGATCAGCTGACCAAGAAGCTGCTTTGAAATTTCCTGCTGAACTGAAGAAAAAACTAGATGATTTGAGCTTAAAAGATGAGCAAATATAAAATGCCGACGAAGCTGCTCTTTACTGGAAGTTGTTGCCAAATAGAACACAGGATTATAAGAGCTGTTCGATAAATTCTGGATACAAAAAACAGAAGGAAAAGGTGACAGTCCTTTTTGCAGCAAATAAACCCGGAAGTCATAAGTTGAAGCTGTTGCTTTTGGAAAAGAGCAAAAATCCTAGAGTTTTGAAGAATGTAAATCGGAAAAGTATGCCATGCATATACGGAAGTTTAAAAAATGCTTGGATGACACAAATCTTATTTAAAAAATGGTTTTTCGATAATTTTATACCATTAGTTCGTCTTTTTCTCAGGGATAAGGGTTTGGAAGAAAAGGCTGTGCTCCTATTAGACCAATGCAGAGCTCATCCCAGTGAAGAAGAACTTATGTCATCGGATAAAAAGATTAAAGCTATGTTTTTACCACAAAACACAACAAGTCATCTTCAACCAATGGACCAAGGAATAATCGCTACGTTAAAAAAAAATTATCGATGGGAGTTACTGAGCAACCTAGTGTTCGTAGGAAGAACGACCACTGCCTGAGGCTCTGAAAAATGTGAGCTTAAAAGATGCCATGTACATCTCTGAAAAAGCACGGTCTACTGTTAAGTCCGAAACTATCTCCAAATGCTGGTCGAAAGTTTTAAATAATGTCGAACTCGATGCTAATGAAGAAGATTCTATAGAGCTACTAGTTCAAGAATCCAAGTCACTCGGCTTGAATGTAAACGAGGATGAAGTGAAAACTTGGATTAATGTAGAGGATGACGAACCGACTCGTGAAACTCTTTCAGATGAGCAGATCATAGTTGATATATGAGCAGACGAGGACCCTAAGGTTGATGACAGCGATAATGAAGAAGAAACGACTCCTGTCTCCATGAAGGAAGCCGTTGTTATGCTTGAGAAAGCATACGGTGCATTTGAAAGATGTAACTCCACTCATATAAATGAAATGCAACTGATTAATTTCCGCTCATGCTGGAAAAAATGGATGCTGGAAAAAAAAAGTTGTTGCTGAAAAATCTAAGCAGATGACTTTGGATAGCTTCTTCAGCAGAAAATAAATAGTGTGTAACATGTGTAATTGTACATAAATAAAAAAGATAAATGGAATTTCTTTGTCTTTATCATTACTATTAGATAGATTTAGTATGAAATACTACCTATTACATTCTGCCCTATGTTGGAATTTCTGAAAACTTTTTGCAGATCTACACCGATCATGACCCCTAGAACCTAAAATAATCTTTAGTAAAAAACTTTATACGTATATCTATCTATCTATCTATCTATATCACTTTCTTCTGGACACGATAACTTCCATAATTCTGCACAAATCTCTTCCAAACTGATACATAAAATCAAGGGGCATAAAATCTCGGTCAAGTTCGTTAATGGGCAAAATCAGACCAAGGGGACGGAAATAGGGAGGGGTTTTGTGAAACCGAAAAAAACCCATAACTTCTTAATTTTTGTACATATCAAATCAGTTTAAAGTTTTTATTACTTCTAAAAATTGGGCCAAAAATATGAGTATCACAGATTTTTGATAAAATTTAAAATGGGCTCAAGGGGCATAAAAATAGGGTTTTAGGGAGAAAAAAATTCATAACTTCGTCAATTCTCAAGATATCAAATCCAGTTAAATTTATTATAAATCTTCTTAATATTATCTACAACTTTTATATTGACAAGTTTTTGATAGGACCAATTCGTACCAAAAAATAAATAAATAAATAAAAAACGAAAACAAAAAGGGGGAGTTGAAGATGAAAAAATCCATAACTTCGTCAATTCACAAGTTTAAAATCAGCATGAATTTATTATATATCTTCTAAATATTATCTACAACATTTATATTGACAAGTTTTTGATAGGCCAATTCTTACAGCAAAAGCAAATTAAAAATACATAGCGGTTGAAGAAAAAAATCATCTTATAAGGGTGTATTCAAATCCAAACTGCTTATTTTCTGACTCCTTTTTTAATTCATTTTTGCTCTCAAACGCATCCAATTGGTAGATTCTCTTTTTCCGAAACCATATAATGTACCGTAACGATCGATTTTTTTATAGAAGCAGAATATATATCAAAAAATGATGTCAAAGTGGGCATTTTGAGCCGAATTTCCCGGAGCGATTGTGTTAGAAATGAAAAATATTGTCCTACCGAGAAAATAATTGTTTATAAATCAAGTTTTAATTAATTGAACAAAAAATAAAAACACAGGTCGCTTATTAATCTCTTTAAAATTCACATCAGCAAGTTTCATATTTTTTCTATTAAAAATTAATCTGAAAATGTGGCAGAAAATTTCAAGAAGTTGAGCATGGAAAAGTATTTTTTTAATACCGCCTTAACATGATTCTGATAAAACCAACTCTTATTTAAAAATGAAATAAAAACTCGTCAAAAGCAGCCAGATAAAATTGTTAAAATGGGTTTATCTCTAATCATGATTTAGTTTTTGTTGGTGAAATTAATATACTTAACTTTGAAATCTACCTCCGCCTGTAGGCCGGGCCGGCAGGGATTTTTTTTTTTTTTTACTTGCAATTGCTTTACTTACTATTATTATTTTTTACTTACTATTATTATTAATGTACTTATACTACTAATTTTATTTTAAGCACATATGCTCATAAAATTAGTAAAATTTTTACTGTAGACCACCCCCCCCCCCCCCGATATATCGCACATTTTTCTTGCCTCCTAACATGCGCGATATAACTAGGGGCTACTGTAGTAAATGGGGCATTCTCACAATCTTTTGACTTTCGGGAATAAAAATCAGGTGAAATTAAACTTGCTAAAATAACATTTTAATCTAATAAACGAATGCCTTAATGATTCAAAATAAAGAAAAAATGGTCAGCAGAGAAATTTTTTTTATTTAACTGAGGTTTAAGTTAAACTTGCGAGTTTAATTTTCCTTACCATTTTACCACTATAAATTTTAATTTTCTTCTAAATTTTTATTTATAATGAATTTGCATAGTACCCACAGGACATTCAAATAAGAAATAATAAAAATGTAGTACTTTTAATACAGAATTTTTGTATAAAAATAATTTGTTGTTGTAATTTGTCTTAAAGTCAGGGCCCGACTAGCAAGTTTCTGTACCCAGGGCACTTTCAATTTTCTGTGCCCCCTTAAATTGGTTGATTTACTGATACTAGTTTTTTTTTTTTTTTTTTTTTTTACATGTTACACACTTATTCGAAAAGTGTCAACTCAAAAAAGTAAGTTTTCCGGAAAATGAAAAAAAGTCCCAGGAATAAAAATGTTTTTTCCATTTATTGAAATGGGTTTTTAACCTTTTATTGAGATAAAGTTTTCTCATTTCATGGTATTAATATTTCAAATATTTCATTTTTTCATAATTATTTTATTTTTTAATGGAAATTTAGATGAAATTATGAAAAATGTTGTGCTCCTCAGAAATTTCATGCCCATGCGATAGTCAGGGCCTGCTTAAAGTGGTGTTAAAGAAGGGACAGCAAGGTAAAAATAGGGGACGATATAGGAAAAAAGGGATGAAATGGGAAAAAAAGGGATGGTAAGGAAAATTGCCACCTATTTTTAGGAAAATCATTTTAAGACTAAGTGATAGCCACAATGTTAATTGATTTTTAGAAACAGGTGTTAACATTGGATTAAATTTTTTTTTTAATTTACCTCGAAAAGTGCAGGAATAAACCTTGGGGACGGTAAGACTACCCATAAAACCACGATGCTTGAAATTGATATTTAAATGCTGATTTAAATTCTGCAGTAAATTTCCTGTCAAAGAATTTTAGACATTCTTTCTCTAGCATACTTCTGCATGAGAAAAAACTTGCAAACAATTCTGTGGCTGCATCTGAAGTGATTTTCTGCATAAGTTTAGCAAGAGGGACGGTAAGGATGAAAAACCCAGGGACAGAATTCAAAAAATAATATCAACCATAAAAATGTGTGCAGGTTAATTTTTTGCTACATATTTATATAAAACAATTGTTCCAGTTTCGGAAAAAAATTACATTGAATTACTTTTATTGAAACAATTTTATACAGACAGCTCCAAACTTAAAAATCAGCATCAGGGACACGGGACGGTATAGGAGTTTTCCAGGTATTTGTACCCCCAACACCGTCCAAAACTTATTTATCTTGTTAATATTGTTATGCAATCATGCAATGGGATGTTCCCCAGTATATGAAATAAAAAAAACCCACAAAAAATGGATAAAAATAAAAATTATTATTCAGGGACGTAAAAATCAAAAGATTGTGAGAATGCCCCAAATATGTTGCCAGAAAATATACAAAGTTAAGTCTGAAAATATTTATAATCATCAATAAGTTGACTATTTTGAAAATATTGGATAAACAGTCGAACCTCTATTTTGCGAACTTTTCCTTGGATCCAAGAATATTTTGTGAATTTCTTCGTAAAATAACCTCCAAATAGCGAAGTGCATTCTCTATTTAACGAATTTTTTCTTGTGATCAAAAATTTTTTTTCTGCCCATTTCTCAAAATATTTCTGGACATTTCAAACTTATTCTTTCTTTAAACTTTTGAATATAAAGGTTAAAAAAAAAAAATCAAAATTTTTTGAAATTTTTTCAAAAAAATTTCAAAAATTTAAATTTTTTTTTTTTAATTTTTATATTCAAATATATAAAATTCAATGCACAGTTTTATTTATATATATAAACCAAACTTTTATAAAAAATATTGGGTATTTTCATTGATATGGAATGCGCAAGTCGCATTTCGAAGATTTTTAAGACGACACGTAAAATTCCATTTTTTTCTCAAAAATAATTTATTTTTATTTTTTTGTGATAAATAGATGCCATAATGCATATAATGAATCCTTGAGTAATATTTAAAGTGAAAATTACAAAAAAAAAAAAAAAAAAAAAAATTTAAAAAATTTAAAATTTTTAAATTTTTAAATTTTTTTTTTTAACCTTTACATTTAAATATATAAAATTCGATGCACAGTTTTATTTATATATATAAACCAAACTTTTATTAAAAATATTGGGGATTTTCATTGATATGGAACGCGCAGGGGGCATTTCAAAGATTTCTAAGACAATGCGTAAAATTCCATTTTTTTTCTCCAAAAAAAAAAGAAGCATTTTTTTTTTTGTGATAAATGTTTGTCATAATTCTTATAATGTACCCTTGAATAATATTTAAATTTCGCTTTAAATATTATTCAAGGGTACATTATAAGCATTATGACAAGCATTTATCAAAAAAAAAAAAAAAAAAATGAAAAAAAAAATGAAAAAAAAAATTTTTTTTTTTTTGAGAAAAAAATGGAATTTTACGCGTTGTCTTAGAAATCTTCGAAATGCCCCCTTCGCGTTCCATATCAATGAAAATCCCCAATATTTTTTATAAAAGTTTGGTTTATATATATAAATAAAACTGTGCATCGAATTTTATATATTTGAATATAAAGGTTTAAAAAAAAAAAATTTTAATTTTTCAAAATTTTTTAAATTTTTTAAAATTTCAAAATTATTTAATATTTAAATTTTTTTTTTTAAATTTCACTTTAAATATTACTCATGGGTTCATTATATGCATTATGGCATCTATTTATCACACACACACACAAAAAAAAATAATAATAATAATTTTTGAGAAAAAAATGGAATTTTACGCATCGTCTTAGAAATCTTCGAAATTCGGCTTGCACGTTCCATATCAATGAAAATCCCCAATATCTTTTATAAAAGTTTGGTTTATATATATAAATAAAACTGTGCATCGAATTTTATATTATTTGAATATAAAAATTTTAAAAAAAATTTGAAAAATTTTGAAATTTTTTCGATAAAATTAAAAAAAATTTTGAATTTTTTTTTTTTTTTACTTTTATATTCAAATATATAAAATTCGATGCACAGTTTTATTTATATATATAAACCAGACTTTTATAAAAAATATTGGGGATTTTCATTGATGGAACGCGTAAGCCGCATTTCGAAGATTTCTAAGACTACGTGTAAAATTCCATTTTTTTCTCAAAAAAAAAAATTTTTTTTCATTTTTTTTTGTGATAAATGCTTACCATAATGCATATAATGTTCCCTTGAATAATATTTAAGTTGAAATTTACAAAAAATAAAAAATTGATTTTTAAGGATTTAAAGGTCCCTTGTCCCTTTAAAAGTTTGAATATCTACAATCAACAAGGATTCATTGGATATGTGTTATGTTATGGCTAAAAATGAAGTCACTAAACTTGAGTGATCAAACATTTGAAAGCATTCTTAGACAGTGGCAAATTTATCAACTTATTAAAGAGCTTGAAGAAGTTACTAAAGTTATTATTCAGGGTTGGAAAAAAACTGGGTTTTTTTTGTAAAAAACCAAAAAAAAAAAAACCGGTTTATTTGACTTAAAAAAGGTTTTCTTGGTTTAAACCGGGTTTTTTTTTAAATATAATTTCCTATTGCATACAGATGCATATCGGTTGATAAAATAAACAATTTTGGATATTATATAAGTAATATAATTTTTGAAAATATTTAAATTAAATAATTACAGTCAATTATTATATAGAAAATTGAAATCATTTCTAATTTAAACATTATTAGTAACAGCTATGTCTTATGTTCAAAGTAAACTGCTCTATATAGTGAAACATTGATACCTTGAAAATCGTATGAAGAATCCTTTGATTAATAATATAATAATCAATCAATAAACATTTGATGCAGTTTCATGAATATAATATATGATTCTGTGGTTATTATTATTATTTTTTAATATCCAAATACTTCTGGTTATTTTGTTTTCTGAGTGATTCCAAGTGTCCAAGTCAACATTTTTGGCCATTAGATTCAGCAACTAACAGAAAAGATTGATTGGTATTATTGAGATGCTATAACTAGCACTCAATTTTTGCAAGCTGTGTTATTCAATTTGATATCTTAAGTTACTCTTTTAACATGTTGACGGACACTTGCGTCTATAGCCGTCAAAGCGAAGTTCACTATGTGGCATAATGATTGATTGACACCAGGATTTACATGAAAAAATATATGAAAATAAGTAAAAGCTTAATTTCATGTACATTAAATAATGCAAAATTTAGTTTTAAAATACTGGTGCCAATTTAGGAATTAAAATTAAGTGAACTTCGCTTTGACAGCTATAGACGCAAGTGTCCGTCAACATGCTAAATTCTTTAAGGATAATCTTCACCAATCCCAATCCAGAAAATTTTCTTTTACAACTTAAACAAAATCTTAAAGATCATTGTATTTTGTTATTAACTGCTGTAAATAATCTGCATTTTTTAAATGAAAATATTTTATGCTAAATATTGAATATTATTTATCTATTTTATCTTTTCTAATTTCACATGTTTTAATAAAAATCTTTAGGGTACCAGATATGTTCATCAGGACATGCTAATTTTCATTCTACATGCATAGAAACATGACCTAGGCTCATTATGTCTCATGTTGAGTGCTAAGATGAAGTGTTAAAAGTAGAAATTACTTCTATCAGTAATTTAAAACAATTAAATTACAAAAAAGAGAAAATATTACATTTTTTCAAAAAAAAAAAAAAAAAAAAAAAAAAAAACGGTTTGCAAACCCTGTTATTATTGAAAGTGAAAATCGTTAAATATAGTATGAACAAACTGATTCATACCAACCTAAAATTTTAAAACTTACGGGCAAATATACTCAATATTTAGGTATGCAAAAATATCAAAGTTAATAAAATCTCACTATCTCTTGGTAATGTATATGTAGAGAAAGTATTTTTTATAAATAATACAATTGTTCTATTTGAAAGAAGAAAAAAACAATTATTGATCTAAGAAAGATGTTGCTGAAAGACATGAAAGCACTTTTTCTTATTAAATTAAATGTCTTATTCTATTTTTATTTCTTATTAAATGAAGGAACTGAAGATTTAAATAAAGGAATTAAACGTAGACTTAAACCTTTCAAGGACAAGTAATTGCATTGCTGTAATGTCGAATTCCCACCGGAATTTCCCAAAAATTTAATTGCAAAATAAGGAAAAGCAATTTTATGACTTTTCTCCACCAAAGTTAGAAAGTAAAATATAATAAAATTTTTTCTGTGCAAATCTTCATTATTCATAGGTGGGATAAAATGTATCCCACCGCCCCTCAAGGGGTCAAACTAAACACAGAAAATTATTGCTTCTCCAATGAATATTTCTGATACTGTTAAAGGAGATTTCATAGCTGCCAATTTTTCTGAATTTTAACTGTATGTCACATATGTTACACATGTTTGTTATGTCATTGATTTTTAATTTGATGATTATCTATATTTTTAATAATGTTTTGCTGGTTTACTAGATATTTTGTTAATTAAAATAACAATTGTGCCCTTAAACTGCAACACCATAATATTAAAGAATGAAAAACATTGAAAAATGTTGCAATGCATAGTTATGTACAAGATCATTTTCAACTGACCATCGACCTTGCAAACATTTATCCAACAGCCTAGAGAGATAATTAAGAAAAATAATCTAAATAAATAAATATCCAAGATTATTTTTTTCTGTTTTCATTAATATATTGTCAATTTTAAAGTTACTGATAGTTGACACTTTAGTGAGTGATGCTTTTCTGAATTTCTTCTATTTATCCGCGATTCCAATGGCAACAGTCTTCCATTTGTTTATTGAGAATTACAGTTTGACTAATAGCTTGGCGATAGTTTTTTTTAATGGAAAGTGCTCAACAGAATAATGGAGAAGTACAGATTCATTTAATGCATTGTATCACAGGCATGTCTATTTACTCATATATGAAAATTCCTATAGTATTTTGGAAAAATATTGCTTTCTAGGCCTGAGAATGTTAACTTTCTGATCACCAGAGAATATTTCATTCACTAGGAATCACACTTGTAATAAATAATCAAGTCCCCTAAAGGAATAATTTTCCTGTGTTCTGTTTAATCCCCATTAGATAAGCTGAATGATTTTTCCTATAAAATCAATGAACTAGAAGTTGTAATAATCAAGTCCCGTAAGGGAACAATTTTTCTGTCATCAGTTTAATCTCTATTACATTACATAAGCTGAATGATTTTTCCTATAAAATCAATGAACTAGACAGTACAATATTATAAAAGTGTTATGTTGTTTTATAAGTTTAACTTTGAATCAGTATATTAACAAAATAAAAGGGATATGAAAATATAAGTGGATTTCTATCTGTGAATTTAAAATTGTAATATTATTCCTAACTTCTAATTTGCTTTAATTGGAATCTAAAATTCCATTAGGCAAATCAGAATAATCAGAATTAGTGCATCTCTAAAAGCCCATCAGAAAGACCATCTACTCTAAATCAGTGCAAAATTTCGCATTTGATAGTTATAAATTTAATGACAAAAAATATTTAATTGATTATTAAGTATTGTAGCATATAAAAATTACAGTCATCATTTAGCTTTCTTATAGATAGTTCCTTCTGTTGTTTAAAGGATAGTTTTTGCCATCATTCAACACTATTTTATTGCATTAACTATGTTTAAAAAGTTGTTCAAAGATATTGGTGTTTCTTTCGAACCAATTAATAAACTGGGCTTTTTTTTTAATAAACATAAATTTAAATATAATAAGTCAAAATTAATTAGTGTTGTTTATGCCATTCCCTATAAAGATTGAGATAGCATATATATTGGTGAAACTAGTAGAATGATGTACGTTTGCCTGAAAGAACATATTAGTGCATTCAAAAAGGTAAACAAAATTAAAAAATTCCTCTGTATTCGTTTGAAACTTATCATATACAGTAGAACCTCTTTCATCTGAAACTCTTTTAACCGAAATCCATTTTGGAAGTTTTTTTTTTCTTAATCACATTCCTTGTGTGCAAAATCCATTTTGAAAGCTTTTTTTTTAACTATCATATTCCTTGTGTGCAAGTGGTCCTTTCCGAACTATGAGTATACATAAAAATTTTCGATCCCCTTTCTTAGAGATCCTTTGAATTTAACTTGAGCTCTCATAAACTGCGGAGTGGAATGAAGAAAACGAACAAATTAGCAATTCTGAAGCTTTTGAATGTTTTGCAAAAGGTTTGGCATGGCTGGAGCAGCAGAAAAACTGTGATACTTCTTAACTTGTAATATTAAAAAAACTCCATGATAGAGCTTCAAAGCAAAGGCAATCGAAACTGCGACAAACAAAACATTTTTTCAAACCCTTGTGATCTATGTAGAAGGTTTAATTTCAAAATTAAAATTCAGGTAATTTATTCTTGATTCTATTTTGCTATCGCTTTATTTTTATTAAGCACTTGTTACCATAGTAAGAAATATTGCATATATTTCTTACTATGTTACTTATATTTCTTATATGCATATATTTCTTACTATGTTTCTTACTTATTACTTACATCCTGTGTTAGTTTATTATCTTAAAATTAAAGTATTCTCGATTATCCGAAAATTTCAATTTTCTGAAAGAGGGTTGGTCCCAATTACTTCCGATTATCGAGGTTCTACTGTATACTGTTTACGAACACTTCCATTTTGAAATCAGGATGTAACAATTATCATGGTAAATTGTTCCTAGAAGGCTGGTTTACTCGCATACGATCACTGATGTTGAATGAATCCTGTTCTATTCCTGTTCTATATTTTAATTGTATTTCATTGGTCCTGTTGTTCGTTTTTCAATGGTTATTATGTACTGATGAGACCTTGTGGTTGCTTGGCAAAATGTATACTACATGTTTAAAATGTTTTTAATCATTTTATATTTTTTAATTTTGTGTTAAGTGTATTCAAGTCTGTCTTACTTTACTTATTTTTATTAAATCATATTAGCTTTGTAACTTAGTTTATTTTCTTATGCTTTGTTGTTTTTTTTGTTTACAGTATAAAGGAGCTAATATTCAGTTATTGGATTTACCTGGTATCATTGAAGGAGCTGCTGCAGGTAATTTTTTTTATTATAACTACAAAACAGTAGTTCGTTTTACTGTCCTAGTTGTATTATAAAAAATTAGAATTTTTTAGAGAATTCTCTATTTTAAAAACTCGCTGTTGATCTTGTTATCAATTTAAAAGAATTTGAAGCTCGTAAAAAATCTCATTTATATTGATATGAATCATTTTCTTTGAAAAACGAAGTATAAAAATTTTATTTTTATTTTCTTGAGCATGTAGTGCACCCATACTTCTATTATTATTCATCTCGATAACTGTCAGAAATTGTCTGTTTTTAAAATATTAATTCATTTTTATCTAAATAGAAAGATTTAATGAAAGATAAAAATGTTTCCAAGAAATTAATAGTAAATTATGCAGGTTGCCCTTTCTTATTGTTTCCCTTTAAGTAATGCCTAAATAAATTGTTTTAGAATTATATTTCCAGTTGGGGAAAAAAAACAAAAAAAAAAAACAAACATTGCCCTCCATGATATAAAAAGCCATTTATGTCAAAACAGTTATTTTTGTAAAAGTTAAAGAAACTTAAATTTGTATACTGTCTCTGGTTTCTATACTTTATATGTAAAAAAAATATTCTCTATGCTTAAAAAAAAAAAAGTAATTTTTGTATAATTAAAATTTTATGTGTTCTGATGCTTCAAATTTTATGATTTTTCAACGTCTTCTGCCAGTAAAATGAAAAGAAGTTTTTATTAAGTTAAATAATGCTATAAAAAGTGATAGAATATCTTTATTAAGACTTACGATCGTTTCATCGCACAATCGGCGACATTTTCAAAATCAATCATAATAGAAAATATTTTCACATAACTTAAAAACAATAATATAGTAAACAATGTCACGAGACATGAAGCATAATGAAAATATTGCAACCATAAAATAAAATAAAAATTAGCTATTTGTGAGTGTGGATTAATTTTGCAGAAAACTTAAAACTAGAATCAAAGAACATATAGCAGACATCAAATACAATAGAAGAACCACAGCTTTGGCCAGATTATGCAGTGAAGAACCTTTACAGATTGAATTTAAAAATAGCAAGTTAATTTATCCATCAAGATTTTATTTACCATCCATAGTCCGAGAATCAATAGAAATATTTTTACGCAACGAGAATATTTGCAATGATTCTGTGTCCCTTGATTTACCTAGAATTTGGAAAGAGATACTAAGTAATTGTAGAAACAATAGTAAAAATTAATCCACACTCGCAAATAGCCAAGTTAATTTTATTTTATTTTATGTTTTGCAATGTTTTTCAGTATGCTTGATGTCTCGTGACATTGTTTACCATGTTGTTTTTAAATTATGTGAAAATTAATCCACGCTCGCAAATAGCTAATTTAATTTTTAATTTATTTTATGATTGCAATATTTTCATTATGCTTCATGTCTCGTGACATTGTTTACTATATTATTGTTTTTAAGTTATGTGAAAATATTTTCTATTATGATTGATTTTGAAAATGTCGCCGATTGTGCGATGAAACGATTGTAAGTCTTAATAAAGATATTCTATCACTTTTTATAGCATTATTTAACTTAATTTGTTTATAAGTGATTATTATACATGTTTTTATAGAAGTTTTTATGTTGTATTTGAGGTTTTCAATTTACTATTTTGCAAAAAGAAAAAACTTTCCTGAAAATGATGTGTTTTTTTCTAAAGGAAAAAAATCAGCGTGATGTTTTTTATAAAATAAATGTATTTTTCCAAGGTGGTGATGGATCAGGGAAAAGTCAGTGAACTTTTAATTTGGAAAAATCAAGGATATCTTAGCCAATGTTAGCCATTGTACAGTTACAGTCTGTTTTAAAAGTTTAGCCACAACCAGAATAAGTCATTTATTAACTAATAATACAATATATATATATATATATATATATATTTACTTATTAGATTCTGTAAAATTATTAAAATAAAATACATAAAAAAGAAGAAATGGGCACATTATCACAACTTTAATAAAAAAAGAAATCTGTAAATATACGCTGTTCAAAATTTTAGGCACAGTACCCAAAAAAGTACCCTACCCCCCTGAAAAAAGTACATCATTTAATACTTTTAATTGATTCTATTTATAAATAGTAGTTCCCAGGTGGATTGGGATAACTTCAAATACTATTGTTTCTATCGAGTCAATTAGTTTTTCAAAAATATTGGTGACAGAGAGAGTACCATTTCTTTTTCAATGGCCACTTTTATTCTTCATTAGCATCACATTTCTTTCAATTCTTGTATACTTCACGGGTTAAGATGTTCTTAATTAAGTTATGCCTGGGCTTAAGCTTGGTAACATTAACATTTTGTGTGGAAAGTTGCAGTTTGATGTTATGTGAGTTGCTGATTGAAGCATTGTCATGCTGAAATCAATTCCAGGACCTTCTAAGCTGTCACCAAATGGAAGTGGATGTTTCTCTTGTGTCTCTTGGTACTTTAATTTTATTTCGTATGAAGAAAGCCCAGATGGGTTTTCCATGTTAAAACTAATCACTCATCAAACCATCAAACTTAAAGCCTTGTCATCTATTAAAGAAAGTAACCAGCTGTTTCCCGAAGTCATGTCAGTAGCAATTACAGCCATCAGGATCATTCATATTACATTTCCACGATAATTATTTTAATTTATCTCATGGACATATTTTGTTTTGACACCAATTTTTCAATCAGTTTGAACATTTGTTATGCATGGCTGCACACTAGGGTGGAACTTAAGTATATGGTAAAAAAAAAAACTTTTTTGTTTTAATGTGTAATAGTGAAAACGTTTTTCCTTTTTGGATGTCTAAACTTTTGGCTGAAAAGGTTTTTTTAAATTAAGTTGTTTTCCGGTTCCTCAAGGAGGTCAAAGTTTTGAAATTTCAGTATAAAGTAACTTAAAGTAAACAACTTAGCTGTTAGCTCATATCTACTTTTATTTAGAAAATACTATCCAGAAGTTACCACGAGGAGGTGGTAAATATCGACTTCCACCCACCTTACCTTTCTTTCTTATGGATTAATTTAATTGAGACATTCAACCTACTGTCTTTTTAGGCAAACTTTGTCATTATATTGTGGGAATTCAACTTTCCCAAGATTAAGCCATCTTTTGCTTAATATTTAAAGATGGTTGACGCAGCTCGCAGGACAATTTTGACACACGTTTCCACTGTTTGAGTATGAGGGAAAACTACAAGGAAAATCTAAAATACAAGGAAAATCTAAAATTCAGGTGCATCCCCTGTTTGTACTTTTTTTAAGTTCTTCATCCGATCAGTCTGTCTAGATAGGATCAATGTTTTTATAGTCTATAATTTCAATATGTTCGTATTTTTTCAAGTCGCTTTCCTACTGGTCCAGAAAATCCTTTTGTACCTGTAGTTTTTCCAGCAAGACGTTGAAATAAGTATCTAAGAAAAAAGTTCATTTTCATGTAATAATCAAATTATCCATTATAAAGTTTTTAGGGTATTGCTTCCGATGTTTTAACAACTCCAGATTTGCATCCTGCATTAAAGGCGTTTCTGTTTCACCCAATAACTTTCAAACTTGAAATGTCTTTATTATTATTTTGAAAATACGCCAAAATTGCAATGGCTATATTAATATAAGAAGAAGATGTCAATGAAATATGACCAATATATTTTTATCCTGGTTTTTGAACTAAGACCAGGTGTTCGTCTTTAATGATTCTTAGTTATACTTTTTTCCCCTCTGCTTCAGTTGTCGTAGTGTTATCCTTTGTGCCATTAAAATGCTAACCTTCTAAAATTAACTGATTTTGTCTCTCCTGTTCTTTCAAATTCTTCCTTTTCTTTTCTCTTTGTAATCTTCAAGTCCTTCTTTCAGTTACCTTTTCTTTATTATCATCAGAAATACCCATATCTTCTAAGGTGCCATTTGCAATAATATTTGCAGTTCTGTCTAATACTCCGGTTCTTTCACCTTGTTGATTATCAAATTCGGGTTTAGAAAAACAACCGATTGAACTATTTCCTTCCGAACTATTTTTTACACTTGACGATCATTCAATCAAAACATCATTTTTTTGTTTTAAAATAACTCTTTTCCTTGATATTTCCTTTTCCAGTCTTGCTACACATTTTTTGTAGTTTTTATATCTATTGATCCTATTGTCATCACCCCATCTCTCTTTGGTCTTTGGGAAAGTGATGTTCTTGTTCTGATACATGATAATATTTAGTGCTTTTACACAAAGAAAGGTTTTTTGCAGGATTACCTAACATTTTGCAATTTTATATTGGATGTGGGATTATTCTTTATAATCTTAATATTTTTCTTCAAATTTTGACATTTCTCGCACTAGTCTCTAATCATTTTTTATGATTTGTGTATCAGAAACCGTTGGAATTGAAGGTCTCAGCAATACATTTTTAATTGTATCATCAACAGCTTTAGATATTTTAGAAATAGCGTGTACCAGATTTCAGCTGTCAGATTTTAAGTTAAATTTAACCCAAAAATAATGTTTTTTAACATCTTCATATGTTCGTCAAAGATGACAGTCTAATGTTAATTGTTTTTGTTCATGAAATACAGGACACTTCAACATTTATCTAGATTTAGGTACGTTAACAGACTTTGTCACTTGCGACACCGAATGTTTATTGAAAAATAATTAAAGAAACTGTTAACACATGTTAAATCGGACTAACTTGCTATGTGTCGCAGTCAAATAAATCAGTGGCAATGAAAGCCGACGCCCACGACGCTGGCTTCTACAAAGTCAAATAAGTGGGGCTAACTTTTCTAAGGCACTCAAAGTAAATTATTCTCCTTATTACAGGACATTAACACTTAATTAATTTAATTTTGCAAAATATAAATTTAACAATAAGCTTAAAAAACTTTTCATGCAATTATTGGCTTTTTTTCGTTTTTTAGGGAAAATCAGGCGCTTTGAGGAACCGGAAAATATCATTTTAAAATTAAAAGAAAAATATTTTCTTTTTATGGAGTTAAAAAGGAAAAAAATAATCACTATTAGAATATAAAATTCGAAACTTCGTTTTTTAGTTCCACCCTACTGCACACATCTTGGGTTTTGATTAGAATTATTATTTCTGGCACACACTTGGACTTGGTACATTCCTTGCTTTGAATTTTTTTAAACTTTAAAAATTTCAATGAAGGGCTTACAATTTCAATTTAAAAATATTTAAAATTTCTTTTTTTTTTTTATAAGTTCCATAGTCTCTGACATCTTAAATAACCAATGGGTATTGAACATTTTTTGTTACACCGCTCAGGTAAAATGGCAGGTTAGTTAAAACCAATCTAGAATTTATTAACTTTGTATAATATTCTGAAATGAACTGTTTGCAGTGAAAATAAAAAAAAAAGACTTAAAAAAAATAGTGGTAATATTGCCATTGTAGTAACTTTACTATGTTTTATTTCAATTGCATTTTGAATATTCATCTTGAAATTATTCCATACCTTTCTCCTTTAAATTTTATTATCATATTTTAGTTTGTGCCTAAACTTTTGAAATGGACAGATATGAACTAACAAGAGCAGTTTCTTCTTTTAATTTATCACTGACTTTGAATCAAACATAGTGTGAAAAAACTAACAAAGTAAATCCTCATTTTGTGCAAAAAGATTGACTTGGTCCCATTTTAGCTGTTAGAGCAAAAAAAGCAACTTAAGGAAGCATGTTTTAAGCCACAATTTATCTAAGTTGAAATTGCATAAAATAACAGAGAGAATTGATAATTTTTTATTAATGATTTTGTTATCTGAGTCGAGACTTTGTTTAGATACAGACTTGTTATTAAGGTGATCATGATACAATCCCATGCCAATATTATTTAAAGAAAATTTTCTATTAAAAGTGATTGTTTATGGTAGAGAAGCACAAATTTTATAAGAGAAGGGCCAGTTACAAAAATGACTGGATTTTCGAGGGTCAAAATCATTAGCGTACACAAAATTTTGTTTTGGAAAAGGTGGAGGAGAATATAGAGGCCTATAATCTCATAAAAATCGCAAGTTTTGAAGTGAGTAAGAGTTTTAGCCCCCTGGACTTTCTTCCCAGTCAACATATCCAATTCAGTACTTTTGTCGTAACTGATTGAAGAAATTCTGGATTTTTATCAGAAAACAGTTGACGAAATTCACGATATTTTTCTCACAAACTATTGGCAAAATTTAAAATTCTTTTAATGACAATTGAAATTTATGATTGTTTCCTGATATATATTAATGAAATTTGTGACTTTTTTCCCTTTACAAATTGGGAAAATTCATAATTTTTCCACGTTCAATTGGCAAAATTATTGATTTTTTCCCATGAGTGATTTACAAAATGTGCGATTTTTTCCACATAAGTCTAACTGATTTTGCAGTTTTTTTTTCCCTGTGACCAATTTTCGAAATTCAGACCTCTTGAAATGTTGATATCTATGGTCTCTGCATGATAATTGGCAAAATTCGTTTTTTTTCTTCTTCTACTGATTAACAAAATTCACGATTTTTGTAAACAATCAACTGACGAACTCCCCGATATTTTTCCACAACCAGTTGACAAAATTTACAAATTTTTTTTTAGTGACCAATTGACAAAATTCATGATTGTTTCATGATATACATTGACAGAATTTGTGATTTTTTTTTCTTTTTCCCATGACAAATTGACAAAATTCATAATTTTCCACACCCAATCAATGAAATTAGCGATTTTTTCCTATAACAAATTGACAAAATTTGCAATTTTTCTGCACTCAATTGACAAAATTCGTGATTTTTTCCCATGGCCGGTTGTTGAAATTCGGAACTCCAGAATCTCCAGAAATGTTGGCATCTATGGTCTCTGCAGGCCGTTTCACGTAATTCGTGTTTCTTTCCTGATTGACAAAGAATTGTAATTTTTTGACACCCAATCAATGCAATTTGGGATTTTTCATTGCCCGATCAATGAAATAAGTGATTTTTTTTCTGCAGCCAATGGACAAAATTGACGATTTTTTATGTGATCAATTAGCAAAATTTACAATATTTTTCTGCTATCAACTTGCAGAATCTGCAAATCTGAAACTTCCTGAAATGTTGGCATCTATGGTCTTTGTGGGCCACAAATTAACCCATTGCTGGCCAGTTTTGCCCTGCAGGACTGAGAATGTGCATCCCTTGTTTATATGATTTCACAAAAGAAGAAACTGTGGTTGCAAGAAGAATTATTTATGATGCCATGTAACCACATAGTAGTCTGAATTTACAGCTACCACAGATCTTAACATGCTTCCAAATTTTTTTATTAAAATGCTTCAAAATTTTTGTTTTCAGTTAAAGAAGAATTTTGCAAATTACAATAGACACTCGTTTTTATGAATTCGTACGGACTATTATGTAAACGGTTCGTTAAATTAAAACTTCGTCATTCAGAAAGGCATTAAAGATTATTAGTATTATACATTGTAATGTTTCCATAATAGATTGAGAATACTATTCAGTGCGTTTAAATATATTAAGAATTTTTTTGTTATTATTAGTATGTAAAAAATTATATGTGCACTATTAAATATGCTAAAAGGATAAATATTTTTTAATGTACCTTTATTAAGCATCAAAATAATCACTTATTTTTATCCGTTTTAAAACATGTTGAACAATGCATGACTTCTTTTTCTATATATTTTCTAACATTTCATAAATACTTCTAGCTTTTTTACAAAAAAGTTTAAATCCAGACAGGCATTCAGCAGCTTGTTTAAAAGTCAGTATTAGGGGTTATTTCCTTTTCTTTTTCTAGATTAGAAAGTTCTATCTCATTCTCAATGGTTTTGCTGTTGGTAATTGCATATTGCATCATCCATTATTATCTCCGTCTAAATAGTATTACATTCATTTAAAAAAAGTCCTTGGTATGAAAATTCTGGCAATGGTGGGTTTCTTTGGCAAAATTCATGTATGAGCAACTAATCTTCAATGAAATCATATCCATTGTCATGCAATTCTTCATTTATGTCTGCATCTTTAAAAAAATTCTGCATGTTGAAAGGCTTTAGGAATTGTCATGTTAGAAATGCCTTTCCATGCACTGATTGACAAATGCATTTACACAAAGAACAGCAATCTGGTGATAAAGCTCTCCCAGTTCCAAACCATGGGAAACTCTTTGTTTTTATATTTTCATTTGAAACTATTGATTATGCCCTGATTCATTGGTTGTAAAAATGAAGTTGAATTTGTTAAGAGAAACTCCTCATGGAATACCTGAAGACCAGAGACTTTTACATGTGCAGAACAGTTGTCTATGATTGGATTTGCAATTCTCGGCTGAAAAATGGCTCTGAAAAAATTTTCATAAATATGGCCAATCATCCAATCCTTACTTGTAGTTTGCAGCAGAAATATTTTTGAAACACCCACTAGAGCAGACGCAATTTTTGTAACCTGTTCATGTTGACTGCAATCAAAACTGCAAATTTCTATTTAGCTATCTTATATCAAATAGATTTATTTTCTTTAAAAGCTAATGTTTTCTCTGGCAATATCTTAAAAAACAAAGCCGCCTTGTTCAAGCCAAAAACAATTTCTGAAGCATATCCAGAAAGCAAGAACTTTAGCTTTTTTTTTTCCATTCTTTTGCTCATGATGCGTCTGCTGTTTCATTTTCACCACACAGTTTCCTTCAATCTAAACCATTCTGATATTTTTGTAATTGCCCATCTGATAACTTGAAATCTTTAATGTTTAATTTGGAGGCAATTTTTTATTTATTTATTTTAACTAAGCACATTTCTTTCAATTGGAATCAACTTCTCTGCTTTCGATTCGAAGCCAAGAAAGCAAAGTCTTTTTAAATTTGGGTGTTTCTATTCTTGGAAATATTTTTTAGAGGCTTTTTTTTTAGTTTTCGCTATTAGTTCCATAGGTTTTGCCCCATGTCATTAAATTTGTTAATTTGAAATTCCATATTTCTAAGAGATTTATGCCATTCTTAATATTTTATTAACTCATTTTAAAAACTTTTTTTCCACCTCAACAGATAAAACACCTGCATTTCTTTATTTGCAGTATAGCAAAAACCTTGCTTAAGAACCTACTTCAGTCAAACGAAAAGACCCGTTCGCTAATGCTAATCCTATGGAAGACATTTATAAAGATATCTCGTTTGAATTTAAATATTTTTAATGGGTTTTTTTTCATTGAATAGTTGAGATCGATCTGTGCAAAGACCTTTGTTTACTTTTTCGATTTTCTTTACAGGTATTTTTAATGAGGACACTTTCATTTTCGAAACCGGTTTCAAAAGTAAAAGCATCCTTATAAAAAAAATCTGCAATCAAAATCAAAAAAGTAAAAAACTGCCTGCATACAGATCGATCTCAGTTATCCAATACAAAAAAAAATTATTTTAAAATATTGAAATGCGACCAAGATATCTTTATAAATTTCTTCCATAGCATTAGCGAATGCGTCTTTTCGTTTGACTGAAGTAGGCCTTAAATAAAACTGGTACAATCGCTATCATAATGAGATTTCACTGACTGAGTTGTCCAGATCAAATGAGATTAGAAGCGCACTTCATCTTCTTTTGTTAAAGCATTAAAATGCCTACAGCAGTAAAGAAAATGAAAACACATTTAGAAAAACAGTATAGAACCATTTATCTCAAATGGTTGGGACCATATGTATTATGCGTCAAAGCAACACACATCTGATCAGATTTGTAGAACAAGTGTGACTGTGCCATTGTTTCTGACTTTAAATTAATTATTAGATTAATCAGATTAAGAATCAAATCCCGTCAGGATCAAAAATTCATCAGAGTTTGAAAGAAGGCAATTTATGAGGAACCCTTGTAAACTATAATTCTGCATAAAAATCAAAACATCCTACATATAAATGCTCCCATTTCATATCCTAGATTTTGTATAAAGTAATGCCATGCATTTGATAATGTATCACACAATGTTGATGTCAGAATGGCTATAAATGAAACTTTTTTCAGAAAACATTCTGAAGTCAGTCGATTGGAAATATAATTCTAGATAACTAGTTTCTGGTTCACTGTATTTTATGAAGAATAATATTTTAATCTAAAAATATTTAATTTAAACATGGAAACAGCATTTATAAATAAAAAAAGTTTTTGTTTTTCTTAATTCAGTTGAGAAGGGAAACTAAAACTTTTAATGTCATTTTGATTATTTTTTTAATGTGTCGTCTGTTATGCATGTCTTCCTGCTGCGTGATTTTTTTTTTCGTTTGAATATGCACCCACTTACTTGGTCTATAAAATGATACTGGTGGTTTTAAAAACTCAAATCTGATAATTCAAACCATGTACTTTTAAGAATATTCTTTGTGCTGTAAGATGAGGAAATATTGTACAATTATCAAATGCTGTGTTCAAAATGCATCATATCATTATTTCATGATTATTCATACGAGTAGTATTACTAGGGAAAATATCTTGTTCTTCCATTGTAGGAAATTCTTCAATTTTTATCCCACTTAAGCATATGGGAATTTTGTAAAATAATCAAGCTTCAATTATTAGTAATCGGTAGAATACATTGGAAATAATTGTGATATCTGTAATAGTAATTAAAAATAAATCTATATTAATAAAAGAAAGTTCCACTCTGTGTTTGCAATTGCTAGCGAAATCTATGGCACGTACAAGGCTCAAAATTTTTGTGAGAATTGTCGGAGGCCTCTCCTGGTGCACCTGAGTTTCATAAATTTAAATTTCTAATAATTAGTTAAAAAATTAATTAAAAACCCCAAATTAAAATATTGGAAAAGTATTCATAATTCAACAAAAGCATAGATTTTTATTAAGCCACAGAATATTTCTTTGAAAACTGGAAGAGAGGGGGACGGGTTAATACAGTTACAGTGCTGCCAGGGCGATAAATGTACTGGACTTTTTAAAAAAGGCTTTATCTTAAATTCTACTGTGCCTGAAAACTCAAAAATTGCATAGCCAGATGCAAAAATAAATTCCCCTTTCAGAAATTCTAAAATTTATTCCACTGCGGTTTCAGGAAGTAAAAAAATCTGCGAAAAATTGATTTATAAAAAAACTTTTTATTTCCTTCGAAAGAAGGTTCGAAATCTTTGTCATGGATGCCGTGTGTTCTTTGCAGACAATTGACGTTGTTCATTAGTGGACATTTTTGAACGAATATAAAAATTTTAAAATGTTGAATTTATAGTTTTAATTTTTATGCATCCAGATGTAGAATTTTTCGCTAATTTCAGATATGTAAATTTCTTCATGGTAGCTCAATTACAACTTTAGATATTAATTATTATTTCATTAATTGGATTATTCCTTTCAAACTCACATTTTAAAAGCCTGTCTCCCAAACTGCAAATGATTTTTATACTAGGATTCTTTGAAATGTCGTAAAATTTTTTAAATTATGCATCTAGCCCTATCTTTAAACACTGTTTAATAATATCTAACTTTTATAAAAATCGATCAGGAAGTTTTTGTTTTATAAAAAATTCGATTTTTAAAAAGGTAAAGAAATGCTTTGTTGAAACATGCGATCAAATATTTAAAACCATACTGTTTTCCATTGTTTTAGGTGCTTATTTTTGCCAGAGTCCTGCGATAAATAATACCTATTTAATATAAAATTTCAAAAGTGTACTTACCGCTATTTTCGAATAATAATTTCAACAAGTATCTTAAATTCGTGCTTAAGCCCGCCACCCCCTTGACTAATATATCTACAGGTAGGTTGTTTACCGGAATCTTATTCAGAAACAATTTTGTTAAGAATGGAGTTTACCCCTGGTGGTGGAATGTGGAACTAAAATATTCAAGATTGCTTTTTTTTTTTTTTTTTTTTGCATGATTTTGCAATGCATGCTCAGCACACCTGCTAAGTTGTGCTATAGGCAGCAGGGATCTGGTTCGAGATTGTTTTATTGTACAATATATTGCAGTGCATGTGCAGCATGCCTGCTATATGGTGCCATAGGCAGCTGGTTTGCGGTTCAAGTTTGGGTCTTTTTATGAGATTTTACAGTACAGATTTCAGATTCATTTAAGGTTATTACTACAGGCCCGGGCGGTTCAGCTAGTAAATAAATAAATGTGATTTATTGTTTGTGCCCACCTAATTAAAAAGTACCAAAATAGATTATAACTGTGTAATGTTATTGTAAAACTTAACTAAAAGTATAAAAAAATTAATATTCTTCGATGTTGAGAGAGTTTTTTTTTAAATTTATTTTTAATAAATATATAATTTATGTTATGAAAAATATTATGGCCCTAACAAGAAGACGATTATACAATTGTTAAATATTATATAATTATATTTGCTTAGATAAAAACTTGTCTAATACAAGATGATTTTCCAGACTTTTCCAATTAATTCCATATAAATAGATTTTACTTTTTAATTAATTATATAATTACAATATAACAACTACTAAATTTAGCAGTTTTTATTGTACAGAATTACATTTTAATTTTTGACAAGTAGTCAATATGCCTTTGAAAATGTTTTTAATTTTCACAATTTTATTTCTTAAATCTTTTTAACATTGTAGGTAAAGGAAGAGGTAGACAAGTAATTGCTGTAGCCAGAACTGCTGATTTAGTTTTGATGATGTTGGATGCTACAAAAGGGGAAATTCAAAAGTAAATATCTTCAATTACTTGCTTCAATAAGCAAGGTTTTGATGAATGTGATTTATATTTGTGAAAATTTTAGTCATAAATTTGTGATTTTGAAATTATCATTATATTCAGGCTTATGTGCATTTATCTTGTATTTGTAAAAAGCTGAGTAATATGTTTTTTGATTTGTTCAGCTGTTTTGTGAAAGGTCAGATTTTATTTTTAAATTTGATTAAATTTGTGAAAGATTCAGTTTAGAGGTAGAAAAGTTTTGTGAAAAGTCTTATTTTTAAGACAAAAGATTTTGTGAAGGGTACTGTTTTAAGAGGGAAAAAATTGTGACGTTTTCCCTTTAAAGAACCCAAATTTTTCCAAACAGATCCTTCAATCTGATATGGATGAACAGAACAGTTTTCTTTTTTCAACTAATGAAAATAGTCTTTCACATTTTGTATTCATTGCTACATGGTATTAAAAATATTGCTTTTATTACATTTGAAATGCAATCAAATTTCTTCTATCCTTCAATAATGTTTTATTTGATG
Source organism: Maratus speciosus (assembly GCA_963932465.1). Lineage (NCBI taxonomy): Eukaryota > Metazoa > Arthropoda > Arachnida > Araneae > Salticidae > Maratus > Maratus speciosus. The sequence continues at coordinate 418,327,919 of OZ010800.1, forward strand.
TAATGTATGAATTTGTATATCAGCTCTTTCTTCTGTTAAAATTTTACTCATATCTTTTGTTTGGAATATATTAAGATGTTCTTGTAACCTGTTCATTGTAATATTTTATCTGTCTTTATTTGTTGAAGTAATGAGACTTGCTGAGGAAATGTCTTATTTTGTCAAAAAAAAAAAAAAAAACTATCAATTCATTCTAAGCAGGTAATATCTGCATCCTTAAAATAAACCTCTTTCAATAGACGTTTTTTCACAGTATAAGTGCAAGCTTCAGTGAAATACTTGTACACATTATAACAGAATCTTTTATGTTATTAACATTTAATTTTTTTTTTTTTTTTTTACAAGCAAAATTTCCAATTGACTGTTTTTTTTTTTTTTTTTTTTTTTTTTTTTGAAAACTTTAATTTTTCTCTTTTTTCTAGAGTAAGTGTAATGGTAAATAAAAAGAAGTGTTTTTAACAAATCTAACACAATTGTAAAGTATTAGAAAATACATTAAATTTTGAAATTGAATTATATTTTTGAATTAAATTTATTATTTAAATTTATTTAAAGATAATTTAATTAGTGAAATATTATTTAAAGGTAACTTAATTAGGTAAATGATTACAAGCTGTACTTTGCAAAGATTTTGTGTATTAATATTTTAATTATTTGATTTTTACTTCAACTTAATTTTGTATATTTTACTGTATGTTATTGAGAAATATGTACTTCAGTTATAAAATTTACATTATTGTTTCTTTAAAGGCAACTGTTAGAAAAAGAATTAGAAACTGTTGGAATTAGACTAAACAAAGAGAAACCTAATATTTATTTTAAAGTAAGTAAAACTTTATGTGTAAACAGTTATTTAGTTATTTTAATGTGTTCATAGCTTTTGCAGACATAATTTGGTTTTTAGATAAATTTGAGGTTCATTCAATTTAGAGTTTAGTTACTTCTCTTTCCATAAGTGTTAAAGTCTTAGAGCATAAAAAATTAGTTTTAACTCTTTAGTGTTTGCCTAAAGCAGGGTGTGTATATGCCATAAAAATCACAAATTTTACCAGTGTATGTCAGATTTTTTGTTTCATGCGGGTATTAAAAAATTCAGTAATATCTAATTATTTGTTATAAAATGTTACATTGAGGCTTGTAGTTTTCAATCCTTCTTGGTCTACGGACGTGAATATTGGCATTCATGTTAAATTTATTTTAATTGAAGTTGAAATCTAATGAAGTAAAATTACATCATATTTTCCACATAACTGTTTTATTTTCATTTTTATAGATTTTTTTTTTAATTTATTTTACGATGTTAAATAAATGATAAAATTTATCATTGGATTCAACGAATGTTGTTTTTTTCTGAATGAAATATTCCCTAATCTAGTGTTTTTCCTTAAAATATTACATCAATGAAGAAAATTAATGTTTATTTGTTTAATAACATGAACTGTTAAGCTTAATTCATAACAACATTAATATTTTTTATTTTTTAATCAAAGGTTAAAAATGAAGACATCACATGAAACTTAAATAATATCTGTATAATAATGGTTTTCTGCAGTTTATCAGTCTAAAATTCTAGAATTTTCTATTTAGAATCTTATTTAATATTCTGTTATTTATTTCCTAAAGGTGTGACTTAGTGCTATACCTTTCAGCAGTATAAAATAATTTATGTTTATCAGTTTGTCACAGAACTGAATAAGTAAGTGGCATTATGTAGAAATGTATCAATCCATAATTTCCTCTGGGAAGTTGAAATTCTAATAAATCAAAATGTATTGCTTACTTTGTAAAAATCTATCATGTGAATGAATATATATAGTTTACTCCAATTAATTTGAAATATTGGTTAACTAAATTCAGATTTATTTCCCATGAAAGCCAAGTTGAAAAAAAAAAGTTGTAAATTCTAAAGTGAATCTTGCAAGTACATATCATTGTTATGTTACAAAACAAGGTTGGTAAAAAACCTGTTTTTTTTTTTGGTTTAAACCAGTTTTTTTTTTTTTTGTTGTTTAAACCAGGTTTTTTTAAATACATTTTCCTATTACATATACATGCATATTTATTGATAAAAATAAACATTGTTGGATATATAAGTAATATAACTTTATTTAAAAATAATTTAAATTAAATAATTACAATCAATTATGTAAAAAATTTAAATCATTTAAAATTTAAACATTTTTAGTAAAAGCCATGTCTTATGTTCATGAATAAAACGCTCTACATAGTTAAACATTGATACCTTGAAAATCTTAATAAACAATCTTTTGATTACTAGTATTATAAATAAATATATGGTGTAGTTTCATAACTATAATATACTTTCCCATGGCTATTCAAAATAATTTCTTTGAAATATTTGCAGTCTGAGATATGATTTTTCTGTTAGAATAAATACTACATGAACAATTGTTCTTTTATTGAAAGTAAAGCTTTTTATGGGGAATTCCTGGAATGATTTGAATTTAGCAGTAGAGTCTTTACATGTTTCAAGTGTGTCATGTTTTCATGTTCATTTGACACTTCTCCTCAGAAACTGACGGGTTAAAAAAAAAAGAAAAGAAAAAAGGTGCCAGTAAAATAAACAGAAATACCTATTTACCAGCTTTTTAGACTACTGAAACATTGATCTTAAAATGGAAAGTAGATTTATAAAAGTTGACATCTACTAAAACATTTAAACAGCCATCAGACTTAATATGCAGGCTTTTTTTTCTAAGCTATGTTATAATATGTATTACTTTTAAATGTCTAAACAAAAAATTAATAATATATCTATTTACACATTTTTATGAGACTTTTTCTATCATGTCTCATGCGAATCTATCTCTGATTTTCTCCCATTTTTTTGTCAGATCTAAATAGTGGATTCGATTATGCAATAGACGATTTAAATATATCTTATTGCATAGTTTAGTTAAAAGTAAACAGGTGCTTCGCTAGCAACCAATTTTTCAGTGTCCTCTTATTCGACTTCATATCTCGAGTTTCTTTTTTATTCTTAAGGCTGTTCTCAAATCCGAAAGGGCAACTTTATGACAATATTTAATTTATTTTTGTTTGAAAATGCATGAAACTAGCAGATGCTGTTGTTCAGAAACTATGTAATAGAACTGTGTTTTCCTATTTTATTTATTTATTTTTTTTTTTTTTTTGCAAACGCAATAGATTTTTCAGAAAATATTACCAAAGTGGACATTTTGAACCGAATTCCATGCGAAAAAAGAATAACTGCTCAAGGAAAGTTAAAAACATCTTTGTCACATGATCAAAATTGCTTATAACTCAATAGGTAATTTATTCATCAAAAAAGGAAAACACAGTTCAATTCCAAATCACTTCCATTAAGGTCTTCCAATTTTATATCTTTCTGTTAAAAAATGAATTTGTAAATGTGTCAAAGCGTTTTGCACTTGTTGAGTAGATCAGTTCAGTACAGCCTTAAAAGATAATCTCCCCAATCAAGAAAATTTTATTTTATAGCTTGACTGAAATCTTAAAAGTCATTATATGTTATTAATTGTAAATAATCTGTGTTTCCCCAAAAGAAAATATATTTTTCAAAATATTGAATATTTTTAATCTATTTTATCTTTGCTAAATATCAGATGTTTGAAATTTTCTCTTAAGACCTTCAGATATGTACATCAACACATGCAATTTGCATTCTACATACATACAAATATAACCTAGACTCACTTCGTCTCACGGTGACTGCTGGGATAAGACTGTTAATATAGAAATTATTTATATCCAATAATTTGAAACACTTAAATTACAAAAATGAGAAAATATTATATTAGATTTTTTTCTAAAAAACCAGTTGATTAACCGATTGATTTAAACTGTGCCAACCCTGCTGGTAACAGAATAAAATCATAATGCAAAACCCCAATCCCAATGTAGGAATGCAAGAAAAACAAAGGCGTACTAAACTCAATAGCCATGATACAGCAAAGAAAACTCACAGCCAATCATTCATTAGCATACAGAACAAAGAGTAACCATTGGAGAGAATTACTTATGATTATGTCATCATTGAGGCATAATGTAATTCTTAATAAATCTTAACTAATCAAGCAATCAAAGTAATAAAAGTGTATTTTTAGCTCAGTTCTAAAATTTTGGCTATTTTGAAAAATAAAAGGCTTAAAAAAAAAAGAAGAAAGAAAACTAACTACTTTTTTTTTCTTCACAGCTAATTTTAGAAAAATTAGTTAGTCTGCCATGTAGATTTAAAGCGTATAAGAAAAGTTTGATTGATTAAAAATGTTTATCACTTTACAAATTTATTAATTCATCATTTTTCTAAAGCTTTGCTTGTAGCTTCTGCATAACTTGGATTTTGCATTTTTCAATAATATGTAAAATAAATGATAATATTAGGGAAAAAGAGAAAAAAACCAGCATGGTTTAAAAAAAAAAAAAAAAAAAATGTTTGGTGTAAACCACGATTTAAACCAAAACAACCCTGTTAAAAAATAATTTTATGTATATGTTTCTGGGAAATCACCTATTTCATAATTTGTCACACTAATGAAAATTTTGCTTGCACTCATCAAGGGAGCTTCTAAAAAAAGTATATTATTAAAAAATCTCCTAATGCTATTTTAAGCTGTTTAACTTGTATTGTTAGGTTGCTTAAGTTCTAAATAAGTGAAAATAATGATATATAATTAAAAATATTTTTCTTACTGCATGTTTAAACAGCCTTCAATTTACTGCAAAATATGTATGACATTTTATGTTTTATAAATTATTAGTGTATTTTAACACTACACACAGACCTCTCACAGTAAAGTTTACTTGGCCAAGGAGGTATGTCATTGATTATGGGAGAGAAAAATTATTATGAGAGGCTCATTAACTTTGAATGTAAGAAAGGATAAAAGTATCAATGTTAGTAGATCTTTATATTTTAATGGGGAATTAAAATCTCCCATTCTGAGTTGCAGAAAATCAGTATATGTCCTAGTATAAAATACAAATCCTTAATTTTTTGTATTGAAATAAGTTTTCTAATTTAAAAAATAACTTTAAAAAGTGCATTTAACAGTGCTAATAATGAGTTCTTATTTTTGCTAAAGTGTATATGAATTAATGTATCTAAAGATAAAATTATGTTCTTAGTAATTTAGTACAAGTCAGTAATTAGTAAAAGTCATATTGTTTTATTATTAGCATTGATGTGTTTGAAATTTCACAAAAAATACATCAAGCTGTTAAAATTTTATTTAAAACATGCAAATAATAATTTTATTTTGTGTTCATATTCTGTTTTATAATGTGAAAAAGAAATTGCTATTAAGCTTCTAAATATTCAGTTTTAAGCTTAAAATTTGACTGAATATTCAGTATTTGGCCAAATCACAATCCGTTACATTACTAAAAAATACCTACCAAGTTCATTAGCCATTTTCTAGAGAATTGAAATTAAATAGGATCAAGTGGGGGATGGGGGCATATGGGGTAAAGAGGGGGGTATATTGAAAAAGACCCATTTTCTCTTATTAAATTAAGATATTTAGTTAATTCTATTTTAGAGACATATATTGAGATTATGATAAATATTTTAGTTTTAGAAACTGGCAATAAGTTTATAAACTATCTTGTTTATGCTAATTGCATGTGGTATGTTATGGTATGTATAATATGTATGGTATGTTTAAGCTGCTGATGAATTTGCTTCTAATATGATTATTAACTATCTAAAACCATTAATTTTACTTCAAACTTGTAGAGGAACATCTAAGGAACAGATCTACATAAAAAGGAAAGAATAAATTTTATAATGTTTTTATTATGAGCTGTTTTCTAAGGTTGGGTAATTTGGGGATATGTTTAGGCTTAGCTAAATGTTGTATAATAGGGATATTTTTTATCTCTGTGTTAACTTTAGTAAATGTCTAATGCTCTATTTTATAATAAAATGACTAAAATAATAATTTACCTATTTATTTATAACCCTAGGTAGTAAATTTTAACACTGAAAAACAGTTTCTTTTTAAATCTAGTTTTATCTAGGGAAAGAGAAGAACAATAGAAAAAAATCAATGATGTAAGAAATAATAACAAACATAAAAAATGCAGAGGAATCTGACTATAAGAAAAAAATCTATCAAGAAAAGAAAAGGAAGAACATCCAAAATGAAGAATAATTATGAAAAGTAAAAAAAAAAAAAAAAATGAAACAGATAATATAAAAATAGACTTTAAAGAAATAAAACAAGGTTCATGGGTAAGTACCAGTCAAAAAGTCAATCAGCTAAATTCATTGGCCAAGTGATCGAAATTAATGAGTTCTGTCACATAAAGTATTTGACTAAGTCACCATCGAGGAACTATTACGTTTTTCTTTTTATTGATGATGAAGATTGTGTAGAGTTCAGCAATATATGCTGCATACTAAGTGAACCTAATTTTGATAGCCGTGGACATTATTTCTTTAATTAAATAATGTGTAAAAAAATATTTTTTCGTACATTTGTACTACCTTTAAATATAATTAAGATACATTTATTTCAGCGTATTCTTATTTCAAAAACAATATTTACACATTTCTGTTTAAATATACGCTGATGTTGGAACTAGCGTCACTTTCTGGTAAAGTGGGGGTATCAAAACATGCTCTTTTAAATATACCACTGTGAGAAAACAACCTAACAAAATTTAATGGTTATGCATCATGTTTAATTTACATGAATCCAGTGTATATAAAATGCATCAAAAGTTTCATTAAAATAAATTTAATAGTTTAGTTTTTGGGCCTTCTCTGAAAAAAAAAAAGCTTGATTTTACCCCTACTTTCCCCCACCCGACCCTATCTGAGAGTTTAAATCAGTGTTAAATCAATTTCAAAATTTATGTATTGTTTTCTGAAAATAATTCATCTTAAAATTTCATTCTTTGAGATACTTTAAAAAAATAATTCATTGAGAATCAAATATTGAGGATTTACGATAGCTTTTTAAACCATAGAGCTTGCATGTAGGGTCTAAAATTATAAACAGATTATTTTTATTTATTTTGTTTGTGTATGTGCATGCTGCCGTTAACATCTGTGATCCCTTTCATTCTACAGAAAAGGAAGCTCAAAATTAATGGTCTTTATATTGAGCATCTGATGTATGTTTTAAAGTGAATAAATGATGTTTTTGTACATCTTACCATGATTTAGTACATAAAATTTTATTTATTATTATTATTTTTAAATAGTTAGTTTTGAAACTTTTTTCTAGGTGAAAAAAGCTGGAGGAATATCTTTTAATGCTATGTGTAATTTAACGAAGTGTGATGAAAAATTAGTTCAGATGGTTTTACATGAATATAGTATCCTTTAGTTGATAAAGAATCAATATTAAATATATGTATTATTTGACTTTACACATTTATGTGGCTGTGATTGTGTGTGTTTACAACCTTTATTTTTTATAAAATCGGTTGAATTGAGATCAAATTTGAATATATTTATTTTTAAAACTAAATAAAACTACATTATGTAATTTAAATAGACTTTTAAGTCCTTTTTTAAGATTAAATTTTCTTTTAATGTGTATCTATTTGAAGAAATGTTTTTTATTGAAAGAAGTTGCTAAAAAATATGACACAGTCTACTTTATATAAACTGTAATTTTTCTTTCATGTTAAATGTAATTTAATGTATGTATTTTTAATACTTTTACTATCTATATTATAAATGGCAAACGTGTCTCTGCATAACGCTGACATTATTTTGAAGTTGGCAACACCTGACGATCAAATTATTTTTTTTATATTTTCGCTTCTGCAATTTTTTTAACTTCTAAACATTGCACATTTACTATTTTTGCATCAGCATATAATAAAACAAAAGTGCTTTGATATGCAATTTGTTTGAAAATTGTATTGAAATTTACTCGTTTATTGTGGCTTTTAAAACAGGGTTCAGGATTTTTTTTTTTTTTTTTTTTTTGAAATAATCAATTTTTAAATTTAATCCATTTTTTTAATCAGTTTTTTTTAATACCTTGCACAATTTTAATATTTTTATGGCTTTTCTTTTAATTTATAAAATAAAAATTACACACAAACACACATTTGTGCTATAAGTATTACCAATATATAATTAATATTATGACACAATTTATATAAATGATAAAAGGTAACATTTTAGACTATCAAAATATTTTTTTATACAAAATGTTTGGAAAACTACAAATCAGATGTCAAAAATCAATTTAACCTTAAGTATTTTAGTTAAAAGAAAAATAATTACAGCACATAAAATTTTAAAACTAGTTTGGAATCAAATTAAGATGTTAACTTGTGTTTTTTGGTATAGTAGTATATGATGCTTAATGGAGGTATGTCTTTGGCACCAAAACCTCAAATTTTCAAGTGATAATTTCAAAATGCATTCGTTACTATAGCAAGGGAAAAAGTCAAATCGAATAATTTTTTAATTATTCCTTTTAGTTAAATAAGTAAAACAACTATGTCAGTTAGAAAAAAATTACAAACATCTCAAAAAAGAAACTGTGGTCCTTTTTTGTTTTACCCACACCATGCCAAAATTTATGGTATTGCACCATTTATTTCAACCCCAACCGTGTAAAGGATTTTTATTGCAAACTGTGCCAAACATTAACATTTGCTATTTAGTGAATGTGAATATTTTTTTATGAGTATCATTCAATCGTAATCTTGCAAAATATTTTAATTTGGTATATTTTTAATAGAAAATATTTATTATTAATTATAACTTACATTTATTACTGATACTGACATGGATTTTACCATTTGGCAGTTATCTGGTGATGAGGAAGCTACAATAAAATTATTTCAGAACTTAGGAATTACACATATATAAATGTTTTGTTAAAAAAAACATGAATGTCTTCATTCAAAAAATGAAATGTTTACTGCAATGTGAGACATACGTATTATGTACACCACGCTGCAGTACTAAGAGACATTTGCAAATTCAAGCCTGCAGTTTAAATTTACTATAATTTATTACTTGCAAAATATTTGTTTTTTTGTTTTAAGCATTAATTTGTATTAATTAAAAAAAATGGTTGGTCAAAGTCTGTGATTTTCAAAAGTTATATTTTTTAAATGCTCATTTTTTTTTATCAACAAAATTATTATTATTTTTAATGTTTCACTTCATTTTGCACCAACTATTATGCTTCACCACAATGGTGTTGGCATAACGGAAAAATATCCTAAACAGTTACTGATTTTATTTCAAATGCAAAGAAAAAAGGCTTAATGAAAAATAATTACTGTAAAACAAAAACGTTTAATATAAGTATAAAAACAATGTTTGTATGACTTAAAAAAAAGTTTTCATTTTCAAAGTTTTAAATTTGAATTTGGTGATTTATCGTTTGCTCCTGGATAAGAAAAAAAAAAAAAATAAATGAATACTTTTATATTAGCTGTGCTCAAATATCGCCAATAATGTTTTTGAAATCACAAATAACAGCACTTACATGATCATTTACTATATATGTAAAAAGCAAATTCCTATTTTATTCTGATTGATTATAACTCAGATTCTATTGGACAGAATTTTTAGAACTTACACTGTTAGATGGTAAATTTGGTTTATAAATGGTTTAATTTAAAAACCATCATTCTGTGTTTCTTAATAACAGCTACGGGAGTTCTAAAATTAGGTGAACTCGATTAGAAGATTTAAAGTTTTACTGAATGGATTTTAATGGCAGTTGCACAATTAGATAATATTTCAGGAATATTTATCAGGGATATTCAATATTTATCATATAATTCTAAATTGTTTAGTTATAGGGCTAAGCAGAAGAAGTTCTCAGTGATATAGTAAAGAAAATTGAAGGATGTACACTACAGACTGAGACTATATACTAGAAAGTATATATAATATAGTTGTGCAGAGTTTCTTAAAAAATCCAGAAGTGATGTGGCGTATACCTACCCTTACATCCCTGAGAGTTCTGTAATCAGGTTAACGCGATTATGAAAGCTATATTTAACTATCTCAATATATATAAAATGCAAAGAGAAATTTCATTCCGTCCACTTATAACTTTAATGCTGCTGAATTGATTTTGATGGGACTTACGTTGTTAATTAGATAATTTTTCAGAAAAGATGTTTATCTTAGGGATGCACCGAATAGTGATTTTGGCTGAATACCGAATATTCGGCCTACAGGCAAACCGAATACCAAATATTCGGCTTGTCGAATACTTTTATATTTCAAAGTTTAAAGGCACTAAAATGTTACATTTTAAAACAATTTTACATAATATTTAAAACAGAAACTTTTATTCTAATAAACAAGATCTTTTGTCAAGTAAACTTTATGCTGAAAAAAAAATCTGCTTTGAGTTATTTAAGAAGAGGATAGTTATAAAACTTTTTTAATTAAAAAATGTTTAAATTTTATGGTTTCTTCTGAGAATTAAAACAGATGAATAAAATTTTCTTGAATTCTAAAAGAAACATTTTAAAATCAAAGAGAAATTGTGAAAAAATTGGAAGAAAAATTGTACAGGATCATATATTATTTATTTGTCTGGAAGAGATTAAAGTAAAAGTAAATAAATAATACAATCTATTCAAATTTTATATGGTGGCAACTTAGCAAGAATAACCGTTCTATTCCCTTTGATTAAGCAAGGAAGTTTTTAAATGCATCCTAGATCAGTGCCTGGAGTGGGCAATCATTTTCAGAGATTGTAAACGTTCTGAAATCTTAGCAAAAAACAGATTATTTACTGGATAATGTTCAGCAACTTGCCTTTGTACATAATTATTTCCTCTGAAAATCCTCGTGATTGGTTAATTTTCTTAAATAATACTTAACAAACAGCAAATAAATAATGTAAAAACATCTTTTATTTAAATATGATTTTGTTTCTAATTATTCTGAATATCTCTATAAGTTGACTCTTAAATGTAGAAGTTGTATAAGGTTTTAAAAAATATGTTTAAAAAGCTTTTTTTTTAAGTGTTCGGCCAAACCAAATATTCGGCATACTGAATAGTTTGCTATTCAACCAAGCCGAATATTTGGCATACCGAATAGTTTGCTATTCGGCCAAACTGAATATTCGGTAACATGGCCAAATACCGAATATTCGGTGCATCCCTAGTTTGTATAAAACATAACATTCTACTTTGTGTAATTAAATTATTATGGGGAAAGTTCTAAATCAGGTAACCCAATTTCGAAAGATTGGCTTTTTTTTAAAGGTTCTGTTGAATGAATTTTTATGGGATTTAAACTGTTAATTAGATCATTTTTAGGGATGGTTTCGGTACATTTTCCAGTTTAAAAGATTATGCTAAGTGGATTTCGATGAAACTTGATTGGTTAGTTAATTTTTCAATGAATGTTTTAGTATAAAACACATATCTATTGCTTGGTTGTCAGGTTGCTTGATTATAGAATTATGTCTGAAAGTTCTAGAATCAGGCAAACCCAATTATGAACGGTTAGACTTTTCAATAAGTCCAATTAACGGATTCTGATGAGACTTGCATTGATAATTTTTCATGAACGCTTTTAGTATATATTACATATTGTTCTATTATTCTTTACCCAATTCTACACTAAATGATCAACTAAAGAAGTTGGCCCTTAACAGCCAAAATTTTGTATGACTCAATAAAAGATATAATAGCGTAATGACTTTCATATTATTTTCAGCAATTCGGTTGAACATTCTTGGTAAATGTCCATATTGCTTTAACACACATGATCAAATTCAATGTTTCTTCAGAAAACCCGACCAGTGTAGTGGATGAAATATTTTTTATTATATTTTTTTTTTCTAAGTAACTTTATCATGGCACTTGAAAATGATGCCTATCTAATTCTTTTCATATTTTAGACGTGATATCACAATGTGTTAATCCACTCCTCCCATCTTGAAGTGCATTATGTAATTGCAGAATTATGCAATTTAGTATGGCGTATATCATTATTCGGAAATAGTGTTATTCCAAATCTATAATATTTGGCACTTATGTACTTAATATCAATCTTTAAACCTTAATTATTTACACTGGTATATTTTGTGCACATTTGGTTGTTACAAATTTAAATATGCATGTTACAAATGCACATTGTTCAATAATATTGTCATATATGTCTATGTTAAGGATTTTTTATTATATTGTTCTTTATGGTAATTGTATTTGACTTAAAATTAAACTTATAAAGTACACCATACAGGAAGTTTAGCTGTATGAATTTGTGTAAGTATTTAAGATGCAGATGTAAATGATTTATATCTGTTTTATCAAATACTTAACAAAAATATATCCCTGTTTGCATCAGTTGTTGTGCACTAACTCCCATTGACTGCAAAAACAACACAAGTCCAAATGCTGCTTTTAGTTTTTTAAATTTTATTTCTTATTAAATAACTGATGTTCAGCATACACATTTAAAAATTTAAAAAATATAGTAAGCCCAGAACAATTCTTAAAATGTATCGCATTTGTGTGTGCGGCACAGTTTTTATTGATTTCTGAAAAATCTTAAATCTGTTTCATAAAAAATCCTTGAATTGCTAAATAATATCCCCATTAAAAAAAAAAAAAAAACCCTCATTCTACATTTTTATAAAAATTTTTATTCAGTTATTAATTTATGGATGCGTTCAATATGAAGTTATTCTACATTTTTATAACAATTCTTTATTCAGTTGTTAATTTATTGGTGTGTTCAACATGCAATTGATCTCTTTTGATTTGAAAAATGAGAATGTTCCATCTTTCTCTTGCAAAATGTTTTAGATTATATTCTTATATGAATTACATACATTTTTAAAGCATGTTGCTTATGTGGAAATTTATCCAAAGAAAACTTCCTCAACTTTATAAGAAATTTTCAATGCTGAAGTTTTGTTCCGAGAAGATTGCTCTCCTGATGAGCTTATAGATGTTATAAATAGAAACAGAGTATATTTACCTTGTCTTTATGTTTATAATAAAATTGATCAAGTTTCTATAGAAGAAGTTGATAGATTAGCTCATTTACCTCATTCTGTTGTAGTTAGGTAAGTATAATTTTTTATTATTGTGTAATTAATCACCCTATTAAATTACTATTATCCATTAACTTAAATCTAAAAGTTAGCATATTGATTTGTCAGTTGTTTGTTAAATAGTTAATATTACTATGTTTAATAAAAAAAAAACTTTATCAAATTTATACAATTGGACCCTTTTGCTGTCAGTTAGAATCCCATCAAAAACATCTCATGTAAAAAAAGCCAAGTCTCCTGACTCTTTGACTGTAAAAAAGTTCTGAGATCATGTGTAGAGCCAAGCTTAGCTCTCTTATTAACTCTGACATTTTAATTCACAAATTACTCCTAGTCTCTACACCTTTAGTAAATGATTATTTTGTGACTTGGCAATTATGCAGCACAGGAAAGTTATTACGTAAACACTTTACTTATGTTTTGAATTGGGATTAGATTATTTGATTAAGGCTGAATATGAACGCGAGGAATAGAAGCCTGAAGGAGGGATGCACCGATTGGGGGTCTTTGTAAAAGAGGGGTCGGGCTTATATTCACATTACATAGGAAGAAAATCACCCAAAACTCCAGACATTAAGTTTGATCAGTAGAGAGTTTTCGCATCCGGGCTTACAATGTAATGTAAAATTATTTCCATGCTACAAATACATATAAGTTCAGTGCTCTTATAGAAACTATTTTATGCAAAACTTTATAAATAAACGTTAATATTAAAATGTAAACAACAGCCTCTACATTCTCGTGCTGCGTCATTGCCAAGTCACAAAATAATCATTTACTAAAGGTGTAGAGACTAGGAGTAATTTGTGAATTAAAATATCAGAGTTAATAAGGGAGCTAAGCTTGGCTCTACACATGATCTGAGAACTTTTTACGGTCAAAGAGTCAGGAGACTTGGCTTTTTTTACATGAGATGTTTTTGATGGGATTTCACTTCTCTTTGTAAGGAGAAGGCCAAAGAAAGCTTTTCCAGTAGCGTCGATTTCAATTACACTACTTTTAACCTCATAGACTTAAGGTTCCTGATTGCTTCGATATTCCGCTTTTCCTAGAAAAGCAAATTGGCATGTGTGCTACTGTTTGAAATCCATTCATTCAATTTTTCTAGTAACTATATTAGATTTTGTTTCAATTTATCAGCTGTTTAATCAAAGTCCTCCAAAGTTAATTCTACTGTGCAGAGTCCATTTTATAACTTTGTCTGCTTCCAGTCTATTTCCTATTTTTTTAGTTATAGCTCTCGTAATGTTTTCTAAGGTGTTTATTTTAAACTGCAGCTTACCTCTAGACCTTTTTCGTCAGTAAGCTCCAATATTCACACCTGGGTGGGCAACAGAACAGCGCGCGACTTTTTAACGAGCTATGTCTTCCATTTCAGGGTGTGAATCACTGTAACGTTTTAATGTGTGTTTTTGTTTTCGAAGATGGTTTTGATGATAGAGAGATCTAGCTTCTTGGAGCTGTTGAGAACGTGATTTCTCGGAACGATTAGGCCTTCCCCTTTTGACCTCAATAGGTCTTCCAATTTTTTTCTCTAGCTCATCTCTCTCTGTGATAGGTATTCATTTGGAAAAATAATACAGTACAGAACCATTTATCCGAAAGGCTTGGGGTCAGATGTATTCCGGATAACTGGTTTTTCCGGTTAACTGGTTGTGCATTAAAGCAGCATGCATTTGATAAGTTTTGTGGAATATATATGGTTGTGGCTTTATTTCTCATTTTAAATTATTAGATTACTTGGATTAAAAATCAATGAAAGAAAGATCAAAAGTTAGTCAGAGTTTAAAAGAAGGTAATTTATGGGAATCCCATAGGAACAAAAATTCTTCTGTTTCCTCTGCATAAAAATTAAAACATCTAAAATACAACTAAATGTGATGACAAAAAATACTAGATGTCATCAAATTATACAATTGTTTCAAGCAAAGCCTATGTCAAACTGGCAATGTATAACACCTTTTTCTGCAAAGATTCTGAAATCAGTGTATCAGAAATATCATTCCGGATAACTGGTTTTCCGGTTAACTGGTTTCCGGATAAACGGTTCCATGCTGTAGCTTATTGATAGCTGTTAAGAAGAGGAAGTAGAATGTCAAAGTGACCTCCTAAGAAACTAATCCCAGTGCACAACCACATACTCAACTATAGCACATCTGATATCATACGACTAGGCTATGTTACCTAGCACAGAAAAGAAAATATAGATGAAACAGATACGACCGATCTCCAGATATAGGAACTACTCGATGAGGACTTTCTTCGCCGTGATCAAAATATAACATTTCAGGTTTTTCTTCTCAAACTTTCTTCGATCAACAATGTCTTTCTTTGGAATATCATACAAATTCGCGTTTCCCTCCGTCACCGCATCTTTTCAGCAATTTTGCAGATGCACATTGACATCTAGAATTCAAATTTTACACAATAACAAACTGTGTCGCCAAAATTTGAAATTCAGTTATTCCGCTTTTCGATATGTAACACTTAAAATCAAGTTATTTTTAGAAACAAGTAGGTGAAAGAATTTTACACTAAACATTCAAACCTTCATATTTTCGAATTTAAAGTAAATCATAATAATAACTTTTTTATTTAAATGATTTTAGTACACAGTAAATTGAGCATAGCTCGGTAGTTTTTATTTTAATATTTATTTTGTTTTAGTAAATGTAAAAATGTGATAGATACTATCTGCAAAACATCAATAAGTTGTAGAGAATATAGCGGAATTTTCGTTAATGTGTCTCCTCTTAAGACGTATCTCCGGTTAATGCGTAAAGTTTCATTTCCGCATCATATTTTAATTAATGTTAAAGGCATTGTTTATTGCGGATTTTGGTTACAGATAAAAAATGGCCTCCCTTGGAAGTCCACTAAAGGTTGTTCACTGAATATTCATATCTACCGCTCGTAGTCTTAGCACAGTTGAAAGTGAAAAGTTAGAGAAAATGACATCATAGTGGTGCTTAAGTGATGATGTTTAAGTTTTAAATATAAAAATAATTGATTTCTTTTTAATATGTCATTTTTTCTGGGGAGAGGGGAATGTAGAATTTTTATTTTGAATTCCAAAACGATAATTTGAGTACCTAAAAAATATATATTTCAAAAAATTATACATCACAAGGGAGTTGGTATTGCCATTAAAAAAATAAACTTTTTTTTACGTATGCGATTATGTTAGTCATATCCTGAGTGCCACTCTCCATGTTTTATAAAAATTGAATTTATTATTCTTCAACAGTTGTTGTCTATGTCAATAGTTTGGCAGCAAATGTAATTTGTAAATATGAGGTAAGTTTGACAGCAAAATTCTCTTGCTTTTAAAACTGCTGCTAATTTTGTGCCATGGTCTATTGCCATTGCATCAAACTATAGCAATGTTTAAAATAATATGGTAGTGATGTTAAATATAGCAAAAGTATAAGAGCAGCTATCTATCAAGAAATGTTAGCATATTTGCAGAATGTGTATAAAATATTTAAATTCACCAAATTAACATTTGGTAAAACAAATTAATTTTATTTGGGTACTATTTTATTATCCCGTCGATCAATTTCGCCAAACAATTCGCCAAATTCTACAAATTGACGTATTTTTATTTTAAATAACGAAAAAACAAATAAATTAATAAAACCTTAATGAAACTACAAGTAAAAAGTCGAATTAAAAATCATTTGATGACGTAACAAACATGTGTATAGTGTTTAATGTCAAGTGAATGCGATATTTACAATCATCCATTATTGGCATTTAATCTTATAGTTTGGCGATAGTATTTCGGTCGACGGGATAATCAAGTAATACCTTTATTTGTTCTAGTCAATTAAAACGAATTTTACTGTATTCAGGACCCAGCTATTTCGTGCTCGATTTAGTATAGTTGACAAACCGACGGTTTAGTTCACAAACTGTGTTTTATCATGTTGATAATCAGTGAGCAACAGTATTGGCAATAATTCCGATTACGGAAAATAAAAGATTTTCAATTTATTTTTTCGAATTTTCCAAATTTTTTTATTTTTCCTTTCTTTGTATTCCAAATACTACCTTCTTACCAAATTTCAAGTTTCTAGGGCTACAGGATGTACCTCGGATTTTTGATGATCGGTGAGTCAGTCAGTCAGTGTCGAAAAAGTGAAACTTTGAGTTCACATATTTTATGAACTAGAAAAGATAGAAACGCAGAAATTTTACCATTTGCTTCTGCTTGAAGAGTACTTTTAGAAAAACAAAGTTTCAATTTCCTGGGAAATTCCAGCGAAGGGATATAGGGCTGTCAAAAGTACCCTGAGTTGCTTCCAGAAAAGGATGCTTACGGCTGTGCTTTCTCGACTTGGCAGGGGCACTGCCGTGCCTCCAGATATACTCTATGTAGCATGTATCCACTTGTGTGGATACACTAGGAGCAAAGATATTAAACATGAAACATTGGTAAATTATTAAATGTTATTTTATTTATGATAATTCAGGTGCTTTAGATTGTTGTCAGCCTGTTGAAATTTTTGTAAAAACATTTTGAAATTTTAATTGAATGCATCTGTGCAGCAGTTTTTGTTTTATGTGTTATAAATTAATTTATGTAGATATAAGTACTCTTTAGTCTTGAAGGACTAAGTACAATCTAGGGACACTTTTTATTTTTGTTTCTAATAATTTTTTCTCTTTTTGAATGTTATGTTTTATGGATAAAGGATGTAAAGAGGCATCAATGAAATAAAATGTCTAGAGGTGTCATTATATCCTTGGCCCTGATATATGATAATTAATTGGTGCCATGTCAAAAAATTAATCTTCAGCATTCACCTAGATATAGAGATGTTTAACTACTCTATTTATGCTTCTATTCTATTTTTCATATTAACAGAATGCTATATACCTCATATGTACTAACTAATTTAAAGAGAAAAAATTTGGTAATTTTCAAATAAAAATCCTAACAATAAGTTAAAAAAATTATCATCCATTTGCTCATAATACATGAATTATGGAATATTAAAGTGTATTTATGCCACTAATTTGACTTCCAAACTTCATATAGTTTTATATTTATTTGACATTTACTATAGCTTTATTTGCTATAAAAATAAAGTGTGTAGCATTTATAATTTGTTTACAAGGGTATTAAAAAAATTTCTTACATTATGGTCTATGTGAAAAAATAATTTGTGGTATATTTTAATAATGTTACACTATTTCAAACATAATGAAATATGAATTCCTTAGGTACAGTTAAATAAGCTTTCTGTGGAATATGGAGTGCAAAGCATTCATAATTCATTTACAGGGTTACACAAAAGAATTTGGTTACATAATGATCTACAGGGAAGATCTGTTTGCATTGTCTCCTAACCCTCTGAGCGGTTTGGACGTATTTTTCTGTTCCCCAAAAACAACTTAAATCTGTTGTAGAAAAAAATATTTTAAACACTATTGCATTTTAAAATGTAATCTCAAATAACGGGGCATGGAGTGTATTTTAGAAAGAAACAGGGAAAGAAAATTTACATTAAGATTATTTTTATAAGCATTTCTATGAAAATGCAGGAAAGCCCCCAAGACGCTCAGAAGGTTAATAATGTTATGCTGTTTCAAACATAGTGAAATTGATGTACATTACTGGGGTTCACTTCAAGATCTTTGCCATAGTATAGGATGTGTGTTAACCTTTACGTTCATTTATAGGGACACACAAAGGATACTGCATATAGTATTGTCTATTAGCTGTAATTGCTATAAGTGCATTTTCAATTATAGTGTGCGTTTTTAAGTTCTACTAAATTTTTGTATACAACACAGTGTGTATGAATTCTGTAGATCATGTGCAACATTATGTAAAAGAATTGCTGTGTTGAGTGTGAATTGCTTAACCCTTTAAGACCGGGAGTGTTTTTGGTAGAAATTGAAAGTTTGGGTGGTTTCCCATAAATCGATAGGATTGTATTTGATTGAAAAAAAAATACCCGGTGTCAGGTTATGCCAAGGGAGGACCAACACAATTGTGTAGATTTGGCCTTAATGCAGCCATTTTTTGACTGAATCATCGATTGTGTAATTTTGGATTATGTGGGCAAATATCTAAAAAAAAAAGTTGCTGTTTATTAAGATAATTTTCATCAGCTCCAATGAAAATGTTTGAAACAATTTTTGTTTTTGTATAAACATCACATTTCTCGTTCTCACTCTTGTACGGCTTGAACAGTTTTGAAACTGATAACTCCTAGCAGTTTTTAAAATGTCGAAACAAGGCCAGTGACTTGGTGCATTTAACCTCTTGCTTTCAAATGATATCTTTATTGGCGGATGGTAGAATTTGGATCTACATGAGTCAAAAGCATCATATTCAATCTCTTGTTCTTCGTTGTTGCTGAGGACAGCCCTGCATTTTTTATTTCTTGGTGATGGTACATCCAACAGGTTCTCAGCCAAACTTAATTGAAACGATAGTAAATCAAGTGTTTTTACGGGGTAACTTGTTTGCTTTGGCATCTCGTTTGAGAGAAACCACGAATTTACTACAGCCAGGTGAAGAAAATGAACCATTGTTTTCAAGATCTACTTTCTTGTTTTAAACTAGATTCGATATGCCTCCATTCGCTGATTGCAAATCTTCACACCTCCCATTGATGTTTTGTAGCTCATAACGCTGGCTAGACAAGAGACATTGACTTTCAATTTTTCTTCCTTCGACCACTGCTTGATGTTTTGCAGCGAGTTACATCCGGTATACGTAGACACCAGTACAACTTTCTTATTGTCTTTCCACTCGACCACTACAATTCCATTTTCTGAGACGTGTTCAAAGCTCTCACCTCTCTGAAGATCCGTTGACAAATAGGATGCCCTTCACTCCATTTGGATTGTGCATGTTCCTTCAAATTTCTCTTTTT
The DNA here is from genome assembly GCA_963932465.1 of Maratus speciosus. Classification (NCBI taxonomy): domain Eukaryota; kingdom Metazoa; phylum Arthropoda; class Arachnida; order Araneae; family Salticidae; genus Maratus; species Maratus speciosus. The sequence continues at coordinate 418,347,837 of OZ010800.1, forward strand.
TCTAACGAGAGAACCACTTTAGGTGTTGCTCGCACCTAGTATTGAATCCTGGTGCATTTTAAAGCTCTATATTAGAAAGTTAGAGAATCAATAAAATTTTTTTGTTAAAATAATATTTTTTGATTTTACAGCAGATTAACTTTCTGAAAATGCAATTTTCAAGACCACTTTTCGGGCTGTTAAAGTAAAAGTTAAAAAAAAAAAATTAAAAATATAAATTAGTCAATAATAACTATAAAACATTGAAAAAGTTTTAAAATTCCTTCAAGAACCTACGAATTTGATTAAAAAAAAAAAAACAATATTATATTTACATATTTGGCGGGGAAAGATTGGCGTCTTTTTCGTCCCGTACAGTTTTCCGGCAACCCTAGCTCAGTATTTCCGCTATGCACCGTGTTGTAATGGTTTGGACTTAAACCTATTACAAGTATAAAGCTAGTGAAAATTTTGAAGTGCCACATCTGGCGACTTAACTCTCTTTTGGTGTAAAATTAACAAATAAAAATCCAATAATAAAAAATTATAAATGTAAAAAAATATATAAAATACGATTTTAACAAAGAATTTTTATCGGTTCTCTAACTTTTATGCATAGGGCTACAAAATGCACCAGGTCTCGATTCTAGGTGCAAGCAACACCTAAAGTGGTTCCCTTGTAAGTTCTTCCAGTAATGGTATTGTGTTGAAATACTGATCGAAGTACATAAAACTAGGCCTGAACCAGAGTAAGGACTACAGCAGGTCCTAAAACTAGATCGTTGTGGACCAGGTTTGTACTTTCCCACTGGTATACTACAAAATTTAGAACTATCCCAGATGATGTTGCTACCAAGGATACGGTTTGTTTTTTTACATGCTGCTTTACTGAGGCACATCGTAAAAAGGGAATCGTCTGCTCATCCATGGAAAAATTTTCCTGATCTCTTACTAAATTCAAGCAGGCACTACAGAATCTGTCAAGCATTTGCTGAACTTTCCATAATTTATTATTCATTCCCGGTGGTTTACTTGCTGTGTCGACAAAATGGAATGAATTTATCAAATTTAAAAATCTATCTCAGGGCATACATATAATTCATATAAAACTTATAACTCATATATGGCATCAATAACTCAGAACAGAAACATACAGTACGTTACATGTGCATATTATTTATCGAATAGTATCTATTTTAAATAGAAATCATGAATAGTATAAACCTATTACTTTAAAATTAATCCGCTTAAAATGTAAGTAATAAAAAATAAATTGCTAAGAACATAACTTTAAAAAAATCACTTAAAAATAAAAATTTGAAATATTAAGAATTGCAACTATTTTGGAAATGGTAAATGCCAGACTTCACAATTGTGTAGGTCATTAGTTTTTCAACTTTTGTAAAGCCTAATCAAATTTGTCAAGGACAAAATCAATTAAAATCACGAATAAAGTATATGAAAAGAAAAATTAAATCTAAGCAAACACTAAAAATCATATTTAAAAGAAAATACGACAGTACTTACTTTTTGTCTATTGCTGTCAGATGACATAGTCTTTTTAAAAGCAGAAAATCTAACCCTGTCTTGCAGTTGGTGTCCCTTAGTTGTGTCTTATGAAAAATCTGAAGCCAATTAATTCACATAAATGTGCATATTTGATTTTAAATTTCACAAAAACAGGAAATAGTCTTTTTCTTTTACTTTAGTATCACCTACACAATTGTGTAGGTCAGGGCTTAAAGGGTTAAGGATGGTATTTAATTGAGTTATGCACAGGGGTGGAGAATTTTTAGAAAATCTTACCAGCCAATAAGATGCAGCATACAGTTGATAGTTGTTATGATAAAATGTAAGCAACTGCAAAAATATTTAATTACTAATACTACAGTGCATTTTCATATTTTTCCTATAAATTTTAGAAATACATACATCAGGGAAAAGTTGAGTATAGGATAGAACTTTTACATTGCAGTAATTTGGAAAGTTGTAAAGCATAGCTAACTAGTAAAAAAAAATGAATTTTTTGGCATAACTCTATACACTGCAGTTTTTCAAAGACTACCTAAAAATTCACTTACTAGTGGCAAGTGAAATGATGTATTTCTCCATCCCTGGTCATGCATATTTTCTAGCTGAACTGTAATTAGTATAATAAGAGATGCTTCTAGAATATAAATGAATTCATATACAGAGCTACGCAAAGAACTGGGTATATTGCCGTCTATGGATGATGATTTCTGTTCTTAGTTGTGTTAGGAATTTTTTATCTGAATTCGATTTTAGCTTAATATGTGGCATGTATTGTATATAGTAGATTATTGTATACAGTAGCTATACAAATAGTAGATATTATCTACTCTGTATATTATATGTATCTATATATAATTGTATATTCTGTATATTATCTGTAGATAATATGTAGGGCTATACAAAACAATTCAAATACATTTCTACCTGTTGGCAGAAATTGCTGAAAGTGAATTTTCCATTGTGTTAAGAGTTTCCAACTAACAAGGGAACCACTTTTGGTGTTGCTCGCACCTAGCATGGAGACCTGGTACATTTTGTAACACTATACATAAAAGTTAGAGAACCGATGAAATTTCTCTGTTAAAATCATATTTTGTATACTTTTTTAAACTTTTATTTTTTTATTATTACATTTTTATTTGTTTATTTCACACCAAAAGTGAGTTACGTCGCCAAATATGGCACTACAATTTTTCCGCCCGCTTTATCCAAACAGTAAATATACAATACACATTACTAGTATATCAGATTGCGATTTTTTTTTTTAGAATTGATAGCATAAGAAACAAATATTAGGTTTTTATTTCTTTTTCTATGCAGACAATAAATATATAAGTAATAAATATAATTCTATAAAAGCTTCGAAGATCATTGAAAACTATTTTTTAGTGAAACAGAAAATAAGCAAGCTATTTTCTTTTGAAATCGAATGGAATAAAGTTTCGAATAGTGAAATGTAGCTGTATTAAATGGTCCTTTGGTAAAAGTAATCAGAAAGTAAATTAATATTTTTACCCAATTTAGAAAAATTACTGTGGCTAAATAATGTCAGACATTGCAATTTCTAGCTATTACAAATTCAGCTATGACATTTGGCTAGGGTTGCCAGAAAGCTCTACTTTTGAAAATAAACGCCAACTGTTTCCCCGCCAAAAATATGAATATAATGTTGCAATTTTTCAAAATCAAATTGTGGGTTTTTGAAGGAATTTTCGAACTTTTTTCAATATTTTATACTTACTATTAACTAATTTTTATTTTTAAATTCTTTTCTTTAAAAAAATACAATGTTAATAATCCGATAAGTGGACTCGAAAATTGCATTTTCAGAAAGTTATGCTGCTGTAAAATCAAGAAATATTATTTTAACAGCAAAATTTTATCGATTCTCAAACTTCATAATATAGGGCTTTAAAATGCACCAGGTCTCAAAGCTCGGTGCGAGCAACACCAAAAGTGGTTCCCTTATAAGTTAAATTTTAACATACTATGTAGAATATATACAAATCTATAGATCATATACAGAATTGTACAAATGAATTTAAGTACATTTCTGGATATGGACGGTAGTTGCTGAAACCTGGTTTTCAAGTATGTTATGCTTTCTCTAACTTCTTTAATTAGATAACTTCTTTCATCTTATTAAACAGTTGAAGTTTCGTTAAAGTATTCTGCAAGTATTGGAAAGTGTTTCATAACGCATGCTTAATGCGTGATTTTTCCTTTTCTTTGTATGTTTGTGTATTAATATAGATATCTCATATGTACTCATTATTACTATTATTACTTTAGCTGTAACATGAAGTTAAATTTAGACTACTTATTGGAAATGTTATGGGAATATCTTGCTTTAATCCGTGTTTATACAAAGAAAAGAGGAGGTAAGAAAACTCACTGCCTTTTAATTTCTCATAGCAAGTTGTTTAATGTATTCAGATGTATAGATTTTGTGATTATATGTAATTTATTCATTGTTTTATTATTAACAGAGAGATGCAGAAATTGTTTTTATTTAAATAATATCCTTAAAATGTTTATTTCACTTGAATATGCAACATTTTAAAAGCCCTTTTTTTCTGTAGCTTGTTATAAATATTAACATAAATCTAATGACATGTACCCACTTTTATTGTAATATCAAATTGATTTAGTCCATGATTCGATTGTTAATCTTTTCCACATTTTTATTTGTACTTTTTTTTATGATACCACTAATCTCCTAGCAAAACAACTTGAAAACAACTGGAAAAGTAGTGAGGTCTGTTCAATCTTTTTTCTCTTACCAAATTACACTCACTAGAATTTACCAGTTTGCAATGGAGCCAATTTACAAGGGACGTTCTCAAACTGAGTTTCATCACTTTTTTTCACAGGGAAACTTTATTGCCAATAATAATAATAATAAATAAAAATAAAATGCATCATGAACATGAACTATACACCTTGCACTACTATACACCTTGCTATATACACCTATATACCTTGAACTATACACCTTGCTATTTTTCAACATAGTCGCCAATGACATTAAGACATTAGTCATAGTGTGCAATCTGTTTGAAGAAACCACTCTGGTAAAACACTGTGCCCAGGGAATTGTTACACAGCCTGCTCCACCTCAGCATTGTTTTGAATGTGACATCCTAAAAGTGCAGCTTTCAATGCAGGCAACAGGTGAAAGTCTGATGGGGGCATGATCGGACTGTAGGCTGAGTGATCCAATCTCTCCCATTTGAAGCGATGAATATGATCTTCTGTGAGCCTTGCCGTGTGTGGTTTGCATTGTTGTCCAAAAGCACAACACCTTCACTCAAGAGCCCTGGTTTCTTTCGTCGAAATGGCAGATCTGAGTTTTGTGAGGGTATCTCAGTAGTGTGCTGCATTGATGACTCCTTGATAGAGGAAGTCAAGGAGAATCACACCTTTTGTGTCCTGGAAGCGAAATTCTAAAATGGAGGGCCAAAATCACAGTAAGGTAGGGATGGGCATTATTTAACGTATTAGGATAAAAAACCCTGTTACTATGCTGGAACCTAATATTGAATTATTATGTTACACGAAAAGTCCCTGTTAATTAAATAACATATGGTTTTAAATGGCAGCATCTTTATTCATTTACCTTAATCAAGAATTCAATTTCGTGCCTTTAGAATAGAACAATATTAACAAAAAAGTCCTCGATCGTTTCTTTTCAGATGTGCACCCCCAGTTTGGCCCATCTTTACCCTCTAGTTATGGGCAACTGTTAAGTGTGTAACTGTTAAGCATAAACGAAACACTGGCACAAATAGTAAATCAGGAAAACATCTGAAAATTTCTAAGAAAAAAGCTCATGCTTGACATGTTATGTATTCATGAATCGTAGATATCGTCTTCATTTAGCATTTCCATAAAAAAAGTCAAATTTGACTTATAAAACCTATGAAAGTTTTGTCTAATTTTTTATCTGAGCAATTTCTTTAAGTGTGTAACTGTTAAGCATAAACGAAACACTGGCACAAATAGTAAATCAGGAAAACATCTGAAAATTTCTAAGAAAAAAGCTCATGCTTGACATGTTATGTATTCATGAATCGTAGATATTGTCTTCATTTAGCATTTCTATAAAAAAAGTCAACCTATAGACTATATTGACTTATAAAACCTATGAAAGTTTTGTCTAATTTTTGATCTGAGCAATTTCTTTTCAACTAAAAATATATTTTCGTGCTTTTTTTTTGGGGGGGGGGGGTCTTGCTTCTAATTTTCAATGAGTGATTTTTGTTAAATTTTGCAATATATTTCATTTATATTATGTAAATGAAAAAAGCATTGATTCCTTCTGCCCCCCCCCCCCCCCATTTAAAAAAATGCGTCGAAACAGGAGTTCAGATTCATTAAATTTATAAAAAGTACCTTTTTGCAATATTTAAATAAAATACATTTATTTATAATTTTATCTCTTAAAAATTTTAATTCCCGATTTTGAATAGGAAATCTATTTCCAAAAATAACAAAACATTCTTTAGCTACATTCAAGTAAAATCCGCGAATTTATAATTTTTTAATCGATTAGCACATTTAAAACGGGTTCATTAAAACCTCAATTGATTTCAACTGAGATCAGCTGAAACTAACCGCAGATAATTCCTTAATTCATTCTGAATCATGCCATCAGTAAATGTAGTTCTTGACATATAAAATGTTCTTTTATTGCTGAATAAGCTTTTGAATAAAGAAAGATATAGAACATCTTTGCAGTTATTTATCTGTTAAAATTTTCTGCGGTCAATATATCATTTGCTTATTTCGAAACATTTGGTACAACAGTCTTTTAAATTAAAAAATACGCTGGAGGATAAATTTATCTAAATAGGTAATTTTGCCGTAGTGAAATGACATTTGACTAAGAGTTTTTATTTACTCTTCATGTGTTTGTAAAGAATGAAGCGTTTTGCATTGGTGGTTTATTTGGATATTTAAAGGGGTTTTACTATGTACTCATGGAGTTTTTTTTTTTTTATTTAGGAGATAAGGTGGGGGCGAGAAGGATTCCGGCACTATAAATTTTGTTTTTTGACAAAGTTTTTTTTATTATTTTTGTTTTGTCATTTTTTTAATTTGCTGGAAAAAAAAAAATAGCCTCCTATAATTTGTGAGAAAATTTAATTTTAGTACAGTTGTAATTAATTTGAAAAACATACTTGTACAAACAAAATTTGTTCGGATGAATTGCATTTGATTAAAAGTATATAAATAATATTTTCGTGTTCTTGTGAAATTAGCTTTGAATATGCGTTGATAGATATGGCTGCTATGAAGTCAGGGATAAAATTTCTATTTTTTAATACTTTCAACATAGTTGAAAAGTGTTTATGAATTCAGATTGTCTGTCTGTCTGTCTGTCCTTTCTTTAACTGTCTTCTTTCTAAATATTATGCCGACTGCCATGAAATGGATATATCTTATTTGGGTTTAGTATGGCATGTTCGGTATTATAAAGGAAGTGTGTATAGCATATTTGGTTCATTTGCAGGGTCACTCAAAAGAATTCCGTTACATTACGGTACATGGGGGAAAATTGCTTGCTGTGTATTTTAATGATATTAAAGTATTTAAAACATATTGAAATTGATATAAAAAAATTTAATAACTAATTTAGAATCCTAAAAACTTTCAAAAATTTTTGCCTAATGGAAAATAATTTTTAAAAATGTCAGTTTTTAAACTGATTTTAATCATTAAGAATAAACAGAACAAAAAATATTACATGAACAATTTTGTAATAGTATGTACAATAAGTTATTTTGTTTCCTGGTTCATGTATTTAAATCTGGAATTTTTAAATCCATTTTTCACTCACTTCCTGGTAAGCTAAGGTTATAAAAATTATTAAAGCAGGTGTGTTTTCGATGGCAATATAACATTTTAATATTTTGAGAATTTAATTATAAATTAATAATGTTTCCCTAAGGAGGGTCCAGGTGATAAATTGCTAAATCTTGTTTATGGTTATAATTGCATAAGAGTTACAAGAAGAATAGAATTAATTATGTGCCAAATCATGCATGCTAAAAATATGCCAATTAGCTGTGAAACTGCAACAATGAAATATTTTAAATATTAAAATGTAAAAAATAAAATATAAATAAAATATAAAGAATGTAATATATATTTTTTAATGCACTTTTATCATTAATTAATTAGTTTATGATTTTATGTTTCAAAAAACAATTTAGTAATCTTGAAAGATTGTTTAAACTATGCTTTTTTTCTTTTTGCATATGTATAAAAAAAAGAAAAGAAAAAGGAAAACAGAGAAAATTGTGATTTTTAAAATAAATGCACAAGTTCACGCTTTTCTAATCATAAGTTAAACGAAGGAAATTTCCATAATCGGGGTCCATGCCAAATTAACACATCTAGCAGACTTGAATAACAGTCATGAAACTAGGCTTGATTTTTAAGATAAACATTGAGTGTCTATAAAAGAATGTTTATCTTTTCTGTCCCAAATTATGAATTTATGAAAATTTCATCTTCTAAAGCATATTTTGTGAATTTTTGAAACTGCATTAGAAGACTTACATAACCGTTTAATAAATTTTAGAAGGATTTTGCCAAAATTAATTAATTAAATTGAATATATAGGGATTTTGTGCAATATTTGTAACTCCCCTAAAATCTTTTATTTAAAATCTTTTTTTTTTTTTAGTATTTTGTAGAATTACAAAATATACAAATACAGTGCTCCCCACTTAATCGGGTCACGGATAATCGAATACCCCGCTTATTTGAATAGAATCCTCCGGAACCGAATTTATTCCTATTGGTTCTATGTTACTTTACCCCGCTTAAACCAAATACAGTAAACTCTCTGTAAGGCGGACTCTGTGTAAGACGTATATCTGTCTAACTCGGAAAGATTTTCAAGTCCTTATGAATCCATGGACATAGAGTAAAATTTGTCTAAGGCGGAATATTGTCTACTTCGGAAAATTTTCTTAGTCCCGATTGGTTCCGCCTTAGACAGAGTTTACTGTACCTTTTACGAACTGTCCCTGCTTAATCAAATAACAACTGTGTGACTGATGTTTAAAAATAGGTGCAGAAAGCACGTCTCAGCTGGAATTTCCTTCCACCTTTTGTCATTTTCGGTTCCTTTACGCTGAAAGCAAATTTTCAATTCTTCCTGCAATGATTTTGGCCGGCAGATGTATAATAGACGGGTCAAATGATCTCCCCACCATCACTCCTTGCTGTTAAGAGGCTACTTCAGTCAGGCGAAAAGACCCGTTCGCTAATGCTAATCCTATGGAAGAAATTTATAAAGATATCTCGGTTGCATTTCAATATTTTTGAATGATTTCTTTTGCATTGGATAGCTGAGATCGATCTGTATGCAGACCGTTTTTTACTTTTTTGATTTTCATTGCAGATTTTTTGTATGAGGATGTTTTCATTTTTGAAACCGGTTCCGAAAATGAAAGTGTCCCCATAAAAAATATCTGTAAACAAAATCAAAAAAGTAAAAAACAACCTTTGTACAGGTCGATCTCAGCTGTCTAATACAAAAGAAATCGTTTAAAAATATTGAAATGGAACCGAGATATCTTTATAAATTTCTTCCATAGGATTATCATTAGCGAACGGGTCTTTTCACTTGACTGAAGTAGCCTCTTAACCAGGCTTTAATGGCAATATGCTGTGACTTCGAGATTCAACATGGTAGTTGTGATATTTTGCACTCATTCAAAAAGTAACCTGATATTTACTCCTTAATGTAAACGATTTTTTTAGGGCAGTATAAGTAACGTACGTAAATTAGAAGTAGGAAACTTTTGACCGAATTCAAACGAGCTGCATAAAGTGTGATGTGAACCATATAAATGTATGTACTGGAGTTAAATTAATACGTATGTACTTTATATTAGCATTTGTATTTATTTTAGTTTGTTATTCTATTAATGATTTTATTATGCTGTTAATTAAATAGCCGTAGATGGTTATTTTGCCTTTTTATTACACATTAAATGTTACAGTTATGATTCCCCGTTTAATCAAATACCCCGCTTAATCGAATATTATTTCTGGAACCGTCAATATTCGTGTAAACGGGGACGACTGTATAATTTCTTACAACAGAAATATTTCCGAACAGAAACTTTCACCCCTCCCCCAATTTGTCAACGTCAAGAAAGCTGAAAAAGATGCAAAGGCAAAATAAATTATTGTTTTTTTTTTGTTGTCGTTTTTTCTTTTGTGCAACCAATAATGTTTTTTGGAAGAAGATAAAGTAAAATATCTATAATTCATTCTAAACAGTATAACTACTAATCGATGTATTAAATTCGTTTTACAACAAGTTATTTTAATGGCACTTTAATGTATCGTTGGGCATAAAGGGTTAAAAACAGAAAAACTTTTTTACTTTCATATTTATTTTATGGGCAGAGAACCTGGAGCAACTTAAAAAAAAAAGAGGTTTTTGGATTTATTTTTAAGGGTTTTTTTTTTTTTTTCATTTAACGCTAAAACATTTAATTCTGTATTTTTTTAATTATTTATGTAATTTTTTTAATATAATTTTGTTAATTTAAATTTCCAATAAGTCTAGAAAAAGGTCTTTTTTGATAGTTGTTGGCTTTTTCTAGAATAATATTAATTTTTTGTGATCTTATGGATTTAAATGGTGGTGGTTGGGGGGGGGGGGGGGTAGAGGAGAAAATTTGAGATTTTTACCATATGGAATTTATAGACAATTTTTAAATGATATAATAAGTATATTTCAATGAAAACTAAATTTTCATTAAAGAATATTTGTCATGTCATATTATTTAAAAATTGTTACAACTTATAATCTAAATTATTCATTCTCGTTGTATAAAATGTTATCAAAATATCTTAATTGAGTTAATTTCGATTGTTTATTATAAATAAAGGTGAACAAAATAATAAGGTAAATAATACATAAATGTAAATAAGGTAAAAATTGCTTCAAAATTACTTTTCCCCTCACTCCTTTAAAATTGAAATGTAGAAACAAGTTGGTGATCCTCACACTTATCTCTCTTAAAACCACATGACCAATGAGGTGGCTGTATTTCACCTGACTGTGATTTTGGCCCTCCATTTTAGAATTTCGTGTCCCGGAACACTCTGGTCATAACCTTTCCTGCAGAGGGTAACACTTTGAATTTTTTCCTCACTGGTGAACTGGGATGCTTCCACATCATTGAGACAGCCCTGCTTTCTGGGGTAGAGTGGTGCACCCATGTCTTATCGCCTGTGATGATTCTGAACAGAAACTCAGGCTCGCGCATGCCGCAGCAAGTGATTGCGGCTGATTCCCATTTTTGCGCTCTTGTGATCCGGGGTCAGGACTCAGCCACACTCTCGGGATGTCATTTCCAAAACAATGCTGAGGTGGAGCAGGCTGTGCGACAAATACATTGCAGAGCACCGAGTTTTACCAGAGTGGTTACTTCAAACTGATTGTACGCTACGACAAATGTCTCAATATCGGTGGTAACTATGTCGAAAAATAGTCCAAGGTGTATAGTTCATGATGCCATGGTATATATATATATATATATATATTTTTGAAATAAAGTTTCCGTGTGAAAAAGGTGACAAAACTTCGTTTTGGAACGTCCCTCGTAGATTACAGAAATTTTCCTCAAAACACATACTTTTTTTCAGTTGCAAGCAGGAAATAAATGCTATACTTTATGTATTTTCTCTCATGTATTATTACAAAGATTTATTCATTTTTTCAGTGTATACTGTTTTCAGTGTATACTGTGAAATAATACTCTTTGTACTTAGGGTATTTGACAAATAGCATTTTTGTAGTGTGTATATCACAATATCACATAAAAATTACTCTAAGCTGGTATTGATTCTAGCAAACTATAACAGCATTACATTTTTAAGAAAAATTTCATTAAAAAATTGTACATTTACAAAGGGGAATGGTGTACTTAAATTAATAAACTATAAAATTAATAAATTATATAAAATCATGAACTCTTAAAGATAAACTTTTTAAACTGATGTGCAAAGTTATTGGAAGCAAGCATCTGCCTCTCCTCTTACACATTGAAATAAGATAGTTATATTGAGGAAGAGCGTTTGATGAAACTGTGTCAGAAAAAATAGTAAAAGAACCATAACATTAACAAATTGCAAAACTTTTAAATAATGAAAATCGTATGCAAATTGTGTATTTTGTCAATGTGCTTAGCCAAATGAGTGAAATGAATCAATCATTGTTATATAAAAACTTTTACATTTGTCGATTCATCAAGACAAATTGTGTATTGGTTGGATTGTGTGTGAATGGATAATAATAATTACTTCTTGCTAAAAAAAAAATCTGAACAACATCCAATTTCAAACGAAGATATACAGAAATGTTCAGGGGCATCCTAAAGCTTTGAAAGACTCATTTAAACAATATCTTTCAACAACTCAATAGGCTTTGGACGGCTTAAAATGTACACTTGAATGTATTCAGAGTTAACAGAAAACCACCCGGTTAAAACTCAGCAAAAGAGGGGGGTCCTCCTTATTTGACATATCACAGCAATTTGGATCACATTTCAAAACTATCAGATATTTTATGTCATTCGTCAGATCAATTAAAAATCTTGTTGTGTCTAATCTATGTCTACGAAAGCGAAATTCACTTTGCTTCCTTTCTCAATGACAGATGGCTGCAAGGTATGATTTTTAGATTATACAGCCACCAAAGTGAAATACAACAGTCTTTTAAATGCAGAATAAGACATTCGTGTGAAAATATCTGCAATTGACCTGGAATTCAGAATTTTGTGATTTCTTGAATTTTAAAGGATTTTTACATTTGAAAAACTTTTATCATCTGGGTTGGTGGTAATTGAAAAGAAGTTGAGTGTTACTGTGAAAGTTTCAAAATATAATTATATTCTTGGGACAGTATACAATCTTTTAGATTACTTTGCATTCCCTCTTCCTGTGCTTGGCACCAATGCACCTAAAAACATTTACCTTGTAATATACAGTACAATAGCCTTAAGGGGCTCCGTTATAGAAATTCATTCTAAAACGAGCTCTGTGAGTCAAAAAGATTAAATGGTTATATGCACCCCATATTCACTACACTCTAAGAAAATAATTAAAAATTCTGAACAATCAGAGTCATCGTGATGACAGGATAGATTTTTTAGTTTTGATTAGTTTAAAATCTATTTATTAAGGCATCTATCTAGAGAGAGAGACTGCACTTTCATCTCTAATCATTTTTTCTTATCTTTTAATTTAAAAGAAAACCACCTGAATCTCCAGAACCAAGATTACGTACATCCGGGATATGTTTATCAGTTTTCACCCCCTTTGTGACTACAAACAGTATGGAAAAGTTGATTTTAACCTAGACTTTTTTTATTGTATCTTGAAGATAGATTTTTGTAGTGGGAAAATAAGTTTTTGTTATTACAATTTTATTATACTATATTATGTATATGATATATTATAGCAAGAAACTTTTTATTTATTTTATTAGCTTTTGTGACATTTATATAATTTTAAATTATGTTTACTACTGATTTGTTTTTTTTATTTCAGAGCCTCCAGATTTTGAAGGTGGCCTTATTTTACGGAGAGGTGCTACTGTTGAACATGTTGTAAGTTTCGTTATCTTATTTTATGTGATGTAAGAATGTGATTTATGGGAAGTTTTCACCCCCCCCCCATTGTCTAATAAATTCATGGGTGGATTTCAGATCATTTTCTTATCAGCATTATATATTTTTCATGCTGTTGGCAGAAACCTTGAAATAATATTTATTGTGTAGTTTTCATGACAATTAGACAAGTAGAACTTTACATAATTTTTTTATACAATCTGCAATGTGATAATAAAATTATTCGCTCAAACAAATGGAATTACTCTTTTTTGATTGTATGAAATGTGAATTTTGTGGTAAACAAAGTAATACATGCCGCCCAAATATATTTTTTTATTTTTCCCGAAATTCTGCAAAGCATTGTTTTTTTTTTTTTTTTTTTTTTAAACAAAATTCTAGAAAATCTGTATTTTTATCTTTCTCAAAAGCAGAATATCTACTGATCATAATCATAAAAATACATTTGGGAATTTCACTAATCAGTCATGAAAAAGATAAAAAAATTTGTCAATCAGTAACCGAAAATAATTGCAATTTCATTGCAGAAAAAAAAATTTAAAAAATTTCCTCAATCATCTCTCGAAAGAATCAGAAATTTCATCAATTGATTGTAGGAAAAAGTTGCATAATTAGTCAATCAGTCACGAAATTTTACAGAATTTTATCTATCATGAAATTTTCACTCTATAGGGATAGCAAAATTTTAATTCCTTTTTTATAAATTTATTACAAAAATTCTTTTATATTTAAAAAGTAAAAGTAAATTATGTAAACGTTATTTCAATTATGTTTGTATGGATAAATGCAAATTTTGTCAAGGATGAGGATTCAGAGAACATTTCAAAAAACATTTTAAAAGTATAGCTTATAAAGAATTGTTATTGCATGACTCCTGAAGAGTATCCAAAACTCCTGAAATTTAACTAGTTTATTCCTGATATAATCTTTACAATGTTGTCATCTACATTCGCAAATGCTGGTTTGTAAGGTGAGAATCTCCTCTTAGAAAAAAATGAATGTCAAGCCCTATTCAGCACCAATTTATATCAAGGTCTAATTAAGTATGATGTTTAAAAAATTCTGTGCATTAGCTCTTGAATTATGGCTTAAAAACTTTGTACATTGTACTGATTAACAGAGCAATCTTACAACTGAGATTTAAAAAAAAATAGTCCGTACTCATCTAGGAGCCAGGACATCTCAAAACATGTAAATACATCAGAAACTGGAAATAAAAGATTTTTACAAACCCAGTATTTTCTTCTTACAAGTATAGAAAAAAAAAAAGTGAAACATGATTTTATAAGCTATCAAGCCTCAGAAATGCATTTTTATCAAAATATTATCACCCTTTTGGCACTAATATGTAACTATATTGATGCATTGAATAATTACTATGGATTATCAGTTGCATGAGATCATTTTTTATATTTTAGCTTTGAGAGTGGTCTTTGGTGCCTATGCTACATATTGGGAGCATCACCTGGATAAGAATTTCTGTGTTTTTTAATAATTTTTATCATGCAAATGATATTTCTGCCCTATTAGTTATGTTTTTACAAGTAAAAAGAAATTTCCTGCAACTTGACAATTAAATGAATTTAACTGTATGCATATTAAAGATGAATTTTCCTTTAAATAAGTGAATAGTTTAATCGTCTAAAAATATGTGCCAGTTCAGTCCATCATTACTGATATTTCTGTTGACAAATGTTTACACAAAAAGAAATGAAAGAAATACACATTATTAATAATAAAAAAAATCTACAACATTGCGAGCATATGAGGCATACACTGTTTATTTATAAATATGAATATTTTATTTTGGTTATGCAGTGCTAATTAAAATGTTAAGTTGTTTTATATGACTATTTAATTGCAATAATTATGATAAGTAATTTATTTTTTATTTATATCTAGTGCCATGTTATACATCGAAGTATAGTCCATGTGTTTAAATATGCCTTAGTATGGGTATGTACTTTCGCCTTTTACTTTATGAGCTGCATATAAAAATTATGCATGTTAGTTAACCTTTTTATATACATGTATGCTGTTATGCTTTGCTCATAATTAATTGTCTTTCTATTCCTTTTAACACACAACATGCTAAAAAAAGTAAAGTTCTGTAATAGAGTATTAATAAATTAAGCTAAGACAATGTTTGTGAAGCAAAAAATTTAACAAGCATTGCATATTAGTTTTGGTGGTATTCAGCATACCATCATCAGTGCCAGATGCTACTAAATGCTACTGAAATTCGTATGCAATGCTTGTTAAATCTGCTGGTGCTCAAAACATTGTTTTATTTACTGGTATATTGTATTTCACCAAGTTTTTTTTTTTTTTTTTTTTTTTCCAACTTTTCTCAATTAACCTTAATGTGTTGTTGAATATAAATGTTAATAGATTTTTTTTTGTATGTGTGCTATATATATGTTTATCTTCAAGAATATATATTTTTTCCCTTTTGATGAATACATTAATCTGCAGCATTTAAAAATATTATTATTATTTTTAATAAATATTGTTTCTTGTTAAAATATATATCTATTATTAAATTAAAGCAGCAGGGGGAAAAAAAGTCATTGCTCTTGTTAAAGTAACACCAGGTCATATTAACTTTTGCTGTTATGTCTTATTTTTAATGGCTATCATTCTATTTTATGTAGTTTTAATTTATTTATAATATCATTTAGATTTTTTAATATACTATTCCAGCATATAATATTCTCCAGTGTATGTCGTGTATCTAAACTTCCAGGTATATTTTCTAATTTTTGGGTATTTTCACTGTGACATGTACTCCTTACTTTGCAGAAAAATCTCTGTGAGATTTGTAACAAAACAAAAAGAAACAATGATAATGATAAAAAAACATTGAAAAGCATATTAGTTTGTACTAGCATATTACTTAGTTAGCATATTAGCTAGTTCATGTAACCTAATAGCAAGCATTATAATGTATGTATTTTTCTGTAAGTAAATGGCATATCTTTTAATGTAGAAATTTCAATTCTTATGATCTTTTTTTTTTTCTTAATTTTCAAGATTTTAATTTTATAATTATCCTATAATGCACACCTGTAAATTTAGATTAATTCTCTTGTACCAAAAGTATGCATTATATGCCAGAATAGACCTTACTCATATACTAGAAACTAACTTTATTTGTTCATCCACATAGAAAAATTTACATTTATTAAAATGACCCAAATTCTGGCCTTATTTTCTAGCTATTTCGTATCTTATAGAACTGTTATCCTAATCTCTTATTGCCTTTTTTTTTTTTTTTTTTTTTTGGTGTGAAAAACGAATTGTGATATTACTATATGGTATGTAAACATTTATGCATAATTAAAACTTATACAATCATTAAAATCACGTTAAAAATCTTAAAATTGACATTTTAGTCAACATCTATTACCATCATCAGGATTACAATGTTACACCACATTAAAGTCTGAAAGAACAAAATCCACCATCTTGAACTGGATTGTTCACAGGCCCCACTAGCACCATTGACTTCAAAAACATCAAACTGTTCTTTTAAAGTAACATCGTAATCCTGATTGGTGGTCATAGATGTCAACCAAAATATCGATTTAAAAATTTTTAATGTTTGTATACATTTTAATTGTGCATAAATGTTTATATGTCATATAGTAATATCATGATTTGTTTCTCACAAAAATTTTTGCAATAATGGTTTGATGGTGAAGTAGTCCAGATTATTTACTAATCTCTTGTGTTTAACAATATTTTTAATTTTTTTCTATTCTACAATCAGTAGATCCTAATCAGAGAAAAGCACATTACTTCTGTTTGTCAAAGTGTCAATACATTTAAAAGAAAATATACATTTTAATTCATTAAATTATCACATTTTAATATGGTTGTGTTAAAATTATATAATTTTCAGTATTTTTTTATTCCCCTCTGACATTGGGGCCCTAATCACAGAAGGGTTAAATACTGCTATCCTTGAAAATGATGTCATATAAAAAAAATTTCCATTTTCATTCATAAAACTGAAATAAAACAGGAGTGAAAATTCTGCTTCAAACTGCTGCAATTTTACTTTCCTGCTACAAAATTGGTAAATATGCTCAAAAATGAAAATTTCGTGCTATAAAAGCTGCAAAAATGGGCATGTATAAATTTTGAATGATATATAGTAAGTACTTTCCTTAAGGGGACTTATCTGGTGTGGAGGAAAAGAAGTATTATCCCATGTTATCCTATGGGAAAAATACTTATCCTTCTTGTTCCTTCAAATTTGGAAATTTCAACAATATTTTTTTTCAGTACGTATGTAGGAAGGTTCTTTATCTCTCTGTAAGCTCCAAATTTCTATATCTTTTTCTAATCATAAGTTATAAACAAATAAAGAATACTTTTTATACTTTCGGAATTTTTTAAAACTTTAACACAAATTTTAAAAAAACTCATAATTATCGTGAAAATATTTTTAACTTACAGAGGATAAAGAACCTTCCTATCTACGTGTTGAAAAAAAATTTTTTTTTGAAATTTCCAAATTTGAATGAACAAAAGGATTAAGTATTTTTTCCCATAGGATAAGATGGGATTCCAATTTTTTCTTCCCCATCAGATAAGTCTCCTTAATGACAAGTTCCATTTAATGACATTTTGTTGTTCTCACACAATGCCCGTAAGAACAATGATAAAAACAGTTCTGTTTAATGTTTTTCAGTGAAATTGGAATCGCTCTCTGAAAATTATCAGGTATATTTTTCTGATTTCACAGATGGGCATGATTTAATGTTAGTACCTGTTCACTGCTATTAGATAAAAACAGGATGTAGTTATTATATTAGTACAGGGGTGCACTGCTGTTGGGTAAAAATAAGGCATAACCATGATGTTATGTCTACCTTAAAATGATTAGGTGTTCATTTCTCAATCTGATAGAATACTTAGTAAGCTTTTGTACATTTTTGTTTTTAAAATGGCAAACAAAAGAATACTTCTTGCATTTCGTGAAAAGTTAAAGATATTGAGAAATGAGAAAATCATAATTTCAAAATATATAAAGTTAAATTACAAATGCAGTTTTAACTGAGTCTACTGTCAAGGGAATTTCGTCGACTAAAGATAAGTTTTTGCTAGCTGCACAAAAGTATGGATTCTCATTGAAAAACATCATAAAATACAATCTGGAAAAGCAGAAGAATTTGATGAAGCTGTTCTTCACAATGGTTTTATAAAACAATGGCATCAAACATTCCAATATCTAGTGTTTTATTTAAGGTAAATGGTATGATTTTAGTAAATAATTTCAGAATGTAAATTTTTCAAGCTTCTGCTGGCTAATCTAAATTCAAGGAAAGATATTAATTTACTTTGAAAAGTTTATATAGGAAAAAAAATATTATTATATGGATATAAAAACTGGAAGAAGGAAAAGAAAGTAAAATATATTATTAAAGGATATTATGTAAAAGATGATTTAATGCAGGTAAGACAGCTATTTTTTTACAGTTCAATGCCAAGTAATGCAACAGAGATGAGAAATGTTTTGACAGTAAACAAAGTAAAAAATTAATAACAGTTTTATTGTGCATTAAATAATGATTGTTCAGAGAAAGCAACTCTGTGTATAGGTAAATCCAAGTACTGAAAATGTTTTAGTGGTAGATGTTCCAATAAAAGAAAGCTATCGGAAAATCATATGCTAAAGCTTGAATGACATTGCACATTTGTTGACTGGATTTGAAAATAAAACAACAGATCACATAGACAGAACAGAATGAAATTATTTCTTATTGATTGTTGGCCTACACATCAAAAACATTCCTTACAAATGTAACTCTCCAGTTATCAATCTAATTGTGCGTGTAAATTAGAACCATTGGACCTTTACGTTAATTGATGTATTAAATCATATTACAAAACATCTCCTATTCAAAAATTGTTAATCAACAGCACCTAAAAGCAAGAGCTGTGAAAGCTGACAGTTTTAGTAGCAATGCAGTAAAATCTCATTACAACATATTTCTGGAGACTTGATTAAATTCGTTATGCTGAAAAATTTGTTAATGTGAAACTCCAATCTGGTGAAAAAAAAAAAAAAAAAATTGTACTCACATTAAAAAAATAAATGTATATTATTACTACACCTATATTACATTTTGATTAATATGCAAACATGTAAGTAAATAATCCTCTAATGTTGGATCTATTTGAATAACTGAGGTTAGTTTCATGATGCAACATTTCATATTTTAGGAGGAATAGTTGTGAAATACAAGTCATATTTTAATATAATTGATGCAATATATTATTGTGGATTTTCTAATTAGAAATGAAATAATTAATAAGTTAATTATAAATTTCATTAAATTTCAGTATTTTAATCGTAACTATTATAAAGGAATTATAATATTACATACCTGAAATCTTTAAGAAAAAAGTTATTGATATTTGCCACTAATGTAACTTTATTTTTTTACAAAATAAAGTCAGATTTTTTTTCTGCAATGAATCTGATGATGCATATATTTTTTTAACCATCTGAGCAGACTGGACGTATTTTGCTGTTTCCCAAAAACAACTTAAATCTATTGTAGAAAAAAAATATTTTAAACAGATTTGTATTTTAAAATGTAATATCAAATAAAAGGATATGAAGTGTATTTTAGAAACAAATAGGGAAAGAAAATTCACATTAAGATTATTTTTATAAGCATTTTTTGAAAATGCAGGAAAGCCCTCAAGACGCTTGGAGGGTTAAAAAACCTTCAGTATTACTCAACATTGTATAAAATATTTCTGGTGCTTTATTTTGCTAAAATAAACACTTTTTTTCAAATGAAAATCAAATTTCAAATTATTTTTGCTTAAAAGGCGCAAAGGCCAACCTAGTGAAAAAGATTCCATGCCGGGAATCGAACCCGGGCCATCAGTATAGCGCACTGACGTTCTACCAACTAAACCACATGGAACGATACCCAGCCTGGAATTTCTCACTATTACAGGTTGGCAAGGCTACAAACGCAGCACAAGATGGAATATTTTCCGTGAGCCACCGACATGGGGCAAACACAGACCCTTAATTAAATCCAGCATCGATTGAATCTATATTAATATTTGGAAATTTTTTCCAGAGAGAAACATTCGCCTTGCATACAATATTTCAAATGAAAATCAAATTTCAAATTATTTTTGCTTAAAAGGCGCCAACCTGTAATAGTGAGAGATTCCAGGCTGGGTATCGTTCCATGTGGTTTAGTCGGTAGAACGTCAGTGCGCTATACTAATGGCTCGGGTTCGATTCCCGGCATGGAATCTTTTTCACTAGGTTGGCCTTTGCGCCTTTTAAGCAAAAATAATTTGAAATTTGATTTTCATTTGAAATATTGTATGCAAGGCGAATGTTTCTCTCTGGAAAAATTTCCAAATATTAAAATAAACACTTTTTAAGAATTTCAATGTTTGATGGACCCTTTTTTGATCATACAATTTTTTTTTCACTTTTACTGTCGCCTGGAAGCTGATTAAAAAAAGAATGTTTCATTGGCATTGAAAATATTCCCAGGTGGTTATTTCTCTAGTATTTCCAAAAGTATTTTTTCATTCCATTCATGTGCAGTTGTCACATCACATTGGCACTTTTTTCTTATCCAGAAATTTGTTTCAATGCCATACCTTCCATGTAAATGAAATAGCGAATCAGAACTTGCTTCAGATTTTTCTATTCCCATGGCCTCTAAAAATTCTTTGATGATACCTTGTTTTATAAGTCCTGAAATGGGCAGATTTTTTTTCTTAATGTAACATCTTTAAATCAAGTATACTATCAATTACTTGATAGTCTCCAAGGCACAATTGTTTCCTGTCTATGCACATGTTAGACCTCTGAGAGAGTTTCAAAATCTTGTCCTTTTCTTTCAAAATGGTAGCTAATATAGAATTGGCTATATCAAATTTTTTCACCACATCTACCTGCCTTCTTCCAGTACTTACTGTTTCTACAATATTGACTTTTTCTTTCAATGGAAATTGCTTTCATTTACTATCGTCTGTCATTTTAATAAAATAAATTTTAACTTCAAATGGGAATTGTTGCAAATGAATAAGAGCGGATATTTATCAGAAATTGTTGCAGCATTTGAAAGTAAAGAATGAGATTAATAATAAACTTTTTGGACTCTCTATGTATTTTTAAATGGGTGTTTAACACAACCGAAAGAAGTAAAAAAAATTAATTGGCCGTGAATGTAAAGGATGAATTTTAATTTTAGCGGGTGCACATGGAGTACAATCCTCTCTCGCTCGAAAAATAGCTTCAAGATATGCTGAAATTTCAAAGTTCATAAGGGAAAAAAAGTTTTTCTTCTGCAATTCTAGTCCCCCCCCCCCCTCCCCTAACTTAGCCTCAGCGTTTGTAAAGCTAAAGTTACCTAAAGTTAAAGCTAAAGTTAAAGTTTAAGTCTTCAATAAATTTGTTACTTTAAAAAATCTATTAATATGAAATTCTATTTATATGAATTAAAGAGAATATTTTTACAATGACAATTGATGTATGACTTTTCAACAATACAAAATGATATTTGTTAAAGTGATATTCATTGTAATTGGATTGTACTGCATTGTTTTTATCAAGGAGAGAAGTTTTATCAAATACCATTAGAAACTGCTTTCGAGATGTTAGAATTTTTAGCACTGAAGAAACTGATACAAGAACCGAATGTGATACAACTGAAGAAATTGCACCAGATGAGTGGGGAACTCTTGTTGAACTATCGAATGTAACAATGGAAATTCTGTAACTTTGACAAAGATGTTTTAACACCAGAGTTTATGGATGTCCAAGAAATTTCTGGCAATGTTAAGAACGGAAATTCAGTAATATCAGAAAGTGGAGATAAACAGATTGATGAAAGCAAAAAAGAATAAAACTTTCTTACATTCAAAGATGATTAATTTATTCCATTTAATGCAAATAACAGCTCTTTTTATCTTCTGTAAAATCTGGAGAAGAAAATTATCAAAATCTAATTGTAACTGAAGCAAAGGATTCTATTTCATTTTATCCATTTCTGTTTTCCTTATTACATGTATGCATTTTCAAGAATTTAATGTATTGTATATTTTATATTATATTTTTCTGTGTAATACAACATAATTTACTTAGATATCTATTCTATACTCTATGTGTTTGGATTTTGTTTTTCGGTGCATTGTTTAAATAAAAATAAATTAAAGAGTTAAGAAGTTTTTTTTAAGCATGTTCAAAATATACTGATGCAGAGATCAAAAGCCAGGTGGGGGATATCTCCAGGGCTCCTGAGGAAAAGTGCCCTCCTGTTACTATAAATTATATACAATTTTATGAGAAAATATTCTTTTTGGAACTTTCAAATTTTAAACCCTAATTTTTCATTGAATAGGAATAAAAAAAAAATACAGGAAACATTCCATGTAAAAGTAATTTAACATGTTGTATGTAATATCTCTATCTAAGTTGTGGAAAATCCATTCAGTTGGCTTCTAGAGCTCGTGAAACAAACTTACACATACATATGCATGTTGTTATCTGTATAGAATTTTACGTAGAAAGGTCAAATTGTACATAATAATTAATGGGTACATAATAACATAATCAACCTCTGGTGTTGCGTTGATGCAACGGTAAATATAAATGCACATTCTTAAATAAACTTTCAAGTTACCACTAATTTTGAATTAAAAAAATTGCCTTATTTAATAACAAAAACTTTGACATTAAATAAATTGAATATTATCTTTCACAATTTGTGGTGACAAATGTTTTTCGGCAAAAAAATTGGAAGACTAATAGTTTCAGCGGTTAATGGGTTAATTTGGTTTTAAAACAAAATTAATAAAATCAATAAATAAATTGTTATAAACATAAATTATGTGAAATATAATTTAATTTAAAAAATAATGAATGTAATAAATATTATTAACACCTCCTAAAATTCCCTCTTTTTATGTGAATGAGATAGTGATATATGCAGCTCAGAAGAAATTTATGCCCAAGTTGGCCCTTTGCGCCTCTGACATTTGACAGTCCTAAGCCTGCAAATATAATTTATTTTCATTTCATTTTTCTTTCTTATTCTGTTTAGCAACAATTTCCAGTCCTGCCTTGAAAGTCGTTAAACAGTATATCATTATTTAGATTTATAGGATTAAGATTTATAGGATATATACTGTTATTGGATAAATGGATTTAAAAAAAAAAAAAAAAAAAAAAAAAAAGTTACTTTTTATTTTTAAGCTTATTAGAGTTACTTAAATTTAAGGTAGGTCTATAACTAAAATCCTTGTGACTTTTGCATTTCAAAAATAATGTTCATCTTTGCTTTATATAATGTATTACTGCAGTCTAAAATCTCTTATGAGAATTAAACCTGTTTTAATTTTTGTAAGATATTTCAATTGTGCTCGATAATTTTATAAATGTTTTGTTAAAATAAAGAAGCTCTTTAATAATAATTTTATCTCCAACAGGGAACAAGTACTAAATATAGTCCTCAGCGTGTTGGTTTGCAGCATGTTGTTCATCATGAAGATGTAATCCAAATAGTAAAGAAATAACATTTTGAATTTGTAAAATTATATTTCTACTTTTTACTTTGAACTTCTGAACAATAAAACAAATACTTATTACTACAACATATCTTATTTTAGTTTCCTTGCATAAATGATATATTTATCTGTACTGTTGACAATACTATTTATACAGGGTGTCCTTTCTCATTGATGACCAATATCTAAATCCTAAACCGTTAGTTTCAAGGCCGAACTTCCAATTTTAAAGATATTTCAACTGTTCTTTATCACATCTAAATCGGTTTGTGTCAAAATAGTAGTTTTAAAAACAGTTACAAAATTAAAATTTTTCTACAATCTCTTTCTCTCTTGGGACCCTATCAGGGTTCGCAAAAACCCGGGTTTTTTTGAAAAAACCCAACCCACCTGGGCTTTTTCGGGTTTTTTCATGAAAAACCCAATTTTCCCCGGGGAAAATCGGGTTTTTTCAAAAGTGTAATGTATGCGATATTACATTATTGTATATTATATTATTTATATACTATACAGCAAAAAAATATATATTGTTCCCTTATTACAATATAATTGTAATGTTATATTACAAATTATATGAATTTAAATTAATTAAATGTCAGTGCTTCTTACAAAACTAACAAACTTAAAATAGGATATAAATTGTTAATTTGCTTTAAAATCAAATAATGAATAGAATACTAAAATTTAAAATATATAAGAAGGAAGAAAAAAGGGGTAAACTAGTCGGATGTGCCAGTCCCAAAACTTTCTTCTATCTCATACATGTTAATTCATAATTCTCTATCACAGTGCCAAAATTAAATGACAATCTATGTCCGTTATGAGAATTGTAAAATATAGGTTCACTGAATTGGATTTATTTAACAAGGAATAGGTATATTGTTTCAAACAAATTACTGAATTTTGGAACCTACTCTCTTGGATGTCTGCAACCAAAAATTACAACCCAAAGAGTATGAAATCAGCACCTGTTGTTCAATATACACCCAAGTCTAATAAGGATCTATTTGAGTGCCTCAGTTTTTTAGATATAGATTTTGCGAAAATTGTGAAAAATTCAGCATACCAATACCGCTTGTTGCACAATTTACACCAAAACCTAATCAGTAACAGCTTACATCAATGTGTAACTGAATCTGAGGTTTGATGAAAATCTGTGCATTAGTTTTTGAGATTGCAGAAATTGTACAAAATGCAGCACAACAGTGCCACTGTTGGGCGTTATACACCAAAAACTAATCAGCACCAGTTTGTATCAAGGTCTAACTGAATCTAAATTTTTATTAAATTCCGTCCATTAGTTCTTGAGATAAAGAGTTATTGCTGAAATCATGAAAAATGCAACATAACAGTCCCACCTATTGGGTGATATACACCAAAACTTAATAAGCAACAACTTAGGTCAACTTGTAATTGAACCTGAAGTTTGATGAAAATCAGTGCATTAGTTCTTATGATAAGGCTATTGCAAAAATTGAGAAAAAAGCTTTGTAAAGATAGAAGAAAGTAAAAATACATATTTTTTATTTTCATGGATATAATTGATTTGAATTTCTTAGACATTCTTATGATATGCCTTTACCTATAATTATGTACTATGTATGTTGCCTATTATGTCTATGTTAGTAAAATATTTCAATTTGCTAAAATACATTTTTTTTTTTTTACTCCAAGTGTTTAATGTAATAGTTTTTATATATATTTTTAATTAACTGAAATGACTTAAATTCATTAAATATTGCTGAAAATTGAAAAAACCCACATTATGGGTTTTTCAGTGGGCTTTTTCAAGTGGGCCCAGGATGAAAAAACCCACCGGGTTTTTTCGGACTGGGCCCAGCTTTGCGAACCCTGACCCTATAAACAGTGCTTTAAGTTGCTGCCATTTGCAATTAAAATGGAACTAAAAGTGATTATTTTTGGCATTCAGGTGACTATGGTTACTATTTCAGCTTCAGTCCAACACTTTTCAAAAGTGTCTAATTTGAGAGAAAAACTAAAATAAAAAGGAGACTTTTCTCCGATTCAAGTTACTGCTTCTGTAGAAAATTCGAATTTTCATAAATACCAGAATTGCCAAATCAAAATTACAATCTAAAAATAGCACAAAGATGCTGATTTTTTTAATTGTGGCAAGAAACTACTGATTTTTGGCTTATCTCCCACCCAAAAACTTTACAGTTTATTTCTCCCATTTTATTGTTGTTTTTGAAGGTATTTAACTTTTGCCAATGATCTAGCAACACTTGCAATGTCATGATTTGCTG
This sequence comes from Maratus speciosus, assembly GCA_963932465.1. Lineage (NCBI taxonomy): Eukaryota > Metazoa > Arthropoda > Arachnida > Araneae > Salticidae > Maratus > Maratus speciosus. The sequence continues at coordinate 418,373,845 of OZ010800.1, forward strand.
TATTCAACATTTCTTCATCCACTACATAATTTTTGGCAATCTGCACCGCTTGGGATCAGAGGTTGTGCAGATTTCTGGATTTGACAGATTTTGGATCATAAAAGAAGAAAACATTACATTTAACACACACACACACACACCAAAAAAAAAAAAAAAAAAAATGATGTAGACAAAATAAAATCACACAGCCGCTTACTATTGTATTTACAAATTAGAATAGAGAACAGAAGGAACTAGATAAACTTATAAAGTTTAAAATCCCATTCTTTTTAATTATATAATCATTTATATATATAAATCTTGTAAAAGAAAAAAAGAAATGAAAAAAGGGTTTTTTATTCTGAAATAGCGGTGATAGCTAAATTTTGAATATGAGTGTCAATAATTAAATTTTGGTGAGCAAATATAGTGAAAAGTAGAGTCCTGCATCGAGTCGGGTTACCCGCTTTTACCCGAACCCAACCTGACCCACAGGTCGGGTTGGGTTAGCACTATATTTTCCCGTTGCAGGTCGGGTCGGGTTGACTTTAAATTTTTTGGTGCGGGTCGGGTTGGCTTTTATTGTTTCGGGTTCAGGTTGCCTTTTTTACTCTTGCAGGTCGGATTCGGGTTGACCCGCTTTTTTAAAAGAATGTGGAAAATATTTTTTCCCGTTAAAAACCTATACAAACCACAGATCAAAGTTTCACAAAAGCAAAATGTGTGCCTGTCTGTTTTGTTTTTAGTAATCCTTTCACGAGTATTCGAAATAACAAACTGCATTATGTTTTTACCGTATTTTAAAAATACAATATGCAGCAAAACGCTAAATGGTCCTTCCTGTCTAATGTATCAAGTGAATAATTTAATTGTGGTGATACGCGATGCACTATGTTAGACGGGAAAATTTTCAAAAAAATAACTGCTGATAAACTAAAGGCAGATGGCCACTTGTGTAAAACAAAGTGTATCGTTATAAGTGGAACTTTTGAAATCGCAACTAATTTTAAAGCATATTTAAAGATTAGATTTTTAGTTTTATACCATTTAGAGTCCTGCATCGGGTAGGGTTTTACTATTGTTGAATATTAAAGAATATAGATTTGTTTATTCTTCTATGTAAAATATAAAAATGGTATTAGAGAATTAAAGGTCTGCATGGGCTAGAATTTCCAGGCCACAGAACGGCCTACCCCGTCCCGTCCCGTGTAAAACTTAAAAGTTCGACCCTAGCGCGGCAGGGCCCATTTATAATTTTATCGACTTTGTCTAAATATTTATATCAGGCCAGTAGACCCGCTTAATTGTAGTTATCGGCACGGCCTGGCAGGGCCGTTCACTTTTTTTGCCGCCTCGGCCCGTTGAAAAAACTGACCTAATGAAGCGGCCTGGTCAGTTTGAAATTTTGCCACGGCCCTCGGGCTGGACCGGTGCAGAACTTTATTAGATATACAATTGTAGATTATTTTCATAATGGTATTAAAATATGATTTGCTTTCCTTACATTGCGGGTTCGGGTCGGGTTGCGGGTTGAAATATTGCGGGTTTGGGTCGAGTTGCGGGTTGCCTGAAATTATTTTTGCAGGTTCGGGTCGGGTTGAGCAAAATTATTTTTGCGGGTTCGGGTCGGCTAGAACCCGACCCGCGCAGGACTCTAGTGGAAAGACAATTTTTAATATATGGCCAATGACGCAAACAATAGTGGTTAAAGTAGAGTATATTGTAGATTGCGAAAATGTATTATTATTTTATACAAGGGAGAATAAAACAAATGAAACACTTCATGGTAAAATAAATATAGTAGCAGTTCACTCACCTGAACCAGAGAAAAACTGCATACTGAAACTGTATTGAAATATGCAAATCATAACAGGTTTATTGGGTATGCCCTGTATATATTTTTAAACGTTCAATTAATCATAATTTTTTTATTAATTTGCAAATATATACATTCTTCTTATTAAAATCTCATTTTAATATACTTCTTAACAAAATATCTTTACTTTATATAATTATCTTCCTTTACTCAGAGTATTATTCACATTCTATCAATATATGCAAATGGCACATTATATATTTATAAACCTGACCCTGAATACATGCAGTCCTCTGTGAAAAATACAAATAGTACGAATTTGTCAAGCAAATAAATTCTTTATTAAGAGGCCATACTAGTCGCTCAAAAAGACCCGGATGATAATGTTAATCCTATGGGGAAGTTATTTTCAAATATCTCGCTTGAATTTTGATATTTTTGAATAATTTTTTTTTGCATAGTATAGCTGAGGACGATCTACAACCGGGCTAGTTTTTACTTTTTTGAGTTTGGTTATAGTTTTTTTTTATATTAGGATAGTTTCAATTTCAGAACCGGTTCAAACAAGTTCCAAAAGTAAAAGTAATTTTTTTTTTTTAAATATTAAATTTAAATCAAAAAAGTAAAAACTAGCCCGCTTGTATATCATCCTCAGCTATCCTATCCAAAAAAATATTCAAAAATATCAAAATTCAAGCGAGGTATTTAAAAATAACTTTACCATAGGATTAACATTATCATCCGGGTCTTTTGGAGTGACTAGTGTGGTCTCTTAATCAGTAATGCAGGTTAACATTAAATGAGGTATAATATGTGAAATTTTATCATCATATATATTAAAACAAAAACCTGATTCTTTAACACCACGATCAGTAAGACCAATATTGACACATTTGCGCATGCATCAACTTTTTTTCAAAGCTCTTTAACTTAGAGGAATATTGAGCAAGTTCCTGGTAGCACAATGGTCAAAGGCAGCAGTTTAAAGCTCTCAATTTTTGTAGAGGACGTGGGTTCAAGCCCAATGCCCGGCAAAATGATTTCTGCAATATTTTTGATGATGATTCTCTTCAATAATGACATGTTTTATTAGCAGGAGAAGTTGTATGATTTTTATTTTATTATTAATATTATTTAAATGCTTTATAATTAAATATTATTATTATTTGAATGCTTTATAATTAAACAAAATTTAATATGCAACAATATTTTAAAAAATAATAATTTTTTATTTAAAATATTTTGCATGTAATTATCAATAAATAAATTGAGCTGATCTACATTTTTTGTTATATTTTCTGACCATTATCAAGAATATATATATATGTGTGTGGCAGAAAGAAAATTTGTCATTCTTTTCCGTAAAAAAGAAAATGGAAAGAAAGAAAAAAATATTCATATAAGAATTATAAAATAAATTACCTTAATATCCGTGATTTAATATTTAAAAAATAAATAAAAAATGTAAAATAAAATTCGAGTAAAAAAAATTTATATTATAAATTGTTAGCTGCATAAAGTTTCAAATTTAGGTTTTAGAGAAATGAGACTAATAAAAATAAAATTCATGGCAGCTTTTAATGGTTGTGCAGTTTAAAATAAATAAAAATAAATATTGCTATTTTTTTTTTTCAAAAGAAAAAAGGAAAGAAGAAAAAAAAATACTCTAATAAAATAAATTAGACTGACAGCGCCCTCTATCACCTTAAAGAAATAGAAATCACTTTTGCAACATAGAAATAATAGTTAATATCAATTGCCTCCTAATGTTTGTGCATAAATGTCACCTTAAAATATGTATGAAAGCTCAGTTTCAAGGTAATTCAGTTTGTCAGAATCTTAAGTAGTAGATATTTAAATTTATTCTACCATACAAACATATTACTTAAAATAGTAGAATCTTGCTTGTAGCAAGTCAGAAATCATGAGATCAAGGATGTTAGGAAATCATAAGAAATAATCTTACCATAAACAGACTCTGAACAGCATGTGGAAGTCACACTAGGTTATATCATCTTTGCCACGATACATTTATATGCCTGTGTAGAGGTCTGCATGGGCCCGGGCCGGGCCGGCAGAATGAAGGCGAATTTTCAAACGGGGCGGGGCAGCAGAATTAGGAGAATTTTTTCAACGGGCCGGGGCAGGACGGCAAAAAAATTAATCGGGCCTGTCGGCCCGATATAAGAATTTAAGCAAAGCAGATAGAATACGAGCCATTTTCAATGAATATGATTTTATCGAGAAGTATAAATGTGCGGCACGAGCCGATGAGAGTTTAACAACATCAATACAGAAATGTAAGATGTCCATCATAGAGATTGGCATCGTACAGTTACAAGATGTCTGATTCCGAGTTTAATTTTTTTTTTTTTTTTGCAGACTCGTGCCGGGACGGAACTAGTCTTAATCGATCTCAGGATGTGTAGAACAGTCATTGTGTTTTGTAGTATTAATAGTGATAATGAAGTTCCCTTAACAGTATCTTTGGAAATGTACCTTAAGGTGGTTCTCATAGTCACTGCTCAACAATGCGAAGCTTTCAGACACATTTTCTGACAAAATTTTTAACTATAAAGGCATAAAATTGACAGGCCTGCCTATTGAAGGCATTTGGAAATGAATAGCTTTTTCCATATTTGATAAATTACTTACAGAGATAACAGAGATTCCTGTCACGTGACTGTACGTTTTTCTCCTTTCTTGTGCTATCGCTTCCGGAAATTCGATTTAAAACGCTAACTTTGACAGTATTTTCAGAAAGATATATTGCTTTTATCTATGAAAAAAAAAACGACATTTACATAGCTTCTGAATAAGAATACCTGCCAATCTTATGTGTTACCGAAAAGAAAAGAGTTCATAAATGTGTCGAAATGTAACTCCTTTGGATTTGAGAAAAGCCTTAAAAATGAGGGAAATATTTTCACAAATCTACTTTTTATTATACAGCTTCAAAAGTTATCATGTTTTTAATCCTTTATTCTGAACTACATTAATCTTTTAATGAACCCTTATTTCCATATTTATTTTTGCGCGGGCGATTCGTTTCGATCGCACATCGGCAAGTTCGCTGACGTTCGGCTGCCCCTGGTATGGGATGCTTCTCCTTTGAACTTTGTACGATTGTGATGACGTCATCGGAGCAAGCCTCTCACGGCATATGCATTAAATGTGGTGGAAATATTTTGTAATATTTTATAATCCATATTTATGGGTCGTTAATTAAAAGTAAAATTAAATTTGAAGTTCTTTTTAGTTACAATGCGTTGTGTAATATTGCAATAAACCCTCCGTTCTTTGAGGTCAGCAATTGTAAAAAAAATAGAAGTAAATGAAACTTCTTACTTGGATCGTGTCGTCTGTAAAATAAATGAAGAGGAGACCTTTAAGCATACATCAATCTTTTATTTTCATCTTGAGAAGAGAAGATAAGGCTTCCCGTTGGTCACCGTTCATAAATTAATTATTGCCAATAAAAGCATCTACTCCACTTGAAGATAGATGTTTCTTTTAAAAAATTAAAGTGCAGCATAAATCAAAAATTATCAAGAAATAATTTAACAGGAGTTGTTAAAATCGCAGACATCGTTTACGCAAAACTCTTTACCGGATTCCACATCCATCGGCGTCGGCAGACACAGACCGGAGCCGGAGCCCGCGATCTTTTTAAAACAAGAACTAAGTCATGACAGAACAGCAACAAAACAGATTCTGATTTAAAATTAACGGAATTTTTAATTTATAGTAAGAATACGGGGACTTCAAAAGTTAATGAAAGAAAAGATTTAAATCTATTAGAGAATTTAAAATATTAGCTAATGTCTTAATAAACAAATCCGAAAGAAAACATTTAAAAAGCTTTATTTTAATTTGCTCCTCGCACAGCGAATAGACACACCTCCAAAAGATAGCCACCCATTCAATGCATATGCCGTGAGAGGCTTGCGCCGATGACGTCATCACAATCGTACAAAGTTCAAAGGAGAAGCATCCCATACCAGGGGCAGCCGAACGTCAGCGAACTTGCCGATGTGCGATCGAAACGAATCGCCCGCACAAAAATAAATATGGATTTAAGTTTAAAGAACATCGATGTATAAGGCCAAAAGAAATAAAAAAAGTAACATGATTTAAACACTGTGAGATTTCATCTCACAGCGATATGCAAGTGTAAAATAACTGCTTACAAGGAACTATAAAAAATAAGTGAATTAACTCACAAAAGTGATGAATTCTGGAATTGGCAACTGGAAACAAAATTCTAAAAACAACAAAGAAACATCATCAGAAAAAGATGGTGAAAGAGGCGAGAAAAATTGTTGTGAAACTATGCACAGATCCCACAAAAATAAAATACATCTGCAGATCACAAAAGCATTTTAAATTTTAAAAAAGTTAACGAAATATAGTGAAATTTAATAGAATTTTGATGAATAAATAAAATTAAAGTTATTTAATAGAAATATGATTTTTTAAGATATCCAATTCTGAGAAAGAATATTAAATTGCAAAATATTAATTTTATTAAGTGGTTTAAAATTGAAAAATAATTTAAAATTTTGAAATTAAATTGTATTTATTTTATTAATTTGACAATTTTAATTTTATTTAAAAATATTTTAACTGTGGAAATAGTTACAATGTAACATATATTATGAAAAACTTTACCTTTTGTTGAAGTTGCATGAAAATTGCCATTACTTACATACTTTTAAACCCTGACACAGATGGTGATAATATACTTCCCACTTAATTTTAATTCCAACTGCCCATTTCTTCAAGAAAAGCATCCATCTGTGCTGTTTTTTACTCTTTTCAGGCAGTCCTGGCATCTGGACATATGCATTGATCATTGACCTTGTCTCTGCATTCGATTCTTATCGTAATTATCAGCAAATCTTTTGCACTCAGGACTAATTTGCAATGCAAGATCATTCATAACTCTAAGTATGTGCATGTATTAAAACATACATTAAACATACCTCTGGCTGGAATGCAGCAATTTCTATAATTTTCCAATCACAGTTCAAATGCTTCAGAGCCAAATGCTACACAGTGACGAAAAACGATGGTTACAATCACTATTATTCAAATTCTTCTTTTCATTCAACAAAAGTGCCATGTGTTATTCAAATAGCAAACTAGGAAACTTATTTGGCCAAAAACATTGTGTTCCTGCACTCGGCGCGTATTGAGAGCATTGCTGTAATGAGCTCTCAAAGGCCTTTAGAATTTTTTGAGGGGCTTAAAACTTTAAGGATATGTTATTCAGATAGTAAATAAACTTTTAAGGCAATAAAAAAAAGTGTCTATAAATTTCATTTTACATGAGCCTCCCCTCTTAATAGATACAATCAACCCTTAAGATTATTTGCTGTTTACATACAAAAAAGCTGTATGGATCTCGGATATTGGCAAGCTTTTGGTGTTCTACTGTATGGTGTAAGGTTTGTTGGGGGAACTGGAACCACGAGGTAACTATTTTATAAAAAACTGTTGGTGTTTTTTAAGTTTTAGCTTTTGTGAGCAATACCTCTTTATCTCTACTTCCTAAAACAACGTGTATCAACTCAATCATAACTGTCACTTTGCTGTGATAGGTTGTCAAAAATTTGCGTTTCTTTTTTTAAAAACAGTGTCAATATGGTTGAACTTCATCGAATTTTTATTAAAATACTATAAGTACTTTTATTAAACAATCTTTTTTATTAAAGATTAGACCTATAACTACATTAATATTATTAGGTATCTATACATATTGGCTTCATGTTTTAAATGTAAGCCTGGTGTCCCAGTTACCCCATAAATGTTTTAAGAATGGGGTGACTGGGACATGTATCGGGGGTAACTGGCCCATGCTGGATCCAGTTACCCCAATAGTTATAAATAATTATTTTGTGTTTCTCTTACTACGGGAAGTAAATTTCTCCATTGGTTTTTGCTCACAATAAAGAAAATGATAGAATACCTCATTAAAATAACGTAATAAAATTAAAAAAAAAGCCTATTGAGTGGTATCAAACCAAATTTCTTGACCCCTTGAGAGGCAGTGATGCCATTATGGCATCACTTAATTTTAATTCCTAATTGCCACATTGGCACCTGAATTTTATAATTAAAATTTAACCTTTATTAAGTATAATATACTTTTACATGTTTTCAGATAGATTCTCTTGTAAATTGTCATTAAATTATTTCAACATTTTACGAATGCAAGTACCTTGCCCCTGAATGCCAGATAGCCAAACCATGAAATTGTACTATATACAGGGGTCGCATTCTATAGGCATAGCTGCTAATTTTTACGCTTTCTTGCTACCACTAAAATTTAATAGAGATTTTCGTTTTGTTTAATCATAAGATTTCGACGATTAAATAAGACAACATTTACTATAATATTTTAGTGGTAAGAGGAAAGCGTAAAAGTTGGCAACTATGCTATAGGGAATCTTTTATCATCCCTACCACTATTTTGAAAATAATATCTTCATCGCACCTTTCTTTATGGAACAATAAAATTTTCCCTATATAATGTGACCCCTGGATAAAGATAAAGTACTTAAGTACTTACGTAGCCTTTTGTTCAGAGATTTACCTTGCTATTTTTTCCTTAAAATACCCATGTGACTTTTATACTTATTATCTATACTAAAGTACATAAGTACTTACTTAAGTTTTATATTTTTGGTATAAATACATCTAATATTTTCACTTTTAGTGCTTTTTTTAGGCACACTGACAGCAAAGGTTTCCCTTACAACGCTGTTTATTGACATATAATTTACATGATCTGCCTGGTTTAAATTTTTTTAAGTTGTTTATACTTTTTCAAACAGGACCTGATATCCAATATGAAAAAATATAAATGCATGTGGAACATAGACCCCCTGGCCCAGTTACCCCATTTTTGGGGGCAACTTTTATTTTAGGATTTTTTATAGCCATTTTTATGCAGCAATCAATGTATGTATTGATATGACAATGTGAAATTAGATGATAAAACTCATTTTTGAATTTCTTGTTTAACTCTCTATTTTCCTCTCTATATTTAAAATATTGTATTTACTAAAATGGCCTAATCAAAGAAAGATAGGGGATCTGGGTTCATTCGAATTCATTAGAAACTTACTCTGTATATCAGCGTTTCTTAAACTTTGGAATCTCGCGGAACCCCTTTGATATGATATGCATTTCGAGGACCCCCAACAAATTTTTTCTTAAAGTAATATAAAAATAAAATTATTTTAATGGTATAGACCTTATTTATTTTTTATTACGGATATTCTGTGTTTAATTGTCGAAAACATCAGCTTCATTAAAAAGAAAAATGGCACACATTTTAAAACTACTAATATTTCCCATGTGAAGGATGTTGCTGTTTTTTTCCCCTACGAGATGTGCAATGTTTGGTTCAATGTTCGAAACATGTTATTGCAATTCTGGTTATACATTCAATCGATTTCTATATTTGTTTTTCATGTGTACATGGCTGGAGAAAGCCTTTTCACAGGAATTTATTGTACAGAAGGGAAGTAAAAGCTTCATAGCTTTATCTGTTAGTTCTGTATACATATTTCTCACGCACAACTGAAAATTAGAAAGGCTATTCACTTGGAAAGCAATTTTCATGGAACCATTCCATGATAATTCGCTGGTTGTTCCTGCTCTAAGAATGTTAAGGATTCCATTTCACTAGTGGAAATGAAATGGTCACTAATGGTAGTGAAATGGATCCTTCATCCACTCATTTTCTGACTTTGAGAGAGGAAAATAAAGTCAGAAAGTTTCTTTCAAGTTCTTCAGATGCGCAATGAAATTTTCTACAATATCAGGAAAAATTGTATCGCCAGAGATTTCTAAGAAATCAGATAATGTTAGGAATGATTCAAAATTATTATTTTCAAGTCGATTTGCCCACAAATAAATTATTTTATTGTTGCTACTACTTTGTCTTGTACTTTGAAAATATCACCAATGTTCCTTGTAAGCTTAAAAATTCAGCTCATTCAGAAAACTAAAAATATCTGACAAATATGCCACTTGAGAACCTTGACTTCTTTGAGGCCTATAGCAACTACGGCTTTCGCCTCGAATGATCCTTATTATACACAGAAATAACAACAAGCCACAAACAATTATTTCTTTTTCCATTACATATTCATCTAACTTCAAATGGGTACTTACAATTACATCCATGTCCCCCGCGGACTCGAACCCGGGTTCCCGGGGTGGCAGCAGCAGACCTGCCAACTGCTACGAAAAAATCGTAGTTGCTACGATTTGGACCTATAAACTACGATGCTACGAATATCGGTCTTAAACTACGATTTTTTGCAAAAAACACAAATGCGATTTTTATCCTGCACAGCATATTTTTCAAAAGTGATTCTGTTGCGAAATTTCCAAAATTTAAAAGTATTCATTTCCGAAAGTTTAAAAAAATTGGCCATTAATCTGAAAATTCGGACATTAAAAAATGCTCATGGAAAAAAAAAATCTGGGCTGCAAAACAAACTTCTTAACATAAAACACTCTCTTAAGTATATTAACCACAAGTGAATCGTATTTCTGTAAATATTTATACATGAATTCGCTTCCTTAGAAACAAGGTGCCATTTTAAGAATTTCTGGAAAGGAGGGGGGGGGGGGTCTTTGAGGGGCAAGGTTTGAAATAGTGTGCAAAATCGCACGATTTGCGATAAACTACCGCGAATTTCAACAAATGACCGTATAAAAAAAATCAATTTAGTCAATTGGTCGCAGAAGAAAATAAGTTTCGTCAAAGGATCGTGGTAAAAACGCAGTGTTGATTTCAGGGGGTGGCCCGAGTGGGAGGTCCCCCACCCACCCCCAGTAGATTTGAGATTGTGTGTTTTCAATGGTGTGAATTTTGTCAAAATATCGCAGAAAGAACGCGAATTTCGTCAAAAGATCAATAAGAAAATGCAAATTTCATCGAAAGATCAGTAAGAAAACGCAAATTTTCACCGAAAGATCGCAGAAAGAAAACACTAACTTCGTCAAAAGGATCGCAGAAAAAAACGCAAAGTTCGACAAAAGATCGTGGTAAAAAATTCGAATTTCGTCTAAAGTTTATGGTAAAAAGTGCAGATTTCAACAAAGAATCGTGATAGAAAAATGTGAATTACGATTGCGGAAAAATTGTGAATATCCTGAAATACAATATTCTTCCTGAACAGTTTTAATCTTTCTGTTCTTAAAAGGTTTCTCACTTTTCATTGCAAAGTTTCTGTTACGACAACAAATTTTTAAATGCCCCAATCGATGGCAGAAATGGCATTCTGCAGATTTAAAAGGGCATAACTTGGGGTTATGATTTTTAGAACATCTATAACACGGTTTCTCAGGCGCGAATTTATCTTCTTTAGGCTTAGGTGCATGAGTATACTTCTCTACTTTCGATTTCTCTCCTTTAGAAACACGCACTTGGTTGACAGTTATGCTATCTCCGATGTGTAGGGATTTCACTCCAGCCTCAGCTATCTCAAATGACTCAGCTATTTCCATCGCTGTTTGGAACGTTAAGTCTCTAGAATCCAGTAATTTTTGCTGTATTTTCTCATCCTGGATGCCAAACACCAACTGATCACGCAGGCGGTCATTAAGCGTATTCCCGAAGTTACAATGTTCGGATAAACGACGTAAATCTTGTATAAAATCGGCTATGTTCTCACCTTGCTTCCTTAGTCGTTTCTGGAACTTAAATCGTTCAACAATTTCACTAGGGCATGGTGAAAAATGATCCTTAGCTTTCTTTAAAAGATCCTCGTAACTGATTTCTTTCAGCGTATTCGGAACAATAACATCACGTAAAATAGCAAAAGTTGTTGTTCCAACCGAACTTAATAAAATATTTTTTTTCATTTCATCATTCTTGATGCTATTTGCTGAGAAATAAAAATCAATTTTCTCGACGTAAATAGTCCAAGGAGCATTTGCATTATATTCTTCCAAGCGTCCCAGAGTAATTATTTCTTTCTCGGCCATTTTCCGTGCCACTTTTTCTTTTTCTCTTTTGAAAAAGATTTTTTTTTTTTTTTTTTCACACACGAAAAAGTTTTCACTGCTTTTTAGTTTGGGTTAAATCCCATTTTCGTCGCCACTTTTATATCGCCGCATTCTTACTATTACTAATTACTCTTAACTAAGGAAGAAAACATAACCATAAGATTACTTATAGTTTATTATACATATGTACAAAAGCCGCTCAAGAGCAGCTATCAGAACAAGTCACATTTTACAACTGCGCAGAAATATTCTCGGCTACGTGCAAAGCCTTACAATTCCAAACTGTCTCTTTATGGTGCTGCCATCTGTTAATACAGATCTCAACTATTATTGAGATATGACAATTCTGACACATTTTAATGAGTTTATTTTTTTTCTTGTATGGAACCGTCTAAGCAGGTGAATAGCGCTGCACATGTTGTGTGAGATTGTATGGATTTGAAAAACCAAAAACCTTCACATACCTTACCACCAGATTCATAACGAACAAAAGCTAACAAATTCACTTTATTGGAAATGTCTAAACTCTCATCCATCTGTAATGCGAAATAAGGATTTACTTTTACATGTTCAATTAATTGGCTCTCAATATTTTCACATAAGTCGGTGATTCTGTTCTTAACATTATCGTTAGATAATGAAATTAAATTTAGGTCTTTTGCTGCTTTTACTCTTGTCATTGTTGTGACCATTGCTTTAGCAGGAAAAAAAATTATTCGGTAAAAATGTTTGGCTTGCTCAGAGATGAATTCGAAGGGTAGAGTGAAGGAGAGAGGTAGGGTTTCCGTATTCAGCATTGAAATGTTTCCCTCGAAAGATTTAGATTTAAGTGTTCATTTTATGCTTATTAATAGCCCTAGATTAGAAGTTCTAGTCTTGCATTTATCCACAACTACAGCTACAGAAATTCCTGCAAAATAAAGGTCTGAATTCAACACTGGACTTGAGGACACCCGTCGGTAAGCTCGCGGACCACAGTTTAAGAAACGCTGCCCTATATCATTACAAAAGGTTGAACATTTTTTGATAGCATAAGTATAAATACATATTTTAAGTACCTATAAATGCATATTTATTTAAATATATAAATCTATTATATAAACATACATATCTGTGGTTTTTAACCCTATCTCATTCTAAAAGTATGTCCAAAATATAAATTATAATCATTTTAAGAACAAAAACTGAATAAAAGAAGCACACTTAAACTTGGACTTCCCAAAAAATCCATTGTTGTATTCGATCGTGTTTTAATTATGAATTGAATACTAAAGGAAAATCATATTCTCTTGCACAATATTTCAACTTAATAACACATTTAAAATGCTGAGCATAACAGTTTTGCAGTATTGTTTTTATTTCATTCTTATTTAAATGGCTTTATTTGAAAACATTGGGAGCTATAAAGTCAGTCTTTATTTTAATGCCAATTTTGCTATTTTATTTTATGTAAATTTCTTATATAGTTATAATATGCACAACAGTTGCATATCATTCACCCATAAGTAAAGTAACACATCTGGACAAAAGAAAATTTCAAAGGAGAGGCAAAAGAAGATTTGCATGTTTTTACTGCAACATGAAATCATAGCACTTAATTCTGTATGCAGCAGAACTAAGCTTAAAATTCTTAAGAATGAACACATTGATGAGGTTTGGATATTTGAGTTACTTTACCTCCACAAATAATGGACATATAGTCACAAATGGACATATAGCATAACTAGCAGCCTTCCCCCACTACGCTGATCAGTTACTCTAAAAGAATTTTTAATCAAACGAAATATATCTAACAAAGATTAAATTTAAAAAAAAAGTCTTAACATCTAATCCAGTATCCATAATTGTTGTCTTATTCCTATAATCTTACATTATCCAGTGCAAAATCAATGTTGGCGACATGATAGACAAAATAGCTCTAAAATCACTGGAGTATTTATTAAGTATTTAACAAATTTTTTAGTAGATTTGTTATCTTAAATTTCCCGCTTTTACCTGAAATTGCTATTGAGATATGACAAAATGTGCTATAATTTATGAGCAGTCCTTTATCCCCTTAACTGCCAACGTAATCTTACACGATCTCCATGCCTTACTTAATCGCATATTTCTGCAATTAAAGATATCTGTGATAGGTGTGTATTAGTTTTCTGAAATAACAGTCAGAAAATGCATTGTTATATTGTTATATAATGGCTCAGGTGGAAAAAATTGTCTTGCTATAATTGGAATTCGCTATCTCTTTAATAGATGCATGTATTTTCTGCAGCCGTATATATATATATATATATATATATATATATATATATATATATATATGTCCGGGGCAGTTAAAGGGTTAATTCCTTGGGGGGGGGGGGGGAAGATGGATTTCTAAAATTGCTGTGTTAAATTTTTTTTAATTTCTCACTTCTACCTAAAAGTGCAGCTGGGAGCAGGCGAAATGACTTAAAACTTGTGACCACCTCTTTAAACCCCCTTAGTTGGGAATTTCTAAAATCGTTAAAATACATGTTTAAGTATGTTTTAGTAGATCCGTTATCCTGAAACGCATGCCGCTATCTAAAACAGCTGCTGAAATATGGCGAATGACCTAAAAGTTTCAATATTCTCTCCCCCCCTAGCTTTAATCCTCTTAAAGGGGGGGGGGGGAGAGAGAGAGAATTTCTAAAATTCCTGAAATGCATGTTTAATTATTTTTTAATAGGTTTGTTATTTTGAATTTCACGGTCCTACATAAAACTGCTGCTGGGATATGGCCAAATGCTCTAAAATTTTCAAACACCCTTCCTCTAACCCTTTTAGGGAGGAGGGGGGGGGGGTGTGGATTTCTAAAGTCGATAAAATACATGTTTAAGTAATTTTTAGTACATCAGTTATCCTGTAGCGCATGCCTCTATTTAAAACAGCTGCTGAAATATGGCTAAATGACCTAAAACTTTCAATATTCCCTTTAAGAGGATTAAAGGGGAGGAGAATTTCTAAAATTGCTGAAATGCATGCTTAATTATTCTTTAATAGGTTTGTTATTTTGAATTTCATGCTCCTACCTAAAACTGTTGCTGGGATATGGCCAAATGCTCTAAAATTTTCGACCACCCCTTTAACCCTCTTAGGAGGAGAGGAATTTCTAAAGTCATTGAAATATGTGTTTAATTATTCTTTTAGTAGATTTATTTTCAGGAATTTCACGCACCTACCTAAAACGGTTGCTGAGATATGCCAAACACTCTAAAACTTTCGACATTTTTTTTTATAACCTTCTTAGGAGGGGCGAATTTCTAAAATCGCTGGAATACGTATTTAATTATTTTTTAATGGGTTTGTTATCCTGAATTTCTTGCTCTTACTTAAAATGGCTGCTGAGATATGGCCAAATGCTGTAAAATTTTCGACCTCCCCCCCCCCTTTAACTCGGTTAGGGGGGGGGGGTAGAATTTCTAAAATTGCTGAAATAAATGTTTCACAATTTATAGTAGATTTATTTTCTGGAATTTCACATGCTTATCTAAAACGGCTGCTGAGATATACGAAATGTTCTAAAATTTTCTACCCCCCTCATTTCACACCTCGGGGGGGGGGGGGTCTAAAGTTTCTGAAATACAGCAAGACACACCTATGACAGACCTATTAGTGGAATAAAACGCAAAATGAATTTTTGTGAGTTGTGTCACTTTTCTTGCGGATGAGTGATATGTCTGTTCTTTATCAAATGCGTGTTTTTCTGATAAAACTATTTTTTATAGACTGATTTCTCGCTTAAGTTCATTTATTTTTACAAAATGGAATTAAAGTTGTAGCTTATAACATGCAATAAAGTTTCCTTGCTTGCAATTAGAAAACTTCATGGTAAAATCCAAATGCAAGCATATATTCAATTTAGTTTGGGAAAATCTAACTGCATTTTAGTCGAAGTGTGAAAACAAAAAACAAATTTTTATTTATTTTTTATTTTTTTTATCATAAGATATTTATAGGTGGCCAAGAAGGGTTGTAGATTTCCAAAAGAAATTGTCTTCATACTTCATCTTTTCTTGTAAAAATCTTGCTAAATTTTATGTGTATTAAAAAAAAAAAAGTTTATTTAAAATAAAGTTGTTATAAAGAAGACAAATTCAAGAACACGGTAAACTTTTGAATTGGTGGAAGTAGTTTGGTAACACACAGATCATTATAAAGTAAACTAAGGCAATATTTTGATCAAAATTATTTACTGCAACAAATTTAAAAAAAAAAAAAAAAAAAAAAAAATTACTTCCTACATTAATTTTCCCAATTTTACGTGCACATACAAACATATAAAATCTTCTTCTTTTCAGATTTTTCTCCATCTTTTGCTTTAATGTAACTCAAATAGTATAAATAAATATTAGGGGAGGATTGATACATTGACAATTTTTCTCAGCAAATGGCATTAACAGCCATTGTAACAGATGTAAAGGCTTCTTTTATTAGCAGAGGCCATCATTAGCTGGACTTAGCAGTGAAGAACTGACAACGTCTTTTTTTTTCTTTTAATTTTGAAAACTTTCGGAATGTCAAGGTAAATTTTTTTAAATACTGATTTTCTTTCATAACTCTTATTATTGTAAAGATAATATCTTGTAATTATTTTTTATTTGTAAAGCACATTGTTAGTGAGAGTTTTACTAGAAAGCAGATTGGCATTTTGCAACTGCATTTATACAAAATGATTGAAAATCCAATAACGTATGATAGGGAGAAATGATACACTTGTATATTTGAAATTTAATAGTTTTTTTAAGTTGTAAACTAATATAGAACTGTAATATTCATTATTGTTTTACGGCAAGAGCTACTGAAATTGGTAAGGAAGAACAAAGAGACTATTCATAGATATTATGTTGGTTACATAGAAAAGCAGTGCGATGATAGATGGTTAGTTCACTTTGCTCATCGTGTAGAAGGAAAAAAGCTTAAATGGTCTGAAAGGGAAGATGTTTCTATAATTGACGAAGGGTAAATTAAAAAAACATTAAATCCACCCAATTTTACTTATCAAAATGATAGAGCTATTAGTTTTTCTTTTAACCATTTCAGGGTTGGTGGTATGTTTATGAAACCACTTAATTTTAATTCCCAAACGCCACATTGGCATCAGCATTTTAATAAAATATTTTCCATTTAATTTGAAAGTGAAATATAGCCCATTTCATATTTCCAATTAAATTTGTTGGTAAATTCTGGCGCCATTCATTTATTCAACACTTTAGTATTTAAAATGATTTGCCCTGAAAGGGTTAAAGAAATCTTAAATCTGCTAAATTTATGTTAAGTTGTTTGCAAATCATCAATGTTCACTTCATTTTCCCTTGCAGCAAGATCTCTCGGGATTTTTTCATTATTTATTTTCTAAAAAGTGCATTAATAGAATTGTTTAAATAATAGCAATTGTTTAAATATAAAAGACATTTCTGAAACAAAAATATGTCAGTGTCATTTCTTTTTAAATTTTACTTAAATATTTCAAGATTTATCATAAAAAATTGTATGACACATAAATTGAATTATCTGCATTTTTTTTTTTTCAATTTACGTAACAATGTATCAAATCTCCCTTTGCTAGTCCATCAATCCTCGCCAGTAATGGGGAGATTTGATTCAGTAGTAACCATTCAAAATAATTGGGATTTATTTTTTAAACTCACAATATTATAAATGGATAAAAGGTCATTTTATAAGAAAAAGCGAAAAATTTGTTTAAAAATAGCTTTCTAAGTGTTGTAAAAACTTAGTAAAAAAAAAAAAGTATATCGTACCTCCCCTACCTTTTCAGTCAGCTCACACTTAGTTGTAATGTAAGACATTTTGTGTATTTAAGAAACCTTTCAACCAATTTGTTTTGTTTTCATTTTGAGAAAACTGGAATCTTTAATTAGGTTCCATGAATTTTAGTTTCCTGTATTTGGGTAAAATTAGCGTACCCTTTCCTTCTGTACAGGCCAGAAGGTTTTTTTTTTAAAGCTTGCAACTATTTTTGCTGTTGTTTTTCTTCATTGTTTGCTACAAAGGCAACCTGCATAATAAGCTATACAGTAAACTGATAAAGACTAAATCAATCAGGACGTAGAAAAATTTCTGTCCTTGACAGTGCTTTAGAAAATTTTCTGTCATGGACAGTGTTCTGCTTTAGACTGAATTTTACTTTATGAATTTTCGTCATTTTCTGGCACTAAAAACAGAAAATTGCCTACTTAATTGTAGATATCTGCAGATAAGTAAGGTGAAGATTTCCATTAGGAATTAGTGTTGATCCAAAAATCATAGCAGATGGCAGCTATGGATAAGGAGTTTTTCTTTTAGTTTTGTTGCTTTGTCCCCACTAGAAATAGGTTTTTTTTTTTTTTTTACTTTGATTCCTAAATTATATTATGTGTTAGATATGTATCGGATATCTATCTCAGATCTGTAGTTATCTATATCAGATATTTATCTATCTGTCATATGTATTGTTAAAATTAATTTTGTTGGCTGGATGTAATTGTTTTAAAGTTTTAAAAGCTGCTAACTGCTCTCTGAAACCCATATTCACTCTCTTTTTTACCATCAATTGAGAAATGATAAATTATTTTAGTTGCTGAGTTAGAAAGGTCTTCCAAAAATTTAATTGCAATCTGTATTGATGAAGCATTGGCTTGATTCTATTTTCATATTTTCTAAAATTAACTCTTCCTTCCGTGGATTATTGAAAACAAAATTAGTGTTGATGCTTTTCAATATGTAAACAAAAATGCTAAGTTTTCCATACCTGAATCCTTCCCTGGCTTATTAAGCGGAGTTAATACCTTTTGGGACCCAATTATACTCATAACACACTTTTTTCAATACAACATAAATAAGTTTTGCATATTTTGGAGTGAAATAGTTACAGTTTCAGGAATAATACCCTAGCTTTAAAAAATTGCCACATTTGCAATTTAAATAATATATATATTTTTAACAATATATAATGTATACACAGAAGTAAAAGAAAAATTATATACTTAACTCTCTTTCTTACAATATGACTTTTGAAAAATACATACATTTTTATATCAAATTGAAGTTAAATATCACCATTCTGTAAACCTAAAACATTCAACTTATCAAATGTTTTATAATTTTTTTTTTATTAAAAATTTTCATTTTTTTTTTTCTTGTGTGTGTGTTTTTATCATGTTACATTTTTAATGTTGTGGCAATTTTTTAGAGCTAGGGTATTCTTGAAACTGTAGCAATTTCCTTCCAAAATATGCAAAATTTATTTATTTATGTTGAATAAAAAAAATGTGTGTTATTATGAGCGAAATTGGGTCCCGAAAGGTACTAACTCCCCTTTAAAAAAAAAAAAAAAAAAAAAAAAAAAAATATATATATATATATATATATATATATATATATATATTAGTGTTGATGCTTTTGAGTACGTGTAACAAAAATTTTTAAGTTTTTCATACCTGAAAGCCTTAAGGATTGTGAGAGAAGGAAAAATAGAAAAAAATATCCCTTTCTATTAAGTAGAGATTCTACTTCTTCAGCCTAAAATTCTTGCATTTTTATGATTTTTTTTTTTCATTTACAAAGAAAAGAGATATCACCTTCGGAATTTTCGCATTATGTTTATTGTCATTGTATTTATATATGTAAATTTTTATGTGTAAAAAAAAATTGAATAATATGCTTTGTGCGACAGGGAGTATTTGCAGGTGTGCTCCATGAACTGCCAATCGGGCGACCGTTTTTCCCCGGTCACAAGCGTCTGAAAAAATTGAATTGCCAAATTATGAAAGGGCATTTGATTCTGTGAAGCTTATATTAACATTTAGTTTAATAAAGAGTTGATTTTTGATAAAATGGCAATTGTTTGAACAAAAAAAAAAAATCATTTTTTCGCCTTTTGATTTTTTGCAAGCACAAAAAAAAAAAAAAAAAAAAAAAAAAAAAAAAAAAAAATGATACTTTCTGGTGTTATCAGCTCCAGCAAAAATAATTACCTTACTCAAATAAAAATAAAAGAATAGTTCTTGAGAAAAATGGTTGCTCAGTTAGAAAAACATGATTTTAATATGCATTTTCACCATGGTTTCATTTTTATGTGGTTTCGAGATACAATGAACTTCGAGCTGCGTGTAAAAAGCTGTTTTCTGGCTGCAGCAGCATTATGTTCAACAAGCAAAATATTTTGTAAGGAATTGTAATATCATGAAACAGCTTTTGGTTAACATCTACGTACTTGAAGGATGCAGAAAAAAAGGTAGAAATTTTTGACTTAAAGAAGTAGAACCTCTTCATAATAATATTTACTTATGCTAATAGTGGGTGAAAGTTTCCTATTGCAGTACCCATTAATATGTGCGCAACTTGTCAATTTTCTAATAAATATACAAGTTTGTTTGTTTTTTTATTGACTGATTCATGTTTTTTCACAATTTACTTACTTTTTTTTTTTTTTTTTTTTTTTGTCTGACTCACAGCACAGCTTTATGATTGGAGAATTAGGCTGAATTGTAAAATTTTAAATGAATGCAAGTCTTGGAAAATACGACTGTCTTAAATGTCATATTTAGGACATTTTTTGTTTAATATTATCTCACTGTTAAGCATTTCATGTAAAAGACATTGCATATGATATTTTGTTATATGTATAAAACAAAACACACAATTATTCCATAACAGTTTATTTCTCAACTAGAACGACAATAAATATAGATATTAAAAATCACACACGTGTTATTTCCAGAAAAAAGAGCTTTGAAGCTTTCATGCAAAGTTTAATCTTTCTAGTTTATGGAAATCAAACAAATATTAACACGGAGAAATGCACAAAATCTTTCTTTCACTTCAATTAAAAAAGAGAAATTAGTAGTACATTTTTATTACATGCACATAATATGGAAAAGTGCTAAAAGGTTAGAAAAAATTTAGATGCATTGTCTTGTAGGTTTATTAACAGTACATAAAATAATACATTATCTGATAAAAGTGTTACTAATCCAGGCGACCAGAATTTTTTGATTGGATTTCCTCTTATCGTGGAACTTTTCTTTTTAAATTTGTCAACATGTCATTGCTGATTTAAACCAGCAATTACATTTTTACTATGATAGATCTTGCATAATTTTATGTTTTTTGTAAAAGTTTTATGGGAAATATCAGTTTCTTGCTGACTATGCATAAAATCATACATTTTATAAAAGATTAAACTTTAGAATAGTTACTTTAAATTAACACTAATTGAATATTTTTGCAGTTTTACTTTTATGATTTTATTTAGTAATATTTTTGTGGTGGCATTACGTTTTAGAAGTCGTATTTAATTAATACTTGATTTTTAGTTTCTGTACAGCAAAGTCTTTATATAACAACAAATTACAGCATGGTGCACAAAAATTTCATGCACCTAAAATGTTTATTGAGATCACAAATCTCTCAAATTGTGATATAGCAAAATTTAGATTTTAGGGAGAGTTGCCTTTGTTCTTGTTTGATTCGATGTGCTGAATGCACAAACAAAGAGCATTTCAAACGATTTTAGAATGTTTTTAGGGTTGTTTAATGTGGCTGGTATGTTTTAAAAGTGTGCAAAATATTCAATTTGACCTTACTGTTATAAACAGTTTTAGGAAAAATTCTCTTAATAGAAACCTTTAGGAATGGCTTTCTGAAATTTATGGATAGACCGTTTTCAAGAAGTTTTGATTGCATTACCAAATTCTTGTAAACTATTATTTTAACACAATCAAACTGATTGGTAAAGTTATCATACGAATTGAATATTTCCAACTGAACAAAAAAATGCCCAGCCCAGGAATCGAACCCAGATCCTTGGCTTACGTGGCTAATGCTCTACTTGTTATTACCAATAAGGTTATCTGAGCGAAATACGCTCGCTGGTTGTTGTCCCGGTTAGATTAAACGGTAGAGCATTGGCCAGTAAGCCAAGGATCTGGGTTCGATTCCCGGGTTGGGGTCCCATTTTTTCGCTCAGTTGGAAATATTCAATTCGTATGACAAATTCTTGTACTTTAATTTTTCCTCTGGTTACTCTGTTGTATCTCGAAATAATCTCAGCATGAAAGATTTAATTATATTTATTTTTTTGGTTATTGTTGAATTATATTTTAATTCGATTATAGCTAGTATTTTTAAATGCTGGCATTTTTTTCCAAGGCAGGAGAAAAATGTAAAAATAAATAAATAAGGAAATGAAAATAAATTTCAAGAAAATGTTAAATTTTTTACTATAAGAAGGAATAAAACACACATAAAAAAAATGTTGTAAAAGAGAGAAAATAATTACAGCTAGTAATAATGAATAAAATTACTTTTGAAAATGCTGTTTTAAAGTAATATGTTACATGTGAGCGTAACATAGCGAGATAAAATATTACGTATTATATTTTTTGTTTGTTTTTTACTGTACTTCATTCAAAATTCTGTGATATTCATGTATAAAAAGAAAATTTTATTTCCAGGCTTTGTTTTCACTGTCATTCTACTGATAGGAAATGTAAACGCCCTATTATTTTAATATTCTGAAGATTTTAAGAATTCTGGTCGCCTATATCTACTGAAATGAAAAATACAAACTATTGAATCAGATACATTATATATTGAATATTTGGAAATTACACAACATTTTTATTTTTCATGACCACAAAGTTCTGTTTTTTTTTTCTTTGGATGTAATAATAGAAAATGGTGAATATTTTCATAAATTGTTACTATAAATTCTAATAATGCCCTTAAAAAATCGAATTTAAAAATACTATTAATTTTGAGGTATTTCGGTCATCATACACTTTCAGTACAAGCATAAAAATATTGAATTTCTTTTTTCACATAAATTATCAGATTCTTTGCGGCAAGGGATTATATTATTTAGCACTTTTGCATCTGATATATAATTTGTTCAAGTTTGTATTTTATTAAGTATAATTAATTTAAAGAGATAATATAATGAAGCTCCATTTATACGTTTTTCAAGAGACCGTTTCAAAAAAGTACTTTAATTTACTTATCCTCCGTGACAGGTCAAATATATAGTAATAAAATTATGATAATATATTTAAATGATATTAAGTACAGTTTTAATCTGCCCGACTAAAACAATTTTCAATGGCATTTAAATCAGCCAACTAACAGTAATCTTTTTATGAAGTTTTATTTCATATAATCCTTCACAACTATGCTCATTCTACATCTTTCTGCGATTAAAAATACATGACTATTAAAAATGATGGTCTCAGTATCACAGTATCACTAGGTTCCCAGCGACCTAGAAAATCTGGAATGTCAGGGAATTTCAAGGTAGTAAGGGAAATTAAAAAAATATATAGGAAAAGTCAGGGAATTTACAAATATTTTCTAAAAAGTCATGGGAAACTCTGAGGGGGGGAAAAAAATGACGCGAAATTCGTCAAATGGTCTCAAGGGGAAAAAATCGCGAATTTTGTAAAATGGGTTTCGTGGAGGTCGCGAAATTCGTCAAACGACCGCATTCGAAGAGCAATCGTAGAAAAAAAAATTTGTCAATTTTCTCAAACGATTGCGAAAGTAAATAGCGAATTTCGTTGTATGCCCGTTTGGTCCTGAAATTTTTTTGTGATTTTGTCAGGGAACTTGTGAAACATAACATGTTTTGCTGGAAACCTAGCATGACTATATCCTTGGAAACATTCATTGTATGTGAATGAGCAACAGATATTGAACATTTTTCATCAGGTACTCAAAGAAATCAGCTAGTCTAGATGTTATTCATATACAGTTAGAGTTGGGCACGTTGAACATGTATAACCTTTAACATGAAAGTAATCAGATGTAATTCACACCATTCACATGCAATGTTAGATCAAGAAGTATAACCATATGAAATTGAATTCATCATTTGAATTGCCCTCTATATAAGAAAATTTACATGTAGGGTCTGGGTGAAAACGAAACTTTATACTCTGAATTTTCAAATTGAAATTTTTTGTAAAGAGTGTATGAATGAAATTGTTTAGTGCATTTTATAACAAGAACATATTGGCATGTTTTGAGACATAAAATCGAAAACGCATAAAAAGTGCTCCATTATAATAAAGAAAATAGGAATTTTAAATTGAACAGTTGAGCCAGTTTTTTACATCTGTTTTTATAATTACTACAAAAAATACAAAGACTGACTGGAAATTGCAGAATGGACTCACTTTTAATAAATATTTATTGCACTTATGTACATTTTCTATATTTCTTTTATAAGAAGGAATTTATTTTCATCATATATGTGTGCGCAGATTTATTGTTGATATTTTGGACGGAATGCTTAATAGCAATTATAAAGTTACAATTTTAATTATACTTTAACAATTTAAATACTATACATTCAAATATTTTTTTTAAAAATGATGAGATTTATGCTTTTAAGGCAGTTGGTTATTCTTTTTCTGAGAATATAGAATTATATTGGACGGTTTATATTTTACATTCAATTAATTTTCTTGGTTTTTTTCTTTTTATTTTGTGAAAAATTAAATAGTATGAAAGCTAAGCAATAGATATAAATAGTAAAAGACTAATTATTTTTCATTTTCTGTTGAAAAATCCCCCATCTGCAGGGTGTCCCAAATTGATGTGTACATGGTTTTTTTTTTTTTTTTTTTTTATGTTAATACTAATTAGAACACAAATAATAAGAAGCATGAACATTATGTATAGTCATGCAATATTTGACTGCCTGACTATAAAGTTTGGTTCCTAGAACAATTTTCAGTTTTCGTGTTCCCTACAAATTGGTAATATGGCACAGTAGCTATTCAGAAAAGAAATATTTTAGCTGAATATTATGGGCCTACAATATGATGGAAGTGGATACAATCATCAAATGATTCTATTGTGAAATGCACCAAAGAGATACTGTTATTACAGTAAATCTAGTATAACCCATGTTTTTGTTTTTTTTCTTTTTTAAAAATTGTGGAAAGTAACAGTTCAGTAGAACTTTGATTCCTTTCCGTGGAAAAAATGTATTGATTTAAAACGTTTGGACGGAAATATTAATATAATGAATCATAGAAATTATAAGTTTAAAATTCTGATTATTTTTTAATAATTTGGTTAATGTACATAAAAAATCACCATATAATTTATGCATTTAAGACAATTAAATTTCCTTTCTTTGATAAATTTTACCTTTATTAAAAAGGGAAGAAAGAACAATGTAGTGTCCTATGTATATATGTGCCCGTACAATAATCTGACCGGCCTAATATAATTGTTAATTATCATAATGACTACAAGTAATGTATCTTCTGTATACCGTTATAGAACCAGAGTGATAAATAGTAGTTAAAGTTTCCAAGGGTTCCAACGTTTCTGTTACAATTGAATTGCCCATGAAATCCAGTATCTGTAGCGTAGTACTCAATGTTCTGTAGAATTTTTTACGCGATCTTCAGGCAGTCGCACCGAATTTTCTTTATTATTTTTTCTGTTATTAACTTTCAAAGAATATAAATATAGAGTGTCTATATTAATTTGGGACACTGTGTACATTAAATTTCTTTTTACAAAATTATTAACAAATATGTAAGCTAAAAAATTACAAATAAAAGTACAAAGTATGTTTGACAAGAAAACGTTTTAAAAGCAGCTTAAACACACACACACACACACAAAAAAAAATAGAGCAGAAGCAGCATTTCATTCCTTCTTGTATGCTTATAAATTATTCTTATTATTTTATACGTTGTACGTGCTATTAGCTTAAAGAAGGAGGATCCACTGTTTTAAAACATGTTGCTTTTCTATGCTGTTTTTAAAAAGTTTTGTTCTTTATCAAATGTTGTCCAGTCGCCTCGCCCCCTTTTCCCTATTTGAGGAACACTGCTCTGTTTAATCACAAAATTATCTCAAGAGAAGAGGAAAGTGACTATTTAGTGATTAAATAGTAGGAGTGTTTCTTTTTGGGGAATAAAGAGAATTGTACTTGGAAATTTTGATTTAGTTAATTGCACTAAATGCAGAGAAAATGCTCAAAATACATACATAGCTTGATATTAGAGCAAAGATACAATAATAACTCATAATACATTTAAGTAAATGAAATACGTAACAAATACAAAA
This sequence comes from Maratus speciosus, assembly GCA_963932465.1. Lineage (NCBI taxonomy): Eukaryota > Metazoa > Arthropoda > Arachnida > Araneae > Salticidae > Maratus > Maratus speciosus. The sequence goes on from OZ010800.1 coordinate 418,399,778, forward strand.
TGTAATGGAATTACAGCAATTTAGTAATTAAAAATTTCCTTACAGCTTTGTTCTATTTGTTGGAGTACACTTGAAAATCAACAGTGAAAATATTTATTCGTACACATTTTAATATGACACAAACTAGAGCATTTTATAAATATATTGTAAACTTTACGATTTCTGTTAGAACAGAACACAATTTAAAACAACTGTTTGATCATTTTCTTTCATTCTATTGTTATAAGTAAATTTCAAGGACACAATAGCGTGTTAAATGCGAGTCAAATTAAAAGTAAAAGATAAAATAATTTTAAATTTAATTTTCAATATTTTAAAGAAACAAATAACGTTGTTCGGCACCAAAATTTCTCCTGTAAAAATAATAGTTGATTCCTAAAGATTTAACTCTGCAAAATAAAAATATAGTAACGAAATTGCTGCACTTTTGGTGGAAGGGTTTGCTTTTAAAATTAAGGTACTTTATATCTTGCTAAAACATAAGTGGAAATTTAGTAAACCATAAAAAGTCGATAATAAAATGTAAATGACTTGTAAATAAATGTATAACATCTTTACCCGAGTTACAGCGGCATAAGGAATGAAAATATATTGGTGGATAGCAAATAGTAAATTCGGACACGAAAAGGGTGTTATCCTTATAAAAGTGTTTCTCTGAAAAATAGTACTGTTGGAGCAATTTGGATAACATATTTAGAATTAGGAATATTAGATCTGTACACGTTACATATTTAGTTTGCAGGGAGGATTTTTTTTTTTTTTTCGCTAACCAGTGTAATTAATTTCAATCAAACATGTTATTTGGTGTGAAAGAAAGCAAACTTTTTTTTTAGTCTAGAATTCTTTAATTATCTATACCCATTTAAGGGAGTAAACAATAATTTTACTAGCAAAAGCCATGCTTTGTTTGGATTCGCGAAGCATTATTTAATAAGATAAATATTTGAACGTAACAATATTTTTTTATATTATTTTTGCATCCTTATTAAGCAAAAACGTTACTTTATGTTTCGGCGCATTTTAATTTTAGAAATGTAAATTCAACCAAATAACTAAGAATTTCCTCGGAATTTTTATTTATGATATAACGAATTAAACAATTATTTTATTTGTTTACAATTCTTTTTTTTTTTTTTTTTGCCACTTTAGAAAAAAATCATAATATAATTCTTTTAAAATGCGTAAGTATCATCTGCGTAAATGATTTCACCTAATAAGAATAAACTGTGTATTCGAATTCTTAGCACTGAAAAATACTTTCGGCACAGATGTCATATTGGCGCGATTTGTTTTCTGACGCCGATGTCATATACGCACCGGGTACTTAACTGGCGCCAAACTGTCGTTATTTTGCTTGATATGGTAACCTCAATATGGATGATATGGTAACGAGGTTTTCGCCAAATTGACGTCGGGAAAAAATCGTGCCAATGACATCTATGACATCTGTATATGACATCTATGCCATACTTTCATAATTGAATGTAAATAATTGAATTTTCATAAATTTTAATTCATTAAAAATATGCTATAATTTTCATAAAGAAAGGTATTTTAAAAATTTCATAAAAGAAATCGTGAAACTATTTAATTAATCATGATTCTATCTATGATTACTAACTCCATGATTTACTTTTTCTTCTGAAAAAATGCGTGCTTCATTTTTTATTTGCAAAAATGCGTCCGTAATGAAAAACATATAAAATAAATTAATTAAAATAATTTTTTAAGGTTATTCTGTAAAAAAAAAATAATAATAATAATATTGTGCAAATCTACAGATCATAATTTAAATTTATGTTTAATTTCGAGTCAAAATACTGAATAGTTTTTTGTAACGTGTACGACAAAATGTAATTTGTGTAGCCTAGAAGAGGATTCACTTTGCTCATCCTAATAAGTCTCATTTTTGAATATGAAGTAAAAATCAATCAATAATGGTTGTCCATTCTAAACCGAATTCTGGTATTCGTCCGTGATTTTAGCAAACCGCAAGGTAAAGAAATCTACACATCTTGCCATCATTCCAAACGAAATTGCACAGACTCCTGCACGCATTGCCGTTTCTGAAGACGGAAAGAGAATCCCTCTGACTTTTCATGCGGATGGTGGCTAATATGAGAGCATAAATTTTGTTTAGTAATTAGAGTAGTTAAGATGATAAATTAGGCTATAGGTTGCTGATTTCTATGTTATAATATCTGCCAGTCAAATGTATGATAGAAAGCATGTATGAAGGTCTGCTTTCGATCAACTATGTGTTTGCGTGTTTTGCTCATCCTGATGAAAGGGTCCTATACAATTATTGATTTCGAAACCAATGATTGAGTTTAGGTTATACTGAAGTTTAAAGAAGTTTTACTACTATTTTAAATACTTAAATTACCAATTTTTAATTGTTTTACTCCATATCAAACCGTTTTGTATAAAGCAAATAAAAAGAGTATATATTTAAAAAAACAAAACAACGATTTGCATAAAATAATCAATATTTACAATACAAAAGAACGATTCCATTTAGTATGGACATTTTATTGACTAGAAATTCACGTGTTATATGTTATAGCATCTTATTCATATACACAGCATTATAGAAAGCAGCTCAATAAAAAATAAAAAACACCTAGATAACAAGTTGAAAGGTGGGAAATTAATAGATGCTCAAACATTTTATGGCAAATTCTTGATGCTTTCGTCGCATCTAATAGTTATACGGTTAATTGTATTTAAAGTTGACACAGTTTTGAGCACTAAAAGACAAAATTTAAGGAATAAAATTATCTTTATAAATACTATACTGATTAAATACAACTTATACCCTTGCCAGCTTGAGCAGTAATATCTGTACTTTCAGTGCTATACCTTTTTTGCTATTTCTTCTCATTTTAGTCATAATCTACAAAAATTTCTGGGTAACTTTTAAATTGTGTTAATCACGTTATAGTGCTGGTTTGTAACTTGGACAGATTACTCAGTTTTTTAATTTTAAATATCATAAAAAATATTTATATTTATATTCACTTAACACAGCCTTTGTAAATGAGAATTTTAAGTACTTTTTCACAGCATTTCGAAAATTAAAATAGAAAAGAATACGCCAGTGTTAAAATATGAAGAATTTGTAATAATTTAACTAAACCCATTTCCAAAAATAGAAGCGCACTCCCTTCTCAGACTCCGAGACTAGATTAAAAATTTCTAAAATTATGAAAGGTTATTATTATTTTAATAAGAAAAATGGACATTTTGGAAAACATTGACTTTGTCTCAAAATTTTTAAAATTTTATTACTAAATTAAAAAGCATAGCATATGTCATATTTGCTAATTAAAATTTTTAAAACATGTTATAATTAGAAAAAGTATAGCCTTTATGGATTAAGAATTTACCTTTTCTCGCATTCATAACTCACATAATATAAAGTGGACTATTCAAGTAATTTAATCTGTTAAATATATTAACCATTAGCTTTATTTTATTTCTGTCTGTTTAAATTACCGGAAAAAATGCTTACTAAATTTTATTTCTTGCACAACATAATAATCAATGCTTATACACTTACAAAACAAGATAAAAAATGTATTTCCTTATTTATGCCTAATCCTGGGTGCGCTACTATCCAAAGATTTACATTAAAACAGGAGTTTTGGCAGAAATAATTCCAATATAGTCATTTTCTGAATAAGATCATTTATTAATAAATGTATTTTTAATTTTTTTTCCCTTTGTGAAAATCATTCGAATAATATGCATTTTTAATTAATATTTGGCAAACTATGTATTTTTTCTTAAACGAAAGACATGCTAAATACTAAAGAAATATGAAATTCCAGAATACTATCTAAACCGTTTTTATGTTACATGGATTAGTATTTAGTTGAAATGCATTGTAAAAAATTTGATCTTTCAGTTGTGATTGCACTGTTTTCATTGTTTGAAAACAATTTCTTTATATTTTGATTTAAAGATTGGAGAAATATGCATAAAATCAGTTTCTCCAGAAATGTAAATACTATTTACTTGTTTATTTTTTACGAATCGTTGTAAAGAAAAATAAAAAGAGTAATCTGTTGCCTGTTACATTAAATCGGTTTTTAAAAAGTGGATTTCAAATGAAACGAATGCTGAGCCAAGGGATAGTTGTACAGTATTGGAAGCCATACTACTGAGTCAACACGTACACGGGGAGTTTTACACATATTTATAAGTAATATAAGTATATATACTGATGTATGTACACATAAAAGCAATGGTTTTCTGATATAACTTCAAGGAATCCCTTTTGAGTCTTTTTCGTGTACGTGGAAGTTCTAAGTACCCTAAAATAATCGATGCAAATAAATAACCTAATTAGTGTCTCTATAATAAAGTGATGAATGTTTTTTATGGTTATCTAGTCCAACACATTAGTCACTGTCATTTGACAAACAAAAAAATCTTGTAATTTTTATTCCTTGTAGCATTAATTAAATGAACTCTTGGGTTCTTAAACACTTGCATACATTGATTATTAGAAAAGAAAAGTGGTTTAAAATTAGTCTTTATATACTTAAAATTGAATAATATATCCAAATTTTATCCAACCATGACTAGGCAGTATTTAGCTTCATATAGTTTTGCAAAATATAAAAAAATAATTATGAAAAATGACTATTCGTATTAAATTTCCCATATATTCACATTATTCAAAAGGGACTCTTTGGCTTTTTCAGAAAACCACAGCACAAAAAAGCAAGAATTTGTGGAACAGTTCATAATACTAGGGAGGGGAACAGCAATGTTCGTTAGTACGCATGGACGGTATCCAAATCACCGAGGTCATCTAGGTCAAGAGTTGCTGCATCAAGAGCAACCTTGCAATCTGGCCATTGCTGACTCTGCAACAAATCTTGTTGCTGCTGTTGTATGGACTGTCTGTCCATAACATACGAAGAAGCATTCTGTACGTAACTGTTGATGAATAACCCGTTGTTGTTTCCGTTAGACAGAACTGTATTTGTGGAGGGTACAGATGATGGCACACCGGTGTTACCGAAAGGTACAGAAATACTGAGCAGAGGTGTAAGTGTGACGTCAAGACCTGAGTGCTGAAATCCCCACCAGTCTGTCGATGCCTGGATTCCATGACCCGTGCCTCCCAAGTCTAAGTTATCCGTTGTTACCAAATCTAGTTCATTGGGTAATTCCGAGCTGCTTCCGTCAGAGCTAAAGAGATCATCATTTAGAGCAAGAGCTGTATTCACAACTGTCGAAATTGATTCTTCCGGCCTATATTTATAGAGACTGTCCAGTTCTAAGTCCTGATCGCCTAGCACTTCATTCCAATAAAGATCATTTCCAGTTTGTCCATTTACAATTGTGTTTTGGGCTGCTCTCAATCCTCCAGCTACTAGCCCGTTATGAGGTATTGGCTCAAGCACTGCCAACACCTCTGAATCATCTTCGTGAAAAGAAGATGGGGATGTTTTCTGGATCTGAGAGCGATGAGATGATTGCACTAGCAACCTCTCGGGTTGAAAATCGCAAAGGTTGTTGGAGCTTGTTGTCGGATAGGCAAAAACCTCCTGGTGATTAGGAGAGGACGACATAACTGGTAAGGGTTTCAGGTCTGTCAACATTTCCATATCAGTGTGCGCAAGTAAAGATCCTGCCGAACTCGGGGGAGTGTCTTGTTGAAAGGTTTCAAGCACCCTTTGTAGCGTATCAGTTTGTGCTTTCAACTTGTTATCCCTCCTAGACTTCTTCGAGTTGTTAGTTCCCGCTTGTCTCTGTGTTGGCCGCCTTTTCTTGAATATTCCATCAACCAAGGACTCTGCATATTGTGGATCAAGTCTCCAGAATCCTCCTTTTCCAGGTTCATCCTTACTCCTTGGAATTTTTATGAAGCATTTATTGAGCGAAAGATTGTGGCGTATGGAATTCTGGAATGAAAAAAAAGAAAGTAGGTTACAAAAATTGTAAGAAAAACAAGAGATAAAATTCATGCATTACACTTATTAGAATATGAAACACTTTCTAATTTCATAAGATACATTATATATACGAAATTGAAATCTTTATCTTTAGATACTGTGTAAGGAAATATGTAAATAAACATGCTGCATTGGTAAAAATGTTTTGCGAATTCATATTACAGGTATCGGAACATCATTCTCGATAGTTAGACTCGTGCGGATCATATGTGTGATATCTGGAATTTCGCATATAAAGACTTGAAGCTTGAAGCCAAATTTTGTCATTAAAGTCACCAATTTACCAAGTATGTTACCAGATATCTCGTCAAAGCAGGGTTCGTAAATATAAATAAACGGTCAAGTGCGAGCGTTAATCGCGTACAGAGGGTTCCGTAGAATAAATATACGAATTTGTAATTGTATTATTTAAAAAAATAAAACTTGCTAAAATAATACTAAGACTTTGTAAAAAACTATACAACGTAGGGTTGGGTATAACTGTATATATTAGAAAAGTGTAAATGGGTATACCATGAAAGTTCAAAGAGATATGGAACCTAAATAATATCAACTATAGCTATTCGTATAACTCTTTTTTTAATATTATCCTAATCTATTTATGATGAACTTTATTCGGTACTGACAATAAAAGCAGTGCATAGTTAAACTTCATTTGGCATTTCATGAAACTAAATTCAGCGTAGTAATAACGTTTATTTCTACAGTGTAGCTAAAACAAAACCTTTGTTCAAAGTTTAAATTTGGCATTGTGCTAAGCGCGCTTCGAATTGAGGTCTCAAAGTTGCAACGCCGCCTTGGTCAGTGCCGCGTTTTTCCAGATAGGTGTTTAATTAACTTTTAAAGTCACTCGAGGCGTATTGAGAGATACAATCAATGCAAACTATCGCGAATCCCACAGTATTTATGCGATTCATTCTAATTAAATCTTTCGAGGGCGATGCCCTTAAAAAACGGACACCTAATTTTAATTCCAAAACAGACAAACGGCACCATGAATATTTAATTAAACTTTTCCTTTTATCATGTACGTGAAAATAAGCAAGTTCGCATTTTCTAATAAATTCGTTTATAAATTCTGGTGTCAGTTCATTTTTTTCATAAGTTTATAAATAGAATTACTCCGTGCCGGAAAGGATTAAGTGGTCGCAGGACTCTTAAAGCTTCAAAATTTAAGAAATTTTAATTTTTTTAGATGTTAAACTCCTATCTTTTCTGAATATTTTGATATAATTGTTTCCATGAAATTACCATTACAACAGAAGTTTCGGCTTTTAGAATTATACCCGCTCAATAGCTGAAGCGGCGTTTCCGAAACTTTAAAGTCATTATTTTCCAAATGGCGTTTTTTGGGCATAACGCGCAGGATACCTCAAAAACTTCTGAATATTTTTTCATGAAATTTTCAAAACATATATTTCATGTTAGTCTGTATAAACTGAACCTAAAATTTCCTTTTTATTGTTCAAAAAATATTTTTTAGGTGATTTTACTGTTGAAATTTTCAAAATTTTGTATTAGCTAAATGCAACATTGAATTAAAAATATAAAAATGCTTTAAATACAAATTTATTTAAGTTCAGGGAAATTATTACAATCTGAAGTATAAGTAAGCACCAAAATTTTCATTCTAGTTACAATATTTATTTTGTAATCCTGCGCGTAAACTGTTATGCCAATTTTTTGTTTGAAAAATGTCTAACAGTTTCGAACCCCCTATAAATACTAATTCTGTATCTTGCAATTTTTTAAATACATGAAACGAAAGAACATACTTATATCTTTCATCCCAATTAAAATTGTGTTTTAAAATCATATACATTTTAAGACATTAAATGTTGAAAATGGTCTTTTTTTCATTTTTTCCACTTTTTAGAGTCCCGAGACCCCTTAAATTAGTATGTTTTTAACAATTTGACGTTTATTGCTTTTATACTGCTACTGGACATTACATTACACATACATATCATTAAAAGTTGTTAACTAGGCATATAGTACGCCGCCCCTGTCCTTGTGTATGTCCAAACTGACCGTACCTTGAAGGGTTAATATCTCGGCTAATTACAGATGATTTTTTTCGAAAATCATTATCAACAATGCTTTTATTCTGCAACGATAGGTACATTCAGCGATGCTCAACAATTTTTCTGAATGCCCGTAAATCGAAATTTGTGTATAACAGAAAAATGCTAATTACTCAAAAACTATGTGACCTAGGGAAATCGCTATAATTTTCCGGCAAGGTTTATATTAACGTCTACTACCTCTAATTTTTTCATAATTTTAGTTTCAGTAGATTCGGGGGGGGGACATATTTTTGCGCTACATTTTCAACAATATCTTTGAAAATATGATACCTAAAATTAAAAGGAATGTATTTTTGAGTTCAGCGTTACAAAAGCTTTCACAGGATACCCCACATGATATACAAAGAAAAGATTTTTTTTTTTCAAGTAGCACAATTAGCACCTCTACTTTTTTACTAAATATATTTATGAATATTTATTAATCTGAAAATATGTGGGTCACTGTTCTTTATTACTTCCCCGAATTTGAACTTTCCACGTTCCATAGTGTACGAATAAAATGGCTGTGACAGACAGACAGACAGACACAGGAGTGATCTTATAATGGTTCCGTTTTTACTTTTTAATTACGGAACACTAAAAACCGATATTTTGATATATATCCGATATTTTCAAAGTAATCAACTTACTGCTGATAATAAATATTTTCAAGCATAATATAAATTAGAAACTAAAACATATTGCACTTAACATGAAAACTTAACAAAACAATATTCTGAAAATGTATTTTTCTTTTCCTTTTTTTTTCCAATTTGATTGAAGATCAACTAACTGAAAACATAAACAATTTGCTTTATTTGTATATATATAAACTATAGGATTCGCTATCAAGTAAATTTTATGTTTTGTGAAACAAAATTTTAAATACCAAATAGTTTTTTTATTGAAAATTTCATAAGTGTAAGCTTGTCTTTTTTATTCCCTGACATGATGTTCAGTTTAAGTTCAACTAAATCAAACCCAGAAAAGATTCTTTTGTAACGAAGCTATAAATAACTGATTATCTAAATTAGACAGTTTTATCTTTCAATGGTTGTTCTGAATTAATTCTGTCTCACATAATTATAAATGCTACATTCAAAAATAAAAACTCTAAATATAATGATTGGAAAATATATTTATATTCTTTGGCTAAAAAAAATCACTGCCAGAAACAAAAGTTCTTCATCTACAGAACGACATAGTTAAGAGCCATTATTTTGAAATTAAGACAAAAAAGTGATATTTTGATAGTTGTATTTTTTAATTGGCTTGATTTTTTTATATGTTGAAGTAGATCATATTTATTGAATAATATGCAATTTTGAAACCCTGAAAAAATTTCCTGTTTCCTGTAGAAAATGTCAAAGTTCAAGACCATGAATCCCATTTTTCATGAAAATTGAAATGCCAGTATGTTTGGATTGCTATATCTCTGGAAAGCAACAACATCCCAAAAATATTTTGTCATAAACTATTAGTATAACACTACATGCTTAGTAAAACTTACTTGGGTTCATGGGGCATTGTTAATTTTCATTGTTATGTTGCCCCAAAATGCAAGCAAAATGACGTTTTTGTCCGTTTTCTGCACTTATTATTTTATTTAAGCAATAGTACCCCAAAATGTTTCTTATAGCATATGAAAGTTTACTATTAGGACAAGCTAAGTAATGTAGAACTTTACCGGGATATCGATGCTGTTAGCAGATATAATCTGTTAAATATTCAAAAGTTTCAAAATCTGCAACATTTGTATTACTCCTGTCTCAAAAAGCATCACAGTTGAATAAAACAAAATATATCAGGTAGCAGTTGAACATATGTACAAAAACATGGAAACGAAAAAGAAGTGGGGTCTCATGCTATTTTCAGGAAAAAAATTACAAAAGTTGCAAAAAGGCAGTATCAATATTGGTTTTTTTTCCCTATTAGAAAATAAAATATCCCGTTTTTCTTTTCCTTTATATGTTTTTCCCCCATGAGGAAATGGAACATCCCTTTTCTCTTTCTTCTTTTAGGGAAAAAGCCTGATCATGGCAGTGCCTTTTTGTAACTTTTGTCATTTTTTTTTTGGCACTGCCTTTTTGTAACTTTTGTCATTTTTCTTCTTCTGAAAATAGTATGACATGAGACCCCATTTCTTTTTCGTTTCCATGTTTTTGTACATATGTTCAACAACTACATAACATTAGATTTGAACTGGGTATTCCTAAAATGGACAGGCTGATTTTAAAATTCAATAACTTGCAAATGGTGACAGCTCACGATTTCTTTTACTGCGATTCTCGATTTTAGTTTAAAATAGCGGCGGTAGATGGAACTGCAAGCAATAGGCGCTAAATCGGGACCCGATTCAGTATTGATAAGAAAGAAGAAGGTTAAACATACGGAGTGGGCCCCTAAGAACAAAACTGCATTGCCGACTGAAAACTACTCCATATATTTAACCTCCTTCTCTCCCAGCAATACTGAAAGAAGAGAGAGGCCAAAAATCGGGGCCTGATTGAGTGCCTATTGTTTTCGGCGCCATCTATCGCTGCTATCTGAAACTAAAATCGAGAATCGCAGTAAAATAACTTCTGACATTCTACATAACCCTCCTGCAAGAATTTTTTTAATAACTTTCACCATTTGAAAGTTGTTGAATTTTAAAATCAGCCAGTACATTTTAGGACACCCTTTAGCAATAGTGGTGTGATAATACTTGTACAGGGAAGTCATTTTTGGTATTTTGTCACAATAATAAAATTTTGTTCAATTTAAAACGCGAAACATTACTGAAAACCATTTCAAACAATGACCACCTAGATAATAATATGTACTGTATGCGAATTACTTTGGTCCACATTGTACCGTTATAAATGAGATGTGCATTAAACAGCGAACTAAAATTAAGTTAGTGTTGAAAAAGGCAAGAAAAAAAAAAGTTGCTATTTTCTTAATTTCATGGCTTTATAACCAATAATGGAGACTGAGTATTATCATATATTTGCTAGTTCTTAATGTGTCAGTTTTTTTTTTACCTTTTGTAATGACTTGTTTTACAAATATCCCATAATTCTGTAACCAGGGCTCCCAAAAGGCCCCGCTTTTTCAGTACCAGCATTTCCTTTAAAAAAATTTCTTTTGACTTATTTCTTGCAAATTTTGTAGAAACACACTTTGATGGTTATTTCTACTGCAAATGTTGTAGAAACCTACCACGAAAAATATTCTTTGACTTTAAAGGTATTAAAAAAAGTGGGTCAGTTGGGAGCACTTAATTTCAACATATTCCTTGCAAATTGACCTAACAGGATATGTAAAGTCGCAGAAAAGAAAAAGTAAACACCCCCTACTAACTCCTCAACAAATTAACGTAGACGAAAGTTACTGGTACCGAACGATTGGAAATAAAGTTTACTTTTAAATGATGTATATAAAATTTTCTTAGGGGCCACCTACATATTAAAACGAATCCAAACTTCATTTTTTTTTTTTTTAAATGGCAATACCCAATTTTAACGAGATATTTCAAATCTTCGGTTCAAACTATGCCTATTCACCAAATTTCAAATCATTTGAATGATAAGTTTTTGAATTATAAACATTCAAAATTGAGTGCTTCTAATGTTAAATTACATTTTCATATTTTTATTTATATCTCCTGAAATTATACTCCTAATGAGCTAATTTTTTGTGTAGCAATAATACTAATATACCCAAACATAAATATGCTGAATTTGCAATTTTTATAATTTTATGATATGAATTATAATTTATGAAATTAATATTCGAAAAAATTATGAATTGCAACCTACAATTTTTTTGATGGATTTAGATTTATTAAGACCTGCTTTATGGAAATCTAAAATTTCGCATTTTTCTTCCAAGTAGTTTTCAAATGATGTTTAAAAAACGGCAAAATGATGGTTTAAGGGGCCGTCTATGATAGAAGTGGGTAGATATTTTGAAATTTATTTCTGTTGTTTTATAATCTAACAAGCTTCATTGATTCCTTGAGTGGCGCTTAAGGCGCCTTAATCAAGAAGGAGCTCTCTCGGTTAGCAATCGAGTACGGAACTTCAATTTGGATACAACCCTTAAAATACGCTCGTTTTAAAATAATTAATTTCCCGGAAACTTGTGGTACGAATTGCATAAAAATTTGTTTTTAGGCTAATTGAAGGGTGTAGAGTTCATTTATGCTGTCAGAATTATGTACTGCTATTGAAAAAAACAAAGTTATGGTTCGTTTTAATATGTAGATGGTCCCCTAAGCAAATTTTATATGCATCATTTGAAAGTAGACTTTATTTCCAATCGTTCGGTACCAGTAACTTTCTTCAACGATAATTTGTTGAGGAGTTAGTAGGGGGTGTTTACTTTTTTTCCCATGACTGTAGATGGTCCCCTAAGCAAATTTTATATACATCATTTAAAAGTAGACTTTATTTCCAATCGTTCGGTACCAGTAACTTTCTTCTACGATAATTTGATGAGGAGTTAGTAGGGGGTGTTTGCTTTTTTTTTCCACGACTGTAGATGGTCCCCTAAGCAAATTTTATATACATTATTTAAAAGTAGACTTTATTTCCAATCGTTCGGTACCAGTAACTTTCTTTTATGATAATTTGTTGAGGAGTTAGTAGGGGGGTGTTTACTTTTTTTTTCCACGACTGTACCTTTGAAATCCGTACAATATAAGTTACAGTTATGTCTCTTTTTCATGATCTTGGTTCATACAACAATCCCTTTTTTTAACAATTGAAATGAATGTGATTGATGAGTAATCTTTCCTAGTCCTAATTGACAACTAGTTACAGCAATGGGTTTTTTTCACGATCACAGTTCTTTAATCATAAGTGACAGTTTTTTCGGAGCTCGGAATCAATAAGCAACTCTGTCTCTTAAAAATAATGTGCTCCTTCCACATATAAGCAAAAAGTTAAAATTCACGGTATTTCCATGAAAGTCCATAACAATCTTTAATAAATTAACATTTTATTTAACGCAGTTTTAATTTTAATCTAGTTTCAACGTCTTCGGAATTCGATCCTTTTGTTTTTGCTTTAGAAACTAGTAGCATTACCTCTGCCTCTGCAATACAGAATCAGTAACACTTTTCTGTTTTAATATATCAGTCAGTATTTTTCAGATTTCCATGTCATGTAAGTAGATCACCGTTAATCCGAACTAATTGGGACCGGTGCCTGTTCGGATTACAAAAAATTCGGTGTAGCAAAAATTCCGATAAAAATAGAAAAGAAAGAGATGCGCGCTAAAAAAATGCAAGTTAAAACTACTCAGTAGTAAAGTAAACATTCTCTAATTCGGCATCCTAAGGTCCGGCATGGCTTTCGGAAAAAAATCGTATTCCTTGTTTAAACAAAACAAAACAAACACTCCTGGTGTTTATAATAATCCAATGGAACTTCAGAATGAGGAATTACGTAACTCATTACAAACGGTTCAAAATCGCGAATCTATAAATAGCTCAGCTACCACGTCGACGAGTGGGGAAGAAAAAAATATTTTTATCATCTGAATTAAATACTGTTTGCATTTTAGAAAAGAATTTTATAGTGACTGGCAAGCAATCTAATATTCAAAATTTTTTCAAAGATGGCATTCTACTAGTAGGCCTACAGCGCACGTTTCCATTTTATATTCGTGTTCATATGTTGTACTTTTACATTATTGATAGTATTATTTATTCTATTCAAGCTGTTTAAAGAATAAAAGGCATGCTTTACTGCCATTTTGTGTTTAATTCTAACTTCTACACGTTTTTACGAACATTCATCCTGTAATTCGGAAAATTTCGTAATCCGTAATATAATTTTCGAAAATAAAATGTGTTTGGATTAACCGGAATTTCGGATTAGCGGGTTTCAACTATATTAAATTATGCGATGAAGTTTTCCCCACTCTACCATCGTTTAAGAAGTCGTTCTATAATAAAGTAACACATAAACATCATACTTCTCAATCCTTCCTCTCTTCTATCAATAATGCTCAGCTCTAAATTGACACTATATTATGTACTGAATTGTCCGGAAAGTTCATGCCGATTTTGAAGGAAAATTGAAACGCAGAAGATTTAAATTTTAGTATACATTTATTAAATTACTAGGGGACTCTGCCCCCTGCAAGCTCCGCTTGCCAACGCCCGTTCAGACACCGCAGAATCTGAAAATCTAAAAATCTAATGGGTTTTTAAAATATTAGAGAAGATTAAATTATACTGAAAAAGCTGTGCAGATCTCCCTGTAAACGGGTTTCCATTCAATTCCCTTTGATTGCAAAAATTTAACAGAGAATCAGTTGCTGTTAAGACATCCAATGGTTGTTTTCGTTTTTGATTAAAGAGGATCAGTTAAACATTTGAAAAGAAGCTAAAATAAAATGAATTAAGCATTCAGAGTCTTTGTCAACCGATATTTTAAAACAATCTCTATAACAATAGCCTAAATCATGTGACTATCATCAACAGTTCCGAGCGGAACACTTTGCTTTTTATACTCTAGGTGCCATTTTGATACTTTAATGTTATCCAGGCACAAGTGATAAGTCGCCAAATATTATTCTATCCCCATCATTTCATCTATATTATAATAGTTCAAGTCATCAAATGCCATAAACAAATACGATCTGATCCCTTCGCCTTTCATGTGAAAGTTTGGAACAAATGTCATATTGGCGCGATTTTTTTCCAACGCATATTTGGGGAACGCATCAGTAGCATAAACAACAACATCCGGCTTACCATATCAAGCAAAATAACGATACTTTGGCGCCAGTTAAGTACGCGTTGCGTATATGAGATTGGCGCCAGAAAAAAATCGCGCCAATATGGGGCCGTATATGACATCTGTGCCGAAAGAATAAAAAGCCGGGTGCAAATCTCGCCAATATTTTCAACTCGCCAGTTAGCATTTTTTTTTAATTGTTCGAGTGGTAAATTAAAACATTGATTTGAAGTTGAAATTAAATGTCATGGTTTGTTACATAATTTAATATTACGCCAGATGTCATATGCACCACATGTCTGGCATGATGTTTTTTTTTTTTTTTTTTTTTTTTACGAAAATTTGGCGAAAGCCTCGTTTTCGAATACCAGTTACATATGTATTTTCGGTACTACTTAGTTATCCCGTCGACAAAAAATCTGTCGCGAACTATAAGATTAAATGTCAATAATGCTTGATCGTAAATGTCACATTCACTTGACTTTTAGCAAGTTACACGTGTTTACGTCATCAAGTGATTTTTATTTCGACGTTTTATTTTTATATTTATTAATGTTATACTAATTTATTTGTTCTTTCGTTATTTAAAATAAAAATTTTGTCAATCTGTACAATTTGGCGAGTGGTTTGGCGATTTATATAATTTGCGAAATTGGGTGACGGAATAACTACTACATTGTACCGTATTTTTTAATTATTTTCTATTATTTTCAAAAGGAAATAGCAGAAAAATTATTAATTACTATAGAACAAAATAATTTATATAAATTTAAAAAAGAAATAAAAGTAAATATACATTTATTATTAAATAAACAACAATAGCCGGGTTACCATGTCTATCAAAGTAATGCCATTTGTGCGCCAATTAGGTACCCCGGCGCGTATATGCCATCTGTGTCGAATATTTTTCTTTTCGTTTTGTTTTTTTTTTAAAAAAAAGAAGTGAAAGCCATCAATTTAAATGTTTCATTTTTAAATGAAAGTTTTGTATTTAATAAAATGATAACGAAATACAAAAAAAGCATTGTTCTTAGCATAGATTTAAAGGAGGCCCAGCTGTCGCCAAATTAATTTAAAATAGTAACATTTTCTGAATTATGAAAAAAAATTCTGTTATGATTAAAATTTGAGTTGCCATCATTAGAAAAAATGTATTTAAAATTAGAAAAAAATTAATATTTCGAAAACTAATTCGAATTAAAAAATTCTAATACCAGTTTTGAGATCTGTGGATCAACACGGATTTTTGGTGTTAATTTCATCGCAAAGTATTCCATATTTTAGGAGAAATCGCCGTGAAACAAAATCAGTTGTTTAATCAGTCGAATCAAAGAATCGATACATTTCAGGCGTTTCATATATTCGTTTCATTAGGATTTTACATATATAGGGTAGATATAGGTGTCATTCTATTCTACAACCTTCTTCCATCTGTCCAGAAGTCTCATATTGACTTCTTTACAAAACATTTGTGATTTTCTGTCAAAATACTTATCGGGGTGCTTTTTGATGTCATTCAAAGAGTCAATTATTTTTTTTTTTTTTTTTTTTTGGGGGGGGGGGGGGCAATTTTTGAAAGAAATAAACAAATAGTAGAGTGAAGGAGCAATGTCCGGGAGGGAGAGCAGAACGTCTCAATCGAATGCAAAGAGTTTATTTCTGATAGTCAAAGATATGAGTGGCCTGATGTTGTCATAATGGAAGACAACATCCCGGTATCCCCTCATATTCGGTGTGTTTCCTGGCTATTGCTGCCTTCAGTTCGTCGAGTTGCGAGCAGTACTTTTCAGAGTTGATGGTCTGTTTTGGTGCAAGTAGCGTGTAGTAGATCCAATCCCACCAAATAGACATCAGTACTTTCTTCTGGTAGAGTCAGGTTTAGCGCAGTGATGGGATCTATGTCTCGGCTGGATCAGGATTGTTTGCATCCCAGGTTGTTATAAAGTATCCAACTTTCGCCCACGGCGACTAACCTTTTCAAAAAAGGATCTTTTTCGCAGATGGAAATGCGGCTGGAATGTCGCGCTCCATCAGGTAATGGGCAGGGCTCCCACTGGTGATTATTTATGTATTTTTTTCGTACCACTATTTTAAAAGAAGTCCAGTAACGTAGTGGTCAGCACGCCTGCCTGCCACGCTACAGGTCACGTGTTCTGCTCCCGGCTGGGCAAGATTCACTCAATATTTCATCCTTTCCGGGTCGATAAAATGAGTACCAAGCTTGCTTGGGAACTAAACACCGAGGGTCTCGCGTTGGGTTAACCACCTGGCCGGGGCACAGGCTGCATAGCACCTCGGGGCCCAGGGATGCTATGCAGCATGTGCCAGGGTAAACAAAGTTGGGCACTGTAGGCCCTCATCCTTCACGGATCGTATAGTCACAGTATGTGATATATAGTCACAGTATAAAGTATGTTTCTTTTGCAGATGTTGTCAAAGTATGTGTGAACGATATTTATTTTCAAAAAGTGGTGCGTGATGAATTTAAAATATATCACGTGAGTTGAGACACAAACTTTGACTGTCAGAAACAAACTCCTTACATTCGTTTGAAACATTCTGACTCTTCCTCCCTACTTTCCGGCCATTGCTCTTTGCGGCCGCTACTCTTTGTTACTTTTTCTCAAAAATTATCTTCGCCAAAATAAATTTACTCTTTGGATGACATAAAAAAGCATCTCTATAAGTATTTTGCCATCAAATCACAAATGTTTTGGAAAGAAGGAATTATGAGGCTTCTGGACAGATGGAGGAAGGTTGTAGAACAGAAGAGCACCTAAATAACTTAATAAATGCATACCAAAATTTAAATCTTCTGCGTTTCAATTTTCTTTCAAAATCGGTACGAACTTTCCGGACAATCTAACATTATATGGCACTATATTTTTTTAGTTGTTACGACTGCGACTGTGGCGGCGCCATCTTGCACGGTCAGTAAAACAGTTTCTCGCAGGAAGTGATTGAGCTCGGCACGAAAGATCTCGCTTTCTGACCGTGGGTTCTCCGTTTCGATTCTTGTCGGCGCACATTTCCTGCATTGGTGACCTTGTACAAACGAACACGCACTTCACCCTCTCCGCTCGAGATCAACAGATGGCAGCACTGAAAACACCCCTAGCAAGCAAAGCCTGTGAAACACTCACAGCACGCAAAGCTTGTGAAACGCTCAAAGCACGCAAACAGCAAGCAAACTCTGTGAAACGCTCCCAGTATGCAAAAGTCTATGACAACCCTCATAGCACAAAACCTGTCACGCCGCGCATCTCCAGGGGTACACACATGCACTCGGCAACACGACGGCATCACTCTGGCAACCGCCACCGGAACACGAGTGTACATCGCTCTTCCAACGAGACGTTCTTATCACTGGGGGTGGGGTACTGTGGCGACGCCATCTTGCGCGGTCAGTAAAATGAGTTATCTCGCAGGAAGCGATCGAGCTAGCCTTTTGCTCGGCACGAAAGATCTCGTTTTTTGACCGTGGGTTCTCCGGTTCGATCCTTGTCGGCGTACATCTGCTGCACGACTATGTTTTATTTTATCGCTTGACTGTCTGCGACGACCGCATTGTTTAAGTAAAGATGGTTTTCTTCTGTTTTAGGTAGTAGAATGTTCGCCGGTCGTGAGGGTCCGTGTTCGATTTCTGGTAATAACAACTATGTACAAAGTACAAATCCTAAATAATTTCTACTTACTTTAAAGATCGCTAGACTTATCTTAATCAGAATGTTCACCGTTATCAGATGCAGGGCCCGATTAACCTTCGAAGGTAGGAGAAGCGCAGTATCATCTTGGAGTGGGAGGGGAGTTTTTATTCGGGGAAAATTTTCTAAATTGAGCGACATTTCAGATTTCCATAAACAGCTTTTTGTTGGTTTATTCTTTGTATAAAAATACATACAATTTGGTACATTGTATAGTTGATGTACGTTTAGTAACCCGGATAGTTTTTAATTTGAACAAGATGCCGTAAGACAGGCTGCCTATTGACCAGGTTCAGATAACAGAAATTTCCCTCAATAAAGTGGATTTTTTTTTCTTTTGCATTAGATAAGCTTTCTTTTTAAAAAATGTAGCTGTAAAAATACAATGTAAAGAAATGAGAATTAGAAATTTTTAGTCATTTTGGGGCTCCTAATAAATTTATTGCTTCCTATACCTTTTTAGTAATCAAGGCCTAACAGATGGTAATAACTACAGCAACAATCATCGCAAGCGCTTTCATTTCTAAATATTTAAAATTTTAACACCCCCTAAAGTTAACCCTTAAATGCGCGATTTTTTATTTTGTTTCAAAAAAATTATATATGATCCTCTGAAAGGTTTATTTCACAGGAAAAATAATGAAAAAAAAATCAGAGATACATTTTTCATATAATACGTCAATCTTTTCTTCTGTTGCACATCTGCAATACAAGTAAAAACTACTCTCGTGTGGCTGTTTTACGCTAAAATATTTCAAATTAGTAAATGTTTTAATAAGTATGTCTCCAAATACCTTATTTTATATAATTATTTATTTTATAAAACTTAAACTTTAATCCTTTAATTCCCATGATAGAATACGTTCTAGAAATTACGAAGTTCAGAGAATCTGACTTTACACCAGAAAGTTTCAATAGTTAATTTCGCTTTATTTAAATACTGAATGTCTGTCATTAATTAAAGCAGATATTGCTATTTTAATTTTCAGGTGTCAATTAGGTATATACGAATACAAAAATCTATTAAATTCAAAACTTTGTTGTTTGCATATATGCAAAGCTGCGCACAAAAGGGTTAAGAATATGTGTGAAAGAATAAATAGAAGACATAAAACTACATTTTTAAATCGATTCACGCAAACGTCGTTCTCTAAAGCAGTATGAAAACCTTACCTCTTAAGAACGCCGAGGTTCTTTACTATTTATATATAACCCTTTATTCACGGGCCGCTCTCACAGCACGTATTCGTATTTAATGACCGCCGAAAATATAATATGGGCGGATACATTGACCTCATAGGGCGGCACCTTTCTTAGAAAAGAGTCTGATCGCTTTGATTTTTCATAAAAAGAAATTTTAAGAATAATGTCGTGTAATAAATAGAGATATTAAATAGTTTATTACGTGTTTCCTTACAAAATATTTATGGTCTCCTTAAAAATGATGAACTATTACTAGGAGAATTTTTTATTGTGCTATTAATGATTAATTTAAAATAATGGACATTTTTTGTCTTTCGGGAAGACTTAAATGAAGATTTCTGAGAAAGTATTTGTGATATATTAAAACAAGTAATATAAATATTTTGTTTTTAAAGTCAATTCCTACTTAGGTCAGCAAAGAAAAATTTAATATAATCCCTTAAGCTAATATTAGTTTTTGTTGCATTAAAATATCTCAATTTGTTGATTTTCTATAAGCAAGTAGGTTTACAATGGAAGTCTATGGGAATTTGGCGAAATATTAGAGATATCGCCAAGTTGGCGTCACTTTTGGCGACTCATTTTGGTCGACAAATTTGGCGATATATCGCCAAGTTCGCGACAAACTTGGCGGTATTTGGCGACAGAACAGGGTCCTCCCTATGGTAACCCCCTTATAGATATGAAGATGCATTAAATGCTTCAATAACCAATGGCCGTCATTTTGTCTCCCCTGTAAAACTAAAATTAATTAATTAAAATTTAATTAATGAATTAATATTTGAAAAAACTGTATTAACATCAATTGTCATCCAGTACAAGTTTTAAAAAAAATTATTTCAACTTGATAGGATGAATAATAAGTATTTTATTAACGATTGAAAATTTGAACAATATATATATAAATAAATAAATAAATAAATAAATATAAGAAGAGTGTGAACCAATAGTAGGAATTGAAAAAAAAAAAAAATGATGATTCTAGCCAGATAGGAAAATAATTTGCAAATCAATCAGTCTTAGATCAAAAACAAATCTTTCATAGAACAGTTTCTATAGCGACTTGGTAACTATAGTTTTCGAACACCGCAAAAAGGACACTTACACAATAAATAATACAAATGTTTCTTGATCTTTGAAAATATAATATAACCATTGAAGAAAATATACAATAACCTCTTCCGAGTTACCCACGATTCCCAAAACAGTTCTCAATTTTTAGTAACCTTAAGAGGTCCAGGATTCTTAAAGCTTCCACATTTTCGAAATTTTAATTTTTTTAGATGTTAAACTACTGTCGTTTCTGAACATTTTAATGTAATGGTTTCCTTGAAATTCTCATTAGAACAAAAGTTATGCCTTTTAGAATTGTACCCGCTCAATAGTTGAAGCGGCGGCGTTTCAGAAACTTTGAAGTCATTTTTCTCCAAATGACGTTTTTGGGCATAACGCGCACGATATCTCAAAAACTTCTAAATATTTTTTCATAAAAATTTCAAAACATATGTGTCATGTTAATCTGTATAAACTGAACCTAAAATTTCCCTTTTCCTTCTATATATAAAAAAAAAGTTTTGATTTGGAAATGGACCAATGAAAATCTGCGTAGATATTCCGGGTAGATCCGCATCCAATTTGAATGCTTAAGCATGGCCTTTCATCGTTAATATTAAAAAAACTGTTGCACACAAAAACATGAAAATCGGTGGTATTATATAGAAATGTTTGATAAATACGTTGATGCAGACACTTTTCAAATCGAAGAATTATTTAAAGATATATTTAATGCTAAAGTTGGACAAAATCGTTCCACTAAAAAAGTTTTATTGGAGCAAAAACTATACATGAGAATTTAATCATTTTTAGATCATTTTATACGTTATAAGTTCCCGGTGTGCAAATTGTATTTATTTTTCTTATTTGACTTATTTTTTGAGGTTTTATTTGAATTTTAAATTCAAATTTTCAGCATTTCGAGAGATATTTTTTACAAATTTTAGAAAATGTTATTAATTTAAACTGTTGCCAGTTGTATAAACAGCGCAAACAATAATGTTTACTTTAAATTAAAAATTTATTTACACGTGACTATTACAAACAGAAAAAAAGCTTTAAAATTAGAATTAAATGATTACATGTTAAAAGCAGGAAAATTACGTCATAAGAACCATAGGCACAGATGTCATATACATATTAGCGCAATTTTTTTTCCGACGCCAATTTGGCGAAAACATCAATAGTCACATCATATAAACATCAACAACATCCGGGTTACCATATCAAGCAAAATAACGACACTTTAGCACCAGTTAAGTACCCGTTGCGTATATGAAATTGGCGTCAGAAAAAAATTGCGTCAATGACATCTGTGCCGAACCATATTTACACAAAATCTTAAAATAAGAGAAACAAAATCTTAAAAAAAAAAAAAAAAAAAAAAAAAAAAAAAAAAAAAAAATCATTATTATGCGTTAAAACTTGTAATTTGAGGAAATTACGCCATATTTAAAAAGGCAAAAAATATAGCAAAACAATTTAAATTGAAAAAAATATTTGTGCGAGATATTTTGAGATAATCTTTTCAACTATTATCGTGAATTCGAAGACAGCGCAAATAATATTTCCTTCTAACAACAAAGGTATTTTCACGTGAATATTAATAAGAGAAATAAAACTTTGGTGTAAATTAAGTCAGATTTGAAACGATACATTTAAAATGAATTATTTAAAAGAACTATCTTATAGCGCTGTTAAAAAATACCGGGAAACAATGACACTGTTTACTTAATTCATTTTACATTAGCTTATTTTCAAATGTTTAACTAATTTTTTAAATTAAATACGAAAACAGCCATTGTATCTCTTAACAGCAGCAGATTTGGCCTTAAAAATCCTCAATCCAAGGAAAACGATTAGAAACCCATTTACAGAGTGATCGCTACTGTTTTTTTTTTTTTTTTTTAATTTTAATTCAATGTTTTAAAAGCCGATCAAATTAGCGTGCTTTTTGGATTTTGGTGTGCCTGAACGGGGGTTGGCGAGCGTAGCTCGTAGGGGGCAGAGCCCCCTAATATTGTTCAAAAATATATATGTGTTAGGTGATTATGTTGTTCAAATTTTCCAAATTTTGTATTAGTTAAATACAACTTTGTATTAAAAATAGAAAAATGGTTTAAATACAAATTTATTTAGGTTCAGGATAATTATTACAATCTGATGTATAAGTAGGTACCAAAAGTTTCATTCTAGTTGCAATATTTATTTTGTAATCGTGCGCGTAAGCTATTATAACATTTTTCTGTTCGTCAAATATCTGACAGTTTGGAGCCCTCTGTAAATGCTAATTCTGCACCTTGCAATTTTTTTAAAGACATAAAATGAAAGAACGTACTGATATCTTTCATCTGAATAAAAATTGCGTTTTAAACCATGTACATTTTAAGATATTAAAAGTTAAAAATGGTCTCTTTTTTTTTTTTAATTTTTCTGATTTTAAGAGTCCTGAGACCCCTTAAAAATCAATATATTTTGGAGATTGTAAAAAGCATTTAAGGCTGTTCTTAACTGATCTGCTCAACAAACGCAAAACGTTTTGACACATTTACAAATTCATTTTTTAACGGAAAGGTATAAAATTGGAAAGCCAGGCCATGAAAGCGATTTGGAAATGAACTGTTTTTTTTCCATTTTTTGATCCATCAATTACCTATTGAGTTATAAGCAAATTTGATCACGTGTCAAACACTTTTTTTCGCCCGCTTTTGATGCTCTTTCTTCCTTTGCGCGGAAATTCCGTTCAAAACGCCCACTTTAACATTCCTGAAAGATCTATTGCATTTGCAAAAAAATGGGAAAAACAGCTCAATGACATAGTTTCTGAACAACAACACCAGCTAGTTATGCATTTTCGAACGAAAATAAATTAAAACTTATGTCAGAAAGTTGCTCTTTTGGATTTGAGAACACCCTTAAGAAAGTTTATTTTGCTGCCACTGATTTTCAAAAACGTTTCCGAGTCATGTTTAAAGTGTATTACTCAGTTTTCTTAAACTGGAATATTGGTTTATAGGATGCTGTCTATTGTGAATGAAACATTTTCAGCTGCGTAATTGAACTTATACATTTAAGGTAAAAAAATAACGTTAATTTTAATCTTAATGTTATTAATTTTTAATTTTTTTGGTAAAACATGTCTGATGAAAATGAAAATGCTTACTTGAAAGTGGATAGCATAAAAAAAATCCGATGTTCCGATTTCAGAAAACAGATTAATACACTAGAAAAACTACTAGGAAACTTACCGAAAAATAGAAGCAGCAAAAGAAACTTTGTTTTTGTAAATGCTTATCGACCAGGAAAGAAGATCCGCCCTTCAAGGGGTTAATCTAGTTCAATCTAACACGTAAATAAACACATCCTTTTTACCCTAAAAGCTGTTCTCAAATACAAATGGACTACTTTCTCACCTATTCTTTAATTCATTTTTGTTCAGAAACGCATGCAATTAGCAAGCGTTATTATAGGCATTGGCAGGCGTTATTATAGGCATTGCCAGGCGTTAAAGCTATATAATCGAAAGACGTTTTGCATTTTTTGGCAACGTTCAGAAAATACTGTCAAAGCTGGCGTTTTGAACAGAATTTCCAACGAAAGAAAGGAAAAAACCGCTCGTCACGTCACCAAAAATCGCTTATATTTCCATAAGTAATTTATTTATCAGAAAATGAAAAAAATATTTCGATTCAAAGTGTTCCTACAGTCAGCCCTGCCAATTTGTGCCTTTACGTTTAAAAAATGAGTTCGTAAACGTGTCAGAAAGTTTTGCATTGTTGAGAAGGGAACTTGAGAACAGCCTTAAGATTTATTGCAAACTCATTTTATCAGAATTCAAGGTTTTATTGAGTCGAATAAATGCAATTTGTTTTACGTTTGGTGGAAAGTTTATCCGTTGAAACGGGAATTAATTAGAGAAATATATGACATTCAATATGTTTCAATTTTAATAAATTAGTTGCATTGTAAAAAAAAAAAAAATTCTGTCAATTTTCCCCATATACAAGTTTTTTAAAAATCTTTTTTATCTTTAATGATATTCCTTTTTAGTTGAAGATAATGACTTTTATGTTTATATAATATTTACATACATTAAAAATATTGTAGAAATCTGGTCTTCAAAAAAGACAGGTTTGACATTTTTTAGCGTTTTCAGTCATTATTTCAGCAAGATATGAATCAAAACTATCCTGTGTTTCTACAGAAGTTGTAAAAAGCAAATACAAAAAAAGGAAAAAAAAAAGAAAAAGAAATTTAACAAATTACAACGACCATTTGGAAAAGGATTTTTTCAAAGACTAAAATTTAAGACATAAAAAATCGCACGGAGTTGATCATACATTACGTACGCCTTGAATTAAACATTAATAGTGTTCTTACACGTAAAAATTCCAAGCGACAAAAATTGCCTGCAACTCGTATTTGGTGTGAAATATTTATATGTATTCATTCCTGTACTATTTATTTTTTTTTTAGGTAGATTTCGTAAGAAATACTACCTATTGCAGTCGTTACCATGGTGCGACTTTTGAAAATTCCTTCATAACTTTTCATTATAGGACCCCAGGAACCCAAAACCACCCCCACCTAAAAAGTTTATATATATATATTATATGTATGTATGTATGTAAAAATTTTGTCCGCACGATAAAAGTCGCAATTATGCTCGGATCGTCTTCAAACTCGTCAACAACTTTGAGATGACTAATATCTCGGCGGGGATTGAAAATGGGCAAAATCGGCCCAAGGGAATGGAACTGGCGAGGGTTCAAAATTTTGAATACCGTCTTAACATGATTCTGATAAAACCAGCTCTTACACAACAATGACAGGAAAAAAAAAATATTTTTCGTTATAGCAGTTGCCAACAATTAAAAAAAAAAAGCAATAAAATTAATTCTCACCACAACAATTGCTTTTCTATTGCAAGATCTTCACGTGTAAAAATAAATTAAATAAACAGTTTGACGAATTGAAAACAAATAGAATATTACGTCATAAGTTTTTTGGAGCAAGATTTCCGCATGAAAACTCAAAATGAAATAAATAGTTTGACGAATTAAAAACAAAACAAAACAAAAATATTGCGTCATATTGGAAATAAAATGGACTTCAGCAGGTGAATATGTAACATTATGTGAGTTTGAAGAAACGTATTAAAACATGATAAAAACCCGACTATGGAAATATTAACTTATTTTAACACTTTGAGGTTCTCTGAATTTGCTTTAGCTATTTTTTAAACCTATTCCATATACATACTGTGTGTATTCGTGTATATTAGAATTTTCACAAAATATTTAGCTCCCTAGAGCTCATTCTTAGTGAAGGAACTGGGTTTATCTCTAATCTTGATTTAAGTTTTGTTGGTGAATTTATTACTTAACTTCGAAATCTACCTCCGCCTGTAGGCCCGAGCCGGCAGGGATTTTTTAAAATTTTTAATTGGCTTATTCCATTTCTCTTTTGCACGTGAAAATCTTACAAATTAAAATTAACTCTTTGGCAGAAATTGTTATTAATTTTCTTTCATTTTCATTAGTCATTATCCACCTGAAACTTAAGTATTATCCGAGCATTTCATTGGCTGTTTGGGAAAAGGCTTTTCCATCGTCAGATTTCCAAGAAATCTGACTACCAATTTTAAATGAAATTTCATTCTTAAACTTCTAAACATCCTACAATATTACTTTTTACACCGTCGGATAGAGGAAAAAATGTACTTTTAAATGCAATTTGTTTGAAAGCTGTGTATCTCAATTTGTGTCTGAGTTATTAATTTTTTTTGTAGTTTTTTTTACTTTTTTGTCATAGTGGCAACACTCTGTTATCCATCTCTGTTGAAAGTAAAGGGACGAGCCGTTAATTCCCAAATTGGCTCATCCGATCTCAGCAATCTGATTCTTCGTTAATATTAATATTTTGGATTACTTTACTGTGATTTTGATCGAATTTAACAAAATAAATCAATTTAAGTCATTATAATTGCATTCTGTTTTACATTACACTACTTCATAAGAAAATAAACATAATTTTCTACGATATAAATATCTGTTTTAGCCAATCATATTGGCTCGGTTGAGCCAATTTGGGAATTAACGGCTCGTAGTAAAGGGAAATACATTTTACTGTACAGACCAATCACAAAACGAATAAAATGCGGATTAAACCAATAAAAACCTTCAGATATGCTTTTGATTTCCTACCCTGACGAGAACAATAACCATTTTTCCAAATGGTTAAAAACGAAAATCCTGCTTTACTGGCACATTTTATTTATTCGTCGAAGTAGATAAGTTTTATAAATACTTTTTGATGTTTCTAATGTCTCCATACTTCAATACTTTTTATCTCCTTACATACCTACATCTAATAACTATAGGATATTCCAATTATGCAAGATTCCTCAATTTAAATATGCATTCATTAAGTGTTTTAGTTGATTTTTTAAAAATATATTTACATACAAACATTTAAAAATAACACAGCGGGGGAAAAAAATGTTTCTTAACCCACCGTGATATAATATAACCTCGAAAGAAAATGTAATAGTAACCTCTTCCAAGTTACTCACGATGCCGAAAAGCGTTCTTTATCATTAGAAACCAGTGCATCTTCGAGAATCCAAGAAGCATTTATAAAAACAATGTTTCTATTGCTGTCACTGATTTTCGGAAACATTTCCGAGTAATTTTTATAGTGTATTAATCCATTTTCGCAGTCCGAAATATAAGCTTTTAAGGATGCTACCCATTCTCAAGTTAGCACTTTCGTGTTCAACAAACATGGTAATTTCTTCCAATCTTATTCATCTTATTATTTTTTAATATTTAATTATGTTTCAAAACCGAGAGCAAAATATGAATTCCACATCCCTAATCTAGTTACCTGTTAACACTCCCGTTCTGGGAAATCTCCCGAAAACATTTAAGGAAAATTCGTCCTTGACCAGAACATTTAAATGTCAATGGTCATTGACCTTTACTTCACTGGACCACGTCCAGTCCAGAAGATGGGCGGTTCCATTGCACCTCTGGTCATTTGGATGTGAGTTCAAAAAACTCAAAAGTGAATGTTTCGCTAGAACAAAGGTGGGCTATAATTAAAAAGCTTTTATCTGTCGATTGTCGAACGAAGGTTAATTCCGCATATTAGGAATTTCACTGCTGCATCTTTTTCTTCCTGGAATATGGGTTAGACCATTTTTATAGAGAAAACGAAACGGTAAATTCAGGGCTGCCACAGGCGACTATTTTTATATTCTGTTTGCACCAGTATTTTGAAAAAACACATTTTGTAATATATTTCTCTTCCAAATGTTGTCAAAGCGTAAGTAAATGATTTTTCTTTTGAAAAAGTGGTGCGAAATAGAATTAGAAAATAGTCGCCTGTGGCAGCCCTGTAAATTGAGAGCAGAAAGTGTTATTATGAATAACTTTCAATCTTATCAAATGAAATTATTTGATAAAACTGGTAAAAAATTATTAATAACAATGTTTAAATTTAGTAACACTAGGGGATCCAACCCGCTTCCCGGCCAGTATTGGGCACGCTCACAAAAATAAATAAATAAATAAATAAATAAATAAAAAATTAAAAATAAATTAAAATAAAAACGAACTAATTCAAACTCAAGTTCAATTTCTCAAAAATGAGTCAAGTTCAAGTTCAAAATTTTTCAAACGTACTCGTTCAACTCAAACTCATCTATGAAAGTGAACGAAATTCACTAAAAACTCGTTTTTTTTTTTTTTTTTTTTTTTTTTTTTTTTTTTTTTTTTTTTAAATATATTAGATTATATATAATATTACATTATATATTAGATTATATATTAGATTATATTATATATTAGATTATATATAATATTAAATATAATATAATTATATATTTTTTTTAAATATATTTTATTGTCCAAATTTACAAAAAATTGTGAACTAATCTTTTGGTTATTCAATTTAAGGGTATTCATTGGCCTGGCCCAATTTTCTAACCTGACACTCGGCCCGAGTTTGGTTTGGGATTACTTTTTTCTAAAAGATCGGACCCAGATGGGCCGGGACTGGATTTATTTTCCGGCCCACGTCGGGGCTGGAGTGCATTCTTCTTGAGGTCTGAACAGGCAGAAATTTTCAGTCCCAGCTCATATGAAAATCGTTAGACCAGTACGGCTCTGACCTGTCCAGTAAAAATAACAGTAAAATTTGGCCCCGTCCATTTTTTTTTTTTTTTTTTTTTTAATGCACGTATTTTTAAATTGCTATTATTCCACAATTAAAATAGATTGTTTTTTTTTTTTTTTTTTTTTTTTTTTTTTTAAGATGGGTAGATGATAAATTGGTAGGCAATAAAATTAAAATACGGTAAAACCTGAGAAAAAGAATCTGCCTATGACGGAATCCCGTGTTTAACAAAACAAAATGTTGATCTATGTAAAATGAGGGTAACAGTAATTGTGAAAAGAATGTAATGCATTTACAAATAAACGGTCAAGTGCGAGTATTACTCGCGCTCAGAGGCTTCCGTACAATAAATATATGAATTATTAACTGTGTTATTAAAAAATCGTTACAAAAAGAAAAATAAGACTTCGTAAAAAAATTACAAAACATAGGGTTTGGTATAGCTGTATATATACTTAGAAAAGTATGAATGAGTACACCGTAAAAGTTCAAAGAGATATGAAGCATAAATAATATCAAATAGTGCTATTTTGTATAACTCTTATTTAAATCTTATTCTAACCTGCTTATATCAGAGAACTTAATTCAGTACTGACAATAAAAGTAGCACGTATTTAAACTTCATTTGATATTTCATAAAACTATATTCAGCATCATAATAATCGTTTCTTTTTACAGAGTGTAGCTGAAACAAAACCCTTGTTCAAAGTTTAAACTTGGCATTTTGCTAAGTACGCTTCGAAAGGAGGTCGCAAAGTAGCAACGCCGCCTTGGTCTGTGCCGCGTTTTTCCAGATAGGTTTTTAATTAACTTTTAAAGACACGGGAGGCGTATTTAGAGATCTACTCAATGCAAACTAGTCGCGAATTCCAAAGTATTTATGTAATTAATTCTAATTAAATTAATTCATTAATAATTAATTAGTCTGTTTTTAGCAATTTGACGTTTATTGCTTTTATACTGCTACTGGACATTGCATTACACAAATGTATCATTAAAAGTTGTTATGTAGGCTTTAAAAGCCGATGGTACATAGAGTACGCCGCCCCTGTCATTATATATGGCCAAACCGTCTATGTCTTTAAGGGTTAGGCAGCCTAAGAGAAATATCTCGGCTAATTACATACGATTTTTTTCAAAAATCATTATCAACAATGCTTTTATACTTCTGCTATGATGGGTACCTCCAGCGCTCCTCAGTACCTTTACTGAATGCCCCGCAAATCAAAATTTGTGTGAAACGGAAATATGAGATATTCTTAATAACTATGTAACCTAGGGTAATCGCTATAATTTTCCTGAAAGGTTTAAATTAACGCCTAGTACCTCTATTTTTTCATAATTTTAGTTTCAGTAGATTCGGAAATAGATGGGAGGAACATTTTTTGCACTGCATTTTCGACGATATCTCTGAAAATATAATACCTAAAATTAAAAGAAATGTATTTTTGAGTTCAGCATTACGAAAGCTTTCACACGATACCCCCACAGAATATATACAAAGAAACTTTTTTTTTTTTTTTTTTTTTTTTTTTTTTTCCGAGTAACTTAATTAGCCACTATATATTTTTCCTAAAAATATTTGTAAATGTTTAATAATCTGTAAATATGTGTGTCAATATTCTTTATTACTTTCCCCAATTTGAACTTTCCACGTTCCATAGTTTGCGAGTAAAATGGCTGTGACAGACAGATACAGGAGCGATCTTATAATGATTTCGTTTTTACTTTTTAAGTACGGAACCCTAAAAACGATGAACTTGCTCATAGGGAAACTAGCCCATCATGGATTTTTCTTATTTCCTATGCAATTCCGTCTTAGAAGATTTTATTGTATAGAATTAAAAAAAAATTTTAAATCTCCAAGCCATAGAATATGGATTAACGACATTAATGGTAACTGTGATATTTACATATAATCAGATGCATTTAAAAAATAAATACCACATCTCAGAACACTTTTTTTTAAATGAAGAATATAAACATGAAATAAAAAGATAAAATAAGTATTTTTAGTTCTCGTACAAGACACTTTTAACCTTATATGCGTAAAAATCTATGTTCAGCCAGGTCGATCATTGTCGGGCCTAGCCTTCACCAATTAATGTTTTGTGCAGGTTGGGCCGAAGTTTTAATTTTTATACCGGACTTGATGAATAATTTTTTTCAACGGTCCGAGTTCTGCTCGGAGCAGTTCTGGTCAAACTTTGAACTTTTTCACCGGACCGAAAGAAAAATTGTCTAAGGGATTGTCTTGGTCACGTTCGGCCTGAAAATTTATTCTCGTGTATACCTCTAATTCAATGTATTTTTTTATGCATCGCATCTGCATGATAAGTTGGCGTGTTTTTTCTTTAAGAATTTTAATTTTTATGAAATAATTGTATATAAAAGTTTAAATCTAACGAACATGGAAGATATATTTTCAATCGTTTATTTTTATCATTTCGTTTTTTATACTTTTTTATTTATACAAAAAGGAGACTGAGTAATAATTAGAATTATATCATTAGTTTTCATTGATTATTTTACATATACAAATAAGTATATAGATACCGTCTCGGAAGGAATATATCTGCCAGCTGTATCTTGAAATTAAATTAAATTTTATTCGTCCCTAATTTGATAAAAAAAGGGTAAACTTTATTCATCCTAAGTAACTTAAAATAATTAAACACATAAAGAAAGAATAACAAAAACTCTTTTGTCAGGATATCTCTGTTTTTCCTATCCTTAATCCCCGGAAAAGACAATTTTTGTTTTATTTTATTTATTTATTTTTACATTAATGCGTTTCGAATTTATGTTATACGGTAAGAAGAATTTAAAAAAAAATGAGCTGTTTCATCTTCCGATTTTGAAATATACTAGTAGAAACTTATTTTTCAATATTCAATATTTCTTAATGTTAAAATCTCTGAAATGCTCTAGTGGTTTTATGTTTAAAACATAACTGTCTTGTACGATGAGCTCTAAAATAATTCCTACTTTAGTTTATTTCATGTTTATGTTCGCCGTTTTAAAAAACTAGCCTGGACTGCGGATTACAGCAAACACATTTATTCCAAAATTCTTGTTCCCTTTCCACTAAATTTTGTTTGTACTAGCGCTGATAAAAATTAAATGTCTGACAGTAAAAAAAAAGGCCCTTTTCTTTTTGCATATGAATCGATAAAATTTGCACGCGTAACTTCTTAAGAATCGAATAGAGATTTTCATTTCCCTATATAAAGCTGACGCATCTTTAATTATCACAAGTTATTGCCCCTTAACGACGGCTCTTCACAGACTGCCGAGTCTCAAAAATAGACTTTAAATACCTAATATGACATTATTTTCAGAAAGATACTTAGCATTTATAGAAAAATGAAAAACTTTTCAATTTACTGCTTTTTGGAAGGAGGATTATGCAATTTTTTTGAATGTATAAATGAAAATGAATTAAAAATAGATTAAAAATCTATTTATTTATTACTTTATTAGTAAAATTCTTTTTAAAATCAATAATCTATTTATAAATTATAAAAATTTTCTTTTCCCATTGAAGAAAAATATGTCAAAATTGACAATTTTTGAAAGCCCCGGGGCTACATCTCCTCTTGCCCTCACATAAATCCGGATCTGTGCATCATTTCCTTAAAGCCAGACTCCCTTTTTTTTTCAATCCAAAATCTTAAACGTTTTGTTTGGCTTAAAATTCAAATACAGATACAGGATAATTATTAAGATGCTACGTGGTGCAGTATAATATAAATTAAAACACAATGTTAAAGACGCCTTTTTACATATTACGGCGTCTTTAAACGTTGTTTTTAAATTTATACGAATACATAATATACCTAATAAATATTTAGATAAACATATATTTTTATACCAATCTTTTTCTACTGTAAAAGCACACAATATTGATTGTAATCAGTAGAAAATTTTGTAATAGATTTAAAATATCACTTTTACAAACACCAAACTTTTAAACCTGACCCCTCCCCCCCCCCCCTCCAGAAAAAAAAAATCAGCGAATGTTGTCTATATATCTTTTAAAAATAATTCAAACTTTATTAAATCATAATATATAATTTTCCATTTGTTGGAAAATTATCTCTATATATATGATGTGTGATTTTTTTTAAACGCCTGTGTCAATTTTAAATGTGAAAAAAAATTTTTAATGGAAAAATCCGTTTACACGTATAGAGAATTTTCATGAAGTAAAACCTTTCATTAATCAATTGTCATCGCGTTATACAAAAAAAAAAAAAAAAAAAAAAAAAAAAAACGTATTAACTATATTTATGCTTACAGATTTCTTATTCTAATAAATACATACATCGATTTTAGAAAGGTCAAACAATTAAGAAACCATTGTATATACTTGTGATACATCCTAAAATTTAAAAATCAGTTGACTTCGCGTTATACATTTAAAAACATGTATTAACTACATAATACATGTAGATTTCTTATTGCAATAGTTACATACAATACATTGATTTTAGAAAGGTCAAGTCTGTCTTCCAATAATAGGCAAATTGGTTGAAAGCCACTGCCACTCTTCTCGTAAAAGAGCGTTGGAGTATTCCCAGAAACGGCCGGCGACTTTTTTTCCCTTCCCATAGCAATTACCAATATACGACTAAATTAGGTAACTGATCAGGTGCAAGATTGGCAACATTTTATCTCAAAGGCCGTAGGCTTTTTCTTTTTTTTTTAAGCCACCCTTTGACAATGGACATAATAAGAAATTCACAGTTACTTATATCCTGGCACCCTGTCTTGTAAATCGAGACGGCGTGCTTGTAGTCGAACCGAACTTGACTTTTTGTGGATGCATTGATTCAACATAGTTGGAGTTTTTTCTTTACTTACTTACTTACACAATGGTGCTACAATCCATTTAGGATTTTGACCTCCCTCAATATACTTCTCCAGACCTTCCGATCTCTGGCCTTTACTTTATAATTTATAATTTGGTTTTCTGCAAGATCTTTTTCTATCTCTTTTATCCAACTCTTCCTGGGTCTACCAATACTTCTTTTTCCAATTTGGTAAATTCTCCTATTTCTTTAAAGGAGACGGTTTTATAATCTAAAGATAATATTATTTTATTTTCCCATGGAGTTGTTGTTTGTATGAGCTGCGAAAATTTAGATCCCAGTGCTAGTTGCAGTCGGGCTTTTATATTTTCACAATATTGAATCTTAGATGGCTTCGGTTAAAAAAAAAGGAGGGGAAATATCTGTAGAAAAATTATGTAATGTTGTTCATTCACATAAAATTTCGGTGAGGTCCCGTTTTAGCAACTCAAAGGAAAGAAATTATGGGGAATCTTAGGGAAAATCTTTCAGATATTGATAACAAACTTTGAGAGGTATCCATTTTGTTGCTACTAAATAGAACTCATCAGTGCCCTTGAGGCCAGGAAGATTTTTACTGCCCTTTTGAGATTTGGTTATCGGTAGAGGTGGAAGCGGGGAACTTTACAACACAATTAATTGGCATCAGAGATTAGGCAGCAGATTGGGCAGCAGATAAGCAATGACGGGGATTGAAATCAAGCGAACAGTACTTTTTGGCTATTTACTTACAGAAACAAAATGATTTATCAGTTCTAAAACCAGAACAAAATAATTATCTAATTTGTGTTCTATAGAATGTTAAAAATCTAATAAGTTTATTTTACATTGGCTTATTTCGTTTACTTGATTTACATTTAAAAGAATGCTAAAATTTTTATAAAAGATTTTGCGAATACTTATAAATGATATGCATTAACTTTTAAAGAGATATCTGAGATTGATTTTTTACTTTTAAACTAGAATATTTTTCTGTAAGATAAAAGTTTTGAATAATCATTACTTTTAAATCATTTTTTTCATTTGTCAAAGGTAATTTGTTCAGCACTTTATATTGCAAAAAAAATTTTCTCCGAAAGAATAAAAGTTATCTGAAGATTTAAGACTATTTTCATAATTTCGAAGCATAAAGCGTATACATACAGAGAAATAAAATTTCAAATAATAATAATAATAAAAACCATTGTGATACTAAATACCATTTCGCGGCACACAGGTTGAGAACTACTGGATCAGTAGATAGAAGGAAAAGACAAGCATGTCTATTTTAAGAGAATATCAATAAGCCTATATTGTTTTTCTTATTTTAAGATCCAATAGAAATTTAAAGTTTCTTTGAATGTATTTTTTTTTTTTTTTACTTTTATTTATTTTTTTCAATCGGACAGGTTTTTTTTTTGGTAAAAGTAGAATATTTTTCAGTAAATCCTATCAAAGTAGACATTTAATTAAATTTGCGGACAGAAGAAAGGAGGAACATTGCCGTCATGAGACAAAAATTGATTATAAATAAAGTTGTAAAGGGGAAAAAAGTTTAGTTACAAATCACTAATAAGACCTTCAAATGTCATTTTTTTGTTTAATATTTCGTCAGAAAGTTTAGTGTTATTGAGCGGAGAAAGAACAAGTAATATAAAAATTTTGTTTTTAAAGTCAATTCCTACTTAGGTCATCAAAGAAAAATTTAATATAATCCCTTAAGCTAATATTAGTTTTTGTTGCATTAAAATATCTCAATTTGTTCATTTTCTATAAGCAAGTAGGTTTACAATGGAACTCTATGGGAATTTGGCGCAATATTAGAGATATCGCCAAGTTGGCGTCACTTTTGGTGACTCATTTTGGCCGCCATTTTGTTTCCCATGCAAAATTAAAATTAATTAATTAAAATTTAATTAATTAATTAATATTTGAAAAAAACTGTATTAACATCAATTGTCATCCAGTACAAGTTTAAAAAATTTTATTTTAACTTTATAGGATGAATAATGAGTATTTTATTAACGATTGAAAATTTGAACAAGATAAATATATAAATAAATAAATAAATAAATATAGGGAGAGTGTGAGCTAATAGTAGGAATTGAAAAAATATTTCTGATAACCGTTCAATATCTCTGACAGGAACGTTCACAAAATTTTTCACATTAAAACATAATCCATTAAAAAATACTTTGTCTTATTAGCAGATTTTATTACAGAACATTTTTATCTAGAAATAGAATTCTTTAAAAGTTTAACGATTCTAAAATAAAATCGAATGTATAACCGAAGTTACCGAACAACCTATTATTTAGCTATGAATGGCACTAAAACTGTGTAAACAAGGCACTTGAATGTAATAATGTAAGAGTATTTACTTATAGAAAATTAAGTAAATAAATAAATAAAATAACGCAACTTACAATACAACATTAAAAATGAACTAATCTAAACGTTAAATTGAGTTATTATACAGAGTCGCGCCTATCCAGTGTGTAATGTGTGCAGTGAACACAGGCGTCAGGATATCAGGTGAAGCGGAAATGCATGAAAAAAATATTAATTTAACTTAATTACGGCTGCACTGCTCATTAATTTCTCACGAATTGATAAATTCATTTTTAATTTTAAGACGTATAAATTAGCAAAAGTTTTTATTCAGAGACAATGAGATCGATTAACTTTTCCCATTTTACGATAAAGACAAAAATAAATAAATAAATAAAATAAATAAATAAAAAAATTCTATCAAATAATTCTGTCAAAGTCGGCGTTTTGATCCGAATAGAAAGCCTCGACACTCAAGGAAGGTCGTCACGAAACAGTAATCGCTTATAACTTAAGGTGCAATACATTTATTAAAAACTGAAAGACGCTATTTAATTCCAAATCACTTCAATCATCATGCCTGTCATTTTCATGTCTTTACGTATAAAAGAGTCCATGCATATGTAAGAAAGTTTCCCATTGTTGAGCAGGGGAAAATTTAATAATTTAGAACTTAAAAATATTTTTGTGAATCGTCTTAAAATGAATAATGTTTTTTAGAAATTTTAATTGTATTTTATATATTTACCTTAAACTAGGTAAATTTAAAAGATTTGCAAAAGTATGTCGGTGTAAACAGAT
The DNA here is from genome assembly GCA_963932465.1 of Maratus speciosus. Classification (NCBI taxonomy): domain Eukaryota; kingdom Metazoa; phylum Arthropoda; class Arachnida; order Araneae; family Salticidae; genus Maratus; species Maratus speciosus. The sequence goes on from OZ010800.1 coordinate 418,436,655, forward strand.
ATTTTTTATTGCACATTTTTAGCTCACAGGCTATTAAAGCCTTGAGCGCTAATGTTCCCACAGGCTCTGTATGTACGTACGTATGTATGTAGCGCGGTAAATCTTGATAGAAATATCCGATTTGCTCCGAATTTCGTATTTAGGTTCATCCTGATAAGGAGCTTCTGTGATTAGTTTTGGGGGTTTATTGGTTAAGTATAAAGGGGGGAAGGGGGCTAATCTCCTCCCCTTTATTTAGAAAAATGGGTTTTTCATGCAGAATTATCCGACGTGCTTCAAATTTAGTATACCGGTATATTCTGGAAAGGTGCTTCCTGATTAGATTTTGAGGTTCATTTTGTAAAGTATAGAGGGTGGAACTGAGGGGCTAATCCCCCCCCCCCCTTAATTTAGATAAATGGGTTTTACATGCAGAATTATCCGATTTGTTTTAAAGTTGGTAAACCGGTTTATTCTGATAAAGCACTTCTCCGAGTTATTTTTTCTCATTTGAACTATATTGGTTTGTATTCAGTGGCGTGGCGTGAAAATTTTCGGTGGTCATCGCAATTATTTAAGTTTGTGGTGAAAAATTATTAACTCTAAAATTCAATGGTTGAATGTTCAAAAAAGAAACTTTAAATCTTACCTTCACTTATACATGAACTCCAAATGTTCTGCTAAAACTGGATCGTAGAGTTTTAAAAGCTTATTAAGAGTTTTAAAATATTGCTTGGTCATCGCCGCATCCAGCGATGACCGGACGCCACGCCACTGTTTGTATTATAACAACAAAAAAAGCTGCTTTTTACGATTTTTATTTTTTACCGTTTTGCTCAAAAAAGCGAGTTTTTTTCATGAATAATAGACATAAATAAGAGTAATAATGTACAATTAGTGTGAATAGCGTATTAGTTCAATGACATCAGTTTAACTGGGCACTTTTCTTTTTATTATAATTATAAATAGTTACATACACAAATTTGCTGCAACATGTTTCCTCTATAAATTCTCTTTTTTGAATTCTGTAAAGAATGTTAAATTAACACCTATTTCTTATTTGTTATTATAGATTCTAAATGTAATATTCTAAACATTTTAAGCAGAAAGAATCTAATTGTTGCCTTAATATGGGTTTTCTAATTTGATTTATCATCTTAAAGAATAATTATACTATTTTTTCTTCAATTTAGAGCCAATTTAAGAGGACTCAATACACTTCATTTTGCAAAAATGACACAATATATTCCAACATTTTTGCTTAAAACGAATTTAGACATCCATGTTTTATCCACTCACTAAGTGCCTAAAGATCAACAATTAAAAATTTGCGAAAAGGGTTTTTTATTCCACAAATTTCTGTTTAAACGATCCAGGGTTGCAATCTTTAAATTTATTTTTCTGAGTATGTATTTTTTCAATGTATCGATATATTTTCTAAGAGACAAAACTTCAACAAATATTCTTCAATTCACTCGCTAAGATCGGGGTTTTAGTATTAAGAATATTAAAAAATAAAAATAAAAATGGGTAATAAATATTCATTTTTATTGTACTTTTTACATTTTTCATAACATTTTATTTATTTTTTCTTAACTAATTAACTTTAAAAACAATACATCCTTTCATTTGAGTACGCTTTTAAGAAAAAGCATCCCACCAAAAGACATTTCAAAATATGTTGTTGCAACTGTGTGCGGTTTAAAAAAAATTTAATTATTTCTTTTTCAAATTTTCCTTCGAAAATTGCATTTTCTCTTGATTAAATCATTTATTCTTCTTAAAATCATTTAATAATATATCAATAAGATTTCATAAAATACCCAAATAAAAAAAAAGTTCAAAGGATATCCAATTTCCTTAAACGTTAAAAACTAAGTTCAAAGGATATCCAGTTTCCTTAAACGTTAAAAACTAAGTTCAAAGGATATCCAGTTTCCTTAAACGTTAAAAACTTGAAAAATTAAACAGTTTGATGTCCAAAATGAAACGGAAATGCCCATTTGAAATATGAAGAAAGTTATCCAAGATAAGAAATTACTTGTTTTTAATAATTTCGGTTTAAATTGTGGATTTAAATTATTTATCTAAACTTCGTCATTATGACTTTTGTATAGAAAATAATCTAAAATGAATTCCTTTTCATAACACCCACTGCATTTTGCTCCAAACTTTCTTATACTCTTTAATTATATTTCTTAATACTAAGATACATTGATGTGGTTTTAAAAATAAAGCTGTTTAGGTTTTTGATTTTAGGAAACATTTTGAAGCAAAAGAGTGCTTTATGTTCTACCATAAATATCGTGTTATTTGTGTGAACATAACGTATGACAAATGAAATAATGTATTACTTCGAAAAAACTACTTAATTTGAATTTTGAATAATAATAATAATAATAATAATAATAATAATAATAATAATCTGCCTTTTTAGGTGCGTTCGTAATTATATAAATACGTAGCACCTATAGTCGTCCTTTAGTCCGTCCGTCCGTGCGCCCGTCTGTCTGTACGCATGTAACAGAGCAAAAACTACCCAACCGAATGGTCTGAAATTTTTAATGTATGATTGTTGCAAAATTTTGTCGAGCCATTTCAAATTTTATGAAAATAGGATGCATAGTTTAATTACAGGGACAGTCAAAAGTTTTTCTTTACATTACGGCCAATGGGAAAAATTATTGCAAATCCATTTTAATGATGTTACAGCCTTCCGAATGGTCTGAAATTTTAAATATACAATTGTTTCAAAATTTTGTCGAGCTATTTGAAATTTTAGGAAAATCGGATGTATAGTTTAATTACAGGGACAGTCAAAAGTTTTCCGTTACATGACGGCCAATGGGAAAAAAATATTGCAAGTGCGTTTTAATGATGTTACAGCTTTCCGAATTGTCTGAAAATTTAAATATATAATTGTTGCAAAATTTTGTCAAGCCATTTCAAATTTTATGAAAATAGGATGTATAGTTTAATTACAGGGACATTCAAAAGTTTTCCGTTACATTACGGGGAATGGGAAAAAATTATTGTAAGTGCATTTTAATGATGTTATAGACTATGCACATATGAAGTTAAAAAATATATACATTCAGTACAATATGGGGTACAAAAAATGATTATAAAACTGGTTATAGTACGAACGCACCTCATTTGCCACGTTTGACGAGCAATTTCCGACTTGTTTTTATAATGCTGTCTGTAGCGTGTAAGACAAATTCATCCTAGATTATGCAATTATTTTGGCGCGATTGTATGTGCAAATTCGCACTTGCTGAGATCCATGAAATTCTCAAGAACTTGTAACTTTAGCATATGTTTACATTTATCTGTTAAAGTGTATGGATTAATCAGAGATAAAAGAAAAAGGCATTATAATTTGTAATTGGGGAATAAAACAATAAAGTTCAACGGATCATTAATAAATTTATAAAAATAGCAATAGAAATAAATACATTTCAACTAAACTCTAAGATATTCATTCTGTACATATACATTTGACTTTATGCATTAGGATTTCCTTAATGCGAAGTGAGATATGTTGAAATGCTAGTTAATTTAAACTTACGTTTATTATTTGAAATTTTTAAAACAATATAAAAAAAACTCGTGTAATCGAGTTTTCGAAAATATTGAGTTCCTATGTGTTGAATCTAATGAGTTTAATACACGACTTTACTTTACGATAGAAAATTTGTATGACAAATATCAGAAATGTGTAGTTTCATATTATTTATTTTTAGTTTTTTCAAGAAAATCATATGTATAAAGAGAATTTTACTTGTTTAGTAACTAGTAAATAACAGCAAAGGGGAGGGATGAATGGAAGAATGTGAGGAATGAAAAAGAAAAGTTAGGAATGAGGGAAATTATTTACTTAATCATGTAAAAGTAAACTGCAGATAAGTTTGTAAGTTCGTAAAAGTAAATGCTGACAGTATCTTTATTTAAACAAAATAATTCATTTTTTTTCCTTTTTTAACCACATAAAGCATTGTACACTTTAAAGCTTTCAGGATAAAATACTTCTGTTTCTAAAATGTTAAAATGATTGAACTACACCTAAATTTACCAACAAATTTATTAGAAAATAAGTAAAAGCTTTTTATCACCGTACATTATAAGTGAAACACTTTATTACAAAATACTGGTGCCATTGTGGCATTTACGGATTAAAATTAATATATATAAAAGGTATCACTACCCTTCAAGGGGTTAAGAGGTTAAGATAAATGCATTGTTTACCATTTTCTTATTTAAGTATTGCGCGGCAGCGCAATACTTATTTATTTCCAGTGTCACTTCTCAATGTTAATTTAACATGGAAAAGCCTATGGAGATCATAATTTTTTCATTTTTTCTTCCCACCTTTTTGTCCCTGATGCCACTCATTTTTTATTCTTTACTAATTTTAATGATGTTATAAATTTAAAGTGTAAAAACTGACGTCAGTTTTGACCCTGACGCCTGACGTCAGGGTCAAAACGAATGGTAAAATGCCTTTGCATATGGGTGAATTATAACCCAGAGAGAAACATGGGCCAATTTATTTTTACATTATTCAAATATTTTTCTTAATAATTACAATTTTCGCTTTTTTCATTGAAAATCAACGGACATTTTTCATAGAAAATGTAACATTTTTACTTCATTGTTGTAAAAATTTCAAAAGTCGTAATAATAATTAATTTATTTTTAGTTGAAAGATTTTCACGTGAAATATTAAATTGAGCTAGTTTTTTTTTTTTTTTTTCAAAAATTAAAAAGGTGAATATGGCGTCATAGTGGATATAAAAAGGATATTTCAGAATAAGTTTTTGCTTTGGTCAAGTTTATATTTTAGTAAAAAGTTTCTAATGGATAGCTATTTTTACGCAAGGTAGCGAACTTAGTGGGGAATTACATAACTTAAATTTAAAAATGTATTTTTTTTCCGAGATTAGAACTATTTATACCCCAAGTAATTTTCTGATGTGTTTACACCACCCCTTGGGAGAGAATAGGGTTTAAAAATTTAAGTAAATCTTTTATTTTTTACTGTATCACAGCTATAATACTGTTAAATATTAGCAGTAAGGATTCAACACAATTTACATTTACATTCATAGCGTTCCTGAGTGGGAAATAGGGTATCTAAATTTAAATTAAGTTAAATTTTTATGTTTTGATTATAGATTTTTTACTTTCAGATTGGAAGTTTTTGTTCAAACTACCGCAACCTGCATTACTACAGTAGTGAAACATTTTGAATTACACATTGGTAAACTGCATCCCACATTGTGATGCAATACCACATACATCAACGCCTGAGGATGAAACTCTCCATTAATTTTGAAATGCGTTCGTCTGAATTCAGTAGTTATTAAAAAACTTGACATATTAAACAAAAACATAATTTGAAGAACAAATTAAAAAAACAAAATTTATTTCCTACATTGTTTAAGCCCGAGAAGGGACAGATATTAAGATATTTCATTCAATTAGTTTTACATTTAATGTTAAATTTTTGTAATAAATTAGTTAAGCCAATTGAAGATTAAAAAATAAAAATAAAATTTATACAATATGATACTTAAAACACCCTAAAAAATTTGATTCCGTTCAAATGAAATCGAAATAAATCTTAGACCTTTTTTTTTAGTTTTGTATTTTGCATACATCTTATCATTTTATGCACAATTGTCATAAACATAATGCAAAATCTGCAATACAAATATTTTCAATTAAAAATGGAAGAAGTTTAAGATTTATTTCGATTTCATTTGAACGGAATCTAATTTTTTAGGGTGTTTTAAGTATCATATTGTATAAATTTTATTTTTATTTTTTAATCTTCAATTGGCTTAACTAATTTATTACAAAAATTTAACATTAAATGTAAAACTAATTGAATGAAATATCTTAATATCTGTCCCTTCTCGGGCTTAAACAATGTAGGAAATAAATTTTGTTTTTTTAATTTGTTCTTCAAATTATGTTTTTGTTTAATGTTATTTAGAAATATGTGTTATATTTTCAACATTTTCTTTAGTATGCAAATTTTCAATAATTCATATTTCGGATAACGATAATATTTTACACGACTCCATGGAGTTAAAATTAAAAAGAGTTCAGCTAACTGTAAATTGCTTAAATTTTAATTTTCTAAGTTGATATAAAAAAAAAAATCAAATTTCACTTTTTAAAATATCGAAATTAATATTTTTCTTAATTCTAAATGTTCTGGTAATATTGAATTTTAATTAAGAAGGTAAATTTTACAAGAAATACTCATTGTATATATCTGGGAGCACGGCAGTGCGTCCGCCAAGTTCGCACAAGCCGTAAGCTACCTTTTCCTGAACCATTTCGGCATACTTTTCACCCCCTCATAACGTCGTTTTAGGGAGAGATATAGAATTTTTTCTTTTATACACATGTTCGTATGATCAAACTGAACTAAGATTCCACGATTTCATGTTTCTGTATTTAGTAGTTTTCGAAATATTAAATTCCGAAAAAGCGCTTTTTTGTCACTGACTCACTTCGCATCATCAAATAACTAAGGCACTTCTAAAAGTCGTAGAATCATGAAATTTCACAAGTAAGTCGGGTTTGTAGCACAATTAACCAGAAAAATCTGAAAACACAGAATTTCCGCCTCTAAACCCTTAAAACAGGGGGTGTTGATTTGGCCGTAAACAGTTCCTTCACATTTAATTGCGCCAATGTTGGTCGCCAATACTCGATTACAGAGTTTTGAAGGGGTCACGTAATTTCAAACAGAATAAAACTTTATATATATGCTTTTCCAAAGATGTTTGTTAAATAGAAAAAAATGAATATACCTAAAAATTTTAATGAGTATAGGTTAGAATATATTCACGATATTAAAACAATAAAACATTTAACAAAATATAACCGCAATTCGGTATGTTTCCGATATAGTAGCCTTGGCGAAGTAGAGAAAATAGCCTTGACGAGAAAAGAAATTTGATAATAATGTATTTTCTGGCAACCTATCTACTGTGTCATATACACAAGCAATTTTTTCCATATGTATACAATTTATTTAATGTAAGGAACCCGTTTATTTATTTTTGTATACCAACATAAATAATTTGTATATAAAAAACAATATTTTATACGTGTATAAATAAAATGTTTATATGTATATACATATATATATAACATATATAAATTACATAAAAGTTCATCAGGTTTGTTTTCATAGTTGTTTATATCATTTGGCAACATATCTCAGTTTCTGAAGCCCGAATTGCTCCAAGATTTTTAAAAAACGCCAAGGTCCCTATAGTGGAAAAATATCCTAATTCTCATATGAAAGTTTAAAAATCTGCTTTTAATTAAATGAAATGTGTAACTAATAAAGCTGTCTTTAACGATGTGCGACAGATGCGGTGTCCGAAGTCCGCTGCTAATGTATTGTACAATATATGCTAATGTATGTAATAATATTGTATTATTAGCTTACTTACTGTTAATTTATTGTTAATTTTAAATCTGTAAAAGAAAGATTATAGTTATAGATCAGATATGTTGGTTGCCAAAACTCGATTACAGAAAATTAGCCTGAGTTATAAAGGTATTACATGATTTCAAGCTGAATGAAATTTTATATGCTTTTACAAAAATCTTAATAAGGCAAATCTTTCAGTTTATCTGTCCATATTTCTATCTTTTACTTCCTTAAAACAAATTTTATTAAAGACCGGGAGGCGTCTACACAGATCATCACCTCATCGAGTCGACGGCTGAAATTTTAGGATTAGTTAAATATCGATTAGTGTATTGAAATGTAACTGGTCTGCCAAGTCATATCTTTCTGGAAACCACCTACCGACCCGATTTTACCGGTTAATTGGTGGATTTTCCATTGTGTTTTCCTGCACCCATTCCTCCATGTTTCCATACTTTTGGATGCAGGAAAATACAATAGTAAACCTATCAGTCACCCACTAAAATTAGGTCTTCAGGTTGTTTCTACCAAGATATGACATAACAGACCAGTTGCATTTTAATGTACTAATCTAGTTTTAACTCATCCTAATATTTCAGCTGTAGACTCGATGAGGTGATGGTGTGTGCAGACGCCTCCCGGTCTATTATAAATGTCGGAATTCTAATCTCAATAGCACTCTGGTCAATCTGGCAAATATCCCTACTATTTATGGAACACTATTCCTTTAAGTGCGTTTTAGTGATGTTAAAGAACTTTATACATATGCATATAATACGTAATACATTTGCATCAAACATATTATAGGTATATGTATAATAAATAATACATATGCATCATTATGACGTCAGAACAAACAAAACATTTTTTGTCGCCAAATTTGGGAATTGACATGATATATTACCAAATTTGGTGACACTTCGCTAAATGTCGCATAGCTTGGCGAGTAATAGACGTTTGTGGCTATTTTTCAATGAGTTAATTATTAATGCGAGCCATCTATTTATATTTTTCCGCATATCATCTGAATAGTTAAATAATATAACGTACGAATATTTCCAAAGTGCCAATAGTTTCGTCACTGCTATTGTTAATATACTGTACTGTTATTATACATACTGTGACTATGTTGTTAATCTCTACTCTGCTGAAACTTCTGTATTATATAAATAGAATTTACGGAAACTATTAAAGCACCGAAACTGACAATTCTCCTTATGATTATTATAATTTTATAATATGTAACCTGTTAATCGATATGTACCGTTAGAAGGAATCTTCTATAATCCGGTTCCTCACATTTTAGGTTTCAGGTTTCGAATAAAATTAGCTAAAAACTTAAAACCATGGCAAATTGGCTAGTTCTTTAACACGATTAGATGAGAAGAATGATAGATTTTCAAATGGATCATAGCAGTGAGCCCGTAGATCTTCTAGTCTTCCGTAATCGAGTCTATTGAAAAGGTTAGCATGAAACAAAAAGATATTAGCATCAATGTGGTTTAATGAAAATGCAGATATTATCAAAGGATTTAATAAGAATCATTTCACTTGTACCCAATCGTATCAGTTAAAATACAATAATTGCAGTAAACCCAATTAGAAAAGATTACTTAATACGATTAAAAATTTCCGCATTAGAGAACAAATCGTAACGAATCGATAAGGAAACATGCATAAGTGAGTTAAGAGATATTTGTCATGAAAAAAGGAAACACATAACAACACAAAATATATGATGTGCTTCCATGATCGTAAAGAGTTCTTGATTTCTCTATCGAAAGCTTCCGACTTGCCGAAAGAATGGGCAAGTAAATTAAATTATGAATAACAGTAACATGATGCAACGTTTAACATGCAATTAATAGTGTATATACTGCTTGCTAGAGGCGGCTAGCACTTTAGTATAAAAAGAAATAAAGTATGAATTTGTAAAGCTCAATAAAATAAATTTAGGTATTTTTATGCTAGCCGGGCACAAGTGGCAAATCGCCAAATACTGTCCCCAACTCTATTGTTCATATTGCATTCATTTCATTTAAAAATACAAACTTTTCATTCATCTCATTTAAAATAGATGCATTTTCTTCATTTTATTTAATAGAATATTTAACATAGAAATAAATAAATAAATATATAAATAACAAATAATAACATAAACCAAAATATTTTATTTGAAAATCGAAGCATTGTTTCTAATTTACACATGTGAAAAATGAAAACTACTATAGGCGAAAAAACAAAATGCTAATTAGGAGATCTGCTCCCGGCTAACATAAAAGTACTGAAATTTAAGTTTTTTTAAATATTAATATAGCTTAGAAAAAAAATAGAAAAAACATACAAAAAGTAGTGATATCCCGACAAAAAGTTTTCGGTAAAAAAAAAAAAAAAAAAGCGCCAAGTTCTCCTTAATGTTTCTGCCAGAAAAAGTAGTGATATCTGAAGTTCGCACAAGGGCACAAGTTAAAAGCCAAACATCCCAAATCTTTCATTGAAAATGGCTTCCTGCGACTTGGCCGTTAATGCCTTCGAGAGGGTTTTTCAAATTTTAAAGTATGTACAAATAAGCTCCATGACAACTACATTTTTTGATTATTTTAGGCATTTTGTGGCACAAAGTACAGAAATAAAATACACATTTAAAAAAAGCATTTAAACCACTTCAGTCTATTTAAATGCTTAGAAGTTAAATATAACAAAATACTTGTATTCAGAAGGTAATATCCCTAATTGCTAAAACATAATTAGTATCAGCTTTTAACAGTTTATAAATAGAATACCTCTTAATGTATGCAAACAAACTATAATAAATGTTCAAACGAAAAAAATCTCTTTCGTCAATGCACAAGATTTCAATATTATACAATATAATATAATGTAACATATTGTGAGATTTGAAGAAAGTAAATTTTGTTTTATTTCTTAGGTTTTACGTTAATGACTTTAGCTTTAGACCTTACGAAATGTCAATTAAACCACATGTGGACTAAATGATCTGTAATCAAAACTATTGTTTGTTGAAATTGAATGGTATTTATCAGAAATCTTTTACTTATAATATCTTTATGTGAATTTACCTCTTTGCATACTAATATTAATTTTAATATTTAAATAATTCATAAATGCGAAATTTCCAGTCATTAATTTTGAAATGCTGTAGAAGGCATTAACGGCCAAGTCGCAGGAAGCCATTTTCAATGAAAGATTTGGGATGTTTGGCTTTTAACTTGTGCCCTTGTGCGAACTTCAGATATCACTACTTTTTCTGGCAGAAACATTAAGGAGAACTTGGCGCTTTTTTTTTTTTTTTTTTTTTTTTTTTACCGAAAACTTTTTGTCGGGATATATATATATTTTTTTTCCCTCAAGCGATTACATATAATTTTGGTTATATTTCTCTATCTGCCCATCTGTCCAAGATTTCCCGCTCATATAATTCGCATCATAGATATGCTTCTGTTAAAATGAAATTTATATATATTTTAGAGATTTATTACAATATCTTTTCTATTGAAAATAGTGTGGGTAGCATTTATATATCTTTCTCTGAGACACATAAAAGAATTCGTATATTTTACGATCTACGTGTGGTAATTGTTTGAAGCACATCTTCATTTTCCATTATTTTAAATGTAACTAAATATATATACCATACATATATGTATATAATTAAAATGAAATCACATATCTGATACTCAATAGAAAAGATAATATAAAACTGAACCATTAAAATGAAATCACAACTGTAAAAATAAAAGCGAAAGATTAATCAAAAGATGAACACAGGAAAATAGAAATGCAAAAATAAGAAACTACGAACAGCTTATGGAGTAATCGGAGGAGCCCATAAGCATAATTCATAGTAAAGATACATTATTCCATCAAATATTGTCGACCTTAGGTCTAAAAATGACAACATTTAGCTCTTTACAGCATATCAATATACACATACAGTCACTATCATCATCATCATCATTATCAGATACACTATCATCATCATCATTATCAGATACACTATCATCATCAACAACCATTTTTAATCGACTGCTGCATGTAGCTCTCCCCCCAGATTTTCCCAATGTTTCCTGTCTAGTGCTTTAATCATCCAATTAACAGCTGCCACTTTTCTGATTTCGCCACTCCGTCTTACTTGAGGACCTCTTCTTGGTCGTTTTACATCCCTAGGATCGCATTGTAGGGTGTTTGTACTCCGTCTATTGTCTTGTCTTCATGCAGTGTGCTCAGCCTATTTCCATTTTAGTCGTTTAATTCTTTCAGTGATGTGTATATATATGTGTATAACCTCTTGAGACCTAGCATCCATTTAAATGGATGTTTTGCTTTCTCCTTCTATTGCGTTCAATTTCATTGTAGCAATCTAAAACCAGTTTGGCATGGTAATGTATGAATCAAAAATCAACATTCAGCTTTTGGATTTTGGCAATGGTACAAAATGGCGTAATAAATGAGTCAAGTTGGAATTCTACGTTCTGATGGTAAGTTTCGTTTTTATGTTATTTTAATTTGTTTAAATTATTATTATTATTATTATTATTATTATTATTATTATTATTATTATTATTATTATTATTTTTGCAATTTTAATAGCAGATGTTAATACTTGCCTTATGTTCTTTATAATAAATTCTATTCTTTCCGATACGTTTAGCCTTTTTTAAATTATTTTTAAGCGAGCTATGGTCTGAACATCCATTTAGATGGATGTGCTGTAAAACAAAATTAAAAAATTGAAATTTATTAATTTCTTTAAAAACATAATTTTTGATGCCTATTTGTTGAAAAAAACTCATATTAAAAGAAATATATATATGCATTATATTTTGCTTGGGTCTCAGGGGGGTGGATAAAAAAAAAAAAAAAAAGGTTACAAGAAGTAGCATTTAAAAAGTAATTATTGTGGAGGTAATATTTTTCTTCAGAGTGGAGACAGATGACGCTAGTTAATTATCTTTCGGCTGTTTTGTGGGTGGTTAGTGTAAGTTTGCAGACGCGTCAGAGCGATTGGAATGGTAAAACATTTAGAAAAGTAGTCCCGCTTGTGCCACTTTGACACTGTTACATAAAGCCGCCCGACGCAAACGCTGTGGCATGTTGAGTGTTGGTGTCATATTCCTGCTTGACAATGCCAGGCCTTATAATGTTCCGCCAAACTCAAAAAGTGTTGCAAAAGTTGAAGTGCAAAGTCTGGAAACCCTTCGTGCAACTCAGATTTGACACCCAGAGACAATTTCTTTTTGGCGAAATTGAAAGAACACTTATCTGGAACAAGGTTCTTTTCCTATGGGGAGGGATTTTTCTAATATCTCGTTTGCATTTCGACATTTTTAAATAATTTTTTTTTGCATTGGAAAGCTAAGGTCCGTCTCTACAGTCTAATAAAGTTACTTTCATTTTCAAAACCGGTTCTGAAAATGAAAGTGTCATTCTAAAAAATATCTGCGACCAAAATCGAAAAAGTAACCAAGGTGCGCTGTAGAGACGGACCTCGGCTATCCAATGCAAAAAAAAAAAAAAAAAAAAAAAGTAAAAAATGTCGAAATTCAAACGAGATACCCTCCCCATAGGATTAGCATTAGCTCGTGAGTGTCTTCGCCGGCAGGGACAGGACCCTTAAACAAGTTGATCTTGGGTTCAGATAAATGTCTAAATATGTTTGGTGATTATGCAGAAAAATGATTGGCAAGTATGCCTCTTAATCCCATTTTGTATTTTCCGTCTATTGTTAATAAATAATTTTTTATTACTATTGTAACCATTTTTTGGATCCATCCTCGTATATATACAAATACGTGTATGTGTATTCTTTTTTAATCCATTTCAATCAACCTTTATTTTTAACTTATTTGTTTTCTAACAATATAATGTCTGGATTTATTATGTGTAGTAGTCCTAATTTCGCATTCCTTAGCTTTTTATGGCTAATGCAAAGATGAAACCACACATTTTATTTGTGATAATCAAGTTAATTAGGACCTGATGAATCTGCCTTGGTTCCACACATTTTCATTGTTCCTTTTCCTATGTTTACTATTTTTCCATATCAATGTAGCAAATGTTAAGGGGATCTGTTTTATAGCTTTATATGGTGGTTTATATATAATTTTTAATTTGAGTAAGTTCTTTTATTATTTATACTTTCACAGTTTTTGTATGTAATTTCTAACTGTTTATAATGGTTCTATATATGTATATATAGAACCATTATAAACCAATACAATTAGCATCAACAAATGTGAATATATAAATTATAAAGGAATTTATTCATATTAAAAATGATGTATAAACCATTATATAAAATTCTTTGAAACAAATCCTTAAAACAAGTGTGACAAGAAATTGAAAATACAGTAAACATTGGAAAAAGGGAAATACTTGTGGAACCAAGGCACACTCATCAGGTTCAAATTACCTTGATTTAAATAAATAACATGTACGGTTTCCTCTTTGCATTAGCTAGAACAAGATAGAAAAGGCAAAATAAATGCTACCGTGCACAGTAAATCCAGAACCCCCCCCCCCCCCAAATAACATTAGATAATAAATAAATAAATAAAGGATTAAAATGGATTTTAAAAAGACGTATATTACCAATTGAAGATCCATCCATGGCATAAATGAAATAGCATAAAAGGTATAAAAAATTATTTGCATATGTTGCCAAAAATATTTAAGTAAAATATCCGTAAGTATATATCAAAGAGCAAAATATATAGTGTAAGCAATAGAAATAGTAAAATTACAGTATTTTTTACCAATGTAGCAGAAATTGTGCTGCCCCCTATCGTTGAATAATACATTTAATGACTGTCTTTGATAATGGATAAGTTTTGTGCTGCCCCCTATCTTTAAAAAAATGCATTTAAAGATTGCTACACAAGAATGTATTTTTTTAGGTAAAAACACAGGGGGGAATAAAAACTAATTAATAAATATTAATAACTAATAGTGGATAAGCTTTAAAACAATTACTGTATTTAATTAATATAATTGATTAAATAAATATATGTACATACATGCATAACAATATATAAAATTAAAGAAGTAAATAATTTTATAACTAATAGTGGTTTAAGCATAAATCAGTAATTGTATTAATTTAATATAATAGAATAATTAAAATTATTTCGTAGTATATACATACCAATACATGAAATTAAATAAGTAAATAGGTAAAATTATGATATGGAAGATTCATTAAATAATAATTTATCATAAATAAATGTACAATACTATAGCGGATTTTAAATCTCTCTCACAACAGTACATATTAAATAAGTAAAATAAAATAAATTATGTTGCTTATTAAATCTAAATTAACATTTTAAAATGTTTAAAATAATAAATAACAATTAAAGTGTCCTCAAACTTGCATAAAATTTAAAATACATAATTATGCGGGAGAGAGGAAAGAATAAAGAATAAAATTTATAATTTATACATACACTTTTTATGCTATTGAATAGAATTTACTATATATGAAATATTAATATGATACTGTCCGCATTGGGCTAAACATTTAAATAAAAATTAACATTGACCTTATTTATTAATAAAAAAAAAAATTAAATAAATAAACAGAACTAGATACTGAAGTGTACTGAATCAACAACCATAATAGAATATATATTGTTACAACGTAAATATTAAACAAATGCCCTTTCATTTTTTATATTTTTCATTTTTATTTATTTTTTTATAAATAATCATTGCGTATAAATTATCCAGACAGCGCCGGTCTTTTCCGTACTCTAACTTCTATCCACTAAACCATCCTATTATAATTTTATTATATTTTTGCTTTTTTAAATTCTTATTTTATGCTTTTTTAGTTTTTTTAAATATTTTTTACTGAATTTTAATTATGTTGTGAGATCATTTATGTACTAATTATATGTTGAAGAATATATGAATATTTTAGGAAAACCATGATTTAATGCACCACATGTATATATAGTTAAAAAAAAATACAAAAAATAATGTTAAACATAATATTTATTATACAGGGTGTCCACTCTCAACTGTGTCCAATGTGGCTAATTTCTAAACCGTTTGTCATAGACATATAGTTCCAATTACAAAAATGTTTGATTAAATGAGGTAAAGAAGTATATAAAAAACGATTTGGATTAATAAAAACATTTATAAAAAAAAAAAAATAAAAAAAAAAAATACGAAATTTAAATTTTTATACGGTATTTCGGTCCTACTAGGTATATTTAGTAAAATTTTCCTGTTACACTGACAAGTAAGACAAAAAAAGTTCCGTTATTCTACAATTAAAATTGACCGAGTAATAGCTGTTTAAAGTTGGAACATATTTTTTGCTGCAAATTAGGGGTCATTCATAAATTTAGTAGAAATATAATTTCGCCAGATACAGTATGAAAATAGTTGAAAGTAAAATTACCATTGCAATATAAATTTGAAATCTTTAGTCATTTTGACATATTAATGCAAAAAATATATAATTTGTCATAAACATATAAGAAGAAACAAAAACAGAATTTTTGTTAAATAAAATGAGGCTAAACTAACAGCCTCAATTCTTTACAAAATGATACATATTTTAAAATGTTATTAGATTACACTAGCTTGCGAAAGTTGGGTTATGTCATGTTTTTATAGCTTTTGATAATTGATTCTTATGTATTATGTACCCCTGAATCCGAAATTAACCTTCATTTTTTACCACCTCGTAAAGATTTTTTGCAAATCGTAAATTTCAAAGTTAAAAAAAAGGAAAAATAGAGAAAATTAAATACAATAAAGTAGATGTGATTGTTGCGTTTTAAACTTTTGATAATTGATTTTTTTGTATTTTTTAGCGCTGAATCCGAAAATAACCTTCATTTTTAACCATCATGTCAAGATTTTTCGCAAATTATGAATTTCAAACTTAAAAAATTCAAAGTTAACATTGAACCTCCTACTCCACCTCATCGGACACCTCGGCTGTTTAGCTGAAAAAATCCCAGTATAAGCCAAAAAATTTAATAAATTATTGAATTAAATAAAATTAAAAACGTTTTACATCTGCTTTATAATATCAAATGTTCGCTATATTTTAACTTTGACAGTTACGATTTGCAAAAAATTCTAACGTGATGGTTAAAAATGAAGGTCATTTTCAGATTCAGCGCTAAAAAGTACATAAAAATCAATCATCAAAAGTTAAAAAACACAGCCATCACCACTATTTTATAGTATCCTATTTTTGTTATTTTTTAACTTTGACAATTTAGGATTTGCGAAAAATCCTGACATGATGGTTAAAAATTAAAGTAATTTTCGGATTCAGTGCTAAAAAATACATAAAAGTTAAAAAAATCAACCATCGCAGTCTTTCTTTGTGTTATCAAATGTAAAACTTTTTCTTAAGCTTCTTGGCGATAATCTTTCCGACTTCTTCTGTGTTATCCTGCAAAATAAGTATAACTGGTAACCACCAAAAATCATAATAATATTAGACTTTCATCGGATTTACGTCAGTATTTAACATGTAATCTCTATCGGGCATTTGGAAGTGAGTTAAAGTTCGAGTAAAAGAATCAATCTCAAATCCTTACGAAATAAAACATATATTAAAATACAATCATTAGCAAATCTGAAACTTAATAAAATTTAACTCTATCGTAATGCTTGTACGATTTCTTTCAAAGCGCAAATACAGATAAAATAAGTTCTTCGAATACTTTAAGCACTTGGAATAGGACCCCTAAAAGCATGGCCGTACTCATTTGTGTTCAGATGCAGAAAAGTAGTATAAGTCGTGCATTTTCAAAGTTTCTTAACTCGGTTAATTTTAGTGTTATATGAAAGGGACTTTTTTTTTTTTGTCTTATTTGTCAGTGTAATGGGAAAATTTTACTAAATATAACTTATAGGACCGGGTAACCGTATAAAAATTTAAATTTCGTAATTTTTTAATAAATGTTTCTATTTACCTAAATCGCTTTTAAAATATTTCTTTACTTCATTTAAAACATTTTTGTAATTGGAACTGTATGTCTATGATTAACGGTTTAGGAATTAGCCTTTGGACACCGTTGAGAGTGGACACCCTGTATTAAAATATAATAAATATTATGTGTTATATTATAACACAATATTTATTATATGATATGTTTGTATAAATGGTATATCATATATACATATCATTAAATATTATAATTTCATATGATTTATTATATGATATTATAATATTTAATGATATTTATAACTTCTGTTAAAAATTCTCAATCAAATATATATACTGACAACAACCACTGATAATACACATTGTATAAAAAACAGCTATGAACTGGTGAATATATATATAGTATATGTAATAATAAAAAAATTTCGCCCTTTTATCTTAGTTAAACTATTCCAAATTCTTATAATATCTACCCTTTTTACACATCTTTGATAATATCTTAAATATATTTTGTCTTTTATTTCATGCCTTTAAATCAGCGTATTATTTTATTTATTATTCTATAAATCTTAACCCGTTCGTAACTATACTTCTTATAAAACCCACTAAATTACTTTCTTTCTTTCATTTTATTCTGTGACTAAATCATTTTTTCTTTCGAATGTTTTTTTAATATCATTTGTTTTATTTGTTCGATATCCCATAATGCCTTGAAAGTTTCTGGCAGTATCCTGATTGCGTTATAAAGCTACCGCCGATAGTACTAAGTTCGGTCATCTACGTCACGCGTACTCCGCCCTCGCCCTGGAGCTAATCCTATCGTTAGCCAGTTCCACTGTCCCGACCCTCCGCCTATTTCCACGGAGTTGGTTCATTGCTATGTAATGTAACCATTCGCGTCCTTTTTTAAAGTATTTATACCGTTACATTGGCTGGGGAGCCAGATTTTATACGTTTTTCGTTTGTTTACTAACAACACGCAACTTGGTGGTATGATTTTTAATTTGTGAGATTCTAATGCCTTTTTAACATCATAGAGCTTAATATGAAGTGGTACAGCTAATATCAGAGAGCCGATTGGTTATCTATTGGAATTGCTATGAGATTTATTTGCCAACAAACGCCGTTAAGACTATGATGCCTGTGTTATTTATTGAACGAGAAATTCTTCCCAATGTTTTTTGAGTTCTGCCTTCTACTGAGCACAGTCTTGGTGGTAAGTACGGACATATGAGGCAAGTGAAATGAAAGCTTGTAAAAAATGAGTTTTTTTTCCCCTTTTTAATCGGATTTCAAATATTCTCCCTTTACCCTTCCTATTGGAGGTCACTAATCACTTTAAAGGGACCGGGAAAGCCCTATCTCCGCCATGTTAAATTCTCCAACTTTATGAACCTTTTTCTCGGAAATGGTGAAAGATAGAGGTCTAGATTTTTCAGAGTAGTTAGAATAACATGAATTACGTATTTTAACAGACTATTTTTTTTCTAAGTGAAACTCAAAATTAATTATTAATTATTTATTGAAAGTCATTTTTAAATTAGTATTTTTGGTAAGATTTTACTGCCTAAAATAAATAAATAATTCTCAACAAATCATTAAATCCCTATATTAAAGTATACAATATAACATAATATAAGTATTAAAAAAAAATCGGAGTTCTTAAGTTTAATAGATATTAAAAAAAAGGAATATAAACATGAAAAATCCAAGTTTTGAGAAAAAGTCAATTAAAGATTTAGAAGGCCATTAAGCTGTGAAGTACTCTTAGAAAGAATGAATAATTTCAACACTTATTCTTTTCATATATAAACATGTGTGACACATCGTTGGAAAGATAAAAGTTTAAACTATTTAATGATATAAAAAAGTAAAATTCGATTTTTTGGTTGAATTTTGCTTTCCCGGTCACCTTAAGAGCGTTAAAATTGAGAAAATTAGATGCAAATTCCGATTTTAAAACAGGCGCCTGTTAGGCACATTGCTCTCAAACTCGGGAGTCCAGATGTGTGCCTGATGTAAGGTTAAACAGCTGAAATGATCAGAATAAAAAAGTCTGTTATAAATAGCGAAATCTTGATATTTTTCATATAAAAATGCTTTTGGGCGTTTTTGGCGGCCGATCGAAAAGATATACTTTAAATGTAGAAAGTGTATTAAGTAAAATACAAACAAACAAACAAAAAAACCAACTTTTCAACTATGTTTTCTAAGAAGCTCGAGTTAGATCCCCACGTTATTTATAATAAACTACTATTATTCACTAGTTATTAACACGTAAATATTAATTTAAACCAAAGTTAACAATTTAATATTAACTGCTTGGATGAATAATTTCCAAAGTATTTCCTTTTACTACTACTATTATTATTATTTTTATGTATAAGCGTGTCAGAATAGCAAATGCTTTCTGAAGAATACTTTTTCAAATTTCTTTCCGAAAAATTATTTTATGTCTTTGACGCAAAGTACTAAAACTTTTTCTTCATTTAAGTGCAAATGTCGTAATTACTTTTTCCATTATTCCTTTTCCGGAAAATAACTCTTAAAAGTGTGTCATTTCGCACAATAAACTTTCCGTTTCACCTATTATTATTTTTTTTTTTTTTTTTTAGAAAGGTGTATTTTTATCGATTTTTATAAATCGAACGTCTTTCCTTAAAAGCTGCGAACTATTATTCTATGTTTCAGCCTTTTTTGTGTGACATTGAAATATTTTTTACTCTCAGAAATAATCTGACAGACAATATAGGAGACAACTATTTTTGTGGTAAAGCAAGATAATGTGAACTTTTCCCTTTCTAATGTTTCTTCATATTGCTGTATTATATATCTCAGAGAACAGCAAATGAGCCTTTGATTTTGGAAAGTGGAGCAAGTCCATTTTCGAAAAAAAAAATTATTAAGGGGGCTGGTCACTCAGCTTCCGATTTCCACTCACTCATGCAAAGTCTATGGGCATTTAATGCATTGGTATATTTAAAATATCTCCTCGGGGAATTAATATTTTTAATTTCTATTTTTTCAATTCCTACTATTAGCTCACACTCTCCCTATATTTATTTATATATTTATATATTTATCTTGTACAAATTTTCAATCGTTAATAAAACACTCATTATTCACCCTATCAGGTTGAAATAATTTTTTTAAAACTTGTACTGGATGACAATTGATGTTAATAAAGTTTTTTCAAATATTAATTAATTAATTAAATTTTAATTAATTAATTTTAGTTTTGCATGGGAAACAAAATGGCCGCCATTGGTTATTGAATTTCAATGAAAGTATTTTCAATAAGGGTTACCATGGGGCGGGGGGGGACCCTGTTCTGTCGCCAAATACCGCCAAGTTTGTCGCCAACTTGGCGATATATCGCCAAATTTGGCGCTAAATTTTTCTTTTATGGCCTAAGTAGGAATTGACTTTAAAAACAAAATTTTTATATTACTTGTTTGTGTACACTTCTTAACCCTTAAATGCCTGATTTTTCAAAATCATTGTAGTAATGTTTTTCGGCTGTCATTTTTTAAATAAATTATGGGAAAAATACTTTAAAAATCATATTTTGTTTTAAGTATGGTTTATGGCTGAAAAACAGTTTTTTACTAATCGGCAATACTGGTCTTTAATTGAAAAAATAATTTTCCTTGATAAAATTCTATAATATTAAACACACAATAATTTTAGGAACTATAATAAGAAATAAATTTTACTTGCTCACTGCAGAACAAAATAGGGTATTTCGCAAGCTTCCAAACAAAACAAAAAGAACAAGTAGCAGCAATTGAAAAAATAAATCTATCTTTATTCTTAAACAGCACAAGCGTTGCCATCTACACGTTGAAAATCGATTTAATAATATTTTCAGAATGTATTTTATTGGCAACATTAGGCATTATAGCTTCAATATTATTCTAATAGTATTTTAGAGCCCAAATTGGGCATGTTGCCGAAAAGTAACACCCGGAATTTAAGGGTTAAAGGATGTCTCTTTTTTTTCTTAGTTCTCAAAATATTGCTAAAATCTATGCTTAATTTTATAGTAAGTGTTAAAATCTGACTCACAGTTCGCCCGCTTTTAACACATAAAATATTAAATTCAGCATAGATTTTAGAAATATTTTGAAAACTGAGAAAAAAAAGAGGCATCCTTTAAAAAGAGTACACAGAAAAAAGATGTTAAAAATATGAATTTCCCGAGAAGATATTTTAAATATACGAATGCATCAAAAGTCCGTAGACTTAACATTACGGAGGAGATTTCCGAAGCTGAGCGACTAGTCCCCTTAATGGTGAACCAAAGGAATTTTGGTACTACTTGATTAACCCGTTGACCAATTTTGCCAAATTATGCAAATCGCCAAATTATTAGTCAAATTATGAAAATGGTGTATTCCAATCCAAACTGCTTATTTTCTGATTCATTTTTAAATTCATTTTTGCTCCCAAACGCATTCAAACTGCCAAATTCTTTTATTTAGAAACTACATAACGTGCCGTGCTTGTCGATTTTTTTTTATAAATGCAGAAAATATTGTAAAAATTGGCGTTTTGAACCGAATTTTCCAAAGCGGGAGATCTGGGGATGAAAAAAAAGGTCATACTGAGAAAATAACTGTTTAAAAATCAAATTCTAATTAATTGAGCGAAAAATTAAATCACACGGCCTCTTATACATCTCTTCAAAAATCACCTCAGCAAGTTTCATACTTTTACTTTTAAAAATGAGTCTGAAAATGTCTCAGGAAATTTCGATCTGTTAAGGGTGGAAAAGTATTTTCTCGAATACACCCTTAAGTATTAAAAGTATTTAAAAAAAAAAAAAAAAAAAAAAAAAAAAAAAAAAAAAAAAAAAAACGGAAGATGTACTGGCAAAGTTACCCTATATTTTCCGTTTTTGTATTTAACCATTTTCAAGATGAAACTTTGCGTCATTTAGGATGGAATTTGTTGTTTTTAGAAATGAATATGAGCAATACTAAAACAAATCTGTATAATAATTGTATACAGGGTGTCCACTCTCAACGGTGTACAATGGCTAATTTCTAAACCGTTAGTCATAGACATAGTTTCAATTACAAAATTTTTTTAAATGAGGTAAAAAATTGTTTTAAAAGTCGTTTGGATCAATAAAAACGTTTCTTAAAAAGTTACGAAATGGAAATTTTTATACAGCCACTCGGTTCTATACGTGATATTTACTAAAAATTTATTTTTACACTAACAAGTAAGACAAAAAGTCCCATTCATCTTATAGTAAAATAGTAAATTTTTAATTGCATGACTAATACTAATTTTCTGCATATGAACACAGATGAGTTGGGCTATGCTTCGAGGGGTCGAACACAAAGTGCTTAAAGCATTAGAAGGATTTATTTCGCGTGTACATTTCTGCATTGCAGCCGAAGGGAGTCACTTACTGCAAGTTTTGAGATAACTTTAATTTTTATTAATTAAGTTTTAGATTAGATAATCTAATATCATTTTTAAATAGGTATCATTTTGTAAAGAATTGCGACTGTTGCTTTTCAATATTTCATTTAACAAAAAATTCTGTTATTTTCTAACTTATATTTTAAGAACAGGTTGCATTTTTCTTTAACATGTCAGAGTGAAAATAGATTTCGAATTTATATTGCAATGTTAATTTTACTCTGAACTATTATTTTCTTAAAACTGACGATTATTTATACTTCTAGTAAATTTGTGAATGACTCCTTTTTCACAGCAAAAAAGATGTTTCAACTTTAAACAGCTATTACTCGGTCAGTTTCAATCGTAGAAAAATGGGGACTTTTTTTTGTCTTATTTGTCAGTGTAATGGGAAAATTTTACTAAATATAACTTATAGGACCGGGGGACCGTATAAAAATTTAAATTTCGTAATTTTTTAAGAAATGTTTTTATTGAACCAAATCGCCTTTAAAATACTTCTTTGCCTCATTTAAAACATTTTTTGCAATTGGAACTATATGTCTACAGTTAAAACTTGAATATAAAGACTTTAAAGAGTAGTTTGGTATCTACATAACTATTGCCAACAGATTTATTTCCTTCTAAATTTCCCGTCTTAGAAAATCATGTTACCAAACTTTTGAACTCTTCTAAGATAGATGTATGTGACCGCGAAGAAGAAATGTTATCGATCATTTGTTAAAACTACCAGGCATAAAATTTGCATGTTCTACTTCATCCATGGCACTTTTGGAAATGTTATGCATATATGTATAGTTTTTTACTATACCTAACGGTTTAGTAATGATCCATTGAAGACCGCTGAGAGTGGACACCCTGTATAATGCTGTGCATTTACGGAACAGGTATTTGTATTGAATATTATCGCACCCGTTTTTTATCGTCTTGCCTTTCTCACTATTCGAACCTCGATACTTGCAATTAGGTGATGAGTGCTCTGTCCTCTTCACCGCCTGGTCACATTAGATCAATTTGGTTATATAAGCCAAAACATCTTTCGTAATCTAGCTACACGCGATACGGATAAATAAATGAAAAAAAAATCTTTCTTGGAAATAATTTTTTAAAAAAAACCATTGAATATCAATAGATTTGAGATAGATTTTTAAAACGAATTTCATTTGATATTACATTTTTTACATTTGATAGTACATTATGCATAGCATCAAAAAGCTACCTTCATACCTTACAACTTATAACTTTTTATTATAGGGTTATTTGAAGTTACAGGTGCTCACAGAGGTCAACCTATAGCATTCGTTACACTAGAGGAAGCTATTCTCATCAGTCATCATGTAACAGAAATTATACACCTGAAAACCCTTTACGATGATACACCCAGTATCGTGCCATGTCTAAAGAATATCCTCATGAATGAAGGTCGTCATAATGAACATTTATATTCCTAGATGCATTGCATGCTGCATTGTATCCTTTGCTGTATCTCTGAACAACAAAAGAACTGAAGTGGAGCCTGTCGGTGGTAAATGCAAATATTTTTGAAATACATTTTTTTTCCCTTACCAAAAAAATGTACGTTTTTTGTGCACTTTGTGAAAATCGCATCGTGCTACTTCCTATACATTTGGATTATTGAAATTTGAATTATTGAATTTTTTGTGACTTTCGATCACCAGCCGTTACTTAAATTAAGGAGGTTGTTCCGGCTAATTCTCTAAACAGCTAGTTTAGCCAGCGCATGCTCTGTTTGAACTGTCTACTTCTGAACTGAAATGAACTAATCCTTTCTTGATCTTAGAATGCTTTAGATATAATGCTTTAGATGAGGTCTCTGCGGCCGAGTGGTCAAAGCACCACGCTGCTAATCGCTTGCGAGTGTAAAAGATTGTGGGTTCGATTCCCGCTGGTTCCATTGCACACACTCCCAGGATGTATTTCTCTTGTGTTGTAATATTTCCTTGTGCTATCTTGTCTCCGACCTATAAGCGGACTCTCATGTCAAGCACACAAGTCGTATGTTTGTTGTTGAATAAATAAATGTGTCGAATGTCACTTAATAGATTTTTGTTCCGTTTTCGTTATTAAATGTTTGTTTGTGCCGTAAAATATGTTGATTATTTGTAGAATTAGATACCACTGAACCACCTAGATGCTAAATTTGATTTGAAAAGAATATTTAGATTAAGTAGAAAAGAATAGAACAGAGGTAATAAGCATAAATTTCCTGTAAATTTTGACAACAACGATTTTACAACAAACGAAAAAAATAACGACCACTCTGTCGCTGAAAAGTCTTAAAGAGCTAAAGTATTGAAATTAACATCATCAGATATGAAAAAGTAATTTTGACGTAATCATCTTTTGTTAATTATGTTTTTAAACAACTACAATGAAACAAACAATGTAAGACTTTATAATAAAACACTCATACTACAATATATATTAAAACACACATACACACATAAATAACGCCTGCATTCAACAGTTAAAGGTATATATAAATATTATACAGACATACATTAAATACAATAAACCCAACTGGAGTGAAAAATTAGCCAGAGCCAGGAATCGAACCCGGGACCACAGTATACAAGACTGCTGCTCTAACCACTGAGCTACTCCGGCCGATGCCTGAGTCTGCAACTTCTCACTAATAAACCAAGTTGGGGAAGTCACCAGCCATCTATCGACAGCCTTGGATGACAGGACAACGATGAATAGATTTTACTATTACATCGATCTACGATAATTATAATAAAACACTCATACTACAATATATATTGAGTATATATTGTATACGATTGTATACGTATTGTATACGTATTGGATACGTATTGTATACGATAGCTTGTATACTGTGGTCCCGGGTTCGATTCCTGGCTCTGGCTAATTTTTCACTCCAGTTGGGTTTATTGTATTTAATGTATGTCTGTATAATATTTATATATACCTTTAAATGTAAGACTTTATATATGTATGCCTTTAAAAAAATTCCCGTAATAAAGTGTAAAAGAAATATGCGAGATCAATATAGACTTCAGTATTTATTGCATTGTTGATTTGATGAAAAAGAAAGAAAAAAATTCAGACACACGGAATGTAACGATCTAGCCTATTGCATGCACGAAACAAAAACTGTAGCGTATTTCATTATATGTCACACTGAAACTGTCTCGTCTTACCGTTAAGAGATTCTTGTTGAGAACGCTATTTAATGGAATTCTAGAATGGAATAAAAAGATATGTGCGTGGGCTAACTTACATAGCTCGATAGAAAAGAAAGTTATTATGTTTCCTGACGCATAGAAAAGGAAAGAGAAATTCTCTATTTAAAGTTTATGCTATAATTAATAATGGAGAATGCTTCTAAAGAACATTTTTTGAAAATTTTTGTTCTGTTTTTTAGAGAATAGAAATCAAATCAGATTCGAATAATTCATACATTTTTAGCGCTTTCCAATATACAGTAAAACCTGTAAAAATGTAATTGCGAAGCATCAAGGAGATAGCTTCATTTTGGACAGATTTCTGTCTTATCAAGTATAATTGTAAGCTATTTTTTCTTCGTGACTATAATGATTTCTAGCTTAAGATACGATTATGTTATAGAACGATTCTGTTTTGACAGTTTTAGTGTAATTGGTAAGTTACCAACATAGTTTCAGCTCGCCTGTCTGTTTTTACTAATCGCATTCTAACTCTTTTAAATATTTTTGAATTGCTACGAAATTTAAATATGATATTAAGGTTCATAATAGTATGTTCTTTTTTTTAAATGTGTGCATAGAATTATTACGCCGTCCAAACGCAAGCAAGTCACAACCAGTTTTAACTTCACAACTAGTAAGTGAGTTAAGATGGAGTTTGAATTTAGCTGCTGCTGATTATATTCTAGATTATAAACAAGGAAAACAATCGATAAATGTCGATGTTTTTAGTCGATTGCTACAGAACATTATCGAATTTAACGTCTCTTCACCAGCTGATGTTTTACTTCTTGTAACTACATCTGTTACTGAAATTGATGCTAAATTACTCACTTCATCACTAGAAAAGATCCTATTCTATTAGAGTTTCACGTTAGACTTTAAATGGAAGGCCTCCAAAAGTCACTGATGCAACATTCCAGCCCTGTTTTTGCTGCGGACATGAAATTATTCTTAATCAAGATTGTGTTCTGTGGAAAACTAAAGTAACAATTCCCAGATCTCGAAAAAAAGTTTCTTTCCCTATTTTATATGAGACATCCTGGCATAGAGGGGTTTAGCCCGTAGTTGTGTTTTGTGGTCAAAACTGGATACTAACTGTTAAGACATGTTTCCCTCGCCAAGAAAATGAGAAATCCTCTGCCAAGGCTCCCATTTATACGTGGAATTTGGCTCAAAAGTCTTGATCCAGGCTGCATATTGATTTCGCCGGTTCTTTTCAGGACAAGCAGTTTTCATAGTACTGGACTCATATTCCAAATGGCTGGAGGTTTGATTAGTCTCTTAAATGTCTACTTCAGTTTCAATTAATAACTTTCGTTCTTTATTCATTACTAATTGATTACTAGATCCTATATTTTTAATCCTACCTTCAAATCCTAAAAAATTAAGCTTTCTCAATAAAATGAGACATGTGTTCGTTGCCTCCCACAGTTAATCGTCAAAGGAGCAAGCAGAGCGCATGGTAACTAATTCCTAAACAAGCAATGAAGCGTGTAGTTGCTATCAGATGAAGCGTCCGTACAGCCAGATTTTTTGTTTCAGAACATACCTTAACATGCACTTCCACTGGTAGATCACCTGCACATGGATAGATGTTTAAACTTACGCCATCCAAATTTTAATAAAGCTATGGAGATTAACCTCTTCACGGTCGCTTAATATTTGGAAAAACCATAAAAAGTACCTATTTTTTTATTAAAGAAATGGAATAATTATAAGGTCTCTAAATAAAATATGCAATTAGTTTCTTTTAAGGCGAAAAATAAAGATGTTATAGAACAAATTCACATTTGTAGAAAAGCCATCATGCGAGAATTCTGTGTCTTAATGATTGTTTTACACCATACAAATTAATGCGAATAAGACCTTTATTTTTCACATTTTAGATCTTTATTTATCATCATCACGCAAATTTTTACAAATAATATTTGAAATAATATATATACATTAAATTTTGATTATTAATAATTTTTTTGAGTGTTATATATTTCGAAACATGCAATACAAATTCCAGCATTACAATCAGCGCCAAAAGCCAAACCCAAAAGGTAATATTCAAAGACTTCACGCGGAAATGACAGTTAAATTTTCCGGCTTCAGAAGTTTTTTCCAGCCATTAAATCTCCAGTCCGGAAATCTGACGGGCACGAGAAATAACGAACGACACCTCAGCCCGTGATATTGACGGAAGCGAGAATTAAGGGGTTAAAGTAGGAATTCAAATTAACTCAGAAGCACACAAATATGTGACCTTCTCTGCTGATTGCCATCCTGTGTATATTCGAAATCATTCTCAAGGCTCTACATGGTTACCTACCGTACTTACAGAGACTACTGGACTTATTTCCTATAAGCCCCAAAGCCCTGATTTAACTATTGTACAGCGACGCGTAGCTCAAATCCGAAGTCAACTTAGTGACGACAATCCTTTTTAGGAGACCTGTGTTCCAGGTATCAAGTCAAAAGTTCGTATTCCAGATTTCGTAAATGATTCCATCCAAGATCCGATAGGTGTTTCCACCCAAGATCCAGTAGATGTTTCCACCTAAGATCCGATAGATGTTTCCCTCCAAGATATGGTACATTTTTCCATCCAAGGGCCGATGGACTTTTCCCTCGAAGATACGATAGATGTTTCCATTCAAGATCCAGTAAATGAATCTATTCAAAACCCTGTTGTGCCCGCTTCTGATTCCGAATTCACATCTCATAGTGGTTTTAATCGAGGGAGGGATGTAATGTATTAAATACTTCTGGGCTGAAAAAGCTCTGATTCATAAAGGGTCAACCCGAGTTATTATTTTGGTTTGGAGTTTAGCATGAGTTACTTGCGTGCACTTGTGATTAAATGTTCTGTGCTGTGTTTAATTCTGAAGTGAATTCTTCTACAGCTCAACACATTTCTTAAAAATATATAAGAATTATTTCAATTCTTATGCTTGGAGAACTAAAGTAATAGTACGAGTATAAAATATATTAGCATAATAAGTGGGGATTTTCATAAAAAAATCAGCATTAAGAAAGTACGTCCGTAAAAAAATGGTTTTAAATTTTAAATAAGATCTTTGCTAGAAAATTAATCAAACGCATATTAAAAAAAGTCTAATAATTTGTACTAGAATGATACTATTTTATCATTTTACAATAGTGTTATGATCCTATTATGTCAATTAAAGCATTTTATACTGAGAATATGAGTAATTTCATTATCTTTTCCTTTAGTCTTGTCAATATGTCAGTAAAAATAAATAAGGAACGGGAAATATTACCATTAGAAGTTATATTCATTCATGTATTCATATAGAATGAAATGTACTCTTTTAATAAGGCAAAAATGAAAGAAAGTAAATGAACAAACAAATTTTAATAAATAAACAAAATAAGTTCAATTATGAGTTTTACAACTTCTTTTTTACCATGTACCGTATTCTATTTTGAAATTAGGAGCAGTAATTTAATTGAATTCATTTAAAGTATCAATACGATATAGAGGATGTCTCAAAACTATATGTCAGAAATGTAAAGGTAGGTAGGAGGGACCTAAATAAGCAGATTTCGTATAAGAATGTGCGTGAGGAAATGCAGCGTTGAGGCAGTAGAGGGTGCTGTTAATTTCAGCAAATGAAAGCGCTTCTCTGGCTTGAATCGTCATTCCCTCACGGATTTGGAGCAGTATGCATCGTTACTCCAATGCGGAGCTTGCCGGCATGAATTTCATGTGTGGGGCTAAGCAAGTAACTGGCTAAACAACCAACGCACGTCCAACAACTCTCGACCTTGTCGAAGAACTATCCTCTACTGTGCATAATACTGCTTCTTCCACTGCAGGAATACTGCGGTATCTTCCAGTGCCCATACCACGTCTGGAAGCATAAAGTGATCCACTCGCGCACAACTCCCGATGTAGACGCTCAAATGTTCGGCAGTCCGGCAAATTCCTACCCGGGGAATCGTTCCATGTACATCCCTTGAGCAGCCACTTCATTTCCTGGCACAACTCCATGTATCAACTGCATGTCGCCAAGCTCCGCATTGGTGTAATAATACATGTTACTCGAAATCCGTGCGGG
Source organism: Maratus speciosus (assembly GCA_963932465.1). Lineage (NCBI taxonomy): Eukaryota > Metazoa > Arthropoda > Arachnida > Araneae > Salticidae > Maratus > Maratus speciosus. Next base: position 418,466,754 of record OZ010800.1, read on the forward strand.
AAATGACGATACAAGCCAGCGAAGTGCTTTCATTTGCCGAACTCAACAGCGCCCTCTACTGCCTCTACATTCCTATACGAAATCTGCTTATTTAGGTCCCCTCTACCTGCCTTTACATTTCTGACATATAGTTTTAAAACACTTTGTATAAAAGAAAAATTAATAATACTCAATGATGGAATCTATTTAAGAAAACTTTAAAATAATATCATGCTTAGTGATTATAACTTGTATTTAAGAAACGTGTTTACATGCGTTTATTTTTTTTTTAACTTCAACTTAAAAAAAAAGAAGAAAAACTGAAAAGATTCTTTCAAGATGGGTTCCGTTCTGTACTTTTTCATATGCTTCGCGGCAAAAAGTGCAACAGATTTTTTATTATTTCTGAGCAAAGCCACATGAAAGTTTCTCGTACTTCAGCGGAAAATTATGGGCAAACCTTCCGCGAGAAAATGACATTTTAATAAATTTTACATATTATACAGATGTGAGGTGATTTCGTAGGTATATTTTTTCCTGTGTCCTAAGCAAGCCTCTCATAGGTGTATGTAGTTATGAAGCACCAATGTTATAGTTCGACCACAGATGATGCGTATATGTGACAATATGCATGGCTACTCTTTAATGAGGATATTCCCAAAGTGATCGAGTGAGTTTTGCGTGCGGTTGCATAAATTATTAACATTGTAGGTGATTGAGAAATCTATTCTGTCTTCTTTTAATTTGCATATAATGCGAATGATCATCCGGAGCTGGCTGTCATGGGTATTTTGTGAAAATATCTTAATTAAGTTACTGTGGATGTGTAGTGGTTATATACAGGGTGTCCGGTCTTAACATTGTCCAATGGCTAATTCCTAAACCGTTAGTCGTAGACATATAATTCCAGTTACAAAAATATTTTAAGTACAGTAAAGAAGTATTTTAAAAGCGATTTATGTCCATAAAAGACATTTCTTTAAAAAATACGAAATTTAATTTTTTATGCGGTCCCCCAGTCTTATAAGTTATATTTAGTAAAATTTTCCTATTACACTGACAAGTAAGACAAATAAAGTCCCATCCATATAACACTAAAATTGACCGAGTTATGAAACTTTAAAAATACATGACTTATACCATTTAACTGCATCTGAATACAAATGAGTTCGGCCAGGCTTTGAGGGGACATATACCAAATACTTAAAGTATTCGAAGAACTTATTTCATGTGTATCTGATCTTTGAAAAAAAATGCACAAGTATTACGATTGAGTTAATTTTTATTAAGTTTCAGATTGGCTAAAAAAATTGTATTTTAACATATGTTTTACTTTGTAAGGATTTGAGACTGTTTCTTTTTATGATTTTTTTAAACAAAAATTACGTTATTTTTATAAATTTCTATTTAACTTCAAAGATCGTATGTATGTTTTTCCAGTTCAAACATTGGGCTTGAACTTTAACTCACTTTCAAATATCCGATCAAGATTAAATTTTACATGCTGGCGTAAATCCGATGACAATCTAATACATACACAATGGTGCTACAATCCATGTAGGATTTTGACCTCCCTCAATATACTTCTCCAGACCTTCCGATCTCAGGTCTTTACTTTATAATTTATAATTTGATTTTCTGCTAGATCTTTCTCTATCTCTTTTATCCAACTCTTCCTGGGTCTACCAATATTTCTTTTCCCAATTAAATTACCGCTATAAATCTTCTTCGTGATTCGCTCATCCCTCATTCTGATTAGATGGCCTAACCATTGCAATCTTCTTATTTTTATAGTATTTATTATATCTTTTTCATTATATAACAGTTCTAACTCCATATTTGTCCTTATACGCCATGTATTGTCTTCTTTAATAGGTCCAAAAATTTGCCTTAAGATCTTCCTTTCCCAAGTGATAAGTAGCTTTTCATCTTTTTGTGTAGTGGTCCAGGTCTCACTACCATAAATTACTACTGGTTTTATAACAGTTTTATAAATTTTAAGTTTGGATGTTCGAGATATTAGAGATGATTTTAAAATGTTTCGAAGAGAAAAATAGCATCTATTTCCTGCTGCAAGTCGGGTTTTAATCTCTGCTTCTACCATATTATCACAGGTGATCGTAGATCCTAAATATTTAAATTCTGTTACTTCATCAAATTGTAATTCATTATTTATAGTTAAAGTTGTTGTTGCCTGTGATTTCGTTCGGTCCATTTTCATGTATTTTGTTTTTTCTTTATTAACCACGAGGCCTAGTTTTCTTCCTTCAGTGTCTAATTTATTGTATGTTTCAATCAAGACTTTCTTATTCCTAGCAATTATATTAACCCTAGAACTACCGGAAATTTTACTAAAGTTTTATAAAAACATTCTACACCAGAATTTTTACTTAAAACTATTTAATTTCTTTATTTAACTTATTATTGTCTGATTTATACATTTAGTTTGTTTTGAAGAAATTTCTGGTTTGAATAAATATTTTGAATGTACATGTCGGGTCCAATGGACCCGTCTGGTAGACGGAAGGTTAACATCATCTGCAAATGCAAGGATTTGGAGGGAGCGATTCATAATAGTACCACCTCTGTTGTTGTAAATGCTTCTAATTATTTTCTCCAGGCATAAATTAAAAAGAATTGTCGAGAGAACATCACCTTGCTTTAGACCTGAATTCACTGCAAATTCTCTTGAAAGTCTTCCCTGTACCTTAACTTTAGCTTTTGTATTTTCTAGTGTTAATTTTATAAGCTTAACTATTTTATCAGGTATTTTAAATTCCTTTAATATTTCAAATAACTTATCTCTGCTTATACTGTCATAGGCCTGTTTAAAATCAACAAACAATTGGTGCAAATTAATATTTTGTTCATAGAATTTTTCAAGGATGTTCCTGATACTAAAGATTTGATCCACTGTTGATCTTCCTTTCCTAAAACCACACTGATAATCACCTATCACCACTTCAGCATACGGTTCTAATCGCTTTGCAATTATCTTTGCCAACACTTTATATGTAACATTCAATAAGGCTATGCCTCTATAATTCTGGCAATTTAAGATATTTCCCTTTTTATGAATTGGGATAATAATAGCACCATTCCATTCATTTGGTATATATTCATTCTGCCAAATCTCTACTATTAGATCATGTAACATTTGTACCAACTTCTCTCCACCATATTTCAAAAGCTCAGCACTTATCAAATCTTCACCAGGTGCTCTTCCATTTCTTAATTTTGCAATAGCATCCCTTACTTCTTCTACAGTTGGTGGTTCACAGTTTTCTTCATTCATGTCATAATCATTATGATTAGATTGTATTTCTCTTTCATCATTTGACTGTCTGTTTAACAGTTCTTCAAAATATTCTGCCCATCTATCTGTCACATTTGCGTGCCCTCCAATAAGTTTATCATTTCTGTCTTTACAAAAAAGGGTGCGTGGTTGATAGCCCTTTTTGATTCCTTTAAGCTTTGAATACACTTGGCTTATATCACCTAATACTGATAGGTCTTCAATTTCTTGAATTTTACTCTGCTCCAAAGCTCGTTTTTTCATACGTAACAACTTTTGGGTATTTCTTCTAATTATTTTAAAGTGATTTTCACTCTGTCTTGTTCTATGCTTCAGCATTTTTTCTCTTGCTTTATTCTTTTTCTTAATCAGTTGCCAACACTCATCATCAAACCATTCATTAATTTCCCTCTTTTCTTCCTTTCCGACTACTTCCTCAGCAGTTTTTAATATGATATTTTTGCATTTAGCCCATTTACTATTGATTATATCTTCCTCATTAAATTCAGCATATTCACTAGCAATTCTTTTGGTTAATTTACTTTGATAAACCTTTCTTCTCTGCATGTTTAGTAAATCTTTTGTTTTAAATTTTACTTGCATAGTTCCTTTTGCATCTCGAAATCTTGTAACTCTTTGTCTGTATTTCATAATAACAATGAAATGATCAGTATCTAAATCCGCACCTCTATAACTTCGTACATCCATAACATCACTAGCATGTCTTCTGTCGATCATAATGTGGTCAATTTGGTTTTTTATCCTTCCATCAGGGGAAATCCAAGTTTCTTTATGTATGTTCTTATGCTCAAAACATGTGCTACTTATGATTAAGTTGTTAGAAGCAGCGAAGTCCACAGCTCTTATTCCATTTTCATTACTCAAATCATGTAAACTAGATTTTCCAATCGTTGGTACAAAAGTGTATTCTTTTCCAATTTTAGAATTAAAATCACCTATTACCATTTTAACATCATGTCTTGGTATCTTATCAAATTCAATCTGTAGTGCTTCATAAAAAGTATCTTTTTGTTCGTCCTCGGTATCTTCCGTTGGTGCATGGACACATACTATTGAAATGTTAAAAAACTTTGCTCTCAATCTCAAGATACTTATGAAAGATAGTATTCTTTCATTTACATTGTGAAAATCACTAATATTTTCTCTAAGGCATTTTCTGATCATAAATCCAGTACCATGCGTGTTTCTTCTTGTGCTTGCACTATTAAAAATTGTAAAATCACCAATATCTCTTATCCCACTCTCCTTCCATCTTACTTCCTGTATGAGTCCTGTATAGTTCCAGTCTATAACTATCCATCTGACTCTGTAGTTGCTTCACTACACCAGCTCTGTATAAACTTAAAACATTCCAAGTTCCAATTCTAAAATTCATAAGCCGTTTTCCAGTTCCAGTCCGTTTTACCATGAGATCAGTCCGTCTAACATCTGTATTTAAGGGCTTTGCAACAAGGTTTTTTTTTCCAGGGAAAGGTTGTCAGCCTTTCGTCCAACCCCTTTTAGTCGCCTCTTACGACATGCACGGGTTACATTGGGACTATTCTTTAATGCCGGTCACCACACGGCATAATGACAATCTAATATTATTATGATTTTCGGTGGTTACCAACTTTTTTTGTCTTACTTGTCAGTATAACAGGAATATTTTAATAAATATAACTTATAGGACCAGGGGACCGTATAAAAATTTAAATTTCGTAATTAAAAAAAAAAATGTTTATATTGACCTAAATCGCTTTTAAAACATTTCTTTACCTCATTTAAAACATTTTTGTAATTTGAACTATATGTCTAAGGCTAACGGTTTAGGAATTAGCCATTGGATGCCGTTGAGAGTGGACACCCTGTATAGTGAGGTGTTAGCAAGAAACTTTGGATTTATCGCAGATCTCACAGAAAAAGATACTCTAGCTACAATCAAACACGTGCCGTGGAGGACCTGAGAAAGACCCCTTATCATAATAACTTGTATTATTATGATAACATATGTTATTATGTTATATCATAAGTTATGTTACTATGACTTATTATGGCTTAAGTTATTATGACTTATATTATTTTTTACATCGTATGTTATTACGATGAGGGGGGTCTTGAATCTGAGCTTGCTGTATTAGTCTTTACTTGGTCCGCGAAAAGCGAAATTACTGCAAGTTTGCGAGTAATGATAAGAAGCTGTATTTTCATCTACTTAGAATAAAGTATTAAAATTAAGTGAGAATTGTGCTTCTATAAAAGAAAGTGTTTTTAGAAACATTATGAATTTAGGAAGGGTTAATATTAAGGGTTGTTATATATGTGGGTTGAGGAATTATTCATGAGCATTTCTTTCAAATTTAAATGTGTACACAAAAATAAAACGTATTGGCAAAATATTTTATGTCGTTTGAAAGAGCAATTTTAGCACTACAAGTGAGTGTAGTTTGAGTTTTATTTATTCTCTGTGTGTATCTTTATATCATTGAAATAGAATGTCAACTGCACAAAAACCGAGCATTTTCGACACTATTTACTTTTTCTGCATTCTCCACACTATCCAGATTTGGCGCCGCCAGATTTTCATCAAACGCTTTGAGCGGTGTAACGTTCAATAATGACGCAGAAATGAGGGTTTGTTAGGGCGAATTCTTTGAGTCAAAACTGGGAGATTTCTATCACTGAGGTATCCAAAATCTTATTGAACGATGGGAGGAAGTCATAAAAACTACGAAAGAGAGTATGTTATTGAATAATTTGTTGTAATGTTTTTGTTTAAAAAAAAATGCAGAAAAAAATAGCTATTTAATTTTTCCTCGACCCAGTAGTGAAATGAAGGATGATTCAAATTCTTTGAGGATTTTGATGTGGGTAGGTGAGCTGGAAAATGTGATTTAATTTTTTGAAAAATTACATGTTTTTATAAACAATTATAAATCACAAAAAGAATTCTATACTAATTTTTACTGTTCTTGTATATGGACTAGTTATAACTACAAAATATTCCGACTTATTGTTATTTATATTTGTCAAGTCTATGAGAGACACAGCAATGATTACAAAAATGAAATTGATAAAGCGAAATATCACATTTCTCTATTCTAAAAAAAGGTAACTAACGCTGTCACCGCCGCCGGTTTTGATTTTTTTTGTGACCGGAGATCTTTCTTCGTTAAAATTAAGTAAAATATTGCATACAAAAATATGAAAATCGGTTGTATTATAGAGAAATGTTTGATAAACACGCTGATGCAGACAGTTTTGAAATCGAAGAATTATTTTAAGAGATATTTAATGCTAAATTTGGACAAAATCGTTCCATTAAAGAAGTTTTATAGGAGCAAAAACTATACATGGGAATTTAATCATTTTTAGATCATTTTATGTGTTAGAATTTCCCGGTGTGCAGACAGCATCTATTTTTTTTTAATTTGAATCATTTTTTGAGGTTTTATTTCTTTTTAAAATTCAAATTTTCAGCATTTCGAGAGGTATTTTTTTACATACTAGGAGGCTCAGCCCCCTACGAGCTACGCTCGCCAACTCCCGTTCAGACACCGCAGACTCTAAAAGCGCGCTAATTTGATTGACTTTAAAAAGATTTCGAAAGATTGAATTATAACTTAAAAAACAGTGGCGATCTCCCTATAAACGGGTTTCTATTAATTTCTCTTTGATTGGGGAATTTGGCCAAATCAGCTACTGTTAAAAGGTACAATGGCTGCTTCCGTCTTTGATTAAATAATTTTAGTTAAATATTTCAAAATATAAAATGGATTAAGTAAACAGAGTCTTTGTCTCCCGGTATTTTTTAACAAAGCGAAAAGAAAGTTTTTTTAAAATAAGACATTTTAAATAATCTGACGCAATTTTCACCAAACTTTTCTTTCTCTTTTTAATATTCACGTGAAAATACTTTTGTTATGAAATGAAATATTTAAGCTGTCCTAACAAAAATAGTTGAAAAATATCAAATAAATGTCTCGCGCAATTTTTTAAATTTAAACTGTTTTGCGATATTATTTTTTGTTCATTTTACGTAATAAGTGTAATGTGACGTAATTTCTCCTATTTAAGACTTTTAACGCATGTTAATGAATTTATTATTCTACAATATTCTTTTGCTTTTAAAATTCACGTGTTAATATAGTTTTTATGGCGTAATTTTCAATGAGTTCCCGTTTTTTTTATATTTTATGTTTACAATAGTCACGTGTAAATAAATTTTTAATTTGTAGCAAACATTATTGTTTGCGCTGTTTATACAGTTGGCAACAGGTTAAATTAGTACAATTTTCTGAAATAAGTAAAAAATATCTCTCAAAATACTGAAAATTTGAATTTAAAATAGAAATAAAACCTCAAAAAATGAGTCAAAATAAAAAAATGAATGCAATCTGCACTCCGGCAAATTCTAACGCATAAAATGATCTAAAAATGATTGCACTGCCATGTATAGTTTTTGCTGCTATAAAACTTTTTTAATGGAACGATTTTGTCCAACTTTAGCATTAAATATCTCTTAAAATAATTCTTCGATTTGAAAACTGTCTGCATCAGCGTGTTTATCAAACATTTCTCTATAATACCACCGATTTCCATATTTTTGTATGCAATATTTTTCTTAATATTAACGAAGAAAGACCTCCGGTCACAAAAAATTCAAAACCGGCGGCGGCTGTAGTTACTTTTTTTTTAGAATAGAGAGATTTTAGAAAATGGTATTTATTAATTTAAACTGTTGCCAACTGTATAAACAGCGCAAACAATAATGTTTGCTTCAAATTAAAAAATTATTTACACGTGACTATTATAAACAGAAAATATAAAAAGCAGGAACTCGTTGAAAATTACGTCATAAAAACTATATTTACACGTGAATTTTAAAAGAGAAAGGATATTGTAAAATAATAAATTCATTAACATGCGTTAGAAGTCTTAAATAGGAGAAATTACGTCACATTACACTTATTGCGTAAAATAAAAAAAATAATAATATTGCAAAACAGTTTAAATTTAAAAATTGCGCGAGACATTTATTTGATATTTTAAGATGAGCTTTTCAACTATTTTTATTAGGAGAGCGCAAATAATATTTCATTTCTAACAAAAGTAATTTCACGTGAATATTAAAAAAAAAAAGAAAAGTTTGGTGAAAATTACGTCAGATTAAAAACGATATATTTAAAGTGTCTTATTTTAAAAAACTTTCTTTTCGCTTTGTTAAAAAATACCGGGAGATAAAGACTCATTCATTTTATATTAGCTTATTTTGAAATTCTTAACTGATTTTATTTAATCAAAGACGGAAACAGCCATTGTTCCTTTTAACAGCAGCTGATTTTGCCTTAAAATTCCCCAATCAAAGAGGAATGAATAGAAATCAGTTTATAGGGAAATCACCACTATTTTTTAGCTTATAATTCAATCTTCCGAAATCTTTTTAAAGCCGATCAAATTAGAGTGCTTTTAGAGACTGAGGTGTCTGAACGGGGGGTTGGCGAACGTAGCTCGTAGGGGGCAGAGTTCTAGCATCTAGTTCTTTAAGACACACCAATTAACTTACACCCGATTATGGAATTTTCTCCCAATTTATTAAAAAATGCTCCCTTATCCCTTATTTTATTTCAAAAAGTAAATAAAAGTTCTTTCCGAGGGAGTTTTTCTTGAAGTTTTAGAAATAGAGGTTTATTTAGGAGGAATATATTTAAAGATATTAAGCGAAATAAATTGTATTTATGACTGTTTAAGAAACAAATAATTTTGAAAACCTGGAGCTTCGGACAATATACCCTCTCCTCCCCTTATTCTTTCAGTCAACCTGTCCTATCACCTGTAAATTAACGTTGGACTTGTAGATATACTTCGGACTTACTTTCTCCCTCTTCTCTAAAATATTTATTTGCTTTCCATATGAAAATGACGCATTGATTTCCCTATGCAAGTTGCTTCTACTGTTGTTTCCTACTAATGTACGAAAACATAACAGAATAAAGCATTCACCGAGATTAAAAAAAGATATGACAATTTCTAGGAAAATTCTGGAATACGCTTTTCTGACACGCATAAAACTATTCCATAATTTTAGTTATTGCTTTTCTTTTCTAAAAACAACGCTTATCTATAGCTATGATAGTAAAGTGGTTATTAAAATTAGTAATGGCGTGATGATATGTCCAGTTCTATTATCCTTTCTTTCTCTCTAATTCTTTCTTTCGTTTTCTTTATTTTAACTTTTATTTCCAATTTCAACATACAGGGAAAATGTTCGGTTGTTCGGTATACATCTTTTTCAGAACGGCCTTGGAAGTTTTTAAAATAGCGTTGGCGTTGACAGAATTGATACGAAAGTGGCTATTTGAAGTCAAATGTTATAAACAGCCACGAAATCAAACCGCTGAAGTAATATTGCTTTTATAGATTTAGGATACACCATATGGCTAAAAACGCCAGACACTTTCGATTTTACACGTTTTGTTGAATATCTAGTAGATAAATTCTGTACGGATTCATTTGGAACTTCTGGATTATAAAGAACATGTTTCACCTCATATTTTTCAGCCAGACTTGATAATGAAGGCAATTTTATTATTATTATTATTATTGTTATTTTTTTTTGTGTGTGTGTGTTTTAGTTCTTCTTGGAAGAAATGTCCGACCGAGCTCATTCGAACAAAAAAAGAATTACCAAAATCGAAGAATCTGTTCACGTGGACTTACGTATACCAATCCTTTGATGGAAGTCTGTTAATAAAAAATGACAATTTCAGCGGCACCATTTGGGGAAGGCTAGGAGGCCCCATTTAATTGGATATTTTAGAATACATCAGCAATCACAGATCAGACTAAAAAACAACAACAACAAAAAATCCGAAATAGCACAGAAGCTAAAGTAAACCTATGTCAGATTTGACTAAAATAGAAACATTATCTATATCTATACTAATATTATAAAGAGGTAAAAATTGTTTATTTGTAGGAGGTAAGCTCTGGAACTACCGAACCGATTCCAAAAGTAATGGTATCAAAATGATGGTGTTAGTCCAACTCAGTTAGAACATAGGCTTATGTCCGTGCCCTCGCCAAATGGGGGTGCAGGAGCAAAAAACGTTCTAAAAATGCGATTTTTGTGTTACTGGAGGGCCTAGAAACATGAAATTTGGAATGGTAGTCACTTATAAGATACTAATGATCTCTAAGGCCAGTTCTTAAAAGAATCGAAATTAAAAAGGAGTGAAAATACGCGAAAAGCGTTCTAAAAAACGTTTTAAACGGCGATTTTTACACAATTTCAGGAAGTACCAAACCGATTTTAAAAAAATGGTGTCATATGATAGTGACAACCCTTGCTCCAACATAGGCTACATTTTATGTCGGTGCCACTACCCCTAAAGGGGGTGCAGGAGCAAAAAACGTTCGAAATTGCGATTTTTGTCCTACTGAAGGGCCTAGAAACATGAAATTTGGCATGGTAGTTATTAATTGGATTTAAATGATCTCTAAGAACATTTCTTAAAAAATTCGAAATTTAAAAAGGGTGAAAATGCACAAAAAGCGTTCTAAAAAAACGTTCTAAATGGCGATTTTTACGCAGTTTCAAGAAGTACCAAACCGATTTAAAAAATAATGGTGTCAAAATGATGGTCACAACCTTTACCCTAATATAGGCTAAATTTTATGCCGGTGCCACTACCCCTAAAGGGGGTGCAGGAGCAAAAAAACGTTTGAAATTGCGATTTCTGTGTTACTAAGGGCCTAGATCAGGGTCGGCGAACCTATGGCACGCGTGCCACTTTCGGCACGCCAAAGAATAATTTTGGCACGGCGCGGCATTGATTATGTCTCTAAATGAGGATACAGCGATTTTACACAAAATAAACGAACTCAGATGATCTGATGAGATTCTATATTCGATTAATTTACAAATTGAAGAATTATAATTTTATTCAATATGGTTTCGAAAATTTATCAAACAAAGAAAATATTTGAAAACTATCAAAAATGAAAGATTGTTACCGATGGTAAATTATGGCAACTTAGAAATTAATTTCAGAACTATTTAAGTAAGCTGCCTTTTTTCAATTTTAATAATTTTTTCTACTATTTATATCTGTCATTTTCGTAAATTCATCATTTTCGCAAATTTAAAATATAAAAAATCTAACAGAGAATGGTTGCCATATAAATTAATTTAGTTTGCGTTATGTTGAAATTAACTGAACGTGAACATGATATTAATTATTTTTCATCCAAGTTACAGCAATTAATCACATTATGCTAATTAATTTCTAAAATATAATTGTTTTTATAATTATTGCTGTGTAATACTTACATGTATGTTACTCATTTTAGAAAATATCCTAATAAGTAATTTTGATTCATTATATTTCAATCCACTAAATTTGTTTTTTAGTTGGCACGTCAAGGTCAAATAAAATATTTTTTGAAAACAAATTGGCACGCGGCTATAAAAAGGTTCGCCAACCCTGGCCTAGATACATGGAATTTGGAATTTCAGTTACTAATTAGATATAAATGACCTCTAAGAACATTTCTTAAAAAAATCGAAATTTAAAAGGGGTGAAAATGCGCAAAAATCGTTCTAAAAAATGTTCTAAATGGCGATTTCTACGCAATCTGAGAAAGTACCCAATCTATTTTAAAAGTAATGGTTGGAAGTTGATGATGACAGCTCTTGTTCCAACATAGGCTCTATTTCATGTCGGTGACACTACCACTTAAGGGTTGCAGAAGCAAAAAACGTCCTAAATTGCAATTTTTGTGTTACTGAAGGGCCTAGAATCCTTAAACTAGGCAGGGCAGTTATTTATAAGATACAAATGATCCTTAAGAACATTTCCTAAAAAATCGATATTTAAAAGGGATGAAAATAAGCGAAAAGCACTCTAAAAAACTTTCTAAATTGCGATTTATGCGCAATCTCAGGAAGTACCGAACCGATTAAAAAAATAATGGTGTGAAAACGATGGCGGTAGCCCTCGCTCCAACATAAGCTGTATTTCATGTCATTGCCACTACCCCAACGGGGGTAAGGGAGCAGAAAACGATCTAAATTGCGTTTTTTTTTGTAATACTGCAAGGGCTAGCAACTTGAAACTTGGCATGGTTACTTATTAGGCATGGTAGTTACTTATAAGGTATAAATGATCTCTAAGAACACTTCCTAAATAATTCGAAATTTAAAATGGGTGAAAATGGGCAAAAAACGTTCTAAATTGCGATTTATACGTAATTCCAGAAAGTGCCCAACCGATTTCAAAAGTAATGGTTGGGAATTGATGATGACAGCCCTTGCTCTAATATAGGATCTATTTCATGTCGGTGTCACTACCACCTTGCGGTTGCATTTTAAAAAACGTTCTAAATTGTGATTTTTGTGATACTGAAGGGGCTAGCAACTTGAAATTTGGTATGGTAATTACTTATGAGATGTAAATACTCTCTGAGAAGAGTTCCTTAAAAATTTGAAATTTAAAAGGGATGAAAATGAACGAAAAGCGTTCTAAAAACGTTCTAAATAGCGATTTCTACGCAATCTCACGATATATAAACCAATTTCAGAAGTAATGGTTTCAAACTGATGGTGACAGTCCCCACTCCAACATAGCCTATATTTTACGTTGTTCTCACTACCACCTGGGGGTTACAGGAGCAAAAAATGTCCTAAATTGCGTTTTTTGTGTTACTGAGGGGTCTAATCTTTTTAAATTTGGAATGGTAATTACTTCAAAGATGTAAATGCTTTCTAAGAATTGTCGAAAGAAAATTCCAAATTTAAAAGGATGAATTGAGCGAAAAGCGTTCTAACTTACGATTTTTATGCAACCGTATGAAATACGAAACCGATTTCAAACATAATGGTTGCAAATTGATGGTGATATAACCTGCTCAAAGATATAAGCTATATATTTTATGTGGAGGGTTGCAGGAGCAAAAAACTTTCTAAATTGCGATTTCTGCGGTACTGAAGAGGCTAGAAATTTTAAATATACTACGGTAGTTACCTATAAAATATAAATGTCCTCTAAGAACAGTCGAAAATAAATTCGAAATTAAAAAGGGGTGAAGCGAAGGGAAGGAGCGAAAAGCATTCTAAAAGAGTCCTAAATTACGATTTCTATGGAACCTCAGGAAATAATAAACCGACTACAGAAGTTATTGGTTGCGAATCAAGTGTGATAGTTCCGGATCCTATACGGGCTATATTTTATACCGGTGTCACTATCACCTGGTTGACAGGAACAACAAGAAGGCCTTTAAAAACATCTAAATTCCGTTTTCTATAGAATATTAGGAAATACCAACCGATTTCAAGGTTAGTGTTGGCAAATTAATGGTGACAGTCTCTGTTTCAACATTTTTCGAGACATTCTATTTCAACTCTGTTTCGGCATTTTATGTTAGTGCCACAAACACCAGAGAGGTGGTAGATTGTTAGACAAGAGGCTTGGAATTTGACATGATGGTTAATTTTAAGATGTAAAGGTGCTAAGATGGTTTCTAAAAAATTCGAAACTTCAATTGAATACTGAAATGAGCGTATGAAATGGGCATAAAAGTCTAAAAAAACTTTCTAAATTATCATTTAATTGGAACTAGTTTTAGTTCTCCTTATTAATTAAAATCTCATTTCTGTCTATTGCACTTTTATAATGAAGTTTAGTCAAACTGTGGCTTGATGTGTAATTTTTGAATTATTTGAAAAAGTGTTCATCTAATAAAAAATAGTCATGCAACTATCACTTGGCTTATTTCAACTATTACGCGAGCAAAGCTGCGGGGTTTGCTAGTTATTAAATAAACACGTTAAGCTGAGAAATTAATACTTATCAAATATCTTTTCTGAAGCCTTGGTATTAAAACATTTTTAAAGTGGCACACGTTTATCACTGATGAGTACTTTGGCTCCTTTAAGAATGACAAGCGGGGATGACCGAGCATAGTTCGGTCAAAATTAGTTTTCTGTTCAAATTGATATATATTCCCACTGTATCATTCTCTATATATTATTGCTATAAAGCATGTTCTTTTATAACAGTATTATTTACAAAAACAATCAATATTAAAACTATGTAGTACATGCTTCTAAATTTTACATTTTTTTACACATTTACTACGAAAGGACATCGATCCAAATTACAGTTTCAGCTCAACTCTGATTGGTTTAACCACGCATCTCGAGTCCTATTAAGAATTTCTAAAAAATTCCTTCACATTCTGAAAGCCTATTTTTTCGCAAAATATAGGCAAATTTGGCGACATTCTTTAATTTGGTGCCAAGAATGTGTTTTGGCACTCGTAATCTTGAAAGTCAACTTTTCGGCCAAATGTCGCCAATATTTCGCCAACTTCGCGGTTTCGCGACCCTGATATGTAATGATCCAAAATGACCCACTAATCAAATTTGCTCGAACATGTGACTTAGCTCAATGGTCTGGTAATCAAAAATGGCAGGATACAAAATTTAGTCAAAATCGTTTAAGCCGTTTTATAGATAAAATTAGCTTAACCCACAGTGACTCCAAAATGACCCACTAATCTAATTTTCTCGAACATGTGGCCCAGCCGAGTGGGCTTCTCAAGGCCAAAAACGGTAGTATACCAAATTTATCAAAATCGTTAGAGCCATTTCTTAGATAAAATTAGTTTGACCCTTAGTGACCCAAGAATGACCCATTAATCGATATTTATCGAACATGTGATCTAACCTAATGACATTTTTGTGCTCGAAAATAGTACAATACAAAATTTTGTCAAAATCGTTTGAGACTTTTTAGTGACTATTAACTTGACTTTTACCCATAGTGCCCCAAAAGTGGCCCACCAATCGAATTTTCTCTAACATGCGAACTAACTCAATAGTCTTCTTGAGCACGAAAACGATAGAATACAAACTTTAATCAAAATCGTTAGAGCCGTTTTCTACATAAAATTAGCTTGATCCGCAGTGACCCACAAATCTAATTTTCTCGAACATTTGACCCAGCCCAGTGTTTCTTCAAGACCGAAAACCGTAGAATACAAAATCCAATCAAAATTGTTAAAGCCGTTTTTGGTAATAAATTTAGCTTGACCCGCGGTGACCCAAAAATGACCCACTAACCTAATTTTCTCGAACATGCAACCCAGTCAAGTGGTCCTCTCGATCCCGAAAATGATGAAATACATAATTTAATTAAAATCCTTAGAGCCGTTTTTAGCACTTTCCAACAAAGTTGAAAAGTGTTTATGACTTCGGTTTGTCTGGCCGTCTGGCCGTCTGTCCACGCTCTAACTCTCGTAAATATGCTCAGATCGTTATGAAAATTTTGGATGTTAGTGTCCTCTACCATAGCACGTTCCCTATTTCAAATGAAGTTTGTAGCATGTTTAGTTCATTTACAGGGACAGTCAAAAGATTTCCGTTACATTACGGCCAATGGGAAAAAATCGTTTCAAAGGATTTTTATTGGTGTTACACTCTTTCAAACGTAGTAAAATTGATATTCATTTATGAAGCCCACTAAAATATGCATTCTGTTGAATATGCGGTGCAAAGAATAGTTATTGTTCATTTACAGGGCCACACAAAAGAATTCCGTTCTTAATGGTATAGGGGAAATTGTTTGCTGTGTATTTGAAAAGATTTCAGATACTATATTGTATCCGAATTACTGTATATTAGTAATGATTGCTCGAAATGCATTTTTAAATTATGATATGCGCTTTTTTAGGGTTTCGTTCATCTGACGAAACCCTATTCGTCTCGCTCCTCTGTCTGTCTGTCTGTTCGTCTGTCCGTCTGTCACAGAACCCGTTCTCAGAAACTATACATGTTGGAGACTTGAAATTTTGCATACTTATAGCTGAACACCACAAATCATACGACAAATCATAAAATTTTGAAAAAGTCGTACATTTAACCCTTTGGGCTCACACATGTGTATTTTAAACAATTCTTTCTAAGTGAGCCCTAATTAGGTTGGAGGCGTGAAATTTTGCATACTTATGGCTGAACACCTCACATTAAATGACAAATCATAAAATTTTGAAAAAAATCGTACATTTAACCCTTTGGGCTCCCACATGTGTATTTTAAATAATCTAAGTGAGTCCCTATTCAGGTTGGAGGCGTGAAATTTTGCATACTTATAGCTGAACACCTGAGGCCAGGCGACAAATCATAAAATCTTGAAAAAGTCTTACGTTTAACCCTTTGAGCTACCACATATGTATTTTAAGCAATTCTTTCTAAAACAGCCCCTAATTAAGTTGGAGTTTAATTTTTGCATACGTATAGCTGAATACCTCAGACCACACGGCAAATCACAAAATTTTCAAAAAGTCTTATATTATTTACTCCTCCGGGCTCTAACTTGTGTATTTTAAGCAATTTTTCTAACCTCCGCCCTTTTCAGCAGGGGAGCACTTTTCCAACTTTTGCCGATACTCCTTTGACCATTCTTTCATATTATGCACCATAGCCTTACATATTTTAGTTCCACTTTTTACCGCCAGGGGCGCCTACTTTTCTCGTGTGCTATCGGCCCAATCCCCTCGACTAATATATCTACGGATAGTATATAAAACGGAGTTTCGTTCGGATAGAGGTTTGTTTAGAATAGAGTGCGCTCCTGGTTGCGAAATGTGGAACTAACAGATTTTTTAAAAGGATAAAGTGTTTTGAAAGGAATATTAAACGAAACCCTCTGTGCGATCTGTGATCACACTTACCTACTTGTTCACTATATTTATGCGTACTATAAAGTGCGTATAAATGCTATAGTTCATATACAGAGCTACAGGAATGAATTCGTAAAGGTTACTGAGTATGAGCATAAATTGCTTAATGGTGGGTTTTAAAGGAGTTATGCATTTTTACGTTGAACTGAATTTAGTGTACTAAAAAATATTTGTAGAATATAGATAAAATGCTATACAGGGTCACGCAAAGAGTTGGATACATGGCCGTATATGGCTGATAATTTCTGGAAACGTAATTTCAGTAGTTTTAAGCGTGTTTTAGTTTGAATTAAATTTTAGCTAAATAGTGGCATGTAATAAAGGTACTAGGTAAACTACAGGGCTGTACAAAAGTATTCAAGTATGTTTCCATCTATTAGTATAAATTGCTGAAAGATGAATTTCAACCTGTTATGCATTTTCTTGCTAAACTAAATTTTCCCATTATATAGTATATATATCAACATACAGATCGAATACAGGGCTGTTTAAAAGAATTGGAATACATATTTGGCTATGGGCGGTAACTACTGAAATCAGATTTTTAAATGTTTACTTGGTTATCTTATTTACATTATTTCCCTAAGTAACGAAGTTTCGTTAAAGCTTTCAGGGAATGTTGGAAAGTGTTTCATAATCTATACTGTACGCATCATTTTTCTTACTTGTTTAGATAAACTTGGCTTGACCCGTAGTGACCCAAAAAGGATCCACTAATCGAAATTTCTCGAACATGTGAGCTAGTCCAATGATCTTCTCGCGCCCGGAAACAGTATAAAACAAAATTTTGTTAAAATTGTTTGAGCCTTTTTTAGGTACAATTATCTTGACACTGACCCATTGTGACCGAAAACGACACATTAATTCGAAAGTTCTTGAACATGCGACCTAGCCCAATGGTATTCTTGTGCCCTAAAAGGATAGAATACAAATTTTAGTCAAAATCGTTAGAGCCATTTCCTAGATAAAATTAGCTTGACCCACAGTGATCTAAAAATGACCAACTAATCGAATTTTCTCTAACATGTGACTTTGCCCAATAGTCTTCTCGTAATCCAAAATGATAGAATACAAAATTTAGTGAAAATCGTTAGAGTCGTTATTCAGATGAAGTTGGCTTGACCCATAGTGACCCAAATATGACGCACTAATAGAAATTTCTCGAACATATGACCTAGCCTTATAGTTTTCTCGTGCCCCAAAACGGTTGGATGCAAAATTTAATTAAAATCGATTGAACCGTTTTTTAGATATAATTCGCTTATCCCTGACCCATTATGACCCAAAATGATCCATTAATTGAATTTTCACAAATGCTATAGCATTGTGAATGGATAATACTTAAGCAAAAAAGACGCCCGTCTGACATTGGTCTTAGTTTTAATTAAGGATCCTGTGAAACAGGTTTTTAAACCCGAAATCGAAATGGAATTTCGGTAATCTTCCTTTTCTCGGCCGAAAACTAAAATGCCCCAAAATTTCTTTAAAGTAATTAATACATACACAAATATACATAATTCGTAATTAATTATACGTGTATAGAAACACATTTCTAACAAACATGCATATATGTACACATACAGTCATGGAAAAAAAAAAAGTAAACACTCCCTACTAACTCTGCAACTAATTATAATAGAAAAAAAATTACTGGTAACCAAGCGATTGGAAATAAAGTCCACTTTTAAATGATGCATATAAAATTTGCTTAGGGAGCCTTATACAAATCAAAACCAGACCAAACGGAATTTCAAGTCATTTGGATGATAACTTTTTGAATTATGAAAATTCAAAATTTAGAGCTTCTAATGTTAAACTACATTTTAATATTTTTATTAATATCTCCTGAAATTATAATCCTAATGTGATAATTTTTTTGTGTTGTTATAATACAAAAAAAAAAAAAAAAAAAAAAAAAAAAACATAAATACATTGAATTTGTAACTTTAAAAATTTTATAATATGAATTATGAATTATGAAGTTAATATTCGAAAAAAATATGAATTTCAACATTTTTTGACAGATTTATACTTATTATGTCCTGCTTGATACGAATTCTCCATTTCGAATTTTTTTTCCCATGTAGTTTTCGAATTATGAGTAAAAAACGTCAAAATGATGGTTTAAGATGTCCAGAAAAGCATAATTTGAAAAACACCCATTTCATTGAAGCATTTGGGCTGGCAATTGTCGAAACATATTAATCGAGTAAAATGCTCATATTGGCAAGAAGTAATGCATTAATAGCAGTGACATAGTCATTCTGTAGCATTTCAACAGTCGAGTACCGAACTTCAATTTGGATACAGGCCCTTAAATAGGCTCATTTTAAGATAATTAATTTTTCGGAACTTAATCGTATGAATTTCATGAAAATTTGAATTTAAGCTAATTGACGGGTGTAGAATCTATTTATAGTGTCAAACATGGGTATTGCAATTGAAGAAAACAAAGTTTGGGTTCGTTTTGATATGTAGATGGCCCCCTAAGCAAATTTTATATACATCATTTAAAAGTAGACTTTATTTCCAATCGTTTGGTACCCATAACTTTCTTCTAGAATAATTTGTTCCAGAGTTAGTAGGGGTGTTTACTTTTTTTCCCACGGCTGTACGTATGTGTATAACTTTCAAACAAAAACAAAACATAAATAATAATACAACTTTTACATTTTATTACTTTTTGACAGCCAATAGTTATAGGTATTTATCAATAATTAATTAACAATAAATGTTAACTTAAAATGTAAAAAAGCTAAAAACTTACTAAATTTGACTGAAACAGGAACATTAGCATTAAGAGAACACTTTAAGTCTAGAAATTATTAATTATCAATTTTATTTTCCATTTGAACATTCTCAAAATGAGACATATTTAACAATATTGAGTATTTTAGCTAATTAAAAAAATATATGTAATAAAAAAATGCATCTTTTTTTTAGATGTGCACGACAAGTTTAAAATAAATATTTGCTCCCTCCCTCCCAACCCCCCCCCCCCTTGTCTCTCTAAGAAAGTTTTGAAATGGCGCCTCTGTTTAAAAATTTTATCTCCGGGACCCAAGTTGGCTCTCTGTGCCTTTGCCCAACACTTTTTATTTTTATATAAAATAAAATGTAATTAATTCATCAACAACACAGAATGTTTTTCTAATTGTACGAATTTCATCTAATTAAAAAATGTTTTATGTATACATACCTCGACTCATCTTTGGTAACGATTTTTGTAAACGATCATCTGTTATACCAGAACTTTCTTAAAGAGCATTCGAAACAATTCTGGGGTTTCAAATTAAAAATTTTCTAATCTTAATATTAACTCTGCATCTTTTAATGAGCACGTGAAAAGTTTAGCCCTATATGCATTGCTTGCTTTATAATTTGCACTCATGTCTTGAGTCAGTGATGACTGACAATTATAAACAGTGGAGTTCATAGCAATAGTATCTCATTTGAACCGATACAACTCAAATCAATGAGTAATGTTAAAAAATTCCGAAGGGAGAAACGAGATTTTTGGAATACAGATAGTTTCGTTCGAGTTTCGGTTCGGCTGAATTTTCGGCAACATTTTTGCCGAAACGAATCTTCGGCGAAACTCAGATTTTGGGACGAAAAAGAAAACGAAACTGAATTTTCGGTCGATCTATTTCTAATTGAATCTCGCTGTAGAATGTAATCTATTCTCGGTTTTTTACGCACACATCAACACATTGGAATACTTCTATGTATAAAATCACATTTCATGTTTTAGAGAGAAGAGCAGTAGTTTGTTTACTGAAATTACACAACGCAACTTTTTTTATTTTAAGGCTCGACTAGTTTTTGCCTTATTTTCTAAAGCAAATTATTTCATAATCTAATAAGATAATTAATATAAGAATATAATAAGAATTATTAGAAACACCAAATAATAAAAATTTCCTTGGTGTTGTTTAATTGCGAGAGAAGTTTGATTCATTAATCAACATCAGCAACACAAAATTTGAATAAACGAAATACACGATTATTATTTTCTAAAAAATGAATCCAAAATTAACTTTAATATAATGGGTCGAACTGTTTTACAGTAAAATATTTTGCGAATCAAGGTTGCTAAGTATTTTGTAGTAATTCTCCATTATATTCCCAACATTAGTCACCAGGAGCAATTGTCTATAGTTATTATATTAGATACAGTGGTGGTCAGAATTATAAGAACAGCTGAAAATTGCACAAATAAAATTTATTTCTAAACTAAATAAAGTGAAATTTATACACAAAATGCTTTTTAATGCTAGAAATCATTGTAGAATGCAAAACATTGTAAAATGCAAAATATGAATGTTTTGCCATAATTAACGAAATATTTCATTACAAAAATCGGACGAAATTATAAGGACAATGAATGTTTTTGCCTGAAACACATAATTAATAATCTCCCATTCTTCTCAATCACTTTTATCGATCTTGACGTCATGGAGCTGACAGTTTCTTCAGAACGTTTTGGGAAATTTGGGGGCGACCAGGATTTTTCGATGGAAGACATGAGCTCTTGTTTGTTTTCACATTGTATACCATTTTTGTATACTTCGTCTTCCAGAACACCCCACAGATTTTTCATTGGATTCAGATCAGGGCTTCTGGCCAGCCAATCCAGTAGTTTCACGAAATTAGCATCAAACCATGATTTTAAAGTTTGGGAAACATGAATTGAGGCATTGTTCGGCCAAAAAGAAATAGTCTCTACTCGTTATTAACAATGCTTCTGGTAAAAGATTATCGTGCAATACATCAACATAACTCTCAGAATTCATTCTACCCTGGACAAAAGTATTTGGGAGTAATTCCAAAACCTCCTCAGACCATTACTGAGCCACCTCCCAATGCACACTTTGAGAAAATTTCTTCTTCTCTATGGAGATCATACCAGAAGTAGCGAAAACCGTCTGGTCCATCCAAATTAAACTTTTTCGCGTCGTAAAGGACAAACTCATCACATTTCCCTCCAAAGTAATGCATTTTTTTGCAAACTCCACTCTCGATCTCTTATGAACTTTTGTAAGAG
This sequence comes from Maratus speciosus, assembly GCA_963932465.1. Lineage (NCBI taxonomy): Eukaryota > Metazoa > Arthropoda > Arachnida > Araneae > Salticidae > Maratus > Maratus speciosus. The sequence continues at coordinate 418,488,815 of OZ010800.1, forward strand.
GCGGTCATGACATGTGTTTACCATAGCAAACCTTTTTTCTTTTTAAACAGTTCGAGCATTGCATTCTAAGTTCAGTTCACGTTTTATTTCTGTTGACTTTTGTTTTTTGGAACAAGCTCACCTTATTATCATTCTTTTCTCCCATACAGAAAGAGAAGGTGGCCTACCTGTATGTCTTTGCCGTCCATATTTACCGGGATTTTCAAGATAATTGTAAATAACCGTTCTCGATCTATTAAGCTTTGTCGAAATTTGACGCACAGAAGTGCAGAACAAACAAGTAAGAAAAATCATGCGTACAGCATAGATTATGAAACACTTTCCAACACTCCCTGAAAGCTTTAACGAAACTTCGTTACTTAGGGAAATAAGGTAAATAAGATAACTAAGTAAACATTTAAAAATCTGATTCCAGTAGTTACCGCCCATAGCCAAATATGTATTCCAATTCTTTTGAACAGCCCTGTATTTGATCTGTATGTTGATATATATTCTATATAATGGGAAAATTTAGTTTAACAAGAAAACGTATAACAGGTTGAAATTTCTCTTTCAGCAATTTATACAATTAATTGAAAAAATACTTGAATAATTTTGTACAGTTCTGTATTTTACCTAGTACCTTTATTACACGCCACTATTTAGCTAAAATTTAATTCAAACTAAAACACTCTTAAAACTACTGAAGCCACATTTCCAGAAATTATCATCCATTGACGATATGTATCCAATTCTTTGCGTGACCCTATATATCATTTTATCTATATTCTACAAACTCTTTTTAATAAATTAAATGCAGTTCAGCATAAAAATGCATGACTCATTTAAAAACCACCTTTAATCAATTTGCGATAATACCCAGTAACCCTTACGAATTATTTTGTGTAGCCCTGTATATGAATTATAGAATTTATACACACCATATAGTATGCATAAATATAGTGGAACATAAATGCGCATATCATAATTAAAAATGCATTTCCAGCAATCACCGCTAATGTACAGTACTCCTGATACAATATACTACGTGAAAACTTTTGTGTGTCCCTGTAAATGATGTGCATTTCGTAATATACATGAAATAACTTATAGTAATCCTCAGCGACTTATATCAATTTCATTATATTTGAAATAGTTTAACATAATTAAAATACGGCGCAAACAATTCCCCCATCCCAATATCATTATGTAACAGAATCTTTTTGTGTGGCCCTGTAAAAGAATAATAGCTATTCTTTGCACCGCATATTATACAGAATGCATATTTAGTACACTCCATAAATGCATATCAATTTTGGTATGTTTGGACGCGTGTTACATCATTAAAAATCCTTTTAAACGATTTCTTCCGATAGGCCCTAATATAACGGAAAACTTTTGACTGTCCCTGTAAATCAACTAAACATACTACAAACTTCATTTGAAATAGGGAACGGGCTATGGTAAACGTCAATAACCAACAGAAATTTCAGGACAATCCGAGTATATTTACGGGAGTTAGAGCGCGGCCAGACGGACAGACAAACCGAAGTCATAAACACTTTTCAACTTTGTTGGAAAGTGTTAAAAACATGCAAATTCTACTTTTTAGAACACACAAATACAACTGTTCTCATAATTTTGTCCATATCACATGGCTGTATAAATCAATAATATATTTTATGAATATGAATTTTCCACATATTTCCGTAAAAACTTATGAAAATATCCGTTATTTTTCCTTTTGGTTTCCAGTCGTTAAATTTGCATAATTTTTTTGGCCAAGTGCAGCCAAGATTTGGCAATTTTTGCCTTGTCCTTATAATTTTGACCACCACTGTATGTAGCTGATGGTGCATAATAAAATACTCCATCAAGCATATGTAAATATTTCATGAAGATTTTGAAGGCGGGAAATCGCACAGGTGAATATTTATACAACACGAACTTGGTACATTAAGACAAGATACTGAAAATATCCGTAGACAAAGATATGATAACGGTGCCAATGTAAAAAAATCCCTGCCGGCTCTGGCCTACAGGCGGAGGTAGATTTCGATGTTAAGTACTAAATTCAGCAACAAAACTTAAATCAAGGTTAGAGATAAACCCAGTTCCTTCACTAAGAATGAACTCTAGGGAGCTAAACATTTTGTGAAAATTTTAATATACACGAATACACACACGCATGTATATGGGATAGGTTCAAAAATGGCTAAAACAAATTCAGAGAACCTCAAAGTGTTAAAATATGTTAATATTTCTATAGTCGGGTTTTTATCATGTTTTAATACGTTTCTTCACACTCACATGACGTTAGATATTCACCTGCTGAGGTCCATTATATTTCTAATATGACGCAATATATATATATTTTTTAATTCGTCAAACTATTTATTTCATTTTGAGTTTCCATGCTGAAATCTTGCTCTAGAAAACTTATGACGTAATATTCAATTTGTCAAACTATTTATTTAATTTATTTTTTCACGTGAAATTCTTCAATAGAAAAGCAATTGTTGTGGTGAAAATTTTATTGTTTTTTTTTTAATTGTTGGCAACTGCTATAACGAAAAATATTTATTTTTTCCTGTCATTGTTGTGTAAGAGCTGGTTTTATCAGAATCTCGTTAAGACGGTATTCAAAATTTTTAACCCCCCCCCCCCCTCCCATTTCCATTCCCTTGGGCCGATTTTGCCCATTTTCAATCCCCGCCGAGATATTAGCCGTCTCAAAGTTGTTGGCGAGTTTGAAAACGATCCGTGCATAATTGCGACTTTTATCGAGCGGACAAAATTTAGTACATACATACATACATACATACATATATATATATATATATATATATATATATATATATAAAATTTTTAAGTGGGGGGTGGTTTTGGGTTCCTGGGATAATGAAAAGTTACGAAGGAATTTTTCAAAAATCTCACCATGATAACGACTGCAATAGGTAGTATTTCTTACGAAACTACCTAATAGGAGAAGTGCGAAACTTCTATAGAACAGTTCGAGAACTTCATTTACATCATTCTGACATGTGACAACCACAATTTTTTTGAGAGGCATGGATATGCAAAGACTTTCTTTGGAACACTGCAATGTATTTGCCATCTTTATTGCATATCTACTAAAAGATAAACAAATTAGAAAACATGTTGCAGATCTGTCTGCAAAACTTTCCCTGAAGCACGATGGAGATGTTGAATGAAAAACGTGAAAGCTGTACAGTTACAGTACAAGCTGCTAAACTTTGTGATGAACTGGAAGAGTTATAGAAAGCACTGATGATGCTCAAACAGAAATTAATGCAGAATCGTTAGTCTGTCAATTAATAAATTGCAAATTTCTGACCTCGCTAGTTTTATGGTACTGCTTACTCTATCCAATAAATTATGCGAGTAAAAGACTTCAGAGTGTTACTGTGGTTGTTGTTATAGGACATTTTATTAATTCCAAAAGATTTGTAATTAATAAAGACTACACAGCATAAAAGTTTTAACGAAGGCTCGATTGGCGTTAGTGAACTTGCCAAAGATCTAAATGTTGAATATCTGTATTCAAAATTTGGAGTGTGTTTACGCAAAAACAAAATTATTTGATTATAAGTATGCAGATGAATCTGTAGGCTAATTCAAAAACAGCCTTTTAGTTCAATGCTTAATCAATCAAGTAACAGATAAAGCAGCGGTATCAAAATTATTTGGATTCTTCTGAAAATTTCCAGACCTGTCCAAGAAAACCGTAAGAAAATATATAGCAAATCTGGAATTGGGTTCGGGCTTAGTGGAGACTGGACCCAAAAAAGACTACAAAGCTGTCTGATTTAAATGGATATATTCTTTATGAGGAAACGGAAACACTTTAGTCAATTCTATCGTCATTAAAGTTTCAAAATACCACGTAAATGCTTAAATTCTTTGCTCGCAACAATAGACCGTTATATCCGTTAGCCGTTATATCCGTTGAATCTCAAATTAGCAGGAGTTTAAACTTCAACAAAATTCTAAACGAATTTTCAGCGAACAAGCAAAAAGAAAAAAAAAAACCTTTTTCTCAATAAAAGGCAATAATACTGCTTAATTTTTCACTCATATTTTTGGAATGTTAAGTGATTTTTAGCCGCCCCTTAAAGATAATTTATTTCGGTAACTACTTGATTATTCCGTCGACCAACTTCGCCAAATTATATAAATCGCCAAATTATACAAATGGAAGAATGTTGCCATTCTAAAATTTTAATATAGGAAAATTAATGAATTTAAATTTAAAAAATCACTAAAGCATAGGGGTACTTTAATGATGACGTTCACTTATGGCGTAGCGTCATACCAAATATAAAATTTGATTTATTTAGATGATTTCGGACAAAAGAATACTAATAGTTTGCATATTTAAATACAGAATTATTAAATTAAACCGTGAATAAACAGATATTTTTAAGATATTGTATTTGTGTGTAAAATGTAAGAAAATTTAATAATCCAATCTATTAAGGGACATACTAAATATCAATGATAACGGAAAATTGTAAGGAACCTAATGCTAAAAAAACCTAAAACACGTATAACATGTTTAATGTCAATTGAATGTGACATTTACTATCATCCATTATTGGCATTTAATCTTACAGTTTGGCGACAGTTTTTGGTTCACCGGATAATCAAGTAGTACCTCTATTTCCTACGGATCACTTAAATTCTAATTTTTTTCCTAAACAAAAATAAATGAATATTAATAGTTTTCTGACTTCACAATCACTAGAAGAAATAGTATTAAAACTACCTCACTTTTCAGACGAAATATAACCGTTTTGCTTACTTTTTGTCTTATAAGTTATATTTAGTAAAAATATCCCATTAGACTAAAGAAGGAAGACAATAAAAAGTCCTATTCTTCTGCGATTAAAACTGGCCGGGTAATAGCTGTTTAAAGTGGAAGCATCATTTTTGCTACGAAATAGGGCCATTCACAAATTTACTAGAAATATAAATAATCGGCAGATTAAAAAAAAAATAAATAAAAAAAAATAAAAAAAAAAAAATCCCTGCTGGTTCGACCTACAGGCGCAGGTAGATTTCGAAGTTAAGTATACTCATTTCAACAGCAAAAACTAAATCATGATTAGAGATAAACCCACTTTAATAATTTTATCTGGTCGTTTTTAATTTCATTTTTATATTAGAGCTGATTTTATCAGAATCATGTTAAGGCGGTAGTAAAGAAAATACTTTTCCATGCTCAATAACTCGAAATTCATTTTAAAAAGAAAAAATATGAAACTTGCTTATGTGATTTTTGAAGAGATTTATAAGCGACATGTGTTTTTATTTTTCGTTCAATTAATTAGAACTTGACTTATAAACAATTATTTTCTCAGTACGACCATTTTTTTTTTTTTCCTTTCCAACGCAATTACTTCGGGAAATTCGGTTCAAAATGCCCACTTTGACATCATTTTTTGAAATATATCCTGCCTCTATCAAAACATTGACCATTATGGTACATTACATATAGTTTCTGAATAAGAGAACTAATCAATTGGGTGCGTTTGAAAGCAAAAATGAATTTTAAAATGAGTCAGAAAATAAGCAGTTTGGATTTGAGTACACCTTTAGTACGATGATTTTTTCTTCAACTATTATGCATATTTAATTTGTTTTTGCTATAAGAATTGGTCCTATCAAATACTTGTCAATGTATAAGTTGAAGATAATATTAAGAACATATATAATAAATTCATGCGGATATTATGTCTTGTGAATTGAGGAAGTTATGGATTTTTTTCTTCTTCACTTCCCCTTTTTGTTTTCGTTTTTAATTTTCTTTGCGGTACGAATTGGTCCTATCAAAACTTGTAAATATGAAAGGTGTAGATAATATTAATAAAATTTATAATAAATTTAATTGGATTTGATATCTTGAGAACTGACGAAGTAATGAATTTTTTTCTTTCCAAAACCCTATTTTTTGCGCCCCTTGAGTCCATTTTTAATTTCATCGAAAATCTGTCATACAAATATTTTTGGCTCTTTTTTTAGAAGTAATAATAACTTTAAACTGATTCGATATGTATTATAATTAAGAAGTTATGGGGTTTTTTCGGTTTTCCCTAAACCCTCCCTATTTCCGCTCCTTGGTCCAATTTTGCCCATTAACGAACTTGACCGAGATTTTATGCCCTTAATTTTATGTTCAGTTTGGAAGAGATTTGTGCAGAATTATGGAAGTTATCGTGTCCATAAAAAAATGATATATATGTTTATTGAATTAATTATAGTAATTGGAAATAGATGATGATTTGTAGTTATATTATGGTTATATATATATATATATATATAGCTGTTCAATTTCACTTTGTTCATTTTAATTCTCTTAATACATGTATTCATAGCTGCAATAGCGCATTTTTCATGTATTATCTCCATTAGTCTTCAATTTGTTTTCATCTTGTAGATTATGTACCATTATTGCTATCTCAATCACTTGAAATCCAAATGTATTTACTTTAGCATTAATCTTTCAGTTCACTATATTTAAATGTTTGTTTGTTGTCCCTCCCATCTAAAATTACTGGTTTCATATGTTCATTTCTGGATCATCTTTAAAACTTTATCCATTTCTTCATATATTTGTGATTTCAAATTTAAAAGTTTTTTACTGAGGGTGGTTTTGGGTCAAGGGGTCATGATCGGTGTAGATCTGTAAAAAAATTTCAGAAATTCCGACATAGGGGAGAACGTAATAGGCAGTATTTCATACGAAATCTACCTAGAATAATAGTTAAGAGTAAAATTAACATCAACATAAATTTAAATTATATTTCCATTCTGACATATTAAATAAAAATATACAACTTGTACTAAAAATATGTTAAAAAATAACAGAATTTTTTGTTAAATGAAATGATAAAAAGCGACAGTCGCAATTCTTTACAAAATGATACATATTTAAAAATGCGTTTAGATTCCCTAATCTAAAACTTAATTAATAAAAAATTAAGTTATCTTAAATCTTGCTCGAGGTGATTTACTTCCGCTTCAATGCAGAAATGCACATGCGAAGTGTTCCTTCTAATAGGCCCAACCAAAACTGCATACATATTAAGCATATAATGTTAATGCTTGAATCTGGAGTAAATTGATACAGCTGCGTCATCTGGTGGACGGGGTTGATAATGCAAATACGCGGATTTTCAGTATGACGTTATATAGGGCAGAATATCTACTATCTTGCGCATATTTTCTGGATCTTTACTCAGTTATGGAAGATGAATCTTGTTTACCAGATTTATTGCAAAATATTTTTATTACAGTTTGTTTTGATAAAATTATGTACATTTAAAAAAAATAGCCATAATGTCATTTTAATTTCGGGAGAAAAAGCACTAATGCTATGAAAGCATTAGTGCCTTTTGCCCTTAAACTAAAATGACATTGCGACTTTTTTTTAAAATACACATACTTTTATCAAAACAAGCTGTAACAAAAATATTTTTCAATAAATCTGGTAAACAAGATTAATCTTCTGTAAGTAAGTAACAATTTGAAATTCGTGATTGAATTTTTAACAGAGATTCTCTAAATGGCTTTGTCTGTTAAAAGAAAAAAAAAATCTACTCTGGCGATTTTAGGAAAATTATTGAAGTTATTGTCTAGACTCGCAAAATATTTAAAGAAAGAAATGAATAATACTTGCTCGTTTAATATTACAACATTTAATGCATGCATTTTAAATTAAAGTGATTCCGAATATAAGATGAAATGAGTTTTAAATTAAATGAATGAAATATTTGTAAGTTACATATAACATGAATACAATTACGATCAAAAGAATATTGGAAAGTTATCGCCTGCGCTTGATAAACAAAAAAAGGACTTAAAATTGAATATTTTATTTATTGTTAAATACTATACATACTCTAAACATTCATAAACGTTTTGTTCTCATCGGGGATACAACCGTGTATATCATTTTTTATTTCAGCGCATCAAGAATTCCGTAAAAAATGAGACTACAAAATTCTATCTTTACATATTAACTACTTACTAATTTTCATGCATCGTTTTTCATTACATTAATAAAACATAATTAAAATCGGACGTATTTAAATAAGCAGCATTTGTATTATATAATTAAATAAGATTTTATCTTTTTTATATATATAAATTGAAATAAAAGCACTAACTAACTTGTTTTACTCTTTGGAAAAGGACAGAGGTGAATTCTACCAGGAAAAGAATTGTCTTACAATTTCGAAAACTATAGCTATTCGATGACTAACATTTTGCCATTTTAACAAATAATATTAGTGCTAAAAAGAACTATTTTTATTAAATAATTAACTACAATAAATAAATTAAATAATCAAGAATGAAAATTAATAGAATATTTTATGCTGTCAGAATGTAAGTACCACAAACAAATGAAAACACGACGTTTGAGCTTGCGCAGTTATTTCATAAATGTACAATTAATAACATAGATTATCCACAAAGAAGAAAACAGTTAAGTATATTCCTGTAGTTCAACCGCGTCTGCTACGTGGCGTGTGACCTTGATTGATGTGATCTCGCCTTTAATCTTGCGGTTGCCTCTCCCATTTAAGATAGGACGCTTACTTTGTATACTGCTTTCGGCCCAATTCATCTGAATCCAGGTTTAGAAAAGTGGTATAAGTCATACAATTCAAAGTTTCACAACTGGGTCAATTTTAGTGTTAGATGTTAGAGTGTTAGGTCTTTTTTTGTCTTATTTGTTAGTGTAATAGGAAATATTAAATTTCGTAACTTTTTAAGAAATGTTTTTATTGATCCAAACGACTTTTAAAATATTTTTTTACCCCATTTAAAAAATTTTTGTAATTGAAACTACAGTGAAACCTCCCTGTGCGACCACCTCCCTGAACGACCATTTTTTTATGGAACGAAATTTATTCCCATAAGCTCAATACTAATTTTACCTCCATTCAGAGACCATCCCAGTTGAACTCCCTCCATGAGCGACCCATTTCTTTGAAGAAAATGCAACAAATTCCGTTTTTTCTTGGCCGCTTGAAGAAGGTTTTATTAGAAAAATAATTCCGGAAAGCTCTTTATTCATCAAACTTCTAAACTAAGTTCATATTTTTTTTTTTAATTCCGGTAACTTTTAAATGTTTAAACCCCATTGTGCCTTTTTTAGGCAATGAATTTAACTCTGCTGACAAATTCAGAATGACGGTCAATAAACTCCTCTGCTCTATTCAGTCAGGAAACTCTCAAAGAAAAAAAAATTATGAAATCGTCATTATTTGTTCCCGTCCAAAAAAATTGCATTTATTTACTGAACTTCGAAATAACTTGGAAATAAAAGTTATAAAAGATAAAACCGTAAAATCATCTGCAGTAATTAACTTATGTAATTAACTTTTGTTTTGATAATTTTTTTCTAATGTGAAAAATAAATTTTAGTAACATTAATTATTACCTTTTTCCAACAATTAAAATCTAAATTTAAACATGACCTCCATTAAGAGACCACCTCTCGGAGCGATCAATTTTTATTGGAACGGAACGTGGTCGCTTTAGGGAGTTTGTACCGTATATGTCTATGACTAATGGTTTAGAAATTGACACTGGACACGGTTGAGAGTAGGGCCGCCCTGTACACTGGTAATTCATCGGTGATTAATATTTTATGTCTTTTTACATGCATCATTTAGATTTTCACTCGCCATCAGAATAGGTAGTTCAAACATATTTCGTATATCAAGGAATATTTGGTTTTCCTAAAAGAAATCATGCGATCTCAAAAGTTAACAGATGATATTGATCTGTTTTTTCATGCAGAAAACAACAGGTTCTCATAAAATCTTATCTTTTGGCGCAATAAATTATTTTAATCTAAAAACTAGTTCGTTCTTTTCGAGAAATGAGTTACCACAGTTTTACTCATATGTCATTATTGAATAAAAGAGTTAGGTCTGCAACTAATGACTGCGAAAATGTGTCTTTTATTGGATAAGAAAAGTAATCAGAATAAGTAACGAGAGGCACATAAATACAGCTGCGATTATCTCTGAAACATTATAATGAAAAACACTATCTGGGATGTTAGCAAAGTCGATAAAGATTGGCGCACGTTAATGACATAAAGAGAACAGAAAAGAACTTAATAAATAGAATCATATTAATGGTTAAATAAAAGATGTGTGCATTAATACTTGATGTGATAATCCTTTCTTTTCTTACAAAAATATTACAGATACACGCACTTAAGATACTTTGTGATGTAATAAAAAATAGCAAATAAATGCTAATATGAGTTTTACTCATAGGCCATTTAGTTTTAAATGTCCAATCACTTATTAATAATGCAACGTTAAGAGGATACATCACTGACGCGAAAACATTCGCTCGCTAATGTTAATCCTATGGGAGAAATTTTTAAAACTACCTCGATTGCATTTCCATATTTTTATTTATTTTTTATTTATTTATTTTTCCATTGGATACCTGAGGTCGATCTCTGAAAAGGCTGTTTTTTAATTTTTCGATTTTGCTCCGAAAGTGAAAGTATTCTAAAAAACCCTGCAGACAAAATCGAAAAAGTAAAAAAACAACCTTTGTAGAGATCGACCTCAGGTATCGAATGCAAAAAAAAAAAAAAAAAAAAAAAATGTTTAAAAATACTGAAATGCGAACGAGATTGTAAAAAAAAAGTTTCCCATTAGCGAACGGGTATTTTCGCGTGAGTGAAGTAGCCTCTTAATACTTTGTAACGTAAGCCCCCTCTTAAAAAATTAGTTGATATTTGATTTTACATATTTGAATATCACATTGAAATTGCAACATATTAAATAAAATATTTATTTTTACTTTGATTCCAAACCGCACATTGACTTTTTTTTTTTTTTCCTGTTGATATTTGTTATCACTGCGCACTCTGGCGATATTCCCCAAATACTGGCTAAAACTCGGAAAAAAGTTTTTCACTTTCCACGTATATTTTTGCATAATGACATATAAATGTCCTCATATGATATGTTTAGATCATCTACACTTCACAGGGTAAATGTGTAATAGTTTATTTTAGATTGCCCATGCTTTGATTATGTTGAATAGTTACTAAAATTAACGGTTTTCACTGTCTAAAATATTACGTTAAAAATTAATTTTTTATCGGTCATTTTTAATATTTTATGAGAGACCGTGTTTGAAGATTATGTATCAGTAAGAAAGATCAATTACGCATTTGAAAATCAGTTTGTATAATAAAATGGTAAACTAGAAAACAAGAATTCTGCTTTTTCAGTATTTAGTGTCGCCCCCGACGGGGAAAAAAAAAAAAATATATATATATATATATGTGTGTGTGTGTGTATAAATAGTACAAAACATATTTCAATTTTAAGACTTACAGCACACGCTTTTAATTTATGTAAAATAACGTCATTCGCATCCGCTCGAGGCTAAAGAAAAAGACAGGCTATTGCGGTGCGTCCCACGTGTCTTTTTTTACAGACCGCTGGAGGGACGTGATGCTCTTTTCGCACACCTTCATTGGTGCATTCCAGCATCACGTGACTCCAGCGGTCTGTAAAAAAAGATACGTGGAATGCACCGCGGTAGCCTGCCTTTCTCGTTAGCCTCGCATCCGCTTAAGAATTTCACATTTACCATCCACTCTTAAACATCTACAGTAAAGTATGCATAGGACGTCACTAAATAAAACACGAATGCAGCAAAAAGACGCCGTCATTAAAGAAACTCGGCAATAAATAAATAAATAAATAAATCGGCTGTCTGAGGATTCATAGGCCTTCATTTGTTTGTAACATTAATATAGATACTTAAAATTAAATATAGTTTATAATAGCGCCATGTTTTAACAGAAATCATTCGTTTATATTTTTTCAAAATAGCACGTATTTTAATTACATTTTCTTTCGGTTGTTATGAAAAAATGGCAACAAAAATATATAATTCATATTTTACAACTATTTTTCCTTTACTTTCTACAGAAATGGAGTACTTCCGTTGCCAATATTGCAAATGGCTCCAAAAACTACAAAAAATTAATATTTCAAAAATAAATTGAGATGCAGTTTTCAAACAAATTGCATTTATAAGTACTTTTTTTTTCCAATACGACGGTATAAAAATTGAAAATGTGCGATGCTTAGAAGTTTAAAAAATTGCTATACAGTCCATATTCAAAATATTAGAATAATTGAGAAAAAGTAATAAGAAAAAATTATTTTTCATTTATTTATTTTTGATACTAACATGGGAACCACTTTTGATGCTGTTCGCACCTAGCATCGAGACCTGGTGCATTTTGTAGCCCTATACATAAAAGCTAGAGAACCGATAAAATTTCTCTGTTAAAATTATATTTTATATACTTTTTTATATTCTCAATTTTTTTATTATTACATTTTTATTTGTTTATTTCACGCTAAAAGTGAGTTAAGTCGCCAAATATGGCGCTGCAATTTATCCGCCCGAATTATATCAGATTACGATTTGTTTGTGAATATGCAGACGATAAATATATAAATAGTAAATATATTTATATAAAAGCTTTCAAGATCATTGAAAACTATTTTTTAGTGAAATACAAAATAAGCAAACTACTATTTTCTTTGTAAATCGAATGGAGTAAAGTTTCGAATGTTTAAAATGAAATGTTGCTGTATTAAATGGTCCTTTGGTAAAAGTAATCACAAATTAAATTAATATTTTTACACAATTAAGAAAAATTACTGTGCCTAATTAGGTCGACATTACAATTTCTACTGAAGTCCACGCACACAAGACAAACAGATATGACATTTGGCTAGGGTTGCCGGAAAGCTCTACTTTTGAAAATAATCGCCAACTTTTTCCCCGCCAAAAATGTGAATATAATGTTGCAAATTTTCAAAATCAAATTCATGGGTTTTTGAAGAAATTTATAAACTTTTTTCAATATTTTATACTTATTATAAACTAATTTTTATGTTTAAATGCTTTTCTTTAAAAGACTTCAATGTTAATAGTCCGATATGTGGTCTCGAAAATTGCATTTTCAGAAAGTTATGCAGCTGTAAAATAAAGAAATATTGTTTTAACAGAAAAATTTTAACGATTCTCAAACTTCGTAATATAGGGTTTAAAATGCACCAGGTCTCGATGCTAGGTGCGAACAGCACCAAAAGTGGTTCCCTTGTAAGTAAAGGCAATTAAATTTCTTATAAATTAAATCTGGAATGTTTAGATAAGATTTTAACATTTACAAAATATAAATTACAGCATAATAAATTAGGTATACAGCTTTCTGAAACACATCAAAATATTAGAAAAAAATTTTGATTGGTTCAAAATATTAGAATATTTTATTTTACGCAACAATATTACCTTATGAATATGAAGTAAATGGTAGTCAATATTTTGTAGCATCCCCTTTAGCTTTCATAACAGCGTACAATCGATCTTGCATACTATATACAAGGTGTTTACAAACATTTCAATCAGTATTAGACCAAATAGACTTTATACGTGCCACTAACTCGGTTTTACTTGAAGGAGGATTTTCTTGGAGTTTTTTCTTCACTATACACCATAAGTGTTCTATGGAATTAAGATCTGGTGAGTTTAGTGGCCAAGGAAGTACTTTAATGTTGCGTTGGCGGAACTAATTCTTAGTTGACACCGAGGTATGCGGTGACGGTAAATCTTGTTGAAAAATGAAATCATCTTCAAATAAATCTTCTGATGATGGAATCATGTAATATTCAAAAATGTCTTGCTATATCTGAGGGTTATCCCTTTCGTAGTTGATGCATAACTTTCCAGGTCCTTCTGCACTCATGCAACTCCAAACCATGACACTAGCAGCTAATTTTATGGAACGTTTAAGGCATTCTTTGTCAAATGCTTCTTGCTTTATTCTCCAAACTCGATTGCCATACCTTGATTACCATATGAAACACAAAACATATTTTCATCACTGAATAATTTTCCAATCTTCTTCGCTCTATAAACGTCTTGATTTACACGAATTCAATCTTATACGCTCTTGTTTTGCAGTCATGAGAGGTTTTGCTTTCGATACACGAGATTCAAACTTAAATCTATGGAGACGTCTTAATGTTGTCGATGTAGAAACTTCAACTCCTTCTTCTTTCCATTTTTGGTGCAAGAATCGCACACTTTTAAAACGGTTTTTCTTAACTGTATGCTTCAGTTTCCTGTCATCTCTAGCAGATGTTTTTGGTTTTCGGCCGCTATTTCGGCGGTTATTTTGAAATTTTCCATTTTTTTTAATATTGTGTTAGTATTTTACTAACGCTTGATTGCGAACAATGTAAATAATTCGCTATATAACATTGTTTTTTTTTTTCGTGACGATACAAATCAACCATACGAAGTTTAATAGATTCAGGAATATCACTCACACGACCCATTTTAAGACGAAAAAGCAAACAAACCGCAAAAAGAATACTGATTTTAAATAAAATCGTCTGAATTTAATCAATGATGCCACCAGTTATGAATTGGTGATAATTAAAGGAGAATTAATGTGAAATATTCTAATATTTTGAACCACTTGAATAAATATTCTAATATTTTAACTTTTTCAATACTTTTTTTCAAAAATTACATTAATTTCAAGATAATAAATAAGTTTAATCAACAATAAGTTCATAATAAAAATATCGTTTGCATATTTGCATTAAAAGACATTAAATTACCAAACGATCTTTTCAAATTGTAAAAAAAAGTAATTATTCTAATATTTTGAATATGAGCTGTAGAGTATTTAATCATACTGCTTTGTTTTACGGCTGGCGTCTGTAAGGTAACGTTATTTTTTAGAGACTACACAAAATTAGCTGGGTGAAAGAAATAGCGTACCGTACCGGGTCTAATAAATATATAAGTAAAAATAGTTAAAAAAACACTCTTTTATAACCATTCAATGCTCATCTTGAAAATCACGTCTAATTTCTTTACTACAATTATTGTTTTTTTTTCCAAAAATTTCCTTTACAATACATTCATTTGACGTGGGCGCCAAATTATAAGTTAATAGAATTGTCATCAGAAAAACACATGTCGGCAAAGTTTAAGCTTAATCAGATAATTGAAAGTGGTTTAAAATTGTCTTGCAAGATTTGAACTAATCTTTTATGTGGCCCTGTAAAAAAGGCGTAACTGCTGCTTTCCATAAATTATAATAATATTGCATTGTCATCAGAACTACATATCCTGAGCAAAGTTTCAGCTCAATTAGATTATTGAAATTGGTTTAAAATTAACTTGCAAGTTTTAATCTAAATTTTCCCCTGTAGAAACAGTATTCTAAAAAACTTCTACGTTCTTTAAATTATAGTAATATTATATTGTCATTCAAATTACACATGTGTTCATTGTTTCGGCTCAATAGGATAATTAAAAATGGTTTAAATTTGACTTGTAAGATTTGAACTAAACATACATATATGCACTGGAAGTTAATATGATGCTTGTTTATTAATGAAAACTTACTGATCTGCAGCTATCTGCAGGAGTTTGTTTAATTTTTCAATACTTTAGGAATGGTACTTTGATTTTTAAAAATGTTTATTGCTGAATAATTTGTTAAAAGTCAAGATGGAATTGATGAACAACATCAAGGATCATCCAGAATTACAAACTTTGAAAAAAGCGATTAAGCGGGTTTAATATCGCTGATTTTCAAACAAAAATCGGTTAAATCTGACTTTGACAAACCTGTGACATATGTTCAGCAAGCTCGTGCTTTCAAATAAAATAGAATAGTCATGACGTTCTTTCAGACTCAGAGGAAGCTAGTGCAACTTTTGAAACTCCCTCAAACCAACTGTACAAATGGCTTCTTTACAGTCATAATTAATCGACACCTCTGATTTTTTTGACAAAACTCTACGGATGTCGAAAATACAGACATTCAGCTACCAGTACACGCAGCTTTGTCAAATTACGAGATAATCGGAAAAATGAATTTTGTCCACCTATATCATCGAAACGTCCCACTGTGCAGCGGGGGAAAATGAAAGTTGATTTAGCTTCCTTATACGACGAGCTAGAAAGTAAATTTCTAGCCTTGGAAAGCCAGGATCGAACTCAAGAGAAGAATGCTCTTTAGTTGAGAGCTGCTTACCTGAAGAAATTCTGTTGATTTGGGAAAGAAGCCGAAATCATGATTCATTTGCCAGTAAGAATTACCGAACTTTAGAACAACTGATGAACTTTCTTCGCCAAGAAGTTCAAGGAACCGAAATAGTTTCTTTAGCAAGACAATATTTTTAATCGATTGTTAGGAAAAGAGACACTTTATATGAAAGTGTTAACAAATCTGAACTAGCCACCGCATCTGTACTGGTGAGTACGGAAAACATAGGTAAGAAAAGCAATTGCATTTAAAAAAAAATTTTTCTCTCTGGTGAAAGGTGTTTTAATGCTAGAAAAATGTCTTTAACTGAAAAACAAAAATTATTACCAAAAAAAGGCGCATGCTTTTCATATACATTTTAGACATTTTATACTCTTTTCTAATTTAAATAAAATATCGTCAATATTTGACACTCATGACAGAAAAAAAAAGGAATTCGGCTATGAACGATGAATCTTAGTCTAATATTTCTAATGTGCATGGCGCATTCAGTTTAATTTCCTCGCAAAGGATACTACAATATTCTGCCATCGATTTTACAATAAATCAACAAAATAAGAGGATGGCTATCGATCCGTATTACATCGATTTAATGATGAAATAAAAATGTGAAAAAGATTAAAAAAAAAAAAAATAGCCTCTTTCTTCGGCTAAAACAACGCTCTTTTGAGGACGTAACTACATCTGCTCCGAAGAGAATGAATTTATTATCTTAACTGACAGGCTTTGTTCGCTACACTAGTCGGTTCTTTCAAACGAACCTGGAATCAAAGAAATATATTGGTGAATTTGATCTTGTGTTTTAAAACAATATGGACCTTTAGCTGGCATGTCCTTCCGCATTGCTGAAAACGATACGAACGACATTGCGCTATTGTATTACAAAGTGTCAGACAAAATTTAGATTGTTAAAGATCAACTCGATCATTCATAGTAGAATTTGGAAAAGAACGATAGAACGATAAGCAATATACTAAAACCAACCTGAAAAATTATCTAACAGTGCAGTTATTTAAGCAAATAGAACTTTTAAAAAGGCTCATCTTTCATAATCGAGTTCACCGAACTGTATTATGGAACTTTATCACATAATTCTATAACGCAGCAACATAGAACGACAGGCACTATATACTAAAACATCTCTCAAACATTTTTTAACAAACAGTGCAAGTACCATCAAAACTCCCTCAACAGAACTTTTTTCAAAGGCTAATCTTTTATAAACGAGTACACCTGATTATAAAACTTAAATAATTCTATATCTAAGCAACGTAGTTATGTTATGTATGACATATGTTATATACTAAAATCATTTCTGATAAATTATCTAATTAACAATGCAAGTCTCATCAAAGGTCGTCCTGAAGAAACTTTAAAAAGGCTAATCTTTCATAAACGGGTTCACCTGATAATAGAATTTCCTCTCTAATTCTATAACTAAGTGACGTAGAGCGATATGTTATATACCAAAACTTCTCCTAAAAATTATCTAGCTAATAGTGCAAGTCCCATGAAAATCTATTGAATAGAACTCAAGTTAAAATCAGCCGGAACGAAATTCTCATTTGTATTTTATATATGTAGTAGATGATGTGTAACCGCAAGATTTGATGTATTTTATTACTTTCTTCTATCTTCAGTAGAAGAAAGTATTATAATCGAAAAATTTTTCGACGGATTTACACGTTTTAGGGGTCAGACATCCCAAACAACATAATAATGCAAGATGTCTGTCTGTCCGTGTATCTGCCTGTCCGTGTGTCGCCCTTGTACCATCAAAAGTGGAAGTTATGCATAGAATTAAACCAAATTTTTTGTGTATGTTTTCGGCTATGGCAAGCAGGTCCTCCTTCAATATGGAAATATTCTGCCGGAAGGGGGTGCTCTGTAATAGCGCTTTTTGTGCCATTTTCATTATTGAACGACCAAAAAGTGTAGGAAGTTATGCATAGAAGTTAACCAAAATTTTTGCGTATGTTTTTGGGTATGGCCAGCAGGTCCTCCTTCAATATGGAAATATTCCGACACAGGGGGGCGCTGTAATAGGGATGTCTGTGCCATTTTCATTATTGTACAGTCGTGAAAAAAAAAAAAAAAAAAAGAAAACACACCGTACTAACTCCTCAACAAATTATCGTAGACAAAAGTTACTGGTACCGAGCGATTGGAAATAAAGTCTACTTTTAAATGATGCATATAAAATTTGCTTAGGGGGCCATCTACATATTAAAACGAATCCAAACTTCAAATTTTTTAAATAGCAATACTCAATTTTAACGAGATATTTCAAATCTTCGGTTCAAACTATGCCTAGACACCAAATTTCAAGTCATTTGAATGATAAGTTTTTGAATTATAAACATTCAAAATTTAGTGCTTTTAATGTTTAATTACATTTTCATATTTTCATTAAATACTCCTAATGTGCTATTTTTTTGTGTAGCAATAATACTAAAATACCCAAACATAAATACGTTGAATTTGCAATTTTTATAATTTTATGATACGAATTATGAATTTAATATTCGAAAAAATTATTAACTGTAACCTATAATTTTTTGATGGATTTAGATTTATTAAGTCCTGCTTTATGGAAATCCAAAATTTCACATTTTTCTTCCAAGTAGTTTTCAAATTATACTTAAAAAACGGCAAAATGATGGTTTAAGGGGCCATCTATGATAGAAGTGACTAGATATTTTGAAATTTCTTAGGCTGTCCTGTAACCTAGCAGACTATTGACTGCTTGAGTGACGCTTAAAGTGCCTTGATCAAGAAGGGGGCTCTCTCGGTTAGCAATCGAGTACCGAACTTCAATTTGGATACAGCCCTTAAAATACGCTCGTTTAAAAATAATTAATTTCTCGGAAACTTATGGTACGAATTGCATAAAAATTTGTTTTTAGGCTAATTAAATGGTGTAGAATTAATTTATGCTGTCAGAATTGTGCACTGCTGTTGAAAAAAAAAACAAAGTTATGGTTCGGTTTAATATGTAGATGGCCCCTTAAGCAAATTTTATATACATCATTTAAAAGTAGACTTTATTTCCAATCGTTCGGTGCCAGTAACTTTCTTCTACGGTAATTTGTTGTGGAGTTAGTAGGGGTCTTTACTCTTTTTTTCCACGACTGTACATGGAAAGTGGTACATGGAAGTTATGCATAGAATTAAACCACATTTTTGTGTAATGTTTTGGCTATAGCAAACAGGTCGTCCTTGAATTTGAAAATATTCTGCTGGAAGAGGGCGTTGCAATAGCGATTTTGGGCCTTTTTATTACTGTACTATCGAAAAGTGTATG
Organism: Maratus speciosus; assembly: GCA_963932465.1. Lineage (NCBI taxonomy): Eukaryota > Metazoa > Arthropoda > Arachnida > Araneae > Salticidae > Maratus > Maratus speciosus. The sequence goes on from OZ010800.1 coordinate 418,508,263, forward strand.
AAGTTATGCATAGAATTAAACCAAATTTTTTGAGTATGTTTTTGGCTATGGTCAACAGGTTCTCCTTGAATTTGAAAATATTCTGCCGAAAAGAGGTTATGTGACAGCGATTTTTGTATAATTTTCTCGATCTTCCGTAGTTCTATTATCCATCGGTGTCTCGTGCAGCGACGGGAATTCGCGCCCTGCTTAGCCGGCTATTCGCGAAAAGTTGGTGTACAACAGAATAACGAAAAACTATTGATTTTAATAAGTATCATGATCGAGTTTAACTAGTTTTTACTTCGATTAATTGACTAAAGTAGAAATTTTAGTTGAAAATTAAAGTTGGTGCAGTATTGAACTAAAAATATTGAAGTGTAACTACTTTTTGAAATATTAAGATGCATGAGATTGAAGAAGATTTTGGGATTGGCACATCCAACTAGTTTTTCTATGTATATCTGTATTAAAATAATCTGTTTTTTTATATAAAAAAATCTGATTTATTAATTAATTTTTTGCTAACATTTCATTGTGGGTAAACAAATTTTAAAACAACCATGATATAGCGCATAATGTGCCGAATTCACAAATTTATACGGCATAGCGGAAAATTGTGTGTACTTATTTTCCCAAGGTTTGTCACTACGTAAAGTCCCATGGCATGAGAAACAACGAGTACTTTTACCCTTACATATCGTCTAGTCCCGTTTTTAGAATGAAAAGGATCGGAAAAATAGAAAAAAAGGTGAAAATTATAAATGTGTAACTGACGAAGAAAAAAAAAATAGTTGGATGTGCCAATCCCAAAACATTCTTCTTGCTTCAGCCTATATCTTGATATTTCAAAAAGTAGTTACACGTTAATACTTCAATATTATACCAACTTTGATTTTGATCGTAAATTTCTGCTTCAGTCAATTGGAGTAAAAACGATTTTAATCTAGATCGTGATATTTATTGAAATCAGTAATTTTTTTTTTATTCTGTTGTCATCAGATGTTTGCAAATGACCAGCTCCGCAGGAATCGAGTTCAGGTCGCTGCACGAGCCGCGCCGATAGACAATAGAACTACAAAAATCGAGGAAATTATACAAAAATCGCTATCACAGCACCTCTTTCCCGCGGACTATTTTATGAAAACTCATTTCGTAAGATTATGAATCTGCTTACCGGGTTCATCGAAGATCAAAACCACCACCAACAACAACAAGATTATGAATGGCAACAATAAAAGTCTGCATTTCTGCAACTAATTCTTTTGCTTTAATGAAAATGGCTCGTTATTCTATGGAAGAACGTGTTTTTCTTTGCGATAATTACGTTATGTCTAAAACATTTAAAAAACGCGATAGAAATTTCATTTGAAGTTTCCATTACGACCAACCAATACCTTCAAAATGCCGCATTTCTAAAACCGTTAAATGATTTCGACCAACGGGAAGTGTCATGGATGTGGATAAACACTTTATTAACACCGGTAAAGCTTGGCAACGTCAAAATTCAATGCATGCACTCTTTTTGCATGCTTTCTTCGTGGTACACAATTTTCTTAAAAATAAGTTTAAACTATAATGAAAAACTTAAAAAAAAAAAAAAAAAGAAAAAAAAAACTGTTGCTCCGCACTTAGCCAGTTACCTTAAGAAAATTTAATGTAACATAATAGCACATTCTCCATGGTTTCACGGCTTTCGAAATCTTTTTCTTCTCTTTAGTAGCCTTCAAGAATCAATGAACAACAAAAGAAACCATTAGGTTTCTGAAATGAGCCTAAATATCTTTTTCGAAAATTAGGAACCCTCCAATATCAAAATATTTCTGTGAATTTCAGAAATCTAATGTTTTCTGAGTTTTTTGATTTGTCTGTTAGTTTCTGAATATAAAATAAAATTGTTAGGAATCGTGTTTAGCTAATAGATCGCATTGAATTTTTGTAAACTGTTCTACCTTATCAGAAATGTTTCTGCAATTTTTCCTATGCTAAAATTCAGAGCATGAGAATTGTTCTTACCTGCCAACTTGGATCAGCATCTCTGTAATACATAAAATTCTCCTTAATCCATTTATAAATAGCAGATAATGTCATCTTATTTTTGTTGGCTTTCATGGCCATACAAATGAGCGTTGCATAGGAATAGGGTGGTTTCACTGTACCGTCCACCTTATAGTCCACGACATCTTCTATTTCTGGTTTTGGACACGTTTTTGAACCGGATTTGTTGGAGGACATCATGCAGCAAGATGACTTAGAATATTCGGGTGAGGGCACTGGACTCGCAGGGGGCGTTTCGGGAGTGGACGCCCCAAGTTTGGTCATGATGTTCAAGTTTTGCAGCCAGTTGAGGTCTGTGAGGCAATCGTCATCCACTGCCATGCTGTCCGGTTTTTTCTGCTGCTCCTGCCAGTTCTGGTGGAAGCGCGCGGCCATCTCGTTTGTGGACGCTATGGGCATCTTGAAGGTCATCCTCACGATGGCCCGAACATCGAGGACGGAGTTAGCGCAGATGACCTGCAGAAATGAAAAAAAAAATGAATTCCTATTATGGAAAATTAAAAGTTGCTGCGCTTTTCTAGAATTAATGATTACATATCGAGTGTCCTAACATGAACAGACTGATTTTAAAATCCAGTAGCTTGCAAATGGTGGCAGCTATTTAAAAATTCTTGCAGGAGGGTTAAGTAAAATGTCAAGATTTTTCTTTTGTCTTGTTTTTACTGCAATTCCCGATTTTAGTTCAAAATAGAAGCGACAGATGGCGCTGCAAGCAATAGGCGCTAAATCCAGGCCCGATTTTTTGGTCTCTCTCTTCTCTTAGTATTGATACGAAAGAAGGAGTTTAAATATATGAATTCGTTCCCTAAGAACAAGATTGCATTGCCAAATAAGAACCACTTCATATACACGGTGTTTCTAAATGAATATTGGGGTTTTAACACTTGGTAGTATTTATTACATAAAACGTAAAATTATAATTAATACATAAGGTGAAAAAACAACTGAAACAGTTTTACCTACAAGCTTACAAGTGTTCAATGTGAGCAACTTTCGTCACACGGCACACATCAAGTCGATAGCTCAGTTCTTCCCAAACGTTTGATTAGTGTTTGTGGCGTAATTGTTGCAAAGACAGCCGGTATTTTCAAACTGATGATACTATCTACGGATGTTATTATCACATGGGGGATCACATTTAACTTAATCAGGAACGCACGTTGCATAGTAACTACAGATTCGGTCTTTGCAAATTGCAGAACACAAAATGCTTTCTGTTCACTAGCCGCCATTTTTGCTACTAGCGCTTTCTAACGGATGACGGAAGAAACATTGCGTGTGCATGCACAGGTACCAACAAATTGTTTGAGTTGCTCTTTCATTTTATGCATTAAGTATAATTTTAAGTTTTATATAATAGATACTACAAAGCGTTAAAATCCCGATATTCCTTTAGAAACACCCTGTATTTAACCTCCTTCTTTCGAATCAATACTGGAGAGTGAAACAAAGTCTTAGCGCCTATTGAGCACCATCTATCGCTACTATATTAAACGAAAAGGGGAATCGCAGTAAAGAAAAAAACAACAACTTGATAGCTTACATAACCCTCCTGCAAGAACTTTTTTAATATCTGCCACTATTTGCGGGTTATTGAATTTTAAAATCAGTCAGCCTATTTTAGGACATTCGTATTCTTAAGCTATATATGTTAATTCTACTCATTATCTAAGCTCAACATTTATCTACATATGGCCGAATAAAGGGTGTATTTTAGCTTTTTTTTCTGGAATAGGAATAAAGACTTTAGCCCCGTTTTTTCTGCATGTTATTTATTATCATTTTAAGAACATTAAAAAAAATTAATAAAAAATTGATGATGTGGTTCGAGTTGGTTGGGTGGATGTCATAGTGTGCGTGCCGTGCAATTCCAATCCGACGGGATCTGGTAGATCGCCAGAGTCGTCTGCAATCAATTTTCATTAAGGATTTTGAAAGTAGATAATATTGTCTGGAACTTCAAGCACTTTAACGCATTTATGCCTGAATTTTTGTTTTCTCAAATTCGCTGGTAAAGTCACTTTAAAATGTTACAAAATGAACAGGAAAATTACTAAGATAAATTACGCTAAATTTTTTGTATTTATTTGATAAAATGTAAGCGTATTAAATATGGGAATATGTATAATATTTGTAATATTATAATATGTATATTTGTATGTTTTGTCTAAATTTATATAAAATAAGCTTTTAAATTGTATCTTATATATTATAATTAGTATTTTTATGAACTATTAAAAAATTATATTTATTTCTTTACAGATATTAATAACATTATAAGTATTAGTATTAATAAACTAACGACGTGTAACGAAAGTTTTCCGCCAAATCACTATTACATAATGCTAATTATAATATATATAATTAACTGTAATTTTATATATAAACACCATTCCGCCAAACCTTCATAGTGTCATATGTTACAACATTTAGTACCTAAAGCTGTGCACTTTATTCGGTGACATTCTGTAGCAGACTTTTTGCAACAGAACTGGAAGTAAATGATGGTTCTAATCTTGTTCCATGATAGTTCCATTTCAGACACCTTGTACTTAATGATAACGATATTTTTTTTTACAAATTTTACAACACAGCGTTATAAAGCAAGTCTCTTTCTTTCAAATGCCAAAAATTGTTTGACAAAATATGAGCAAATACGTCAACGCGAACTGTTTGCACAGATCATATTAGCTGTGGTGGGAAACTTTCGTTACAACCTGATATTTGAGGCTTAAAAACAATTTATTTCATAATCATCTTGAAAGAACTTTACATAAATAACTGTCCCCTAAATGGCTAATAAAAATATGTACCCATTCGTGCCTAGCGCCTTATATTTTGTACGATACAAAAACGCATAAAAAATAAGCTTGATCATATAATTTTTAAAAATACGTATTTCAAAGAAGTCTACAAGCTAAGAGTATGACTTATTTATTTGGATCCTTGGTAGAAAAAACACAAATAAACTTGCTTTTTGCATTTCGCCATCTTGAAAACTGAAAAATCTGTGAACTCCGAAAAAAGCCTTCATTTAAGCAAACAAATATCTATCTTATGCTGTCATCTTTCGGTAACAGATAAAGACATTTACAGATAATTATTTCATACAATGTTCATGTTGTAATGAAGAAGAAAATTTATTGAAATTTATTAAAATTCGAAGCGTCCCAAAAATGGAACGTTAGGTATAAATGGGTTAAGGACAAAAAGTTTAAAATCGTCAAAGTGGCATCCATTTGAAAGAAGGTCTATTTCTGACCCCTTTTTTCGCACTTAAGCGTGCTTCTAAAAATTCTTTTTTTTATATAAATGGCGGAAAGTAGTTATGATATTGTATATAAAAGGCTGAAAGTAGTTCTGATATTTTATATAAATGGCTGAAAGCTTCAATAAATTATAGCAACTTTCATTTGAAAATAAAAGAAAAAGGACTACTATTACATTTCACTACTCGAAATGTTTCTTAAAATCAGTAGCAGCAGCAAAAAAAAAAAAAAAACTTTCTTTTTATAAATGCTTCTAATTAAATCACGAAAATATATTGGTTTCTGGTACTTCTGAAATTAGAGGAACGTTTTTGGGTATCGTGGGAAACTCCTGTCACAAAATGCTAATTTGTAAGTAAGCGAATATTCAAAAGGAAATAATATAATTCAAATAATTACTATCCCTAGAGCACAGCTAGTCCATATAGCATCTTATTCATGTCACACATGATCACAAGTGTCACAGTCACTACGGTGAAACAAAAAATAGGAAATTCCACACGTCCCATTATGAGTCTCAAATGACCACTGTATGCGACTCCACTGAGACGTCAATGTGACTGCTGCTTTGTGGTGAGTCACCAGGTAACTTTACAATGTTGTTACATTGTGACTCTCATGTGACTGTAATTTTTAGACTCAATTTAAACATCATCATGAACGTTGCACTATGATCAGTCATCAAATAATAACACATAGTCACATGGTGACTTTTCACAAAAGAGCACAATGGTGACTTCACAGTAGTCTCTCTGTCACCTGAAAGTCATCATGTGACTTTAATGTGACATTATTTGGTTACTTATCATAGTGCAGCGTTCACGATGACTTTGAAATTGAGACTACAGATGACAGTCAGATGGGAGTCACGATGTAGCTACCCTGTAAAGTCACATGGTGACTCGTCACAAAGCAGTAGTCACAGTGGAGTCACATATAGTGACCGTTTGAGACTCATAATGAGATGTATGGAATTGCCTATTTTTCTGCTTCACCGTAATGCCTGTGACACTTGTGACCATGTGTGACATGAATGAGATGTTATATGGACTAGCTGTGCTGTAGAGATAATAATTATTCGAATTATATTATTTCCTTTTGAGTATTCGCGTACTTGAAAATTAGCATTTTGTGATTGGTCCTTAATTTTGGACACCAGTGTATATTTTCTTCGCTGGTTATATTATGGTGTCACGTCTATTCGTCGCGGGGTCAATTCGTCGCAGCGTCAATTCGTCGCAACAAAAATGTTTTTGAAGGTTATTTTGATTAAAAATGCTTTTAATAAACAATAACTTAGCGTTTAATAAATTTTCGAGAAATTTTATCATTTTCTTAGGGAAGGATACGAAATTAAATTTTTTTAAACGTATAATTATCGATATTAATTATTTTGCTTGTTAATAGTTTTTTAATTTAAAAATAGAAAAATGTATTTATAATTTCTGGATAATTAATGAATATTAAATTAGTATTTAAATTAATATCTTTTACTTTTTAATGTATATTTTGATAAATAATAATAATTTGTATCTCTCTATTCTAAAAAAAAGTAACTACCGCTGTCACCGCCGCCGCCGGTTTTGATTTTTTTGTGACCGGAGGCCTTTCTTCGTTAATATTAACAAACATAATGCATACAAAAATATGATAATAGGTGGTTTTATACATAAATGTTTGAAAAACACGCTGATGCAGACAGTTTTCAAATCGAAGAATTATTTTAAGAGCTATTTAATGCTAAAGTTGGACAAAATCGTTCCACTAAAAAAGTTTTATAGCAGCAAAAACTATACATGGCAGTGTAATCATTTTTAGATCATTTTATGCGTTAGAATTTGCCGGAGTGCAGATTGCATTAATTTTTTTATTTTGACTCATTTTTTCCGGTTTTATTTCTATTTTAAATTCAAATTTTCAGCATTTCTAGAGATATTTTTTACAGATTTCAGAAAATTGTACTAATTTAAACTGTTGCCAACTGTATAAAAAGCGCAAGCAATAATGTTTGCTTCAAATTAAAAATTTATTTACACGTGACTATTATAAACAGGAAAAAAACTTTCAAATTAGAATTAAATAATTACGTATAAAAAGCAGGAATTTATTAAAAATTACGTCATAAAAAGTATACACGTGAATTTTAAAAGAGAAAGGATATTGTAAAATAATAAATTCATTAACATGCGTTAGAAGTCTTAGGAGAAATTACGTCATATTTACGTCACATTATAGTTATTACATAAAATGAACACAAAATAATATTGCAAAAAAGTTTAAATTTAGAAATTGCGCTAGACATTTATTTGATATTTTGAGAATTAATTTAAAATGTATCATTTAAAAGAACTTTCTTTTCGCTTTGTTAAAAAATACCAGGAGACAAAGACTCTCGTTACTTAATTCCTTTTATATTAGCTTATTTTGAAATGTTGTTACACGTGTCTACGTCATCAAGTTATTTTTATTTCGACGTTTTATTTGTGTTTTTATTAATGTTGTACGAATTTATTTGTTCTTTCGTTATTTAAAATAAAAATTATATCAATTTGTATAATTTGGCGAGTGGTTTGGCGATTTATATAATTTGGCGAAATTGGTCGACAGGATAATCAAGTAGTACCGCAGCGGATTTGGCGATAAAATTCCCCAATCAAAGAGAAATGAATAGAAATTCGTTTATAGGGAGATCGCCACTGTTTTTTAAATTATAATTCAATCTTTCTAAATCTTTTTAAAGCCGATCAAATTAGCGTGCATTTAGAGTCTGCGGTGTCTGGACGGGGGTTGGCGAGCGTAGCTCGTAGGGGGCCGAGCCCCCTAGTGTAATAAATTTTCCTGAAATGATATTTTTCATACGGATGGATATGAATGATTGTTAAATGAATTAATTTATTTTTTAAACGTGTAAGTATCGATATTAATTCTTTTTTTGTGTGAATATTTTATAATTCAAAAAGGTTAAAAATAGTAATATGTATTTATAGTGTGTATTACAAAAATCCATTTAATAAAACAGGCCCCTTCACAAAATCCCGCTTAATAAAACAGGACACTTCACAAAAATCCATTTAATAAAACAGGCCCCTTCACAAAATTCCTTTTAATAAAACAGGCCCCTTCACAAAATTTTATTCCATAAAAACATACTCTTCATTAATTATTTTTATATTGTTAGGTTTTTAAATACGTATAAATTGCAAAGAAAACCAGTTCACCAGAAAGTTAAACTTTAGCAGAAGGACTTAAAGAAGTTATTATTACCCTTGGCGACCAGTTTGGTCTCCCTTAAATGTATGCTAAGCATTGTATCATATTAATTTTATTCATAATTTAATTTACTTGATCAATCCTTCGCCAAATATAGGAATATTCTAATAGAGAAATCAAGAACTCGGTATTTTTATGCTAGCCGGGTGCAAGCGATAAATAGTCAAACATTGTTCCTGTCACATTTTTTCGTATTTTATTACTTTCATTTAAAATATAATCCTTTCACTCCTTTTATTTAAAATACAAAATTTTCATTTAAAACTGAAACATTTCAAATTCATGGCTTTCAATTATTTCTTTTTAAAAAAAGAAAAGAAAAAGACTAGAAAACAGGAATTCTGCTTTTTCAAAATTTAGTGTCGCCCCCGATAAAAAAAAATTATATATCTCTCTATTCTAAAAAAAAAGTAACTACCGCTGTCACTGCCGCCGCCGCCGGTTTTGAATTTTTGTGACCGGAGGTCTTTCTTCGTTAATATTAAGAAAAAATAATGCATACAAAAATATGAAAATCGGTAGTATTATACAGAAGTGTATCGATAGTATAAACACGCTGATGCAGACAGTTTTCAAATCGAAGAATTATTTTAAGAGATATTTAATGCTAAAGTTGGAAAAATCGTTCCACTAAAAAAGTTTTATAGGAGCAAAAACTATTCATGGGAATTTAATCATTTTTAGATCATTTTATACGCTTGAAGTTCTCGGTGTGCAGACTGTATTTTGTTTTTTAATTTGACTCATTTTTTGAGGTTTTATTTCTATTTTAAATTCAAATTTTCAGCATTTCGAGAGATATTTTTTACTTATTTCAGAAAATTGTACTAATTTAACCTGTTGCCAACTGTATAAACAACGGAAACAATAATGTTTGCTTCAAATTAAAAAAATATTTACACGTGACTATTATAAACAGAAAAAATCATTTTGAATTAGAATTAAATAATTATCTACAAAAAGCAGGAACTTATTAAAAATTACGTCATAAAAAGTATACACGTGAATTTTAAAAGAGAAAGGATATTGTAAAATAATAAATTCATTAACATGCGTTAGAAGTCTTAAATAGGAGAAATTACGTCATATTTACGTCACATTACAGTTATTACATAAAATGAACACAAAATAATATTACAAAACAGTTTAAATTTAGAAATTGCGCTAGACATTTATCTGATATTTTGAGAGGATCTTCTCAACTATTTTTGTTGGGAAAGCGCAAATAATATTTCATTTCTAACAAAAGTATTTTCACGTGAATATTTAAAACAGAAATAATAGCTTGGTCAAAATTACGTCAGATTAAAAACGATTAATTTAAAATGTCTCATTTAAAAGAACTTTCTTTTCGCTTTGTTAAAAAATACCAGTAGACAAAGATTCTGTTTACTTAATTCCTTTTATATTAGCTTAGTTTGAAATGTTGTTACACGTGTCTACGTCATCAAGTTATTTTTATTTCGACGTTTTATTTGTATTTTTATTAATGTTGTACCAATTTATTTGTTCTTTCGTTATTTAAAATAAAAATTATGTCAATTTGTATAATTTGGCGATTTATATAATTTGGCGAAATTGGTCGACTGGATAATCAAGTAGTACCACAGCGGATTTGGCGTTAAAATTCCCCAATCAAAGAGAAATGAATAGAAATCCGTTTATAGGCAGATCGCCACTGTTTTTTAAATTATAATTCAATCTTTCGAAATATTTTTAAAACCGATCAAATTAGCGTGCATTTAGTGTCTGCGGTGTCTGGACGGAGGTTGGCGAGCGTAGTTCGTAGGGGGCCGAGCCCCCTAGTGTATATAAATATAGATAATACAAAACATATTTCAGTTTTAAGACTTAAAACACACGCTTTTATTTTACATAAAATGAAGTCATTCGCATCCTCTGAAGAATTCATCATTTACGATCCAGTCTTAAACAACACCTACAGTATTCATATGACGTCACTATCGCTGAATAATACACAAATCCAAAGAAACAGATGTCACTCAAGAAACTCGATAAAAAAAATCGGCTATCTAATGATTCATATGCCTTCATTTGTTTGTAATATAGATAATTAAACTAAATATAGTTTATAATAGCTCCATGTTTTATCAGAAATCATTTATTTATATTTTTTCAAAATAGCACGTAATATAATTATATTTTTTTTCAGTATTTAAGGGAAAAATGGTAACAAAAAGATATAATTACTATTTTCCAACTATTTTTTCTTTACTTTCTACAGAAATGGAGTATATAAGTTGCCAAAATTAAATAAATGGCGCTAAAAACTACAAAATTCCATATTTCAAAAATACATTGAGATGCAGTTTTCAAACAAATTGCATTAAAAAGTGCTTTTTGTCCACCCAGTACGACGGTATAAAAAAATGTGCGATGCTTAGAAGTTTAAAAAATTGCAGTAGATTATTTAACAGTACAATGATACATCTGCTTTGTTTTACGGCTGACTTATACAACGGAATGTTGTTTTTTGGAGACGATTCTTTAAGTGCTGGGAGAAAGAAATGGCATATCGGGGGCTAAGAAAGAATAAATAATACCATAAACCATGACATTTAATTTGAATATCAAAGCATTGTTTGAATTTACCACGCGAAAAATAAAAAATGCCAAATGGCGAGTTAAAAAATTCTACTGGCGAGATTTGCGCCCGGCTAGCATAAAAGTACCAATAATACTTTGCGGTCATGGCAACTTTTATGTAGTTTTATTCGAAAAAATAATTTTGATTTTTTGATCAAAATGGAAGTTTTGCATTTGAAAAGCGAAAAGGTCAACCTGTAATTATTTATGACAGTCAAATGACTTGGACTATTATAATATAGATGAAATGATGGCGATGGAACAATATTTGGCGATTTATCACTTGTGCCTGTCTAACATTAAAGTACCAAAATGGCCGTCTGGCATAAAAAAAAGTAAAGCGGTCAGCCCGTAACTGTCGATGACAGTCACATGGCTTAGACTATTATTATAGAAATTTTTGTAGGTGAAGAAAAATTTGTCTTTTTGTACAGTGCAGTCTACAATAAATCTACAGTAAACTTCCCAAAGCTGTGCTCTTATTAGTTGAACTGTGATGTGGTATCTGATAACCCACTGAGAACGAGAACTGACAAACGACAAGAACAAATCCAATCAAACAAATTACCATCTGAATTCATATGATTTTTCGTAAGGGATTGTACATATATAACGTTATCAACTTTTTTTCAATTTTGGACCTCTTCCCCTCTTATGATATCATACATCATCATTCCTCGAACGCTCCCCTCCTCATATCCTAATGATAGCGTTATCAGTATCTAAAAATTATTTTTATTTTTACAATTTTTTTTTCTGTTTCTTTTTATACGTTCGCAATAACATACAGATACGGTTATACATTTATTATTCGCATACGTTACTGATTTATATGGAGAGAAAAAAACAATAAAAATATCTATGAAGTTGGTGTTAATCCATGTAAAGTATTGCGTTGACAGCATTTTGTTATAGATAAAAAAGGCCGAGTCCAGGTTCTCAAAAGCAGGAATGTTTATTCGAGGTGAGGAAGCAAAGAAGAAGACATCTTTCAGAGGTGTCACATGCATTCCATGTTTCTCCTTAATTACATTCTCGCCAAATAATTTGCCAAAAGGTTATAATTCTTGGCTGTGATTTTCTGAGATGGAGATTTACATATAAAAATTGGCAGGTTATCGCCTTTAGCCTTGAATTCATTTCAAAATCCCATAAGAATTTTTAGAACGTTGTACATTGTCAATAGATATGGGCCTGGGAAGTGAATATTGGAATTTTTGAACGCTGACTCTCGAGCCAAATAAGGATATGATTATATTTTTCCTTAGCTTGCAAAGCGGCCCGGAGAAAGCGGCCAAGTATCGATAACCATATATGGTCATGAAAAAGTTCAGATAAAATGAATCGAAATCAAGACTTGGCATCTGGTTCTATAACGGCTAACTTCGGAGGGGTTTCATGTCTATTGCTCATTTTAAAGATAGTGATTTTTTTTTATAATTGCGCATTTTTAAATAAAAGCGGTTATGCAAAAGGTTTATTAAGATATCCTTTAATGATTTGAATGGAGTTGGAAGTTAAAATAAAATGTAAGAGGAATTTTAGGATTCAATAAAGGAAAGGGGAGATTATATTAATATATGATTTTTGATATCATAATATCACTATTGCATATTAAATAACTTTATATGAAATAACACATAAAACAAATATTTACTATTTAAATGTATTTAATAACAGCTTTTAGTTACATAATGCATTCAATAGTAATATTATCTTCTTGCCCTCCTATTTACCCGCTGCGTGAGCAGTTGGTAAGCAGAAATTCTTCTCAACAAAATAGGTGAATAACATGCTTCCCCATTGTTTTTCTAGAATACATAACATGTACCTTTTCGAACCTCATTTCTCTAACAACGCATTATCTGCGCATATGGTAGAAAAATAGGAATTCCGATTTATCCCATAGTCTATATTTTGGAACGAAATGATTTTATAATTATTTAATATTTTTGTAACTTTGTATTTTCATTTAAAAAAAGACTATTTGGATGTAAAAAAAATTAACAAAAGAAGAAAATTTTGATTGGATCAAAAGTGATAACGATATCAAAAGACAATCCTCACCCCCCTCTCATCCTGGAGATATCCTAAGATATCAACTGCCAGAACCACCTCCCCCTAAAGTGACAACGTTATATATGAACAACCCCTATTGAATCAACACTTTCACCAATAGATCAACTGTTAGAAAAATTCATCTACCGCTTTTATTAAAATATCGATTGAAAAGTATGCATCTTCTTTCGTACCATAACATTTACATCCCAAGCTAGTTTTCGGTTCCCGGAAACTTATTAATATGCTGATGTCGTAATTATCGGTGGATATTAGCATAACCGTGCCATGCTTCGCCGTACACTTTACAAAAGAGAATAATTGATTTTCGAGACAAACCAATTTCTTTTGCTTGCGGTCACGTTTGGATTAAGACGACTGCGGACGTTGCAAATTAAATTTGTTAATTTTTAATGGATTCATCTGGAATTTGGTAAAAGTTGTTAAGAACAAGCTAAAATATTTATACACAGATTTTATATTAAATTATTAAAAATATTTATTTATTTCATTTTAAATATTTTAATGTGACAAAAAAAAAAAAAAAAAAAAAAAAAAAAAAGATATTTCAAAATGTTCCACGGGCATTTCTTGTATATAAAATATGGCACTATTTATTTATGCGGTACTTTTCGTATATTACAGTGGAAGTTAGCATGAATGTAAAGGTACACTGAATGTATAGGAATATAGGAATATATATTTTTTATATAAGTAGGGGGCTCCGCCTCCTACGAGCTACGCTCACCTACTCCCCTTTGAGGCACGCAAACTCCAAAAACACGCTAATTTGATTGGCTTTACAAAGATTGCGGAAGATTTGAACTATAATAATAATAATAATAATAATAATAATAATAATAATAATAATAATAATAATAATAATAATAATAATAATAATAATAAAAACAGTGGCGATCTCTCAGTAAACAGGTTTCCATACATTTTCTTTTGATTGGGGAATTTTAAGTCCGGATCAACTGCTGTTAAACATCTACCGGCTATTTTCATGTTTGATTAAATAAGATCAGTTAAACATTTGAAGTACACAGAGTCTTTGCTTCCTGGTATTTTTTTAACAACGCTATAAGAAAATTGTTCTAAATAAGACATTAAATGTATCGTTTTAAATCTGATCTAATTTTTACCAAAGATTTCTTTCTCTTTTTAATATTCACGTGAAACTACTTTTGTTGTTAGAAAGGAAATATTATTTGCGCCGTCTTAGAATTCACAACAATAGTTATAAAGTTCATCTTGAAATGCGAAATAAATACCTCGTGTAGTTATATTTTTAAATTTAAACTGTTTGGAAATATTATTATTAGGCCCTTTTAAATAGAACATGTCAAACTAATATTATTTGCGCCGTCTTAGAATTCACAACAATAGTTATAAAGTTCATCTAGAAATGCGAAATAAATGCCTCGTGTAATTATATTTTTAAATTTAAACTGTTTGGCAATATTATTATTAAGCCCTTTTAAATAGAACATAATTTCCTCCATTTACGGCTTTTATCGCATGATAATGAATGTATTATTTTAAAATTTTCTTTCTCTTTTAAGATTCATGTGTAAATATAGTTTTTATGAAGTAATTTTCAATAATTTCCTGCTTTTAATAGGTAGAGTTAAGTGCCCATATTTCGTCCCCTTTCCTAATTTCGTCCCCCTTAACTTCTCCGCTTCTGCGAAAGTGGTGCCACTTATGGCGCAAGGCACAGGGGACGGGAGGTAAAAGGGGTCAGTATTGAAAGTTTCGTTCGCCAAGACGCATACATAAATTAAAGACGCAGAATTTCCCATTTTTAGAAGACCTGAGTTTTTATTACATCGTTTGTAGAACGTTATTTACTGTACTGTAAATTTTTATTTCTTATTAATTGCATGTATTTTACGTAGGTAAGATGCTGGCAGTAGCATAGAGTAAGTTGACGCTCAGTTCATCTTACGGGAACTGAAGCTCCGCTGTATTGGGAAGTAGCGTGGTCAAATTTCGTCCCCCTTGCAGTTCCTATTTTCGTTCCGGGGGCGAAATTAGGAGTGCTTTTTCATGACAATTTTTTCCTCATGTTTGGATGGCTAATGTTTCGTTATGTTATTCTTCCACTGATAATTCTTTGTGCCTTACTTTAGTATAAATTAAATTACTTACTCATTTAGAAATAAATTTTGATTTAGTTATAAGTTAAGCCTCGGCTTATTGGATTTTTTTTTTGAGGGGGGGGGGGGACGAAATTGGGACCATTTTCTTTCTCTTGCATTTTTTAGGTACTTTTGAAAAAACAATTTTTCGCATTGTTAAATTTTTTTTTGCGATATTTGCCTATGTTTCTATGTGCGTGGGTAGTTAGTCTATGTAATATCCTAATTTGGTAGGTTTTCACTGAAAATTACAACATTTAGGGCCTAAAAGTGATTGGGGGAACGAAATATGGGCACTTTACCCTAATTATTGAATTCTAATATGAAAGGTTTTTTTCTGTGTATAATTGTGTCACGTGTAAATAAATTATTAATTTGAAGGAAATATTATTCTTTGCGCTGTTTTTACAATTGGCAACAATTTAAGATAATAACCTTTTCTAAAATATGTAAAAAATATCTCTCGAAATGCTGAAAATTTGAACTTAAAAGGGAAATAAACCCTCAAAAAATGAGTCAAACTAAAAAAAAAAAAATAAATGCAGCCTGCACACCGCGACCTTCTACTGTATATCGTTTGAAAAAATGATTAAATTCGTATGCATAGTTTTTGCCCCTATAAAACATTTTTAATACAGCGATTTTGATCAAATTTAACATTAAATATCTCTTAAAATAATTTTTCAATTTAAAAACTGCCTGCATCAATGTGTTTATTGAACATTTCGCTATAATACTACCAATTTTCATATTTCTGTGTGTAGTAGTTTTCTTAATATTAGCAAAGAAAGACCCTAGGTCACAAAAAATCTATTTACTGAGGCGCACAGTGGAGTATTTGACGCAAAAACCTGGCCAAAAATTCAAAAACTTAAATTTTCTCAACAATTGTAAAACGTGTATTTTTTAGTAGCTGATTAACTGGTGCATCGATCTGTGTCTATTTCAGAAGCATGAGTCATATCTGGCGACTCCTAAACAAAGTTGAAGAGGGCGTTTCTTTACGAGAAGAAGTGCTTTATTGTTACGTTTCAACTTTGTTATTATGTTCAATTAGGTTTCAATGTATATTTTTTGTAGCTTCATGAATTTTTGAACTCATTATCTTTATTTTTATATGATTAAAAAAAATCTAAAAATAGAAATGTATTCTTTTTAAGCCTTTTTAACTCTAATTAACATATATTGATTTAGATATATAGCTTTTTAAAGATATGTCGGAGTTTGCCGGACTCTTTTTTAAGTACTGTAGTCATATTGCTTATAGAAGTCCAATTAAAAAAAAAAAATCTTCCGCATATAGTCGCCCTTTTTACCGAGCCATTCACTGATTTCAACATTTTACGAATAGAAGTACCTTGCCCCTGAAAGGGATAAATGCATATTAATGTATTTATTATTTTAAAGTTTCCCTTCTCTTTTAATATTCACGTGTAAATACAATTTTCAAGACATAATTTTCAATATTTTCGTGCTTTTAACACGTACTCATTTAGTAGTAATTTTAAAGTTTTTTTTCTGTTTTTAATAGTCACGTGTAAATAAATTTTTAATCGTTAGAAAATATTAGTCTTTACGCTGTTTTTAGAATTGAATACAATCTCTATAATAATAGCCTAAGTCGTGTGACTATCATGGTGGATCCCTTCGCTTTTTATATTCCAGGCAGCCATTTTAGTACTTTAATGTTAGTCAGCCATAGGTGATAAGTTGACAAATATTATTCTATCGCCATCATTTCACCTATATTATAATAGTCCAAGTCATGTAACAGCCATAAACAATTACGGGCTGATCCCTTCGCTTTTCATAAGAAAGGTTTCCATTTTGATTAAAGAATCAAAATTATTTTTTCGAATAAAACTACATAAAAGTTGCCATGATTTTTTTTTTTTTTTTTTTTTTTTTTTTTTTTTTTTTTTGTTTAACTCGCTAGTCAGCATTTTTTTACTTTTCAAGTTGTAAATTAAAACGGTACTACTTGGTTATCCCAATGACCAAAAATCTATCACCAAACTATAAGATTAAATTCCAATAATGGTTGATCGTAAATGTTACATTCACTTGACTTTCAGGAAGTTACACGTATTTACGCCATCAAGTGATTTTTATTTCGACGTTTTATTTATATTTTTATTTATGTTATACTAATTTATTTGTTCTTTCGTTATTTAAAATAAGAATTATGCTAATTTGTATAATTTGGCCAGTGGGTTGGCGATTTATATAATTTGGCGAAATATGTCGAAGGGATAACTAAGCAGTACCATTAAAATATTGCTTTGAATTTGAAATTAAATGTCATGATTTGCTGCATAATTTAACATTTGGCAGAGATGTCATATATTGTCAGATGTCATTGGCGAGATTTTTTTTTACGACAATTTGGCGAAAACCTCATTTTCGAATACCAGTCACATATCTTATTTTTAAATCATTTTCTATTATTTTAAAAATGAAACAACAATAAATAAAAAAAAGTTTAATTAATAACTATGGAATAAAACAATTTATAACATTTTTTTTAATAAAAAGAAAATAAATGTAAATAAACATTTATAAATAAATGTAAATAAACCTTTATTAATAAATAAGCAACAATAGCCGGGTTACCATGTCAGACAAAATAACGCCATTTTGGCGCTAATTAGGTAACCCGGTGCGTATATGACATCTGCACCTAATATTTTCCTTTTCGTTTCGTTTAAAAAAAAGAAAGAAGTGAAAGCCATTAATTTTAAATGTTTCAGTTTAAAATTAAAGTTTTGTATTAAATAAAATGATAATGAAATAATAATAAAAAAAAATGCGACAGGGAGAAATGTTTGGTGATTTATCACCTGCGTCGCTCTAACATAAAAATGCCAAGTTCTTGATTTCTCTATCAGTATCTTCTGATTTGGCGAAAGATTGTTCAAGTAAATTGAATTATGAATAAAAGTAACAATATACATTTCTTAGCATACATTTAAGGGAGGTCAAACTGGTCGCCAAATTAGTTTAAAATAATAACCTTTTCTAAAATAGGAAAAAAAATCTTTTATGATTAAAATTTGAGTTGCCATCATTATAGAAAATTATTTAAAAGTAATATATCGAAAACTAATTCGAATTTAAAAATTCTAATACCAGTTTTCTGCAGATCAATACGGATTTTTGGTGTTAATTTCACCGCATAATATTCCATATTTTAGGAGAAATCGCCGTGAAACATAATCAGTTGTTTAATATTAAATAAATGCTTTATGTGTATAACATTTATTAAGTGTATTTACCAATAGTAAGTCAACAGCAATAATTAAGTGTAAAACCCATGAAAAATAATTTTGGCCAGGATTTTGCTTCAAATACTCCACTGTGGGCGGTGACAAAGTCAGTTACTTTTCTTTAGAATTGAGAGATTATCCTCTGTTTTTTTTTTTTTTTTTTTTTTTTTTTTTTTTTTTTTTTTAACCATTTGGAAAAATGGTTATTGTCCTCGTCAGGGTAGGAAATCAAAAGCATATCTGAAGGTTTTTATTGGTTTAATCCGCATTTTATTCGTTTTCTGACTGGTCTATACAGTAACCTGTATTTTTCTTTACTTTCAACAGAGATGGACAACAGAGTGTTGCTACTATGACAAAAAAATAATAAAAACTACAAAAAAATTAATAACTCAGAAACAAATTGAGATACAGCTTTCAAACAAATTGCATTTAAAAGTACATTTTTTTCTCTATACGACGATATAAAAAGTAATATTGTGGGATGTTTAGAAGTTTAAGAATTTAAATTTCATTTAAAATTGGTCGTCGGATTTCTTGAAAATCTGACGATGGAAAAGCCTTTTTCCGAACAGCCAATGAAATGCCTGGATAATACGTAAGTTTCAGGTGGACAATACGTACGAGTCGCAGGCGATTTCTGTCGCTTTCAATTTTTACGTGTAATAACACTATTAATGTTTAGTTCATGGCGTACGTAATGTATGATCAACTCCGTGCTATTTTTTATGTCTTAAATTTTAGTCTTTGAAAAAATCATTTTTCAAATGGTCGTTGTAATTTGTTAAATTGCATTTTTTTTTTCTAAAGAAGTAGCTATATATTTCTAAAATTTCAACTCTAAAATATCCCTGAAATGCAATAATTGTATGCTAAGATTTATTTAATAATTTATAGAGGATATACAATATAAGTTTCGAAAGAATCTGATTATTAGGAATGCGCATAGAATGTTTCAAAATTTAGATTTCGACTTTAAAATATCTCTGAAGTGCAATTATTGTATGCTAAGATTTATTTAATATTTTATAGAGGATATACAATATAAGTTTCGATAGAATCTGATTATTAAAATCTGCATAGAATGTTTCAAAGTTTAGAAAAGTGCGAAAGTTTCAATTTTGAGAAATCAGAATTATAAATAAGTAATAAAGAACAATTTAAATAGTATGTTTAACCCTTTAACGCCCAGCATCATATAAATAGATCAGCTTCAGTTTGTCTTAATATACTATCAGTTATTGAGACCTATTGTTTCTTTTGTGCACATGCGTGTATCACAGCATTCCTTCTATCTCTTCCATTCCACTGACTACCAGTATAGTAAAATTTTCTCGTAATCAGATGGAGCCTAAAAAACGACATTTTTCTGATTCTGGAATAAGTCGTTATCTTTTTCCTACAAAGTACTATGATTTATGTGTATGTATGACCTGTAGTATTTACTGCCACTACAAGAGAGGAAAAAAGATTTCTTTCTGCTCTCGTAATGGTAGGTCTTTCTTTTGCGTCTGATGAAAAAGCGTATTTCTTTCGGAACATATTGCATTAGCTACTTTTTCCGTGGTCTATTTTATAAGAGATTTGGTATTACGAGAAAATTTTCAGAAATTTTTAATTTTTGATGTTATAAAGATATTCTAAAAAAATTTTCGGTTAAATAAAGTTTTAAAACAATATGGGCGTTAACGGGCTAAAAATATAAAAGCTTATATATTTTATAGAGCTTATATCTTATAAAAATTGTATCTTATAGAGGATATTCGTGTATTATGGAATGGCCGGACAATATGGAACACTTCAATATCTGCGACTTCCTAGCACTCCTATGGGGCACTGCGCTCAGTTCTGTTTGGATACCTGTTGTTGGAGCGACACGGTGCAATAAAGTCTTATTCTCAATTTTTGCAAGTAAATTTTATAAAATTCGTATTAATTATAAAATCTCATTGTCAGTGGTGTTAGCCAAGTTCAGTATAAAGTTGAACAGTTATATTTGTTGCTGTGTTAGTCTGTTTTCCTCTATGCTTACTTGTTGACGAGTGATTAGTTATGCTTTTCAAGATGTTGTGTCGGGTAATTGTCGGGTAATATGGAATATCAGCCAGACAACTGTTTCAAGATTAGTCTAAAAATTAACATAATTTTTCAAAGAATCTGATGATTTATAGATGATGTACTAAGGTTTACTCATTCAATAATTTTGGTTATTCTTTTAATTCCTGGTTCTTCTTACAATTTTAATATTCTTTGCGATGCTAATACATATTACCCGACTGGTTACCATTACCCGAAAAGTGTAACTTAAAAAAAAAAAAAAAAGAAGCTAAATATTGGAATATATTTTTTCCTTCCACTTTAAACGCATTAAAAACGTGTTAAGAAATAGTCAAAGTTTGTTCTTTACTAACTTTTAACGTATCTCAATTTTCTTATGTTGAGTTACAAATAAAAATAAAAGTGGTATACCCGAAATTCCTCTATATTATAAAGCTTAAGGCTTATAATAGAGGCGTCAGAATTGAAAAATTATTTTTGCATCAGATGAATTTGAGCAATTTAGTTTCATAATTCAAACGCGCACACACAGAAAAAGATGCTTTTTAATCGAATTTCGTGATTTGGAAAGTCCACAGTCAACTTATCGGAATGTGAAAAATACACTCATGCCCATAAATTAAGGAAAATGACCAGACACTTTCAATTTTAAACGTTTTGTCGAATATTTGCCGAAATGCTTGACAAATCATCTTTGAATTTCGGGATGTAAAGAACATGTTTGATTTCATATTTTTCAGGTACGATTTAGACACGGAGAGCAAGTATAAGGAGCTAACAATAAATTGAATAAAAAATAATATTTGCGATCGAAAATGCTAACACAAAGTGCTTAAAATGGTCTATCAATGTAACAAATGAATACGTGTGCTATGTACAACGTTTGAATATTCGGGAATATAGAAAGGTTTCTGTAAAAATATTAAATGTGTTTTATTTATAGCATGAAGAGTTTCAACCAAATTTAATGCCACTTTCCAAAAACTTGATAAATTGCGGTAGAAACCTCATACTGCATTTTGAAAATGAATATATTGAATGTTCGCTGAGATATGAGCATTTCTATGAAATAACTTTTGGCTGCGCATGTGCAAACGATATCACATTTTCCCCTCACTTAGTAATCAACTATATCGGGCAACGGATATGGAAATACAAGTGGAATATCGTAAAAATTCAGAAAGATATCGTAGATGCATTGAGTGGAATTTCAAATTGTAGAAAATCCCTTATCACCCAGCTACTTTTAGAGAGCAACTGAAATTCAGCTCACTGCATAGTGATGGAAAAAAAATTAAGATTACATGCTAATTTTGTTATTTAGAATAAAATTCCGAAAATACTATATCTTGACACATATATCTGATATAATATGGGATGTTAATTCAGTTGTAAATTTAAAAAAGTATTTTTATCTACAAATGTTAAAATCTTGCAGCATTAACAAATGGAAATAAGTTTAGGACCAGAAGCTTCTTTTAAATTTAACATAATAAGATGACGTCATGACTGTAGTGTTTTATGCGGGACCCTCTGTGATGATGCTTATGCACCTGCTGCTTTTAGCATGGCGCGCCGAAAATCATTGACTGAAGAAGAAAATGATAAAATCAGGACTTTTTGGGATTGCAGGATGAATGAAAGGCAAATTGCCCTGAAAATAAATAAATTTAAAACTGTTGTGCGCTTTTTTTCTTCATGATCTGATGAAATATGAAAGAAGCGGATGGCCATCAAAACTCTCAGCCCGGTGTAAACGTAAGTTATTAGAATTTCGGTTCAAGATTGTGCTTATTCTTCTAGTATAAAATCTGCTCTAGAACACTCAGTAACTTGCAGAACTGGTATAAATGCGTTATAAAGTGTCGAATGCTTGATATATGGTAAATTCAAAGCTAAGCTAAAACGACAAAATCATGAAACTGGTGCAAGACTAAAATTTGTATCGTCCACTGTCTTAAAATTCAATCTATGGCAAAAATTGGTTTTTACTATATGAAAAAACTCAACACTGATGGACCAGAAACTGCTTGCTATAGGCGATAGCCCCCGTGGGCTCGAATGTTCGAATATCGCCTATAGCAAGGAGATTAGTAGTCCTAAAGACGCCATCTTGGATATAATGCTAAATATATATAGAGGATGGAAGTGCATGAAGACAAGAAGGCGGTAAGACATTCGTTAAGATAGAAAAGTTAGATTGTCCTTCTCAACCGCTGTAAAGAACAATAGCTAAATGAAAACAATAGATAGCATTTTTAATTTAAAGCCTTAGTATACAGCACTCCCTGCCTCCTTTACTGGAGAGCGCCATATATATATAAATAAGAGAGGGGGCTAGACAGAGACCCCCCATAGGGGGCCAGCCCATTCATATTGGTGCCCGACGCTGAGTGCATGTGGGGGGGGACCCCCCTCCCCGGAGCCCCACGTGCAAGACGTGAAGGGAAAAGGGAAGGCAGTGGTGTATACTAGCAAAATATTCATTATTATGCAAGTCACGTATCATATAAGACATAACGTCAGCAGCATAAGTAGTAGATACAATGTTTATTAAAACAGATACAAGGTTAAACAATTTTATTTTTAACAATTAAGATAATATTCTACAATTTCATCTCAATAATAATTACCTCTAACATCTATATATACTCTATATTTCATTCTGAATCACAAGTAAAACTAAACTATATATTAATATTATTAAAATTTCTCTATTTGTTTTAAAATATATATATATGATTGTAATTTAAAACAAATAACAAAACTTCTATAACTTTATGTGTATAATTTTGCAATGATATTCCCCTTTCATTAAAATAAGAGCTTTACTGTTTTTGTTGATGGTCCTAAATTTTTTTCCAGCACTGTATAACCGATAACCGATAATCGATATCTTTCTGAATTTTCCTGATATTCAACTATATTTTTTATATAAAGTTGGTCTATATATCTGACTACCAAATTATAAAAAAGACTATATATATATACATTGAGCACATGCGTAGATAAAATATTTTACATTACTTATGCTCTTATCTCAGGGTCAATCCATTTCAAGTGGTCCAGAAAATCATTTATCCCAACAAAAAGTTTTCGGTAAAAAAAAAAAAAAAGCGCCAAGTTCTCCTTAATGTTTCGGCCAGAAAAAGTAGTGATATCTGAAGTTCGCACAAGTTAAAAGCCAAACATCCCAAATCTTTCATTGAAAATGGCTTCCTGCGACTTGGCCGTTAATGCCTTCTATAGCATTTCAAAATTAATGATTGGAAATTACGCATTCATGAATTATTTAAATATTAAAGTAATATTAGAATACAAAGAGGCAAATTCACATAAAAACATTATAAGTAAAAGATTTCTGATAACTACCATTCAGTTTCAACAAACATTAGTTTTGATTACAGTTCATTTAGTGCACTCGTGGTTTAATTGCCATTTTGTACGGTCTAAAGCTAAAGTCATTAACGTAAAACCCAAGAAATAAAACAAAATTTACTTACTTCAAATCTCACAATATGTTACATTATATTTTATTGTATAATATTGAAATCTTGTGTATTGACGAAAGAGATTTTTTTTCGTTTGAACATTTATTATAGTTTGTTTGTTAAGAGGTATTAATTGCTAAGAGGTACATTAAGAGGTATTCGATTTATAAACTGTTAAAAGCTGATACTAATTATGTTTTAGCAATTAGGGATATTATCTCCTGAATACAAGTATTTTGTTATTTTTAACTTCTTAAGCATTTAAATAGACTGAAATTGTTTAAATGCTTTTTTTCAAATGTGTATTTTATTTCTGCACTCCGTGCCACATGTATTTTAATTCTGTACTCTGTGCCACAAAATGCCTAAAATAATCAAAAAATGTAGTTGGCATGTAACTCATTTGTACGTATTTGAAAATTTGAAAAACTCTCTCGAAGTCGCAGGAAGCCATTTTCAATGAAAGATTTGGGATGTTTGGCTTTTAACTTGTGCGAACTTCAGATATCACTACTTTTTCTGGCCGAAACATTAACGAGAACTTGGCGCTTTTTTTTTTTTTTTTTTTTACCGAAAACTTTTTGTTGGGATATCACTACTTTTTGTATGTTTTTTCAAGTTTGTTATTCTAAACTATATTCATATGAAAAAAAATTACTTTTATGTTAGCCGAGAGCAAATATCCTCACTAGCCTTTTGTTTTTTCGCCAATAGCAGTTTTCATTTTTCACATGTGTAAATTAGAAAAAATGCTTTGATTTTCAAATAAAATATTTTAGTTTATGTTATTATTTCTTATTTATTTATTTATTTATTTCTATGTTAAATATTCTATTAAATAAAATGAGGGAAATGCATCTATTTTAAATGAGATGACTGAAAAGTATATATCTTTAAATGAAATGAATGCAATATGAACAATGGAGTTGGGAACAGTATTTGGCGATTTGCCACTTGCGCTCAGCTAACATAAAAATACCTAAATTTATTTTATTGAGCTTTACAAATTTATACTTTATTTCTTTTTATATTAAAGTACTAGACGCCTCTAGCAAGCAGTATTTAACGTATTAATTCCATGTTAAACGTTGCATCATGTTACTGTTATTCATAATTTAATTTACTTGCCCATTCTTTCGCCAAGTCGGAAGCTTTTGATAGAGAAATCAAGAACTCTTTACGATCATGGAAGCACATCATATATTTTTATTTTGTGTTGTTATGTATTTCATCTTTCGTGACAAATATCTCTTAACTCACTTATGCATGTTTCCTTAGCAGTTACAATTAGTTCCCTAATGCGGAAATTTTTAAACCTATTACGTAATCTTTTCTAATTGGGCTCACTGCCAATTGTTGTATTTTAACTGATACGACTGGGTACAAGTGAAATGGTTCTTATGAAATCCTTTGACAATATCTGCATTTGCATTAGACCATATTGATGCTAATATCTTTTTGTTTCACGTTAACCTTTTCAATAGACTCGATTACGGAAGAATAGAATGTCTACCGGCTCACTGCCATGATCCATTTGAAAATCTATCATTCTTCTCATCTGATCGTGTTGAAGAATTAGTCAATATGCCATGGTTTTAAGATTAAAGCTAATTTTATTCAAAACCTGAAAACTAAAATGCAAGGAACCGGATTATAGAAGATACATTCTAACGTACATATCGATTAACAGGTTACCTATTATAGAATTATAATAATCATAAGGAGAACTGTCAGTTTCAATGCTTTAATAGTTTCCGTAAATTCTCTTTATATAATACAGAAGTTTTAGCGGTGTAAAGATTAACAACATAGTCACAGTAAGTATAATAGCAGTACAATATAATAACAATAGCAGAGGTTTTGGGCAGTGACGAAACTATTAGCACTTTGGAAATATTAGTACGTTATATCATTTAACTATTCAGATGATATGCAGAAAAATAAAAATAGATGGCTCGCATTAATAATTAACTCATTGAAAAATAGCCACTAGCGTCAAATATTTGCCAAGCTTTGCGACATTTAGCAAAGTTTCGCCAAATTTGGTACATGTCAATTCTCAAATTTGGCGACAAAAAATGTTTTGTTTATTCTGACGTCATAAGTATGCATATGTATTATGTATTATACACATACCTATAATATGTATGATGAAAATGTATTACGTAGTATACGCATATGTATAATATGTATGATGCATATGCATAAGTTCATTAACATCACTAAAACGCACTTAAAGGAATAGTGTTCCATAAATAGTAGGGATAGTTGCCAGATTGACCGGAGTGCTATTGAGATTAGACTTCCGACATTTATAACAAACCGGGAGGCGTCTGCACCCACCATCGCCTCATCGAGTTTAGAGCTGAAATTTTAGGATTCGTTAAAACTAGATTAGCATATTTAAATGCAACTGGTCTGTTAAGTCATAGCTTGGTAGAAACCACCTGAAGATCTAATTTTAGTGGTTAACTGATAGCTTTACTATAGTATTTTTCTGCATCCAAAAGTTTGGAAACATGGAGGAATGGGTGCATGAAAACTCAATGGAAAATCCACTAATTAACCCGTAAAATCGGGTCTGTAGGTGGTTTCCACAAAGATATGACTTGGCAGACCAGTTATATTTTAATACGCTAATCGATATTTAATTAATCCTAAAATTTCAGCCATCAACTCGATGAGGTGATGATCTGTGCAGACGCCTCCCGGTCTTTAATAAAATTTGTTTTAAGGAAGTAAAAGATAGAAAAATGGACAGATAAACTGAAAGATTTGCCTTATTAAGATTTTTGTAAAAGCATATAAAAATTCATTCAGCTTGAAATCATGTAACACCTTTATAACTCAAGCTAATTTTCTGTAATCGGGTTTTGGCGACCAACATATCTTATCTATAACTATAATCTTTCTTTCACAGATTCAAAATTAACAATAAATTAACAGTAAGTAGGCTAATAATACAATATAATAACATTAGCAGCGGACTTCGGACGCCGCATCTGTCGCACATCGTTAAAGACAGTTTATTAGTTACACATTTCATTTATTTAAAAGGAGATTTTTAAACTTTCATATGGAATTAATATATTTTTCCACTATAGGGACCTTGGCATTTTTTTTAAATCTTGGCGCAATTCGGACTTTAGAAACTGAGATATGTTGCCAAATGATATAAACAACTATGAAAACAAACCTGATGAACTTTTATGTTATTTATATAAGTATTTATATAGATAACATTTTATTTATACATGTATAAAATATTATTTTTTATATACAAACTATTTATGTTAGTATATAAAAATAAATAAACGGGTTCCTTACATTAAATAAATTGTATACATATGGAAAAAATTGCTTGTGTATATGACACAGTAAATAGGTTGCCAGAAAATACGTTATTATCAAATTTCTTTCTCGTCAAGGTTATTTTCTCTATTTCGCCAAGGCTACTATATCGGAAATGTACCGAATTCCGGTTATATTTTGTTAAATGTTTTATTGTTTTAATATCGTAAATATATCATAACCTATACTGATTAAAATTTTTAGGCGTATTCATTTTTTCTATTTAACAAACATATTTGGAAAAGCATATATATAAAATGCTATTCTGCTTGAAATCACGTGACCCCGTCAAAACTCTGTAATCGAGTTTTGGCGACCAACATTGGCACAATTGAATGTGTTAAGGAACTGTTTACGGCCAAATGAACACCTCCTGTTTGAAGGGTTTTGAGGCGGAAATTCTGTGTTTTCAGATTTTTCTGGTTAATTGTGCTACAAACCCGACTTACTTGTGAAATTTCATGATTCTACGACTTTTAGAAGTACCTTAGTTATTTGCGAAGTGCTATGATTGATGCGAAGTGAGTCAGTGACAAAAAAGCGCTTTTTCGGAATTTAATATTTCGAAAACTACTAAATATAGAAACATGAAATCGTGGAACCTTAGTTCAGTTTGACCATACGAACATGTGTATAAAAGAAAAATTTCTATATCTCTCCCTAAAACGACGTTATGAGGGGTTGAAAAGTATGCCGAAATGGTTCAGGAAAAGGTAGCTTACGGCTTGTGCGAACTTGGCGGACGCACTGTCGTGCTCCCAGATTCGTTGCTTGACCATTTTTTAAAAATCTGAAATTTTTTGTACAACAACCCTAACATGATGGAAGTTCAAAATGACTATTATTTTAATTGTATTAATTTTTGTTTGAGCATGGCGGCCATCTTTGTTTCATCGTCTGCAGCAATTTTCTCACAAGAAGGGTTTACGGAATTGTAAATAATTCATCCTTTATTTCTCCAATTCAAGTGCGGATTAAAGCAATTTGTACAGAATACATTGGGCTAAAAATTTGGTAATAGAGTAGTTTCCGAAAATAAATCCTTACTGGTGAAATTTATGCATAAATTTTCAGGTTTTTTTTCAAATTTGTCCGTTTACAAAAGGAAATTTTTCTAGCAAGGAAAACTGGGAACAAGACGTAATTTTTTTTTACAAATATGCCGAAAGTACTTGTACTCACACGCCAAGTTACAGATCTGGGACTTGCTTTCTCTTCGGTAAAAAAACCCCCAGATTTTTCAAAAATGTCAAAAATCGCACTTTTTTGAGGCTTTGATATCTCTGGTGGGGCACGAGATAAAAATTTGAAGTTCTGGTTTCTGACAGTATTGTATGGTAGTGCTATGCACAAGAAATTTCAAGATGGAGATTTGACTACAATCTCAGATATGGCAAGGGCAACATATCAAAACAATACTGCCAAACTATTGTTTTGTTGTAGTCACATCTAAGTATTTATATCAGAGTGTCACTTAAATTTATGTTTTTGATTATCTTTAAATAAAAGTAACAGAAAATAAAGCCTGCAAAGCTTAGCAATTAATTTTAAAAATAATTGTGCCTAAGGCCATACATTTTGTGTGTTTTCAGTAATTTTTGTTTTAAGTAATTTTAGTAACTAAAAGAAACCTCAGCACTTTTGCATAAAGAAAAAAAATACTTTTATACAAGTTTTAGACAAAAACAGAATAGGGAAAGAGAAAAGCTGTTAATGTTGTCATACTTGTTGAGACATGATCAAACGTGTCAAAACACTTTCTTTCTTGTTGATTTAAAAACCACAATTTTGATCTTTCTCAAAATTTTATTTGTAGGAACCAAGTCTTGTCATCTCATGATAACTTGATTGAAGATCTTGGCCCTGCTGGCTCATAGAAGTAAACTTTGAAATAGCTATGTGGAAGTCTCACTTCATTAATAATTCCTAGCTTACTTCTTATGCAAAAATGTCATTTTTTTTGCAGTATAAATTTTGAAAGGGCTTTGGATATCTTTACTTTCTGAAAATTACATGAGGCTGATGCATGGTAACATCGTATAATGATTCATTTACATGAACATACTTATGGTAACAGCAAGTTTCAGGGACTGGCAAGCAGCATTAAAATTGTGGTTTTTAAACCAACAAGCAGGAATGTGTTTTGACACGTTTGATCATGTCTCAACAGGTATGCCAACATTAACAGCTTTTCTCTTTCCCTATTCTGTTTTTGTCTCAGGTCTTGTATAATTTTTTTTTTCTTTATGTAAACGTGCTGAAGTTTCTTTAGTTACTAAAATTACAACAAAAATTACTGAAACCATACAAAATGTAGGCCTTAGGCATAATTATTTTTTTAATTAATTGCTAAGCTTTGCAAGGGGCTTTATTTTCTGTTACTATTATTTAAAGATAATCAAAAAAATAAATTTAAATGACACTCTGAGAAAATACTTACCTGTGACTACAACAAAACAATAGTTTGGCAGTATTGTTTTGACATGTTGCCCTTGCCATACCTCAGCTTGTAGTCAAATCTCCATCCTGAAATTTCTTGTGCATAACACTACCATACAATACTCTCAAAAACCAGAACTTCAGATTTTTATCTCGTGTCCCACCAATCAAAGATATAAAAGCCTCAAAAGTGCGATTTTTGACATTTTTGAAAAATTTGGAGGTTTTTTTTAGCAAAGAGAAAACAAGTCGCAGATCTGGAATTTGGCGTGTGAGTACAAGTACTTTCGACCTATTTGTAAACAAAATTATGTCATGTTGACAGTTTTCCTTGCTAGAAAAATTTCCTCTTATAAACGGACAAATTTTGGAAAAAAAACTGAAACTTTATGCTTAAATTTCACCAATAAGCAGTTAGTTTCGGAAACTAATCTATTACCAGATTTTTAGCCCAATGTTATTCTGTACAAATTGCTTTAATCTGCACTTGAATTGGAGAAATAAACGATGAATTATTTACAATTCCGTAAACCCTTCATGTGAGAAAATTGCTACAAACAATGAAACAAAGATGGCCGCCATGCACAAAAAAATATTAATAAAATTAAAATAATAGTCATTTTGAACTTACAACATGTTAGGGTTGTTGTACAAAAAATTTCAGATTTTTTAAAAATGGTCGAGCAACCAGTGCTGCACCACTTGAAATGTATTGACCCCTCATCTAATATTCACTATAGTATTTATTCGCTAATTGCAATTTAACGTTTCTACCGTACTCCTTCAAGTTTCCGGAAAGCAGAGTTAAATTTGCAAGAAAACGCTACATGTTATGGAAAAAAAAAATCTGTTTTACTGAAATGTTTACATATATTTTGATGAAAATGCGTGCAATTCTTAAAAAAATAAAAATAAAAAAAATAAAAAATACATGCAGACGTTGTATAGTCATTTGCTACAATGACAGATAATTTCGAACATTTTGTGTACATAGGATAGATTGTTATGCGATAGCACTCGTACTTATGAACTGATTTGGATGTGATTAAGCATGTGTACAGGCCTTACTAAGGTCTCTGCTGATTTTGTTGGCCACCTTCATTAGTCATCTTTTTTCAAAATGGCAAACACTAAAAAAGTTTTATAAGTTTAAAAATTTAAAAAAATGCACAAAAATTCAGAAATTGAAAAAGATTTTTCTCTCTTGTGTTCGACCTTGATAAAAGGATTTCGAGGCATTTTCTGTTTTGCCTGTATCATAAAAAATGTCCAAGATATAGTGGTTTGAGATTCTAGATTGGCTGACATTTTGAAACACGACAGCAGATTAAAAATTAGTCGGATGTGCTAATCCCAAAACTTTCTTCTATCTCACGTATGTTGATATTTCAAATTTCGCTATCACAGTGTCAAAATTAAGTTACAATGAAAAAGGATATAAGCATAGCATCATTCAAACAAATCATTGAGTTCCCACCCACTCATCAGCTACTAAGCCATCATTTTTTAATATATAAACTAAATAAAAATACGATTTTCTGATTTAATCTATGCATAATAAATTAGTGTAAATAAATTTTTATAAACATTTTGCATTAAAAAAAAAAGGCCGAAAAAACTTTAAATTTCAGGGTGTCAAAGTGCTGTTACTCCTTAATCTATGGAAGACGTTGGAATGCGCTCGGCAATTCATGTATTACATTTAATTTTTCTTTTTGTTGAACCCAATATTTTTTAATAACCAGATGCTGATTTTTCTCATTATATTTTTACGTACTATTAAACAAATCGAGAGTCATCTATCATCAAGATCTTCCAATTAAGTGAATTTGAATGCGACGAAAATTGTGACTCATTCTGATGGTGTGCAAGACCACATGATACTTGTTCTGTCGTTATGTCTTCTTTCCTTCGCCCGTACAACTGGCAATTTTCTATGAACAAGGCCTACCCCCATCTGTCTGAAACAGCAACAAGCTGCTCCGCTGCTTGTAATTGAAGCATATTATGATGGGGTCGCAATGCATCGCCTCACGCAATATCACCGTTAACGAAGTTCGTGTTTAAACTGCCTTGTACTGTGCTTACTGCACATAACGAAGGAATACTTTGATAGGGGATAGCGTTGTTAATATTAATGTTGTATTTTTTATTCCTTGCGTTATATATGATATACAGAGTTCGCCAACCGGGGGTCAGCGGACCACCAGCGGTTCGAGAGAAAATGTGGATGGTCTGCAGAAAAATCTGGACTATTTGCCAATTTTGTTTTGCTAATAACAGTACACTGGGGAAAAAAAGACAAATATTACTTAATCTACGAAAATAGATTATAACCACGAACAAAAATATACAATAGCCACTTACCACGATTTCGAAAAGAGTTATTTATGTTTAGAAACCTCAGAAACCAATATATTTTTTGACATTTAAAGAAGCATTTATAAAAACAAAGTTTCTTTTGCTGTCACTGATTTTCGGAATCTGGGTCATTTTTAGATCGTATTAATCAGTTATCTCAAACCTCTTTATCGGTTTTTAAGATGCGATTATTTTTTAAAGATACATTTTCAGCTGCGTAATTGCATTGATACCTGCAAGAGTAACAAAGTATTATTAATTTTAATGTGAATGTAAATGCTGTTAAGGAAAATATGCTGCTGTTTGTTTGTAAATGCTGTTGTTTGTTTGTAAAACGTGTGTGTTGAACATGAAAATGTTTATACTATTATTTTTAACGCAATCATACAAATTGGCAAAGTTTTCATACGAATTGAATATTTCCAACTAAGCGAAAAAATACCCAAGCCGGGAATCTAACCCAGATCCTTGGCTTAAATTGCCAATGCTCTATCATTTAAGCTACCTGGGCTGACAACCGGCGAGCATATTTCGCTTATGCTCACCGTTTGTCAGCCCAGGTAGCTTAAACGATAGAGCATTGCCAATGTAAGCCAAGGATCTGGGTTCGATTCCCGGCTTGGGCATTTTTTCGCTCAGTTGGAAATTTTCAATTCGTATGAAAATGTTTACTTGAGAATGGATAGAATCAACTCATTAATAGACTCTAAAAGCTACTCGGAAACGTATCCGAAAATGAGCGGCAGTAAAAGAAGCTTTGTTTTTATAAATGCTTCTTTAAATATCGAAAATATATTGGTTTCTGTGGTTTCCAAAGACAAAATAACGGTTTTAGGAATCGTGCGTAAATCGGAAGAAGTTATTGTCTATCTTCGCTGGTGTTTATACAGTAAACTCTGTCTAAGGTGGAATCGATCGGGACAAAGAAAATTTTCCGCAGTAGACAATATTCCGCCTTAGACAAATTTTACTCTATGTCTATGGATTCGCAGGGACTTGAAAATCTTTCGGAGTTACACAGATTTCTGTTTTACACAGAGTCCGCCTTACAGAGAGTTTATTGTATTTTATTTTTCTAGATTAAGAAACATCTGTTTTTTTTACCCGACTGCCAAGAAGGGTTATGTGTTTCACGCGTATCTGGGTATGCGGATTTTTCTTTACCCTCGAAACATCCCAACGGCTGGATGGATTTTAATGAATGAGTTCTCTATCGATTCATCTTAACCGTCCGATGGTTATAGTCTAGGTTTAGTTCTTATACATTCAAAATGGCGGCCGTAAATACAAAGTGGCGGTAGAGACGAAAAAATAATTTTACGCACCATGTTAAATGGCATAGCATTGGATAGGTCTTTCAAAATGAAGACGATGTTTCTTTGACAATTTTACAGTCAGAAGCTCCGTTTAAATATTACACCGCCTGGAAGTTGTGTAGGTAGGATCTCTAGCTTTACTGCAACTCTAACGTTCATAGACATCTATAGGCCTCATCAAAACAATATTTATAGGTAGGAACTAACAATAAAACCCCACTTAAAAGTCATCTATACAAGTAAATAAAAAAAAAAATAGGCAAGTAATGTAAAAAATAGTTTCCCACTGATAAGAAATAATTAATTAGTTCACTTTTTACGCAGTCGGGTTTTTTGATTTTTTAAATTTAATTTTTACTTGTTACAGTGTGCTCTTTAAATAATAAAACAAAATATAATCGTAGAATTCTGCGATTAAATAAAGTAAATATTTCTGTGCAGAAATATTGGTACTAAAAAATTGGAAAACTTGGCTATTGTATCATATAGTGGCTGAAAAAACTATGAAAATTTTGATTCAGCTTTTAACAACATTATTCAACATTGTTTAAAAACATTCTGTATTATGCGAAAAAACATTTCAATCTATAACAGCAATTAAAACTAGGTATCAGTCTCTGCATGAAATAAAACAACTCTTCGTATTCCAGTAACCTCGTTTAAGTAAAAACATACGAACGTTGACATTTATTGAACATATGAACTTATTAGTTTATTGATTGTAAATTGGCAGAACTAGAGCAGATTTTAAAATTGCTGTTCTGAAAAAAAAAAAAAAACATATATACATAGTACATATCGTGATTAACGTTTTCGTTATTGTTTACTCGCTGTGGTGCACTCTATTTCTATAGTTCCAAAATTGCCCTTTTACTTTCTATATCGATTTTTAAATAATAAAATATGATTTTAGTGAGTATAAATAATAGCTATTTTAAACGGTTAATATATATATATATATATATATATATATATATAACCATTAATTAAACATAACCTACCACCATCAAAAACCGTAATATTATGAATTAAAGCTGTAAGTATAAAAATTTTTTTATTAATTTATTATAAGAATTATTATGGAAGAAAAATAAGAAAGTGGACACCGACAAATAATGGAAAAGCTTATACATTGAATTACGTTGTCAAGGGCACAGAATTCAATGATATAAGCAAAATGGTTGTTTTCTGTGAGAAAAATAAGCTAAAGCTAAAAATTATTTTACTCTGTGCCCAAACAACCATTAAAATCAAGTGAATTGATTAAAAATGAAAACAGAATAATATATATATATATATATATATATCGAAACTTTGAGTCGGTTAATGCGGTTCAACACACACCACTGGGGTTAATTTATGTATACAGTAAGACATAATGAGTTGACACAAGTATATTTAAACATAAAAACATAACAGAAAATACGAATAACTACAATTGATAATCGCTTCGTTTAATGAAAAGAAATTCTATCTTCAAATATAGCGACTAGTACTTTACGAAATTTCTGGTACCAAAACACCTAAAATCCTCGGAATCCCTTGGTGCGTACTAACCCTGAATTCAGCTATAAAAAGTTAAAAAATAATTATTTCTAACTAATTGTTGCCAAATGCAATAGGTTGGTTTTCATCTTAGTAGATACATTCTTTCTTATGAATGAATCATCTTCTTTTGGTTGGAAACAGGAAAATTTTTCGTTTAACCTCTTCGGAACTGGAGTATCCTATAGGATACACATCATTACAAATTTTTTTCCTGCATATAAATAATGATTAAAAGAATGAAAATGGTGTGAATGGAATCTTCAAAGAGAGCCAAACTAAAGCAAAATATCAATTTGTTTCTTATAGTGCTTTTTTGGCCTTAAACTGGGATTTGAAAATGACTTGCAGCAAAAATGAGGGAAATATACAAAAACGAAAAGTAACTAATTTTTTTATACGTTAAAATACCATATGGAGAGTCCATTAAAAAAAAAAAAAAATGCATAATTATTTAATATTTTTCATTATTTTCCCCATGCAAAACAAAAAAAAAAATATCCTAACACATTGTCAAAAAATGTACTTATTGAGTGTATATGATATATCAAATTTTATGTACAAAAATAAATTAAATTTTTCTTTGCTTTCCAATCTTTCTTAGTTATCACTTTGCAAACATAAATTCATAACTGAAGTAAAAAAATATATGAAAATAAACCCTGGGGTCTGAAGAGGTTAAGATAGGACTTCGTTATGTACAATTTCCATTTAGATATGTTTTTCTGTATTAAAACAAACTTTATTCTAGAAGGGAGATCATATCAGTTTACAATAAAGACTGTAAACCAAACAAAATCTGTTAGTGAGAATTAATAATGAGTGTATAAGCCATAAAATCTTTCATTCGGGAAGCAATAATGAATTAATACAAATATTTTAAAACTGCAAACCATATCAGGAATTACATATTACGATATTACGAGCATAAAAAAAGACTATGTATTTTTTTATAGTGAATCATTACTAAATATAAAACAATTTACAATCTAGAAAAAAGAAGACCACCCTAAATCCCAATAAAGATTGTTATCCTACAAAAGACTGTTGCAGGTTAGTTAATAATGAGTGTACAAGCCATAACATTAATATTTTATTCAGGAAACTATAGAAAAAGAAACATCTTTTTTTTTTTTTTTTTTTCAATACTGAATCATTATTAAATGTTAAAACAAATTATAATCTAGAAGAAAGGCGAACACACCAAAGCCTCGTGAAGATTGTAATCCTATACCAAAGACTTCTAGAGGTAGTTAATAGTGAATGTACAAGGCATAAAATTAATGTTTCATTCAGGAAGCAGTAATTAATTGATATAAATGTGTTTAAACTGCATAATCCACAACAGGAATTAAGTATAATAATGCTACGACTATATAAAAAAAATTATAGCGAATAAAAAATAAATAATATTTAAAAATATATATATATTATTTTTTTATATTATTTTAAATAATATGAAAAAACTATTTTTATGGTGAATTATTACTCAGTATGAAAACAAATTATAATCCAGAAGAAAGAAGAACTCGTTAAATCCAAGTGAAGATTGTAATCCTACCAAAGGCTGTTAAAGATATTTAATGAGGGTACACAAGCCACAAAATTAATTTTTGATTCGACCAGCAATATTGGACTAATACAAATATTCTTAAACTCTAAACCATAACAGAAATTACTCATAATAATACCATGGTTCTAAGAAAAAAGTATTCTTTCTGGCTAATAACTATTAAATATAAAATATTCTAGAAGGACAAAGGACGCACTAAATACTAATAAAGAGTGTAATCTAATCAAAGACTGTTAGAGAGAGTTAATAAAGAGTAGAACTCACAAAGAGTGAATAAAGAGTATACAAGTCGTAAAAATAATCAATCTTTGACTTGGGTAGCAATAATGAATTAATACAAATATGTTTAAAGAGCAAGAAATAACAGAGATCCCATATAAACAACACTACAATTATAAAACAAAAGTATTTTTTCTGGTGAATCGCTACTAAATATGAAAATTAGTTATATTCTAGAAAGAGGAAAATCACATTAAGGGGACAGTACACTTTTAACGGTCATAAAACATGCGAAATTTGTCATGAGTTTAGCAATTTTTTATGAAAAACATAACCACTCTAGAAGCACGAAATTTTTAGAGTATATTTAGGTGATATTGAACTACGTTTAAAATTTTTTTATTTGGATATATTATCTCTCTATTCTAAAAAAAAGTAACTACCGCTGTCACCGCCGCCGCCGGTTTTGATTTTTTTGTGACCGGAGGGCTTTCTTCGTTAATATTAACAAAAATAATGCATACAAAAATATTAAAATCGGTGGTTTTATACAAAAATGTTTGATAAACACGCTGATGCAGACAGTTTTCCAATCGAAGAATTATTTTAAGAGATATTTAATGCTAAATTTGGACAAAATCGTTCCACTAAAAAAGTTTTATAGCAGCAAAAACTATACATGGCAGTGTAATCATTTTTAGATCATTTTATGCGTTAGAATTTGCCGGAGTGCAGATTGCATTAATTTTTTTTATTTTGACTCATTTTTCGAGGTTTTATTTCTATTTTAAATTCAAATTTTCAGCATTTCTAGAGATATTTTTTACAGATTTCAGAAAATTGTACTAATTTAAACTGTTGCCAACTGTATAAAAAGCGCAAGCAATAATGTTTGCTTCAAATTAAAAATTTATTTACACGCGACTATTATAAACAGGGAAAAAACTTTCAAATTAGAATTAAATAATTACGTATAAAAAGCAGGAACTTATTAAAAATTACGTCATATAAAAAGTATACAAGTGAATTTTAAAAGAGAAAGGATATTGTAAAATAATAAATTCATTAACATGCGTTAGAAGTCTTAGGAGAAATTACGTCATATTTACGTCACATTATAGTTATTACACAAAATAATATTGCAAAAAAGTTTAAATTTAGAAATTGCGCTAGACATTTATTTGATATTTTGAGAATTAATTTAAAATGTCTCATTTAAAAGAACTTTCTTTTCGCTTTGTTAAAAAATACCACGAGACAAAGACTCTCTTTACTTAATTCCTTTTATATTAGCTTATTTTGAAATGTTGTTACGCGTGTATACGTCATCAAGTTATTTTTATTTCGACGTTTTATTTGTGTTTTTATTAATGTTGTACGAATTTATTTGTTCTTTCGTTATTTAAAATAAAAATTATATCAATTTGTATAATTTGGCGAGAGTTTTGGCGATTTATATAATTTGGCGAAATTGGTCGACAGGATAATCAAGTAGTACCGCAGCGGATTTGGCGTTAAAATTCCCCAATCAAAGAGAAATGAATAGAAATTCGTTTATAGGGAGATCGCCACTGTTTTTTAAATTATAAGTCAATCTTTCGAAATCTTTTTAAAGCCGATCAAATTAGCGTGCATTTAGAGTCTGCGGTGTCTGGACGGGGGTTGGCGAGCGTAGCTCGTAGGGGGCCGAGCCCCCTAGTAATTCTAAAAAATTCAAGGGGTCAATTTCAAAGTGCATTTAAAATTTTTACAGTGGATAACATTTACTGCGCTCACGATATCTCATGCTAATTTCATTGTATTTGCATAAACTTTATCTTAAATT
This sequence comes from Maratus speciosus, assembly GCA_963932465.1. Taxonomy (NCBI): domain Eukaryota; kingdom Metazoa; phylum Arthropoda; class Arachnida; order Araneae; family Salticidae; genus Maratus; species Maratus speciosus. Next base: position 418,547,095 of record OZ010800.1, read on the forward strand.
AAAGATAGCACTCTGGTGTATAATTTGAACTAGGATATTTATAATAGGTTAATTATATAAAGAGTAATTAACATTTAATTAGAAAAATTAGAAAAGCCATGAATTTTTACATACAATCGCATAATTTTTTTCATACTGAACACAGCTTTATAATTCTAGTTCATTTTCATGATAATATAAATATTTATGTAGGGGGAAAATTTTAAAGCTCTACTTCAAATAGTTTTGGAGATATCATGCGCGCAAGAGTAAAAAATGTCATTTTGAGAAAAAGCCGTTTAAAAAGTAAATTGTATTTTTTTAATATAAAATATGTAATAAAGGAAACAAAACTACTAATTATATATCTTATTCTGTATTAAAAATAAAATTAGATGCTAGTTTAAAATGATAAATATAAAATTATTAGTAAAATGCTGCAGAATATAGGAACATGCTTAAAATTAAATATATGCAATTTGTAAAATGTAGCATTTACTATAGCAAAAAATTAATTTTTAATATATAACTTAAATTTGTTTTTTAGCTTTGATTGTAAAGTGAATTAAATGGGCACGTTTTATGAAACTAAATTATTTAATGTAAAATATAGGCCATTTTACAGGGATTCTCGTATTTCGATATCTGATTCACATACTTTGCTGCACAAAAATCCGGATAGTTTATTAAAATATATGTATTCATTTCAATAAGTCCGTATTCTAAACTGTCAATTGAAACAAAAAATCACTATCAAATTGATTACTTTTAGTTTTTTATAAGATGAGTTAGCACCTTAGAATATATTTATATCATCGTATTTTGTATAGCGATTAACATTAAACAGACTTATTCTTCGATGCTGTTCTGAAGCACATTTTGCATATTTTTTCATTAAAAAGCTAATAAATACTAAGAAATAGAATACTATTACAAAATCAGGAAAGTATTGCTCTAGGAAAAAAAATGTTTTGTTTCAAATTTAAGCACTTAATAGCAAATAAAGCTGTGAAAAACCATGAAAGTAAACAAATTTGGCGAAAGTGGAAGTTGAAGTTAATATTTTAAGCATTTCTTATTATTGTTTAAGGTATTTAACCAATAGCAATTGCCGCATTTTAGCATATTTCCAAAGTTATGATAATGTGAAAGCGCGAAAACAAAATGTAAACAAGCCGCCATGACGGTTATCGCAGGGCTGTTAATTCGGAAAGAAGGGGTGATGTCTACATTTTCCCTAATATCTCAGTAAATAATTATCACACAGTTAAAAGATTGGTATCAATTTATTCAGAATACAATAAGCTTTCTACGATGTAAAAATGAAAAAAAAAATCGATTTTTGAAAATTTTAAAAGTGTACTGTCCCCTTAAACCAAAGGTTGTTATAAATAGTTACTGATGAATACACGAGGCATAAAAATGATCTTTGATTCGGCAGCAATAATGAATTAATACAAATATATATTTAAACTCACTCGCAAATTTTTCAGTACCTGACCACTCGAGTTTGTATTAGATCAGACTGCAAAAATATGATAGAAATGTTATAATAAATCAATATTCACTTCGATATACACATAGATAAAAAGCGAAACTTGTCTTTTCCATGTCAAATTTAACTTTTTTTTCGTGAATTAAATTTTTAGCGAGTTATTTTGCCGTCGATTTGCCTGCAGATTACCCAAAAGCAAAAGTAATTTTAGTATGTGTTTTATTTTAATAATTTAAGCTATAATTTTTATCGATTCATATACATAATTTGTTAATAACATATCAATGAAAGGGAAGTGAGGGTTAGGATCAAACCAAACAAGTTTAATAGCCGCAAAAACGTTTAATAGTTGAAACATCTATTCTAAACATAGCATCTATTATGAATTTCAAAAACAATAAAAAAAAAATCTTAAATTTTTTCAACATATCAGAGTGAAATACATTTTATTCATTGAAGTAGCCTAATTATAATACGTCTATATGTTTATAGAGCTACCAACTTAGAAAATGGATTGTTATCCTCCAGAATGGTTTATTTTTCTTCTCAAATTCGGGTATCGTACGCCCGATTTAAAGTTAAAACAAACTTTATTGTGAAAGGAAACTTTCTTATAGTATTTCCCAAAAATCTGTACCTGAACGTCGTTCCGACATCAGTGCATTTCTGGTTTTATGTAGATTCAATCAAAAATTACAAATTACATATAACAATAGTACGGCCATTAAGAAAAAAGAATTACTACTAATTATGAAAACAAACTTTATTATAGAAAGTCGCGTATCGGATTGATCAACCTGAATCCAACAACAACAAAACATTATCAACCTGAAACGGACCCGAACCAGAAGTGAAAGAAAATTAATCCATATTTTAATACAATTATGGGAAAGAACTCTACAATTATAATAATTATGTCTCTAATAATAATTTTTATCATTTTGTGTAAAAATGAACATATTAATATTCAAATATATACTTTTTTTTTTTCAAATGAAATATATTTAGCACCTTCTTTTGAAAAATCGGATCAGCACGAACCCTACCCGGACGAATCAAAACTCAACCAGAAGTCGATACCTTCAAAGTCAACCCGATCCGAACCCAATTATCAATGAAGAAAATTAGCGTGAATCCGATCCGACACCAACGGCAAGCAGTCGGGTGCGGTTCGGGTAAAGTAGGGCTACCCGATCCAATGGAAGACTTTACTCTGTGCCTTTCCTATTTTGGAAAATGACGAAAATATCAATTGTCCAATTACTTGTCTAAAATAAAGTTATACATCCGTAGTATATTATGACGCAGAAATCCGATAATAAAATGTGTACACAAAAGATTTTTTTTTTTTTTTACTATATCCATTTCTCTTAAAATGATTCAGAATTGCAATCTCTAACTTAATTTTTGGGTTTTTTTAATCCATCAGTAAATCAAAATCCTAAAAATTCAACATGACTTTTTAAACGATCACAATGGTGGATTTCATGAAATTAAGGTACATATTTTCAGGAAGTTTAATTTGTTTTCTAAAATAAAAATAAGTAAATAATCATTTTTACTGTACTTTTACTCATGTTACAACATTTTATTTATTTATTTTTTAAATTAATTAACTGTTTGGAAATTTGGTCTTTACAGCCGTAGAGCACACTCGTAAGGAAAGTATGAAAAAAGAATTGTTTAGAAAAGATCAAAATTGTAATAGAAGTATTTTTTCTAAAATTTTCTTAGATTTGTTTTAAAAAGTTAAAATTTTAAAACTTTACCATACATATTGCTTATTTTAACCCTGAGTCAGTCGCATGTGTGCCTCTTTGATTCGGAACACGAGGTTCCCTCTACTATCATCCTACCGATAAAAGTATAAAAGGGTTGAATGTCACCAGAATTTACGGTCAAATTGAATTGAAAATAAATAAAACATTTCTCCAAGTACATTATATAAGCAATACGTTATTAAAAAATTCTGGTGTGAATGTGGCATTGGGGGATTAAAATTAAGTGGTATAAATAATATACAACCACCCGTCAAAGGATTAACTACCAAAACTATAACGCAGGGGGTCTTCAACTTTTTTGCTGAAAGTCCTTTGCCAACACAAATTCCGAAAGTTCTCCTGAATCAATATTAAATATGAAAATAAACGTTATTCTAGAATAAAGAAGGACACATTAAATCCCAATAAAGATTGCAATCCAGTGAAAGACTGTGGGGGTTCATAGTTAACGCTGAAATCGCGTGACAAAAAGTGTTTCAGATTTCTGGGAATCGCTGTTAGTGTCGAGATAAAAGATTAACTGTCATGCAGTTATTATTCTATAGATGGATTAGAAGCCAAATCATATTTGCTACCACGTGAATTGTACTTATCTAGATTCTACTGCTGCTGGTTGATTAGATAAAATGTTTGGACCCTCCCGAAAATTAGCAAAATACACAATTCTTTATTAATTTTTTGTGCTTATTTCTCATGTTCAAATGCATTTGAATTTATTTCACTGGTTCATAAAATACAGAGTCGTAAACATATTTAGAAAACATTTTAATGCATATTTAAAATACCTAAAGTAAAATTCGTTTATTTCTGTATTACACGGGTAACACTATTCAAATTTTAACTTTACACTGTAAAAAATAATTCCGTTAAAATACGGAAATTGTACTGGCAATTGAGACACCAGTACTATTTCCGTATTTTAACGTAATTTTTTTCCCGTACATTTCAGAAAAAAATCCGTTTTTTTCACAAAATTTTTCCTTTTTTTTTTCATTTTTCCGTTTTTAAAAATTTTTGTCTCAAAGACAAAATACAATAATTTTTCAAGAAGAAACTTATATATTTATGAATCTGACACTTCGCCTTTCAAGGACATGTTTACATCAAGGTCAGAAAATAATCACAATTTAATTCAAACAACACTAAATTAACAACACTTACCCAGACGGGATTCGAACCAGGGAACTGTCATCTTACAGATTAGTGCTCTTAACGGTTACATAATAATAGGCTCGAAGTAGCAGGAGTTGTTCGGTAGCTTCATCGCCCCGATCCCTCCCTTCCCGCTTTTCGGTGTCTTTAATTTGTGCAATTTCCCTTTTAAATTTGTCCGGTTTCAATTTTTGATTTTTTTTTCAAAGCTGTCTTTCGCTAGAGTGTCTTTTACTCGGGACGTGGCTGGGGACCTATAAACCTTGCTTCCGCAAAAGAGTCGGAATAAGTGGAAGAATTAAAGGGCTGCGGACAAAGAGAGGCCGCTCGCCGCGGCAGTAATAATTGTGAACACGCTTCACAAACTACGTGTTCAAATATCGCTACTTATTTCAGATGTATTTTATAAAGCAAAGGCTAACATGTTAAACGAGTAAGGTATTTTCGTATAGATAATATTTTTCAATTGAGTATACAATTCTGAATATTTTGCATACTTTCCCTATAATTTTGAATATTTAACTTTTTAGTTTCATGCTTTATAAAAGATAAATTTTACTCTTTAAAATATTACAGGTATAAAAGAATGTAAAGAATTAATATAAAGAATTAAGAGTAATGATTGCTTCTTTTTTGCAAGATTTTTAAAATTTTATTGTAATTTTAATTAATTAATTAATTTATTCATTTAGTTTTGCAAGAGTAGCAACATATTTTTTTCAAACATGTACACTTTCAAATTTTCCAAATTATTTGTCTGATGATCTACTGTAAACTGAAATAAAGATAATTACTACACGGTATTAAAATAAATTTCTTTTATTGCTTATTAAACTTAGATAAACGTCAATTTCATAATAATTTCATTATTATATTTCAGATATGTTTTAAATGTTATACGCTGTTAAAGTGAATAGATTAAAAAATATTAAGATTAAAAATATATTTGTTCCTTTTAAAACATCCTAACAGAAACTAAAAAAAAAAAAAATAATTAACAGCTTACTATAAATAAGTCAAATATTTAAAAGTCATAGTGAAAAAAAAAACTGTAACATTTCTTTTTTTTCTCAAGCTTATAAAGATATTAATAAGATTTCAATTTTATTAAATATCGTAAAAAATACGTTAGCTTTTTATATAAAAAAAGAAAGAAAAAAATATTAAAACGAGTTGTTTAAAAATACATATTATGGATGGCCATAATTTTTATCGGTTTTACTTGGAAATTTATGTAAAACATACTATTTAGCCATTATTGGAAAATCATTGAATATATTTTCAATATAGAGCCATATTCAGCCAATAATGGGATTTCAATAAAAATGATATCACCAAGACAAGTATATACAACAATTAATTACTTTGCTTTCCAAACAAAAGCAACTATTTCAAAACATCATTTGCGGAACTTGTACTGTTTGTAACTTGTAATAATTGCAATAAATAAATAATAATAAATTAAAGCATACAGCTATCATAAAGCACTTTTAAACGTTGCTAAAAGGCGTGAAACTTCCAGTTTTTCCTTAATTTTCAATTTTATTTATTGACTTTCACAAACTGAATAATCGAAAAATTCTTGTTAAATTTTAAAGTGATGCAAAAATTTATTTATTCTTAAAAGAATTTGATGTAAAAAGAGAAACTAAATAGTATTAATTATCATTTTAATACTTAATAATTATCTTTTACAATTTCAACTTACTTTATGTTTCTTTTTCTTTTAGATTTAGATCTTTGGATATCTTTAAGGACATCTCAATCAAAGAGCCACGGTTAACATAAAGTAATTTTCAAAATAAATTCTAAATTAAGGTGAATCAAAGTACACATTGCAGGTATTTTAACATGAGACATCTTCGTGCAAATATGACAATACGCATGGAAACGTTTCAATTAAATTTCTGTAGCTGAGGTAGGTGGACCAGGTTCTCTGCATTTATACCACAGGATAGTAAACGCATCTTATATATTTTAATGTTTCAAAATGTTGCTACAGATGTCAATATTTCATTTATATTAGTTCAATACTATATCAACTTTGACTTTCACCTTAAATTTTTGCTTAAGTCAATTAATCGGAGTAAAAACTCGATCATGATATTTATTAAAATCACGAATAGTCGCGAATAGTCGGCTTATTGGGATGGGAAGTTCCAGTCGATTCACGAGCCACTGGTATACAATAGAACTACGAAAAAGTAAGAAGATTACACAAAAATCGTTATTACAGCGCCCCCTTCCGGTGGAATTTTTCCAAATTGAGGGAGGACCTTCTTGCCATGGCCAAAAACATACACAAAAAATTTGGTTTAATTTTATGCATAACTTCATATACTTTTCGATGGTACAATATTCAAATTGGCACAAAAATCGTACAAAAATTGCTATTACAGCGCCCCCTACAGGCGTTTTCCAAATTAAGGAAGGACCTGCTTGCCATAGCCAAGAACTTAAAAAGAAATTGTTTCAATTCTATGCTTAATTTCATACACTTTTCGATGGTAGAACATTCAAAATCGCACAAAATTCGCTATTACAGCGCCCCTTTCCGTTTACCTTTACCTTCCGTTCTTCCTTTACTTTTTTTTCCACGACTGTACAACAAACATCTTTTACAAACAAATATTAGCACCATTAGCATCAACAATAAAATTAATGTTATTTGGTTACTCTTGCATGTATAAATTCTGTTACGCTTAATTAAAAGTTATACGTAATTAAATGTTTGATTAAATGTTTGATTTGTTCGATTTTGTTTGTTAACATCCGGAGAACCTATGTTCCGGTTTGAGAAAATCGATTAAGACACTCTAAAAACGACTCAAAGACGTTTTCGGGAATCAGTGGCAGCCAAAGACACTTTGTTTTTATAAATGCTTCTTTAAATCTTGGAAATAGATTGGTTTTTGAGGTTTCTAAGGACAAAGAGACCTTTTCGAAATCGTGGGTTACCCGTAAGACGTTGTTGTCTATTTTCATTCATGGTTATATTATATTTTTCTAGATTAAGAAACATTCATAATTTTTACAGTTTTTCAAAGACATTATTTGTTCTGTCTGCATGGAAAAACTCCAAAGTGACTGAACGGTAAAGAGAAAAACAAACATGAAAAACAGGAGTTCTGCTTTTTCAGAATTTAGTGCCGTCCCCGATGAAAGAAATATAGATATGTAAATAAATATAGATCGTTCAGTTTTAAGACTTAAAGTACACGCTTTTATTTTTCATAAAATGACGTCATCCGCATCCGCTGAAGAATTCCTCATTTCCGATATAGTATTAAGCAACATCTACAGTAAAATATGCATAGGACGTGACTATCGCTGAATAATACACAAATCCAAAAAAAAAAAAAAAAAAGAGAGATTTCGTCATCAAGAAACTCGACAAAAGAAATCGGCTACCTCATGATTCATATGCCTTCATTTGTTGGTAATGTTAATACAGATACTTAAAATTAAAAAAAATTGCTTATAATAGCTTCACGTTTTATCAGAATTCATTCATTTATATTTTTTCAAAATAGCACGTATTTTAATTACTTTTTTTCGTTTTTTATGAGAAAATGGCAACAAAAAGATATGATTGCTATTTTCCAACTAATTTTCCTTTACTTTCTACAGAAATGGAGTACTTGAGTTGCCAAAATTAAACAAATGACGCTAAAAACTACAAAAAAAAAAAAAAATAAAATAAAAAAATGATATTTCAAAAATTAATGGAGATGCAGTTTTCAAACACATTGCATTTAAAAGTACTTTTTTATCCAAATACGACGGTATAAAAATTGAAAATGTGCGATGCTTAGATGTTAAAAAAATTACAGTAGAGATTATTCCGTGCAATGATACATCTGCTTTGTTTTATAGCTGGCTTATACAACAGAACGTTATTTTTTGGAGACGACATTTTAATTGCTAGGAGAAAGAAATAGCATACCGGGGGCTAACAAGTCGAAAATTATTAACTTTTAAATACCGTTCAAAATCTGGAGTCATCCTGTATTTTCCTATTAGTGTAAATAAAAATTCATTATTATCTGTCGCTGTGTAATATTATTTATTTAAGTGCTCTTTAATCCATGAGAATAGGCTTGAATCTTTCGTGCATGTGAATGAAAATAATTTCATGATTTCGAAGCAATGATTCGAATTTGATATTCAGAACAACTCTCATGCACACTTAAAAAGAACTTTAATTTTTTGTTGTTGTTGGAGGATAGGTAGCGTTATAAAAGGTGATTTACAGGTAACGTCATACAAAAATACCATCTCACCTGAAATTCCTTAAGTTACATCCAAATCCAAACTACCCTTTTTTTTTTCTTTTAATACGAAAACTATTAATTTTTATTTTTTTTTTTCTGCAGAGTACTGCTATTACTTTTGTTTCTTAAGAAGAAAAAGAAGAAGAAAAAATCGTTATACAAATTATTGGGCATTCCTAATGTGGAAGATTCCTCAATTTAAAAGGATATTTATGGAGTTTTAGTTGAGTCTGAATTTTTTTTTTCTCACCCGCGAAGAGTAACGTAAAGCTAGGAGAGTCTGCGCATATTTCAAAATAATAATAATAATAATAATAATAATAATAATAATAATAATAATAATAATAATAAAGCAATTTAATAAATTACAACGACCATTTGGAAAATGATTTTTTCCGAAGACTAAAATTTAAGACATAAAAAATCGCACGGAATTGATCATACATTACTAACGCCATGAATTAAACATTAACATTCCTGGACCCATCATGAACAAATTTTAAAAGAAATTTCAGTTTTACAATTTTCGGTACTGTAAATTTTTAAACTTCTACTTAGCTGGTCATACATTACGTACGCCATGGTTTAAAAATTAATATTCCTGGACCAATTTTAAATTAAATTTCATACACTACGTACGCCATGGATTACATTTTTCGGTACTGTAAATTTTTAAACTTCTACGGAGCTGGTCATACATTACGCACGCCATGGATTAAACATTAATATTCCTGGACCCATTTTAAATGAAATTTCATTCTTAAACTTCTAAACATCCCACACTATTACTTTTTACACCGTCGTATAGAGAAAAAAAAAATGTACTTTTAAATGCAATTTGTTTGAAAGCTGTATCTCAATTTCTTTCTGAGTTATTAATTTTTTTTTGTAGTTTTTATTACTTTTTTGTCATAGTGGCAACAGAAGTATCCATCTCTGTTGAAAGTAAAGGGAAAATACAGATTGCTGTACAGACCAATCAGAAAACGAATAAAATGCGGATTCAACTAATAAAACGCTTCACATATGTTTTTGATTTCCTACCCTGACAGAGGACAATAATCATTTTTTCAAATGGTTAAAAAATCTAAATATTATTTTTTTCTAAGCTATGCATAGATATTTTGGACTTCATTTGTTTTTTATGCATTTCCATTGTTATTTTGTTGTTATGCTGTTATTTAATAGAACAGCAGTAATAAAACCAAGGAAACTATTTTTCGCCGCTCATCGGTAGGAGAGATTGCGCATATAGGTAGAAGAGATTGATATTAATAATAAATACAATTAAAGTGTTAACAATAATAATTACACTTAAATGACATTGTTCTAAGGTTTTTGTGAGTAAATATTATTGTATTAGGAGTGAATATTTCAACCTAATGTTTAAATAATATTAAAAAAAGAAAGAATTTTAACAACCGTTAAGCAATTTTAATTTAAGAAGAAGATTGAAATATCAGCAAAAGCCAGCCCTTCTAAGATTGCAAAATAACATTAATCTACTTGATAACATTTTTAACTTGAAAATTACATCATTTTCATTTCCACAGTTTCAGTGTATTTTGTTTGCTAACTGAAGTTGTCGTCGTCCACAAACGATGCTTTCGTACAATCAACTGCCACAAGCAATACGTTGAATCCAGTCAGTGGTCGAAGTTTTCTCCTGGTACAGCTCCAGACATTCAATACACCTATCCGTATTCCCCTTCGTTTTTTTTTTTTTCCTTCAGTTATTTTATCACTCTGGAAGCACCTTATCTTCAGCTGTTTTTTTTTTTTTAACCATTTGGAAAAATGGTTATTGTCCTCGTCAGAGTAGGAAATCAAAAACATATCTGAAGCTTTTTATTAGTTGAATCAGCATTTTATTCGTTTTCTGATTGGTCTATATAGTAATCTGTATTTTCCCTTTACTTTCAACAGAGATGGATACTTCTGTTGCCACTATGACAAAAAAGTATTAAAAACTACAAAAAAATAAATAACTCAGAAACAAATTGAGATACAGCTTTCAAACAAATTGCATTTAAAAGTACATTTTTTTCTCTATACGACGGTGTAAAAAGTAATATTATGGGATGTTTAGAAGTTTAAGAATGAAATTTCATTTAAAATTGGTCCAGCAATATTAATGTTTAATCCGTGGCGTACGTAATGCATGACCAGCTCCGTAGAAGTTTAAAAATTTACAGTACCGAAGAATGTAATCCATGGCGTACGTAATGTATGATCAACTCCGTGCGACTTTTTATGTCTTAAATTTTAGTCTTTGAAAAAATCATTTTTCAAATGGTCGTGTAATTTGTTAAATTGCATTTTCTTTTTTTTTAATCTTTATTTATTTATTTATTATTATTATTATTATTATTATTATTATTATTATTATTATTATTATTATTATTTAGTGGCATCCTTCTTAAGCCTTTTTTCATGTATATTTTGTGGATTAGTAACATTAGTTGCACTCGGTTTCCTTTTGTTTTCGACGGCACTAAACTACTTGGAATGGGTGAAAGCTTTTCCAAAACATTGCAGGTGTTATTAGAAAATTTATTTCAGTTAACAAAATTAATTTATTAGCAAATTAATTGTTCATAAATTAATATATATATATATATATATATATATAAATATTTAATTAATTATTAACAAAAATAATTACATAAAATTAATTTAATAATAACTGTATTATTAATTTACTAATAAATTTTTTATCTGCAAAAGTATTTTTTTTTTTTTGCAAATTAATTTGTTGCCAAATTTAGTTCCGGTAATTATGATTCCGATTCAAAATTGATTCATTCACAAGTTTTACACGTAATTTACAATTCATGGAAATTTATCAACAAGCTGCGTAATCTCTTCTGGTACTGAAACTTAAGGAGAAATGCGCCATCTCTCCTAAGTAGCAGATGCGCAAACTCTCCTGTTTTGGTAGGAGAGATTGCGCGGCCTTTTTTTTAAACATGGCCACATCTAAAATGAATTGTTGGTGTTCACATCCTTAGTGTAGGTCAGTAGTCAGGGGCGCGCCGACCCAGTGTGCAAAGTGTGCGGCGCACACAGGCGCCGATGAAGTAAAGGCGCTGAAGATTTCAGTTGAGAAGCAAATACTTAAAAAAAAATACCTTAATTTAATTAAACTAAAATGTATTAAATTTTCTTGACATCTTAATTATGTTTTGTAGATTTACCAGAGACAAACTTACATATAAAGATTCAATTCTTTTTTTTTTTTTTTTTTTTTTTTTTTTTTTTTTTTTTTTTTTTTTTTTTATTCTACTTCTGATTTAGACGCAGACCTGTCCAACCTTTCAATAAACAGAGGCGCACCTCATGTAGTTGCAAACAATGAAAGGTGCCATAATTCACATGGCTGAAAACACGTAACACTATTATCTCAGTCTAGTAGTGGTAAAGCATAGTACAGTTTTATTACCACAGGGGGTAAATTCCACTGGCTTCTTTTCCATTTTTAGATAGCAATCTTCTTCTTATTGCAGAATTACCTGTCATAAATAAGATGACAATTACTGTTCGGAAATACTGGTAAAAATGTCCCCTGCGAGAATCAGGCCATGAATAGTGGTAGACTTACACATCACAACCATCTTATATGATGTATATGTACATCTCACGGTGATAGCCATAAGTCCTCTACGACTTAGTAACTATATTTAAAAATAATTTGTAGAAATAATATAAAGCATAGTAAATTTAAAATTACATTTTTCAGAAGGCTAACCTATTTCAAAAGTTTTGTAAGAGAAGGGGCCATAAACCTTAAGCACTAGAAAACAAATTAATAATATCAACAATAAATAACGGTCATTGATAACAATTAAAAGAACCCCATTCAAGAAGATTATTGATTTTAAAGAAAGCATACTTTAAAGTGGATTTTTAATTTAGAAAATAGCTACTAAGAGGAAAGATTCGAATGGGCGCCAAGAAAACCTTCAAAGGGCACCAAGCGCATGCGGGAGACGCGTTGGACAGCCTTGAATTTAGAGACCGGAATTTCCAGGCCAGGGTCCAGAGTTAGGCAAATTTGTAATTACGTTTTAATTGCGTGTAATTAATTATAGTTAAATTTATATGTCGTAAAATATTCTTGCAACACTGTAGCCTGAACCATCCCCATCCCATTATTTGACAAATTTCTGCATTTGAATGTGTATAAGTATAATCAATTACATAATTAACCTGTAATTTCATCGCGGATAATTGAGATTACAAATTTGCCCAACTCTGGCCAGGGCCCGGCCCAGCCCGTTCAAAAATAAATTAAATCAGGCCATGCCCGGCCCGATACAATTTCTACAGATATTCCAATTTTTCTTAAGGCCTTTTTTCCAATTTTCCTTAACTGCTTTGCTCAACAAGCGCAAAACGTTTTGACACATTTACAAATTAATTTTTTAACGGAAATATATAACATTTGAAAGCCGGGCCATGGAAGCGATTTAGAATTGAACTGTTTTTTTTTTCATTTTTTGATCAATCCATTACCTATTGAGTTATAAGCGTTTTTGATCACGTGACAAACACGTTTTTCGCCCGCGCGTGAGTGCTTATTCTCCGTTCGCGCAGAAAGTCGGTTCAAAACGTCCACTTTCACACTATTTTCTGAAAGATCTATTGCGTTTGCAAAAAATGGAACTCGATGACATAGTTTCTAAACAACACAAGCTAGTTTCATGCATTTTCGAACAAAAATAAATTTAACCTTATGTCAGAAAGTTGCCCTTTTGGATTTGAGAACACCCTTAACATACAATTAAAATTCTTTTAACGAATTCTGCATACAGATTTACGAAGAAATGTTTGATTGCTATGTGTACCCAAGAGAGAAATTACGCAATAGCAACATTAATGATTACTTACTCTTAGGCTTTTCAGCATTCAAATAAAGATTCATTGAAAAAATCAATGTAGTTTAGAATAAAAGAAAAAAAAGAGGGTTAAATACATCATAACTTTGAAGCTTTATTATAAAAAGTAGATTTTTTGAAAATATTTCTCTGCAATTTATTAAGATTATTTACAATGGTTCCGTTAACAGAAATACGTTATCGCTATTATACTATTTTTATAAAATATATTGCCTGCCCGACACGCCCTGGGAACAATTAAGTCCAATTCAGGCCCGGCTCGAGTATGTAGAAGAAAAATAGCCTCAACCCGGCCCGGCCTGAATCTGCATTGCATCTGCCCGTGCAGCCTTATTATACTTATTCATAGTCTTATCCATTGAAAAAATTCATATTTTATCGGTTTCGTTTAAATTTTCTATCGGGTCGCTCGGCCTGCTTAATTTTTCTATCGGCTCGGTTGGCCGGTTTTATTTTTTGACGGCTCGGCCCGTTTATTATTTTATTGGCCCGGCCGTTAAAAAAATTGTCTTTATTCTGCCAGTTCGACTCGATTCGGTTGAAAGTTTGCCTTCATTTTACCGGGCCGAGTAGACCTCTACCCTGAATAGAGAAACAATATAAAACCAGAACTTGTATGAGTGTCCTGTTCATTGTAGAGATTTTAGATTGGAGAGACTGACATCAGCTTTGGAGCAAATTTTAATTTGTAAAATGGAGCATCAGCCGTTTGTGAAATTTTTGGCATTCCGTGTCGTAAGGTTTAACACTGTGAGTTTTGTGCTCCTAGAGTAAAGTCTACTTTTAGGCGGTCGAAGCGATACTATTTCAGCGCTCCTACAAAAAATCACTTCTGCAGAAACTGTTATGTATTTTGCAAAAATTGTGGTTTTTTTTTTTTTTTTTTTTCGGACCATAGACCTCCGAGCAGAAAAAATGCTTTTTATCAATACTTATTACTTACACTCTGGATCTATCATCATGGCGGTAATAGAATTTTGTCAATGGGGAGGGTATGGTCAAAATCGGCTGAATTTGGTCATAAATTCTTACTTTTCAAAGTTTGAGAGAAGCGGCCTTTCCGTGCACACCATTCGTACGCTCGTGTCTAATCACATACAGAATAAAAGACTGTGATGATTCTGAATGATGAGAACTGTGATTTGTTCATTTTAATACAGAACATGAAATTGAAAATATTGAAATATGAGCACTTATTAGCTTTACATGTAACTTTACACGCTTCAGAGACTAGAATGGCAAAAAAAAAGTCCAATTTAGACATTAATAAGTTAGAAACTAGAATGATCGCTGTATTATGAAAGGAAAAATATAGATTTATATATATATAAAAAAAAAAAGAGTTTTAAATTACCGTGCTTATGCCCTACTAACAGACCTGCCGGCATTGCAAATTATAATAACCTTAAATAGCCTAAAATCAAATGTTGAATTATTTTATATTTTTAAAAGAAATTTTTTACAAATGAACTGAGAGATGGAGATGAGGGGGGGGGGGGGGGTGGTTGCGATATGTCTTCAGCAGCATATACACCGGGCGTGCAACGCACTGTCCGATTTGTTTTGATTTTATATTTTTAAACGAAAATCTTTCCAAAAGAGCTTAACATTGTCAGAAGCATTGCCTTCGGCAGGGTGCAAGCTCGGATTTGTATGATTTTCCATTTTTAAATGACAATTTTCCAAACGTAGCTCGAGTTGAGGGCCCCACTGCCTTCCGCAGTGTACACCGCGTGTGATATCCACGCTCCAGTCTGGTTTTTCAAGCTAATCTCGAATTTGTGTTTAATTTGGCATTTAGATATCAAAAACTTTCAATTCTGACAAAAACTTCGTGATAAAACATAAATAATATAAAATGCGCACCATCCCCTCACTTTTTTAAAACGCGAAATTATATTCAAAGCACAAGCATACGTATCGCTGAGACGAGAAACGATATCTTGAGGAAACTTGCACTGAGAGAAAAGCATCTCTGGCGAATCCTTGAAATGACCTAAAGATTTTTTTAAAAATAGTAAATATTAATATTTTTCACACGAGAGACATCGTTAGATTCGGAAAAATGATAAGAATGTATTAATAGGTTTTTTTGTTTGTTTTTTTTTAATTTTGAAACTTCAGAAAAACTTGAAAACTGACGCGAATCACGGCCAAATAAAAAGGTTTTTTGAAAGAGTAACGAAAGATACGATTGGAATCAGAAAGATAACAAGATTTCTTTATTTCTTCTTTTTTTCTTTTTTTAAAAACTCTATTGGGATTCGGCCATCGCAATTTCAAAATGCAGTAAAAATCGAACATAGGCTTTCATCAGCGTGAAGAACCGCTCAACGTCTGAAGAAATGCAGAGGCATAATTGCTTTGAAGATAGGAATCGTCATTTTGCGATTATCATCATCGCTTTTAATTATATTTCGGCTAATTATCAAAAAATTAAAAGTCTGAGCCTCAGGCGCATTTGGACCTGCCATTGTCTATCTTTATACAGATTTTCAGACCTCTATGTTCGGTAGATTTTCTTAGCCATCGCTAACACATGCAGAGTAAAGGCAAACGTCTTTCTTTTATTAATATCTATATATGCAAATTAGAAATGACAAACCACTTTAATTTATTAGTGTGGATGCAATCTATTATTATTGTATTGTATTATTTTCTGTTGGGACAATGAAATTTTACCTTTTATGCAGGATTCTGATACAGAAAGGTTTTATTTTCACAGGCTTTATTGTGTATCGAATTTTACTTACATAGCTGCGAACCTTCCTTATTTTTCAAGCAATTTAAATATTTGGAACCAGAAATTTTGTTTAATATATGAAATAACATAGGAATCCATATAGAAACAAGACACATTTTATTAAATAATATTCTGGTTCAAAAAACTTTATTTCATCTCGAATAAAACTCCATCAGGACGGCATGCATTTATAGATACTCATAGAATTTTTTTTTATAAAGTTTTATTTTCAGAGGGAGGGGGGCAGTTATAGGGCGCCAAATGAAATTCTGCACACAGGCGCTGGATACTGCTGGCGCGCCCCTGTCAGTAGTTTATAAAAAATCGTTTAAGTTCAAAATATTCTGTACTGCTGGCATTCTATAAAAATTCCGCCGAACAGTTATGAAAATTCAAGCAATTACTTTGGAAAAACCAAAAAAAATAGGAATGCTTTATCCAAGACGCTTAGAACAATCAATGTGCACATTCATTTAGACACTGTACTAATGCTGCTGTACAACTACCTGAAGTCGCTATGCCCCCACGCTACTCCTTCCCGTAAAATCTCTTTGTGTGCGATCTCTCCTACCGCACGAATTCTCCTGGCTTTACCTTAAATTAAAGTGCTGAATAAAACTTAAAATTTAGTTTAATATATACATACATTTCCCTTTATTACGTGCGTGAAAATGAAAATGTCCACCAGATGTAATATATTCTATATATCATCAAAAACCTTGGAAGCTGGAGTAGTAAGAGATATTTGAAATATATGAAAAGAGTTTTTTTTTTTTTTTTTTTTTTTTTTCAAAAGCGATATTTTAATTTTGCAAAAAAAATTAAAAAAAATCGTCGATCAAGGACAAGACATCTATATATATATATGTGAATATAATTTTAGCTGCATAGGTTTCAGATGAAACCACTCAGAGAAGTCTCGGGCACCCCCGAAGGCTATGCGTCGAGGAAAAGCGAGTTCAAAAGGAGAATAATTTCAATAAAAGTTAATCAGAATTTTATTTTTAATAGTTAAAAATACATTTTTTTTTTTTTTTTTTTTTTTTTAACTCGAAAAACCTACATATTTCTAACTCGTTCCGACAAGTCAAACAGAATATGCTCATTTGTCAGTTCGAGAATCTCCCATGCCCCCTGAAACAGAACTTTGTTTTCTTTGTCGAATAATAGTTAGTGCTGGGAAAGGAGATTTACAGGCAATGTACAGAAATACCAATCTGCCTAAAATTCCTTAAGATACTCCAGATCCAAAAAAAAAAAAAAAGTTTTTCATATTTAAAATATCAAGAGGATATAGTCATTTTAATTTAATTTTTTTACTTCAGAGTAGCTACTACTTGTGTTTCTCTCTATTCTAAAAAAAAAGTAACTAACGCTGTCACCGCCATCGGTTTTGAATTTTTTGTGACCGGAGGTCTTTTTTCGTTAATATTGAAGAAAGAAAAATTATTTATAAATGATTATTATGTAGAAAAATATTACATACAGAAATATGAAAATCGGTGGTGTTATAGAGAAATGTTTGATAAACACGCTGATACAGACAGTTTTCAAATCTAATAATTATTTTAAGAGATATTTAATGTTAAAGTTGGTCAAAATCGTTCCATTAAAAAAGTTTTACAGGAGCAAAAACTATACATGGGAATTCAGTCATTTTTAGATCATTTTATACATTAAAAGTGCCCGGTGTGCAGACTGCATTTATTTTTTTTCAATTTGACTCATTTTTTGAGGTTTTATTTCTATTTTAAATTCATATTTTCAGCATTTCGAGAGGCATTTTTTACAACTTTTAGAAAAGGGTATTAATTTAAATTGTTTCCAAATTTAAAAACAGCGCAATGAATAATATTTCCTTCAAATTAAAAATTATTTACACGTGACTATTATAAACAGAATAAAACTTTCAAATGAGAATTAAATGATTACGTATTAAAAGCAAGAAGATATTGATAATTACGTCAGAAAATCTATATTTATACGTGAATTTTAAAAGAGAAAGAAAATTGTAAAATAATAAATTCATTAATATGCGTTAAAAGTGTACATAGAGGAAATTACGTCATATTTAAAATTGCCAATTCATAATATTGCCAAGCAGTTTAAATTTAAAAATATATTTGCGCGAGACATTTATTTGATATTTTGAGATAATCTTTTTAAACTATTGTTGAGAATTCTAAGATAGTGCAAATAATATTTCCCTTCTAACAACAAATTATTTTCACGTGATTATTAAAACGAGAAAGAAAACTTTGGTGAAAATTACGTCGGATTTAAAGATATACATTTGAAATGTCTTATATAAAAAAACTTATAAAAATACCGAGAGACAGAGACTCTGTTTACTTAATTCATTTTATAGTTATTAGCTTATTTTTGCATGTTTCACTGAACTGATTTAATCAAAGAAGAAAACAACCCGTTAGCAGGGAGATCCGCTGTTATTTTAATTATAATTCATTCTTGCGAATTTTTTTTTTAAGCCGATCAAATTAGCGTGCTATTAGAGTTTGCAGTGTTTGAGCGGGGGTTGGCGAGCGTAGCTCGTGGGGGGAAGAACCCCCTAGTGTTGAAAACAAAAACATTATTATAAAATTATTGGACACCCCGATTGTGGAAGATTCTTCAATTTAAATGGATATTTATGGAGTTTCAGTTGAGCCTGGATTTTTCTTTCTTTTAATCTTTTCATTCACGAAGAATTAATTTAATTTTTGAATAAAACGTACAATTTCATTTCATATGCATCATACTTTTCTTTTTATTACACCATAAGGATTTTTTTTTTCCAGAACAGCTTCCAGATGCACGACCTACACTTACAATTATTTTCCCAGTAGACTTTCCCCTGAGATCGATTTACTTGTTCTCTTTTCCTCTGTGCTATGCGGTGTTCTGCTATTCGCTCTAGTTTCCCTGCTGAGCATCTCCTGGCATCGATTGGCTCACAGATGATCCTTTTCCTCATCCCTCCGCCAATAGAGACTAGCCTCAGGGCACAATTGATGCGCGACAATATCTCTCATATGTAATATATTGGATATATTATCAAAAACCTTGTAAATTGGGGTAGTAATAGATATGTGAAGCATACGAAATAAGACTTTTCTTAAAAACTGATAGTATTTTAATTTGACAATGCTCTATTTTTTTAAAAGATGCAAAATTGTCAAAAAATCGTCAGTCAAGCACTAGGCATCTATCTACTTACCTAAAATCCAAGTGTAGGAAAGTGTAGGTATCCATTCCGGAGCGAACTGTGCCATCTAAATATTTAAAACACAAGGCTGTTTCTTTTTCTCTTGGCCTTTCTTTCTGCCCTGAGCTTTCTACCGAACCGATTTTTTTTCTTTTTTTTTTAAGTGAAAACTGTTCATAGTAGATATGCCCGCACTAGCTATTTTTTTATATTTATAATTTGGTATTTTAATTTTAATTAAAAAAATTATGAAATTTCTTCAAAATGGTGGCAATCAGATGACTTCCATTGTTTCAGACAAAAGAGAAAGAAATAAAAACATTCAGTTACGAAGCTTTTTGGACGTATTTCTTCATTTGCAAGTCTTCGGTAAAAAATATTATGCACGTATAATTTAATTTTATAAGAGAATAAAAATTCTTATTTATTGCGACATCAAGAAAATGTTGTCTAATGGTTTTCTTTTTTATCTTTATGAATTAAGACTTTATTAGTTTTTTTTTTTCGTTACAATTAAATTGAAAATACATTTTTATTTGAATATACTGTTGTTAAGTATAAAAATACGCACACAAAATATGTTTGAAAAGGTTGCGCCAGTGATGTTATGAGTAGCTTGAAACGTATTTGTACATTAATAAAACTGAGGAGAAAAATATATATTCTTGTGTCAACATGAGGTAATTTTCACTGATTTTTCATTTCTTAATTCTATAGAATCGGATCCTTTACTGATCGTTGAATTATTTCAGAAATTGGATATTGAGTAAGGAAAATATCTTCATCATTTGTATGTGTAGAAATTTGTCATTTTTAAAATGTGCTTTTTTACAATACAAACCTTTCAATAACAAAATCTTCATGCTGTTTGTTTGTATGAAGTTTTATGAAAATGAAAGGCAGATAAACAATCCTTCATTTTTGACAGGGGTTATATTCTAGTCTATGTATAAGAGTGTGGAAAACATATTTATCTTTATTTATTTATTATTTTTATGCAGTCACCTTTCTGTTAATATTGACCTTTCGCCAATTTTTAATGTTGTAATTTTTTAATACTTCATTTGAAAGTGATTGGATCTAGTTTTTAAAATATGCATTAGTGATTAGTTAATTTAATAATTTTTGATCCAAATTTAATATGTATAATGTTTGTATCATGTCTTGATACTCAATTTATAAGTTTTATTTGAAATTAACGATGAATTGTAATATTCTATTATGGATATATATATATATATATATATTAACATGATTTTAGATGCATATATTTCAGATGAAATCACTGAGAGATATCCCCGACACCACGGAATTCTACACGACGAGGAAAAGCGAGTCCAAACAGCGCATTTTTTAATAAAAATGAATAAAAATTTGGTTTTTGAAAGCTCAGAATACGTGTTTTTTTTATGAAAAAAAAACCCTACCTTTTATAACTTGTTCCCAGATGTCAAAAAATAGGCTCATTTATTACGTCGAAAAACTCTCATGCTCTTTAAAAAAAAAAAAAAAAAAAAAAAAAAAAAAAAAAAAAAAAAAAAAAAAAACATATTTTTCTCTGTTGAAAGACTGTTAGTGCTGGAAAAGGAGATTTACAGGCAACGCAGACAAATGCCGGTTTATCCCCAATTCCTCAAGTTGGATCCAAATCACCTAATAATTTATTTATTTAATTGATAATAGATTAATTTTAATTTGATATTTTTTATTGCAGAGTAGCTATTATTTATGTTTGTTAATAGAAATGTATTTTTAAAATTATGTACATTACACTCGGTACTTTTTATTTATATTTTCTACTTTTCAGTTTAAAATATGCCATAGCTGTAGTTTCACATACAATTGGCCTATTTTAGGTAGCGTGATTTGACACATCATTGATTCCATTGTTGTTGTAACTCGCATTACAGTTGTAACCGTAAACAATCTTGGGCGGTTGATCACTTACGTCGGCTAACGGAAAAATGCCTTAAAATTGATTTCTCAATTTATAATTAAATTCTAAAAATATTAAAATTTTATATTGTCATTGTAAACACATCTACATAATATATCCGCATACAATTATACATAATTTTTACAATTCTATCCTATCAGAAAGTGAGTAAAAACTAATTTCATCTTTACATACATTAACCGTGTTAAATGAAAGAGTGTAAAAAAGACAACATCATTATAAAAATTAGATGTTCCAATCAGGGTTTCCCGGGTTGTAGAATATAGGTGAAAACCATACATATACATACGTAAAGTACCAAAAGTAAGCCCCCCTTTAGTAGGCAGGAAATTCTAATGATTTTAAAGGGGGCTTATAATTGGAACCTTTGTGAAAAGGATTGGAAAATTGAGATAATGGGAGAGTATATTTTGAATTTATGAAATTTCACAGGATTTATACAATTTGCAAAATAAAATGAGATCAAATTATCATTTATTGGTTTTAAAATTCACTTCCATAGAAGCTAAGTAGTTTCCATTTATAAAGATAATAAATTAATAAAACAAATTTATGTAAAATAATTTAGATATGTAAGAAATATAAACAAAAATCATAAAACTTAAACTCAATATAAATATCGATTAAATCTTACTGCATAAAAATCGAGGAAAACATTAATACTATATAATATAGAGAACATGTGTCATTCTGATAGAATGATGTGTAAAGAGATTAGATGAAAATAAATTGCATAAGATAGATTTAAGATAAGATTCATTTTGGAGATATGGAATAAAAAAACTTAATGAATTTTCTGAAAAAAAAACCCCAGAAGGATTGAAAGTGTCAGAAAATGAAACTTGAAGGGGCAGGCTTATAAATGACACTTTTCTAAAAAATGAAAAATTCACATATATGAGCGGGAGGGGGGCTTATATTTGGGAGGCTTACTTTTAGTACTTTGCGATATATTTTTAATTGAAAACTCTAACAGATTGTTTACATTTTATATATATTTTTTATATTTTTCACTAACAATATCAACAGTAATCTTTATATGAAAAATAGCAATTATGTATTCAAATAAAATTTTGAAAATTATTAAAAGCGATACTTTCGCATTGACCTTGTGCCAAGTACTAACAGTCGAAGAAATCGCCAAAGATCGCTAGCCTTTTTTATTCTGATAATTTCAGTGATTTAAGTGTGGTTCGACTACATGTCTTAAATTTGTGTTTCATTTATATTTTATTATTTTATTTTTATATTGATAAAGTTTTAATTTCGCTATGGAATATAAGCCGGAAACAAATGCTGAACTATTTTATTTATATTAATTTAAGTGCAAACAGATTTATCTTTTGTAATCGTCTGCCTGCAAGGAACAGAGATAGATTTAAAAAATCATGCTTGAAAATTATTTTAAAAACAATAAAAATTGTGTAAATCACGATACAGTTTTCAAATGAATTGCGATATATTAATTTCAAATGCTAAAAGGTGTAAATTAAAACTTTAAAAGCATTTGTTTTTGAAAATAACTCAGGGTGAGTTGAAACATGTCAACAGTCGAAATAAACGTATTTTTACTGGTTTTAAAGTTTTAATTTATACCTTTTAGCATTTGAAATTAATATATTATTTACAAGGTGTTATTTATGGGTTGATCGGAAAGTCATGTCGTATTTTGCTAACATATGTCTTTAGTGCGTTTTTTGAGTAGAAGTGCCATGCGCACGCACCTCACTGAAATACTAGATAAAGTCACACTTCTAACCCATTCAATATACAGGAAATTGTTCGATTCGAATGTGTTGGATAGATTTTATACGGATTTGAAAATGGAGGAAAAAACTGCTGGTTTTCGCTATATTTTGTTTTTTTATTTCCGCAAAGCAAGAATGCGACACAAGCTTGTGAAAAGTTGCGTAAAGTTTATGGGGACGATGCTCTAACGACACATCAGTGCCAGCTGTGGTTTGCAAAATTCCGTTCTGGAGATTTTGATGTGAATGATGCGCCTCGGTCAGGAAGGTCATTGGAGGCTGACAATGGCTAAATAAAGGCAAGGGTTGAGCCTAACCGACACGAGAGATTGCAGAGGCACTACATATTGCTCAATCAACCGTTCATGACCAGTTAAAGAAGCTCGGATTCGTAAGCAAGCTTGAAGTTTGGGTTCCTCATGAGCTGAAGAAAACCCATTTGGTGAAGCCGTTTGAGCATCTGCCATTCCCTTCTTAAACGTGAAGAAAATGACCCTTTTCTGAAACGTATGGTCACTGGCAACGAGAAATGGATTGTTTACAATAACGTCGTACGCAAGCGGTCTTGGAGAAAGCGCGATGAACCATCTCAATCAACATCCAAAGCGAACATTCACCAGAAAAAGGTCATGCTGTCATTGTGTAGGGATTTCAAAACTGTTGTGCATTTTGAGCATTTACCAAAGAATCAAACGATTAATTCAGCCGTGTACTCTCAGTAACTGGACAAATTGAACAATGCAATCAATCAAAAGCGGCCAGAACTCATGAATCGTAAAGGCGTTGTGTTCCACCACGACAACGCCAGACCACACACGAGTTTTGTCACCCGCCAAAAGCTGTTGGAGCTTGGTTGGGATGTGTTGCTCCACCCACCATACTCACCTGACCTTGCACCTTCAGATTACCATTTGTTTCTCTCTTTGAAGAATTCATTGAATCGTAAAACATTCGATTCCGATGACGCTATAAATCGGCACCTGTTACAGTTTTCCGTTTCTAAAGACAAGCCATTCTATCAGCGTGGAATTATGAACCTTGTTGAGCAATGGCGAAAGGTCATCGAACAAAATAGCCATACATTATTGATTGAATTCTTATTTTTCAAGGAATAAATCAACTTTGAAAAACATAGTAAAAATACGACATGACTTTCTGATCAACCCAATACTATAGAATTGCGGTATAGTTTTCAAACAAATTGCATTGGAAAGTACATATTTTTCCCTATTCGACGGTGTAAAAATTGAAAATTTTCGGTATTTAGAAATTTAAAAAATTGCAATGAAAGTTAATAAAAATTAAATTTAATCGTCTGCTGTTGCCATCGTCAAAATAATGTCATCGTTACGCAGGGACACGTTTTTCCTTTATACTATAGATTTCTGGACACTCCGATTGTGAAAGATATCTCAATGTAAATAGATCTTTATCAAGATTTAGCTGAGTCTGGAATTTTTTTAGCCTCCGGAATGCTATTTCTTTCTACCAGATTATTTTGTCTCCAATAAATAACGTTACCTTGTATACGCCAGCCGTAAAACAAAAGCCGATGTTTCATTGTGCGATTAAATACTCTACAGCCTTTTTAAAAACTTCTAAGCATCGCCCATTTTCAATGTTTATTCCGTCGTATTGGGGAAAAAAAGTACTTTTTAATACAATTTGTTTGAAAATTGCATCTCCATTTGTTTTTGAAATATTAATTTTTTTGTAGTTTTTAGCGACATTTGTTTCATTTTGACAACTCAACTACTCAATTTCTGTAGAAAGTAAAGAAAAAATTGTTGAAAAATAGCAATTATATCTTTTTGTTGCCATTTTCTCATAAAAATTGAAAAAAGAAAATTAATTAAAATACGTGCTATTTTGAGAAAAATATAAATGAATGATTTATGATAAAACATGCAGCTATTATAAACTATATTTAATTTTAAGAATCTATATTAATGCAAATGACGTCATTTTACATAAAATAAAAGCGTGTGCTTTAAGTCTTAAAATTGAAATATGTTTTGCAGTAGAGTCCCAATTCTCCGAGTCCCACTTAACCGAGTTATTTTCTTCTGGTGAACTGGCGGCTTCTATTATTATGAAACAGCCATTATAAATGAAGCGTTAGGTGAAGATGAAAGAGCAGCCGTAAAAAGTTAGAACTCTGATTTTCTGGTCAGAATGGGGGAAAAAAATGGGCATAATTTTTTTTTTTTGAAAAAAAAATTATGGCCTTTTTTTCTAACTTTTTACGACTGCTCTTTCATCTTCACCTAAAGCTTCATTTATAATGACTGTTTCATAATAATAGAAGCCACCAGTCCACTAGAAGAAAATGAAGTAATGGAAATGCCGGGGGCGACACTAACTTCTGAAAAAACAGAATTCCTGTTCTCTAGTTTTTCTTTTAAATACTTTCATCCTCGAAGAATAAATTGAAATTTTGCATAAACGTACAAATTTCGTTTAACATATATATTACTTTTTCTCTTATTACATCATAAGAATTTTTTTTAAAGATATTCAGTATCTTTACACAAGTAAGCGGATATTTAAAAAATTCAGAATTATCATAGCATTAAAATGCACCAAATCAACTTATTATGATTTCTAAGTGTTATAATAACTTGCTTATATTTTCGTCTTTATATTATGTATTTTTTCTGGAATAATAAAAGAAAAATTAACTTTTTACATCACTAATTTATTTGAAATAGGTAGAAAGTTATGTCGCAAAAGTCAGCAGGTACTTTTGAGTTTTGGAGAAAAATCTTCTAACAGAGACACAAAACTAAAATACATAATATCATTTAGTATCAAAGGATAAAAGGAAAGGTCTTTGGGAATATGATCATGTTAGTCAAACAATGTTTGTTCAAATATAAAATATACTAGCTGTTAAGATACTGGTCTATAGAATGTTACCAGGGACTTCCTGCAAGCAAAACTTTAAAGCAGACTAAATTCATTAATTATGCAAACAATTTCATTCACGATACCAATACATAAAAACATGTACAATTAAGTGGCAACTTCAGTCACGCGAAGACCCTGGCAAGTGAATGTTAAACCCATAGGAGAGTTCTTTTAAACTACCCCGTTTGAATTTCGATATTATATTTTTTTTTTGCATTGGGCAGATGAGGTCAATCTCTATAAGTTCTTCGAAAATAAGAGTACCCTCTTAAAAAAAAAACTACAATCAAAATTGAAACAGTACAAAACTTCATTTGTAGAGATTGACATCAGCTATCTAATGCTGAAATAATAATAGTAATAATAATATATTTAAAAATATTGAAATGCAAACGAGACATTTTGAAAGAAGGTTGCCATAGATTTAACTTTAGCTTGCGAATGCCTTCGTGTAACTGAAGGAGCTTTTTAATTAAGTCTCTATCGCATTTTATAGTAGAAAAATCTTCTGATGAGCTCAATTTTTTAATATTTATTTTTTTTAATATAAGATTATATGATTTTTTTCCATGCACTTGAAATTCCATTACGTTTACTCTAAGATTAAGTGTCTTGAGTAAATTTACTTCCTTGTTATTCTATTTTAACATTTCTATTTATTCTGTTTTACATTTGTTGCCCTCATAGATAATCGTTAATTTATGTTTTCGTGTCAAAGAATAATGTTTGAATGTCAAAGAATATTGTTAGTAAATATTTTAAAAGAAATTCGTTAATTAACAGCTCACTTCAGATATAACTATGAGGTGATTAGGAAAACTGAAAAATCAACATACAATATTACGTTTATATTCTAAAGCACTTCATATTTTGAACCTTATTTTAAAATGAAATTAAAACGTGATGAATCATAGCAGTTCCAAATTAAATCATTTAAAAAACGAAAAATATCACCAACTCGGATATATTAATTCTGTTTTTATTTCACAGTATCAGATTTTTCAGAACTGCAGAACTACCAATAATGTCAAGATGTTTATCACACCCAAAATACTCACAAAGCTTAAATGCTTATTGCTTTCAATCGCGAAAAATATATGTTATTTATGAAAAAAGCACCCTGATTATGGATAAACATTGTCATATCGATTGTTGTGTTGTAATTTAAGATTATGGAAGTTTCGAAATTTGGTAGGGATATACTCTATTGAGAGACAAACATGACCTCGCAGATATTATTGGGAATATAGATTTTGACATTTTAAAATTTAAAGGAATTATCAGCTACCCCGTTTCACGTATACACTGTAAAAAATTTATGTAACGTTACTCCATAAAATTGGGGGTAGCCTTGCTACCTCCATTTTATTCAGTAATTTAACCGATGTAACTGGTGTTACATTACACTAATGTGTAATATTACACCAGTTGTATCAGTTTAAATTACACCATTATATAAGTTAAATTTACTCCATAAAATTGGAAGCAGCAAACGCTACATAAATTTTTTACAGTGTACGGTATAATCGTTATGTATCGGAACGGGGATAACGCGATTAATATCGGGATTTTTCTCTTGCGCTTTTTCATTATCCATATAGCGTAAAAAATAGGATGGGGGGGGGGGGGGGGATTTCTTTCTTAACTAGTGGCATCGGCTCTTCATTGAATTTCACGTGAACGATGTCACAGGCAAACCCTAGTCTTCAATGAAAATTAAATGCTAACAACTTTTACATCAGCTTTAAAATATTTATAAAAGTTTAGCGAAATCAGTATTTTGGAAGATTTTATGGTAAAAAGACGTAAAATTATATACTTGCGTAAAATCTGTGAAAATTATAGTCTTGATTTTAAAAAATGATTTAAAAGCTAATTGAAAATTGACGCTTTACAAATGAAGATGCACTCATGACATCACTTTCTCAGTTAAAAAATGACTATCGAAATTTAAATTTAATTTTAAAATGTGGCAACAGGAAAGATTATAAAGCAAACTGATATCGAATATATCAAATAATTATGTTATAAATAAAATTAAACATTTCAAATAACAATAGTGTTATAAATCACTTAAAATAATTAATACTGGTGTTTAAAAATAAATAAATAAATAAATAAAATTCTACGAAAACTAATACTACGACTGCTACCACTACTAAATTTGGGGCCGTCCAATTTATAGGGCCTTAAACATATGCCTACCTTGCCTATGCAGTAATCGGGGTCCGTAAACTGACTACAGCTGGATGGAGCTACTCTTGCATTTCACTAATTAAATAAAGTTTGGATATTGACCATAAAATGTTAATTGAAAAGCATATTAATTGTTAAAATTTATAGTCTATGTATGAAACGCGCACAATATAGAAAATACTTAAAATAATACAGGTTACATGTTATTCAATTTCATTATGATGTGTATACAGTTCAAAGTTATCTCCTGTGATATGTGAATATTATTAATTATCAAAATCGCGAAAGTCACGAAATTGTCTGCCCCTTAAAAAAGCCCCAACATATTTCTCATTTGATAACACAAAAGATAGTTCTTCGTTTCATTCAGTATACTACTGAGATAGCGGAAGCTTAAAAATATTGGCTATAGAAAAATGATTATTATTTCAGGAACTTGGCGAAATTCGACCACGTCATTCTTTCCTTATCAAAGAACAGGTCGACAAGAAAGATTAAAAAAAAAAAAAAAATGACTGCCTGAAAAGAATGAGCGATGAAGTTGGTAATAACTGTGACCATCGATTAATGCCGCTCGACCAATCAGGTGACTAAACTCCTACATTTGGGAGAGAAAAGATTTCATTCGATGAAGTGTAGATGACGTACCAGAGATGTGACGTCAGAGTGTGACGTGTTAAAGTTTCTTTAGAAGATGTAAAATAAAAGAATAAAACTGTTTACCAAAAAACTATTTGCTTCCTTGAAATACCACTTTACAAAAAATAAAAATTGCTTTCAAATTTGAAAGGTTCTTTTCACCGAAAACCTACACATATTCATATTTATATAAAGTATCTACACATATTTATATACTACTATATGCATATATTAAAAAAAGATGCTGAGAGAAAAAGTACAATGATTTAAAATGCATATACCTATTTTTTTTTTTTTTTTTTTTTTTTTTTTTTTTTTAAGAACCTGATTTGTAGGAAGATTTTATTTAATAAACATTTTTTATTTTTAATTAAAAATGTATATTTCTCTTCCCACTGGTGCGTCAATAAAATCCGAAAAATTAGAAAGATTTTTAATGCTTTTAGTTGACAATCTCTTTTTAATTTTTCTGGAATTTTCCCGCATTTCTTTTTCCATGCCTGTCCTTTTCTCACTCCTTTTCTCTTTGCCTTTTTGTGTGATGTATTATAAAACATAGCTTAAAAAGAATCATGTATAATTGTTCAAACTTTTAAATCACTGTTTGTGGATAGGATTAGTCTGTACTTAAAAAAAAAAATCCTGTTTCAATTAAAATTTTATAAATATACATTAAACATTATGGAATTTTCCGTAAGAGAATTGTCCTACATTTATTTGTAACAATGCTTTTCAATAAATGAAAATAATAACTAATCTATCACTAAAATTATTTAAAAATAATGTGTATTTATTTCAAGAATTATTTACAAGAGTTTTAATGATATATCAGGGTCATAACCAGACGGGGGGAGGTTGGGCTGAGACCTCCCTAGCAACATCTAGAGCCCCTCAGAAAAGGGTGGCTCGTCGTGAGGAGGCAAGGATGCTCTTGCTTAGCATCCCTGGTAAAACTGATTTAAAATAAGCAAAAACTAAATTGAAATATTTTACTATAAAATGAAATTTAAAATGGATATATGGAACACATCACCTAAACTATTTGCTGGACAGATAATTACACCTGTTTATTTTCTATTTAATTTACATCCAAAATTGTTAATTGGTCCAAATCATCCAAGCAACCTCATAGTAAATTGGTATATAATTTTATATACCTTAGATAAATTCAAATAACATAAGTGATCGTAATTACATAATTCTAGTAGAAGAGCAACGCGAAGCATTAATAAAATTAAATTATAATTCGCGTCAAAATGTAATTATTAAATTTAAATAATTACGAATAAAATTAAGAGTTTGCGTTGTGAATTATTAAGACGAACTCTTCCACTTATGAATTAAACTAAAATTTAAGCTGTAAAAATAAATTGACACACCTAAAACATTATCAATTAAGTAATTACAGAAACTTTTTAAAACTTGATTAAATATTTTATTTACACCTTTATATATATATATATATATAATAAAATATTATATATATATTTTATTATTATATATATTATATAAAAGTATGTATAAAGAAGAACTCATAGGAATATAATTTTATACAATTATTTATAAAATTATAATAAAATTATAATAATTTAAAAATTTGCTTTAAAAAAAACATGATTTAATTTCGAATTATCATCTTTAGGCTAATGTCAGATGGACGTCTTTTTGCACGCTTTTTTCCTTACGTATTATCCCTAAACAATGCAGCTAGCATTGTGTATGGATAATACCTAAGGAAAAAAGCGTGCAAAAAGAAAACGTTCGTCTGACATTAGCCTTAGTCATTCGCTCCTCCCCACTCTCTCCCCACAACACATACACACTAAGGGGAAAAAATTAAATGTGTTATTTTACTCAAAATTTTTTGAGCTCCCACCAGTATTTTTGAAAAGTTGGCGCTACTGGTTGTGTTTATTTAATATAATAACACATTCTAAGACGGAATCGCGAGAAACAGGAGAAAAACTCCGTTTCTATCAGACTTTCGTCTTAACAGGTATAATTATATGGTGTTCCTACAATAGGGACAATGAAACTCTAATGTTTAAGACAGGATTACGTTATAGACGATTTCCGTTTTCATAGACTTTACAGTATTTTTATGTCCCGATTTTTCTCTCACTCTATCCTGCTTCTTGCGATACTGTACTGGTAACACTAGATTTCAATGAAATCAAAGTCATAGTTGTTTCTCTTTAAAGCGAACCAGCTATAAGAAAATCGTTGGCGTTCTCGGAAACATTAAAGAAAATTCTTTAGTTTCATTTGGATCGTGTAAGTATAGGCATCAAAAGCAAAATTTTGGAAGCGTAACATTTTATAAAATGGGCTCTTTCAACCTTTTCTCCCTTCTTATAAACGCGAGGGCCAAGTACATTTCCGGTCGCCCTTTCTTATTCCCGTTATGGCCCACACTGAAAAACAGTTTTATCTATTTTATTTAAAAATATATATATTAGTGCTTTATATAGACATCGTTATGTTTTTACATGTTCCTAAAAATATTAAAAAATAAATAAAATACACTGTAAAGCGCGTAACATCTTATTTCAGTAACAAGCGCCTCAAATAGCAAAGTTCTTCACTTACGCGGGACGACAAAAATTCCAGAGATTTTATGTCTCGTCCCACAGAACTACTGCGCGGGACGCATAAAGTCCCAGTTTTTCATTATACACAAAACTTCTTACATTTTTTTTTAGTGTCATGCTATTTATTATTATTGCATCGAGTTGAATTTGACCCAATAAAACCAGTGCAGACAGAACCTGTCTATAATGGAAATTTTCCATAGTCCTCTCGAAAGGCAAATCAAACAAATTTATATTACATGCTAAGTATGAAACCTGTCTAAAAACAAAATAATTTTCCGGTCCTTAGCAGTTCTGTTTTTACACGTTTTAATGTATGTGGTTCAGAAAAATCTGGCATAACAGATGCTGTTTATAACGGAATCCTGCCTTAAACGTAAAAGTTTCATGGTGTCTAGTCTACGGGAGGAAAACTATACAATTGTGACTGCTCAACCGGAAACTTCCCCAAAATGTAATTTTGTTTCGCTCCCTACGATTGCGATTTCACAGATTTTACTGTGTGAGATTTTTATATTTATTGAGTACAGTAAAACAGTCTACGAGGGAATCTTAAACGAATGGATGGAAATTTAGACAAGTTTCTGTTTTAGAAAGTGTATTTTTATGACCTTTCTTCCACACGGACTAAATTTTTTCGAGTAAACTGAGGATTCCGTTGTTGACAGTTTTCGTTTTCAAGGGATTTACGTTTCTTTTTATGTTCCGTTTATGCTTCGTTATTTGT
Organism: Maratus speciosus; assembly: GCA_963932465.1. Classification (NCBI taxonomy): domain Eukaryota; kingdom Metazoa; phylum Arthropoda; class Arachnida; order Araneae; family Salticidae; genus Maratus; species Maratus speciosus. The sequence continues at coordinate 418,579,390 of OZ010800.1, forward strand.
TATTTTTTTGTTCCGATTTAGAAGCTGTTGTTCGGCTTTTCTTGTTTCATTGTCCCGATTTTTGTGAATGTTGTTTACTAAATCACCTCTAAATTAGTGATCTGTGTGAGGGATGTCTCTGTTTTGCTGTCAATTAGAGATATCCACTATTATTTGACTCAAAGGCCACCACTGTCCTCTAGATTACATAATTTTTCAATACCAACAATATCTACTATTTGACATTTAAAATTTTTTAAACTTTGTAATCAAAATTTGCATGACAGGGGTGACTTGCCCGCTACTTCTGTATACATATTTATGCATCAAAAAAGACAAACTGTGAATTAGCCCCAGTCAAAATTTTCAAAGCCCTCCCCAACACACGCGCCCTTTTCATATAGATGCAACTTATGGAATTTTATATTTAGGCCTTTTAATTTTTTCCCGCTTAATTTGACAATGTGAAGGTTCCCAAAATCCTTGTATATATGTATATATATACATAGTATATATATACATATACATAAACATTATACAATATCACAAATCATCATCTTTTTTTAAAAATAAAATTAATAAAGTGAGTATCAATACAATACACTGGCATTATACATAATAAAGCTGGATCAACTATTATTAATTTAACTAATCATTAATGAAAAAATCTTTCTTCTTTTTCCCTATAAATATGATAATCTTGTATTAGAATCGATTGCTTCTTCGTGATTTCCTTTGCCTAACAGCTGTGTTCCAAAAATCGGCTAAAAATACCAACGCTTACACCATTTTCCAAAAATTTATTTGCTTTTATCTAAAAACTGAAAGCTTTATTCTATTTCTGCACATTTGAATGTAGGATTATCTACAAATATCATATAATTACAAATAAAAATAACTTCTTGATTATCAGAAAATAGCTAATTTGGTTTAACCCTTTATCTGCTGACGATACTTATAAGTGCCATTGAAATAACTTATTATAAAATTCATTTAATACATCGATTAGTATTAATGCAGTTTAGAAAGGGTTGTAGATGCATTACTTTCAGTGCTGTAGTTGGGTGGGAACGCCGTTCCCAGAAATTAGTTTTTTACTGTAAAAAAGGAATATATATATATCACGTTCGAATACAAGCGTTTTTTTTTTTTTTTTTTTTTTTAAAGCGAAATGAACCTAGCCTGTAAATGAGCTTAGAGAGCGAATTCCCCTTCTCCAGACTGTAAAAACTATACCCATTTCAAAGTCTGAATGCGAAGGATCATTCAGTTGTATGAACAACATCATGACCGATGCGAGAAATTCACTCCTTATACAAAGAGCCAGTTCACTTTCATTCATAAACCGTGTAGGACCTTTCGAAAAGAGTTTTGTCCCGAACCGTATGTGAAATCTTGGTTGCTATCAGGAAGAAAATTAGTGGATGAGACAGTTTATCGTAAATCAGAAAGCACAGAAAACACCTCTCATTATCGTACTTTATGGAAACTTCTAGGATAGATGTGTCAGTAAGTATAATATATGGATTTAGTTCTGTTATTTCAATTAAATTTCGATTCATAATGGAAAATGTTACTATGAGATTGATTAAATATTGCTTTTAGATAAGTGCTATACAAATACAATACCATAAAACTAGAATATAATAATTATAACTGTCGATTTAAATAAGTGGACTTTTAATCTAAATGTTTTAAACTGGCTTTTGGCTTAGCAAAAATCTGGTAGTATCAACATCTACTCTATGAAAAGGTGAGTTCCCATAAATATTTTTCCCAACTACACCACTGATTACTTTATCTTGTTCCAAAAGGCATTATCGGTTACACAAAAGAAAAATATTTTTAAAAGGATGATTTCTTTTGCCTTTGTACGTTTTCAACTTTCTTGTCGTTGGAGGAGGGGGGGGGGGGATTTTTCAATTTGGAAATATTTCTATATTTCTATTGTAAGAAAATTATATTTGTACATTTCCTAATTCAATAAAATGCTAAGAAAAATATTTAAAACAAAAGATTTGAGTGGGGGTTATAAACATGGCACAAAATTCCTATAAATTCAAATTTAATTAATTCTTCTAAATCCTTCAATACTTCTAAAATTCTTCTAAAATTTATTAAATTATTATGTAAATCTTCTAATGTAGTTTAAAAAATTCACGGAAACTTCTTTAGAAGATAAAATTTTCATGAATTCATAATTCAGTACATAAAGGGTTAAAGGACACTCTTAACTGATATTCTTCTACACTGCCTGTAAATCTACTTTTTCAGCAATAACTATCCTTCGACAAGGAAGGTAGTTTTAAGTTTAGTAACTTTCTCTCCGAATCTTTTTTTATCCCGCTAGGGCATGATGCTAATAAATTATTATAGCAAAATCTTCTACATATAAAATAATAATAATAGTAAAAATTGCTGCTGATAATTTTGCAATCTTTAAATTTTGTGTAGCAACCTGTCAAATTACATAATGATGACAGTTTGGATCTTTAACAGTTTGATTGAATTAAACTGACTTTAAATTTAATAAATTGAATGCGCAAATCTTACTAGCTCATTTAATTCACTAAGAAACAAATATATTTAATCATAAATCTTTTCACACAGTTACAGTTATGAATGTATTGCAGATCCAGTAGATAATTGCCTGATAATTGTCTGATTGTAAAAAAAAGACAATTTTTTTGCTCCTTACTATATACAGGGTGCATACTCTGTATCCTGAAATAATTCTTCAATGAATAAAGCTAGAGTTGTGAAACAAGTGTCTACCTACAGTAAAACGACAATGTGCTGTCATAGGAGAGGGACTGCAGTGCCCTTTGTGGCGAAATTGGGAATTTATCGACATTGTAATCAAAACTATGAGAGTTAGGCGGGAAAAAAATTATAAAAATAGAATGTTCTCAATTTAGTATGAAATTACGTATAACATCTAAAAGTAACTACATATTGAAAAACCCATATAATGTTATTTTTTCGATAACCAATCAGCGCCTTATAAACACGTCACTAATCACTTATAGAAAAGGAGCATTATAAGGCAGATGTATATTTTCTAATAAAACTTAATACGTCACGCATTTAGCATGTGTCCCGATGGTGGGCACGTTGAGTATGCTTAACTTGATTTTCTTATTTAAATAAATTGTACCTTACTTAGTTTGATCAATAAATAGACATAACTTTATCGATAGACCGAAAATTCGGTTTCGTTTTCGTCTTCGGCACAACATTTAAGTTTTGCCGAAAATTTGTTTTCGGCGAAAATGCTGCCGAAAATTCGGCCAAACCGAAACTCGATCGAAAGTATCTGTATTCCAAAAATCCCGTTTCTTACTTCGGGAATTTTCAGCATGATTCATTGATTTGGACTGTATCGGCTCAAACACTCTTTATTTATTGCAATGAATTTCACTGTTTATAATTATCAGTTATGACGGACTGAAGACTTGAGTTCAAATTATAAGGAAAGAAATTGCATGTATGACTAAATTTTGAAGACGTTTTTCACGTGCTCATTCAAAGCTGTAGACTAAACAGCAATAGAATATGTTTAGTTTGAAACCAAAGAAGTGTTTCGAATACTCTTTGAGAAAGTTCTAGTATAACAGGCGATCATACACAAAAATAATTATAAAAGATACGTTTTAGTTATCAGAGGTCACCAAAAACATGTTTATACAAAATGTCTGTCTGTCCGTCCGTCTTTTGACATTGTATCATCTAAAAGTACATGAAGCTATGCATAGAATTGAACCTATTTTTTCTGTGTATATTTTTGGCTTTAGCAAGCAGGTCTTCTTGAATTTGGAAATATTCCGCCGGGAGGGGGTGCTGTATTAGCGATTTTTGTAATTTTCATAGTTCTATTGTCCATCGGCGGCTCGTGCAGCGATGGGAACTTCGCGTCTTTCTAAACCAGCTATTCGCAAACAGCTGATGTACAACAGAATAACAAAAACTATTGATTTTCCCAAATGTCATGATCTAGGTTGATTCGTTTTTACTCCGATTAATTGAATGAACCAGAAATTTAAGGTGAAAATCAAAGTTAGTATAGTATTGAACTAAAACATCTGTACTTGAAATATTAAAATGCATGAGATAGAAGAAAGTTTTGGGATTGGCACATCCAACTAGTTATTTCATATGACTGAATTCCCACACATTGCCGCATATGGACAGCAATTGCTTAAAATGGATTTTTACCGAGTTTTGCGTTTTATAAATTGCTTATTTAGATATTTAAATATCTTATTTCATTGTAAGAATGGAATTTCTTAATAATATCCTGTTAGAGTTTAAAAGTTTTTCATAATCTTATGCCTGATGCATGATTTTTCGCTCTTGGTTAAATTCTTGATAGTAAATCTCTCTATTCTAAAAAAAAGTAACTAACGTTGTCACCGCCGCCGGTTTTGAATTTTTTGTGACCTTGGGTTTTTCTTCTTTAATATTAAGAAAACTATTGCATACAAAAATACGAAAATCGGTGGTATTAAAGAGAAATATTTGATAAACACACTGATGTAGGACAGTTTTCAAATCGGAGATTTATTTTAAGAGATATTTAATGTTAAAGTTGGTCAAAATCGTTTTATTAAAAAAGTTTTATAGGAGCAAATACTGTACATAGGAATTTAATAATTTTTAGGTCATTTTATACATTATAATTTCTCGGTGTGCAGACTGCGTTTATTTTTTTAATTTGACTAATTTTTTGAGGGCTTATTTCCATTTTAAATTCAAAATTTCAAGAGATATTTTTTGCATATTTTGGAAAAGGTTATTATTTTAAATTGTTGCCAAAATTGTAAAAGATTAACAAATAATAATATTACTTTTAAATTGAAAATTTATTTACACGTGACTATTATAAACAGAAAAAACCCCTATGAAATTAGAATTAAATGATTACGTGTTACAAGCAGGAAAATATTACAAATTACGTCATAAAAATTGTTTATACACGTGGATATTTAAAAAGAAAAAAAAAGCTATAAAACAATTAACTATTTAATATGTGTCAAAAGCAGTGAATGCGGTTGGAATTACGTCCTATTTCAAATAGCCAAATAATATTGCCAAACAATTTAAATTAAAAAAATTATGTACTTACACGTGAGATTTATTTCCTATTTCGAGATAATCTTTTTAAATACTGTTGCCATCGCAAGTCAGCGCAAATAATATTTCCTTTCTAACAATTTAAATATTTCTAGGTGAATATTACAAAAAGAAAAATTTGGTTAAAATTACGTCGGATTTAAAACAGTGTGATTTAAAATCATTTTCTTATAGCTGTATGCTGTATTAAAAAAATACCTGGAAGCAAAGACTCTGTTGACTTAGTTCATTTTACATTAGCTGTTTTTCAGGCGTTTAACTAATTCACAGCAGCTTTTTTGGCCTTAAAATCCTTCATTAAAAGAGATATAAATGGAAACCCGTTTACAGGGATATCGCCACTATTTTTTTTTTTTAATTATAATTCAATCTTTCGTAATCTTTTGTAAGCCGATCAAATTAAAGAATTTTTAGAGTCTGAACGGGGGTTGGCGAGCGGGGGTTTAGATAACTAGGGGGCAGAGCCCCCTAGTTATCTAAACAGAAAATACATTAACGATGTGTCATGTATTATTCCAATATTGTGAAAAAAAAGAGGGAAAGAAAATGAGATTTTTATAGGTTTATTGACGAAGTTTAAATGAATTTTTCAAACATTTATTCGAAATTGACCAAACGTTGTCGAAGTGCATCGTGATAGGGGGAATTGTATTTTAAAAATCCACAGTCAACACGCTATTTGATATTTTTCTTTTGCATTGTTGCGTGATCACCCTGTCTTGCATCACAGACTAAATGAATGAAGTTGCGTTAAATGTTAAAAGTTAAAAGCAATATGAATGCTAATGTTCAATGTTGCATAACTGGGAACCAAAGATAAGAATGGCAGTTTATGAGTTACAAAGCCAGTTATTTTGTTAATAATTTAATTATCAATTAAATTATTTTGCGAAAGAGATGAACTGCAAAGGTCTCATAGGCAATCTGTACGTTTAAAGTCTGTAGTTGATTTTTTAAAGAATTGACAGAGATTCTTTTTCTACCAGTTTTAATGATTTGAATTAGAAACATATTAGTACTATTCTTTTCTACAAATAAGATTGTTAAACATGTCATTATGTTTTCCTTCACTGAAAATTTTATAGAAAATACATTTCATACACACTCAGAAATACTTTCTTCAATTCACGGAATTTTTCCTGTCAACAGTGCTACCAGTATTTTTCCGTTAATAGATGAATATCCGTTTCTTTTTTTCTCCATTACAGGAGATAAAATATACGTCAGTTGAGTATAAGTTGTTGACATGGGGATCGAACCAGCTACCTTAGTGTTACGATACAAGTACTCTACCACTCGGCTACAGTGGTATAGCAGTGAGACAATTTGGAGTAAATATGTTTGCGTCAGATGGATATGGCTTGATTAATTTCTTTAAAAAGCTTTGAATTTGAATTTTCAAGTTAATTTCGGGAAGATTTCGTCTTTAATGAAGTTGTGGCTGGGGTTTTAATACTTAAGATAAAATTTTGGATTATGAATATTTTTATGTAGATTGCCAGATGTAAAATATGAATATTATATTTTTATGCGAGAATTTTTTTTTTTTTTTTTTTTTTTTTTTTTTTTTTGAGTAAAATCGATTTTTTTAATTTAATATTTTAATTAAAATACCTATTTTAAATGTTTTACTTTCAATTATATTTTGAATGCGAATATTTTTTTTTACAACTTTAAAAAGTAAATTATGAATACTTTTAAATGAATGACAAAATTAATTGTTTATTATTTTTAAATTCGTATACGTTTCTTTTCTTTGCAGTTTTTTTTAAAAATTAAATCAGAAATCTTAATTTATAGAACTTTTCGCTTTTCGTTTTTAAAATGAATTCGGATTTTAGTGTTAATAGAGCCCATACGCATGCATGCTAGGAATGAACGGAATTTCCCCTTCTTTTTCAGATTTTCGGGAAGAATTCGCTGATAAAACTTGTTTCCAAGGAGTGCGGAAATTATTTGTTAAGAAATGAGGAATAAGTTAGTGTATATAGACGAGTTTTTCTGACAGTGTAAGAAAGAGATAGTGCATATCAACTGAATTGAAATTCTTCTTTATTCTTAATAAAACTTTTAAATTTGAATTTCTTCTTTATTCTCAATAAAACGTTTGCTGAAAATTCAAGTGATAATTATTGGATTATTCTTTTACTAATGAAAAAGAAATTTTATTCCGTTTTATTTAACTTGGTTTTGTATGTGGAGATGGAATTTCGTAATCGATTTTTCAGTTACTTCTTGACATGTTAGAATTATGAAAAATATGTACATGGATGTTTTCCCTGTAAACAAAAAACACAACAACAACAACAACAACAAAAAAAGCAATTTAACAAATTACAACGACCATTTGGAAAATGATTTTTTCAAAGACTAAAATTTAAGACATAAAAAATCGCACGGAGTGGATCCTACATTACGTACGCCATGAATTAAACATTAATAGTGTTATTACACGTAAAAATTCCAAGCGACAAAAATCGCCTGCGACTCGTACGTATTATCAACCTGAAACTTACGGATTATCCAAGCATTTCATTGGCTGTTCGGGAAAAGGCTTTTCCATCGTCAGATTTCCAAGAAATCTGACGACCCATTTTAAATGAAATTTCATTCTTAAACTTCTAAACATCCGACAATATTACTTTTTACACCGTCGGATAGAGAGAAAAAATGTACTTTTAAATGCAATTTGTTTGAAAGCTGTATCTCAAACTTCTAAACATCCAACAATATTACTTTTTACACCGTCGGATAGAGAAAAAAAATGTACTTTTAAATGCAATTTGTTTGAAAGCTGTATCTCAAACTTCTAAACATCCCACAATATTACTTTTTACTCCGTCGTATAGAGAAAAAAAATTACTTTTAAATGCAGTTTGTTTGAAAGCTGTATCTCAATTTGTTTCTGAGTTATTAATTTTTTTTTGTAGTTTTTATTACATTTTTGTCATAGTGGCAACACTCTGTTGTCCATCTCTGTTGAAAGTAAAGGAAAATACAGATTACTGTATAGACCAATCAGAAAACGAATAAAATGCGGATTAAACCAATAAAATCCTTCAGATATGTTTTTGATTTCCTACCCTGACACAGAACAATAACTATTTTCCCAAATGGTTAATAATGCCATACATATATTTTTTAATATGCTTTAATCAATTCATAATTTCATATTAATTAAATTATTAATATATCTTAAAAAATCAATTTAGAAATCCTAAAAAGGTAATTGAAGCAAAGTTTCGTTTTCCCTTTTATTCTATCTTAAAAAGGAAACAGAGTAAAAATTATATATTTTTTTTTTATAAATGAATTCACTGGTGCGTGTTTTCTACTAATCATAAAAAAAAAAAAAAAAAACCAGTTAATCTTCCATAATCGAGTTTATTGTGTACGATCAAATTAATGTATTGTAAGGGAAATTTTTGGGGGACAAACTGAATTAAATCAGTAATTTAGGCATTATTTTATAAGATAAACATTTAATGTTTATAAAAGAGTTCTGTTTTTTAAAACTATTTTTACTTTTACATTTATTTTTATATATTTATTGATATCTTTATTTACATCTCTTTATTTACCTTTCTTTGTTATTTTAGGAAAATAAAATTTATGAAAAATATTACTTTGTTTTGCTTTAAATTATTCTACTTTTCAAACTGGGTATACATGTAACTTTGATGTACAAAAAGGTTCTTAGACTAACGAATTATCATTTTTACAAGAAACTAGGGATCGTACCCGGGCTTCCCGGTTTACAAAATATAGGTGAAAACCAATTTTTTTAATTGAAAAGTAATATTTTTTGATATGCAATATATTTTTTTAGTTTTCCCATTAAAAAGAAAAAAAAACATTTTTCATATGAAAGATATGAATCTATTTATCTATATTATAAAGGACAAACATATCTGTGCGTAACGCATACGTCATTTTGCGAATGGCAACACTTTGAAATTTGAAATAAAATTTTGGCTTTGAAATTTTCTCTACTGTAAATTTTTAAACTTTTAAACATCGCACATTTTAAATTTTTACACCGTCGTATAAGGAAAAAAATTCTCTTTTAAATGCAATTTGTTTGAAAACTGTATCTCAATTTATTTTTGAGATATTAATTTTTTTGTAGTTTTTAATACCATTTTTCTTATCGTGGCAACAAAAGTACCTCATTTCATTGAAAGTCATTGAAAGTAAACGGAAAATAGTCGAAAATAGGAGATACTGTATCTTTTTATTGCCATTTTCTCATAAAACCTCAATAATAAAAAAAAAGTTGAAATTAAAATATGGGCTATTTCAAGAATATTGTCTGTTATTCTGTGATAATGACGTCATATGCACACTTTTCTATAGACGAAGTTTAAAACTGGATTGTAAAAGTGGATTGCAAATGACGTCATTTTATAAAAAAGCGTGTATTTTATTTCTTAAACCTGAATTACGTTTTGTAGAAGTGCGTCATTTTCACAGCCCAGCTGCTTTAAAATTCTTCACAGGTGAAAATGCTTCACATTTAAAAATAATGTAATCGAAATCACACACTGATAAAACGCAATGTTTTACAAAAATTTAGAGTATCTTTATAAATTATATTTTTCAATCTTCTGACCATCGTTACATTTTCAATTTTCGTCGCATAGAGAAAAAATTTACTTTTAAATGCAATTTGTTTAAAAACTTTATCTTAATTGACTGATGTATTATATTTTCTAAAATAATTTTTAAGCATGATTTTTTAAAAGTTTATCTTATCACGTGCCGGTTTCAATACATAATAATAATAAACATTTTGCACATAAAGCAACAAACATTTTTCAGCATTTGTTTCTGACTATTTTTGCATAACGAAATGAATACTTTCTTTATAAACAAATAAAAGAATAATATTAAAAAAAACCACCAATCTAACATATTTGTGAAAGACAAATTAACGAAATTAATACTTCTTTTTATAAACAAATAAAAGAATAATATTGAAAAAACACAAATCTAAGATATTTATAATCGTACAATTTAAATTTTTAGATCACCAAACAGGATTTTTTTTAATGGAATAACTTTGCAAAGTCCATCTCAGTTTACTGATTGTCTATGGTTTTAAAAACAATTTTTAAGCATGAAATATTTTTTAATTTATCTATATCGCGCGGAGCTCGATTACGAAAGATTAATCCGTTTGCCCTTAAAACAAAATACATAATTCATCCTTTTCTTACGGCTAATATCCATTAAAAAAATTCCCTATGAATAAATAAATAAAATAATATAAATAAAACACAAATTTGCCAGACATGTATAAGCTCTGAAATTATTAGAATATAAAAGGATGCCGTAAGTAGCAAAATCTTGGCAAATAACTCTTAGCATGCGGCTAATAAGAAAATATCGCTTTTGATAAATTTCAAAAATTTATTTGATTGTATAATTCGTATTTTCCATATGAAAAATGCCTTTTTAATGTAAGTAGGCAATCTAAAAATTTATTGCATATAAAAAAATTATTAGTTTTCAATTTAAAAAAATAATTTTACCTATATTCTTTAACCCGGGAAGCCCGGGTACGATCCCCTAGTATATATAAAATCCAAACGGAAATTTCGTTCCGAACGCCTAGATTTCGAGTTCTACTTCATGGAATTTTGCGGAACTTATACCGTTTGATAGGTATCGTTTCAGGAAAGGTTTTAAGCTATAACACATCATTCTACCTAGATTAGTTATAGAATTATGACGGAAAGTTCTGTTATTTTGGACGATAAGGTTTACCATTTTATTTCTTGGCGAAATTTATCGTTGATAAAAAAAATTTAAACAGCTATTACACCTCGAGACATAAAAGAAAAAACTGTTACTAATTTTAATTAAAAAAAAAAAAAAAAAGAAGGAAGAAAAAAATAAGAAAAAAATCCGTTTTAACGAGTGATAATTTAAAAAAAAGAAAATATTTAATTTAAACATGAAAGGGAATGTTCGTAATGCTTAAAAAATTACTCAGTTAAAATATTGCAATTGAAATAAGATTTGGCTCTTTATCTTTTGCGTCAGGTTAAGAAAAATGCATCTGAAAAATTAATAGGATGATATCAAGGAAGTTTCGATAAGTGCATACTCAGAAACATTTGAAAAAATACCTTCTCATGAGGAATATATAGAAGATTCTTCTCGTGACACATAATATGTTCATTAAAAAAAATCCGAAGAACCTCGATTTAGCGTTTGTAAAAAAATAATGAAAATTTAATTTTTTTGGCGATTTAATGCTGGTTGGCGGCACAATAAAATTTTGAATGATACTTTTTTTTATCATAAATAATTTTTAAGTAAAACCTTTTTCTACTCTTTATACGAAGATAGTTAGATTAAGTTTAACTTAAATAAATACATTTTTATTACTACAGTTTTGTCATATACCTTTATATGTGTATATATTAAAATTTTATTATCGTAACTATACGGTTTAAAACAAAATTTCAGTTTATTAAATTTTTTTAAAATTCAAAATTAATGTCCGATTCGGAACATTGGCAATTTGACTTCGATATTGTTAGTATCAGAAACAAGAAATGAAGGTTATTGTTGCCATGGAAACAAGTATTTAATATAAAATGTTTAACGGTAGCATTTTTAATTAGCCAGCTACTTTTAAAACAAACTTAAAACGGTACTACTTGATTATCCCGTCGACAAAATAACTATCGCCAAACTATAAGATTAAATGCCAATAATAGCTGATCGTAAATTTTACATTCACTTGACATTAAACACGGTACACGTGTTTGTTGCGTCATCAAGTGATTTTTAATTTCACTTCTATTTGTAATTTGATTAATGTTTAAATATTTATTTATTCTTTCGTTGTTTAAAATAAAAATTTTGTCAATTTGTATAATTTGGCGAGTAGTTTGGCAATTTATATAATTTGGCGAATAGTTTGGCAATTTATATAATTTGGCGAAATTGGTAGAATGAATAATCAAATAGTACCCTTAAAAGATTTCCAGCCGGTGAAGCCATGTAAAATTAAATAACTACTGCAACACGCTATTTTTTATATTATATGCACTTAAAGATAAAAAATAATACGGTAATCCTTCGTTTAAGTTTAAATTCATTGAGTTTTAGGCATTTAAACACTTATTTAACAAGCAATTTTCAAATACATTTAAATATCTTGCATTTGGGATGGAAATGTATTGGCTTGCCAAATAGCGTGGAACGTTCGTCTTTTTTTTGCGCCAAATACTCGAATATATATAGATTTTTTTCAGATTTTTACTGAGATTCCGCCGCCAAATTTGACTGATGTTTTACTACATACATGAGTAGTTTTAAAAGCATTTTTCTTTTCAAAATAATTTGAGTATGCTCTTTAAGGAGACCTTCCTTGTGGTAAAAATTTTGTTTTTGATTTGTTCTTTTTTATTTCTAACTCTTCCATCATGTGACTCACAGACGAAACTAGCAGATGTAATTGTAAAAATGATGGTACTTATGATTTACATGTTATATGTCTATTTGTGATTTTTGAGTTCACTTTTGTCGCCAAACAATTTGATTTTAAGCCAAAAAGACGTAAGCGTGAATTGGGTTCAAGCGATGTTTACAATAAAGGTGATATTGCAAGTGTACGAAAGCATTTTTTGAGTATTTTTTTTAATTCAAATGTACAATATATAAATAGCAATTAATATTTAAAAAATGGAGTCAAATATTTTAATTTTAGTATAAATGTATCCCACACACGCACATACATATTGTAAAATAATTTAATTTTAGACATTTAAAAAATTTTTCATCATACTTTACTGCGAAAGCATGTCGGTTTGTTTTCCCCAAATTTGTGACTTTTATAACCTCGAAGCCAGATTAGCTAATATTGTCCATTCTTTTTTTAATAAAAAACAAATCGCCAATTTCCCTTATACACACGTTCAATGTTTGCAATGTTAGGTAGTAAAGATTATTCTTAAGAAAATGTAAGCAATTATTCGTTATTTCTATCACGAAAAAATACATTTTGCAATAAAAATTGCTTTCTGAAATCACTTTTCGATATTCCATTCCATTCGTCATTTCTTTCTTTTTTTTTTTTTCCATATCTTCCCTTCTTTTAGAAATGTTATAAAAATATATTGGATGAATCTTCCATAATCAGCTACCTTAAAACTGGCGAATTTACTATATAGTGTTGGAAGTTTCGTTTATATTTGAAAGGGACCGTGGACGGTAAATCCGATTTCAGAAGATTACGCGAAATTTGTACTTTTAGTAATTAGCGATTAGTAAATTTATGTTTTTTTATTATGGAGGAAACGGACAAAAGAAGATTTACTAACAGATATTTTTCATGTGCAGTTATTTTACGATCACTAAAAAAGCATTAATTTGAATGTACAAAAAAAAATTTCAAATGCCAAAGGCAGCCAATGGAACAATATTTTTTCATTTAGCCTAGGTTTTTTTAAAAAAAGTACCTCAAATTCAATTAAAATTTCAATCATTATAAAATTTTGGCTGATGCACAGCCCGAGCAGCTGATCGTAGTGACAAATTTTAGGTTTATTTTACTATCAATAAAAAAGCATTACTTTGAATGTATAAAAAAAACTTTCAAATGCCAAAGGTGGCCAATGGAACAATATTTGTTCATTTACCCTAGGTTTTTAAAAAAAGTACCTCAGTTTCAAATAAAATTTCAATCATTATAAAGAAATTTTGGCTGATGCACAGCCCGAGCAGCTGATCATAGTCACAAATTAACGTTTTTAGGTTTATTTAGGCAACAAACTGATGAATAATAACGTCTTGAAAATAAAAGCATGTTTATTTCTCCGTCTTATTACGCTCATTAGAGAAACGCGAAAAAAATCTTCGGTTTGCCAAAAAAGATCACAACTAAAAATTTTGCATAACTAACTTTATTTATCATTTGCAAAGAGTTTTGATAGTGAAAGATCTAAAATTCAATCAACAGCAATTTGACATTATTTAATGGAATGTAGTTTGGAAAGTAATTAACTCTGTTTTGTAGCTAACTCTGGTACATTTTTATCCATACCGTTACGAACATTTCTAACGTTGCACATCAAACTTGGTTGTGAATCCGATTATGGATGATTGGGAAGATTTTAATGAATGAAAACTAGAGGTTTAGTTTTCTATTTGAATTAGTTATCGAAGTTATTTTCCTAGGTTAAAAGTTGCATGATTAAAACTGGTATGTAAAAAGAAACGGCTGTTAAAATGACATTATTTTAATTTTATTCACACAATTCCGCTTTAAATATCCACTTTTACATGATTCACATATTTTAAAATATAAAAGTTAAATACTGTTTGGATTGTATTTACTCTACTGGAAATCGAAGATAAGAAACTGTAGAGAAAACCTGGCAAAAGAAGACCTATATTACCAAATACGAGTATAATGTAACGTAGAGAGAGATTGTATTTATGTTATCAGATCCGCACAAAGTACCAAGCTGAGAAGCCCGGAGTAAAAGAACTAACAAATGAAAGTGAATAACCCGAACATTCTTTAAGTTAAATGGCCAATCTCTGCAATCATTGTAATTCTCTCTTTTTTCGTAGTGTGGTGATATGATCGTAATGGCCGTATTTCCCTCCCAAACTCTACATGTGTACTAAAGAGTTGCTTCTGAATTGCCCGTATTTCGTCTAACGCATCAGATAATATAATAGCGCAATTGCGTCCGATGCGCATTCAGAAAATGCTGAAAGACCTTCCAGGTGAAGGTCCATATTAATTTAAAATACAGGGTCGGATTTTCCATTTCGTTTGATTGAAGGTTTATTTGAAAAATGGTCCAGCGCAGCGGGCTCAGCCATCTAGTTATACAATAAAATAAACTTTTGAAATTTTTCAAAAGCAAATTTTTCTTATTAGCCGCATGCTAAGAGTTATTAGCTCAATATTTTGTTGATTACGGCATACTTTTATTTTCTGATAATTTCAGAGCTTTGAGCCCGTAGTTCAATTACATGTCTGCTAAATTTGTGTTTTATTTATATTATTTTATTTATTTAATCATAGAGGAAGTTTTATTTTTGTTTACGGAATATTAGTCGTAAGAAAATGATGATCTCTTTATATTTTTTAAGGGCAAACGGATTAATCTTCTTTAATTGAGCTCCGCGTGATAGAGATAAATTTAAAAATTAAACTCTCATACCCGCAATGACCCTTTTAAAAAAATTGGTATTTTAATTTGATCGTTTTAAAATCATTTTTAATTCAAAACGTGAAGTCACGATTGTCAGCAAAATCTTTGCATGTGAACAATTCGCATTCTTAACTCAAGATTCTAATCTCAGTACCGTTCCCATACAGTAAAAGTTCACGTAATTTATGATTTTTACGCATTTGTGTAAAAAAGTTTAGTTTTATATAAGAAAATCATTGTTTTCTTTTAAATATGACATCATTCTCACTTACTTAAGCATTTCACCTAGTGTCTGAAAGTTAGTACACATACAGAAGGGAAAAAAATATGGAAACTTTAAAAGGAAAATGCTTGTTTTCAAAACAGTGGGTAATTTTCCGTTCAAAATATTATGTCCGTACTGGGATTTTGCGCCATTAACCCCTATACAACAATTTTTATCAACAATTTTGAATTTTTATCAGATAATCACATGAATAAAGATAAATAAATCTCATTATTTCTCTCTTCTCTGCAATAATGAAAGCTATCTCCTTACCATCATTTTGAAGAAGTTTCATAGACTACTTTAAAAATTAAAATATAATAATAGGATATTTAAAAAAAAAAAAATCAGCCAGACTCACTTCTACAAATGAACAGCTTTCAGTTAAAAAATTTATTAGTAAATTTGGTTCAGCAGAAAGCTCAGGGCAGATGATTAAAAAACATTCATTTATTTTAAATATACAGATTATATAAAATTATGAAAAATTAAATTAAGCAAATTATGTTATTTTGATAAAATTACAGTAACATGTCTTAAAGAATAGCAATACAATTTTATTAGTAGAGAGAATTTTTGGACAAAAACTTGGGGAACCTGATATTATTTTAAATCTCGAATTATTGCCAAGATCTCCTTTGATTGCTTGTCTAACTCGGCGAAACAAATTCATCCAAGAGAGAATCATCAAGTTCTGTAATATAAATTGCTATTTTTCACACTGTATGTTACTGCTCTTCCATAAAGTCACTCTAAATGTTTGTAAAACATAGCGTTTTATCAGTGTGTGATTTCGATTACGTTATTTTAAAAGATAAAGCATTTTCGCCTGTGAAGAATTTCAAAGCAGCTGGGGTGAAAATGACGCACTTCTACAAAACATATTCCAGTTTTAAGAATTAAATTACGCGCTTTTTTTTTATATAAAATGACGTCAATTGCATCCTCTAAAGCATCCCGCTTTTACGATCTCGTCTTAAACAACATATATAGAACGGTATGCAAATGACATCATTACTGCGGAATAATACACAAACCCAACAGAAAGCAGTGACGTCATTTAAAAAGCTCGGCAAAACAATCTCAGGTTATCTAATGATTTACATTACTTCATTGTTTTGTTTATAATAGCTCCATGTTTTATTAGAAGTCATTCATTTATATTTTTTTCAAAATTCGGAGAATGTGGACACATGGATTAATAAAATTGCATTCTTTCAGATTTTTTATGCGAATTTAGTAAATGCGGAGAAAATAAGTCACACAAATATTCTTTAAAATACATTTTTGTAAAGAGAAAATGTTGTAGCGTTTGTAAAGTTAAATTTCAATAAACTAAAAATCATTTAATTGATAAATAAAAACGAAATAAAGCCAAAATTCACAGGGTTTTTTAACACACGATATTCTTGACATAGCACGTATTTTATTTTAATTTTTTTTTTTTAGTTTTTATGAGAAAATGGCAACAAAAATATACAGCAATCTATTATTTTCCTTTTTCCCCTTTACTTTAAACAGAAATGGAGTACTTCAGTTGCCACGATTACAAAAATAGTAATAAAAACTACAAAAAAATTAATATCTTAAAATTAAATTGAGATACAGCTTTCAAACAAATTGCACTTAAAAGAGCATTTTTTTCCTTATATGACGGTGTAAAAATTTAAAATGTGCGATATTTAGAAGTTTAGAGAAAATTGCAAAACCAAATTTTATTTTAAATTTCAAAATGTTGCCATTTGCAAAATGACGCATGCGTTACGCACGGATACGTTTGTCCTTTATACCATAGAATAGATAGTTTACTTTTACTTTTTGTATAGCAAAAAAAAAAAAAAATAATAATAATAATAATAATAAATAAATAAATAAATAAATAAGTAATGCAAGGATTATTGTTTACTTCTATTTCTAAATAATCCACGTTGCTATTCTTAGAATTCTTTTTTTTTATGTTTTTCATTGAACAATCGCATAAAACACCGGAGTTATGAATTTCCGATTATATTCATAAAATTGCTATGAGTTTTCGGAAAATATTATTCTAACTTAAATTTTAAGAGTATTATTCGTAGTTATACACGCAATTTTGTATTTTTGAGTTGCATTGTCATGAGACATGCTTACCACAACGTTTTATCCTGACTTAATTGAACTAAGTCGAGTTTCACAATTGTGTAAAATGTTAAATACAAGAAAAATACAAGCGTTTGTTCTATACATAGTCATAAATTGCGATTAAAAATATAGTTATTCATGGCATTGGAATAGCGAGGAGTTATAATGCTAGCTTAAAAGCTGAAGTCAATATTTCAAAATAAACAAACAAAAAAAAAATGATGGTAAATTCGTGGCTGAATTTTTACAACAATTAAGGGGATTGATCAGTCAGGTCTCAAATTCCTTTCGCTATTGTTAAATTTATGACCGTGAGATTCATTCTTATTTTTAAAATATCTCACTAGGAAAATAATATTTTAAAATTATTTTTATCTGTGTACTTTTCTTAAAGGTTCTTTTTCTTTCTTTTTTAGTAGACAAAGTATTTCTAAAAGCTATGCTTAATCCCTAAATGCATAGTGTAACTCAGGAGTTACATAATCTTTTTTTTTTTTTTTTTTTTTTTTTTTGCCATTTGTCGCGTTTTATGGGTCGTTAGGTGAACTATTATGTGTTACTGACGTGCGATAACATGCATTTAAGGTCGTGAAGTCTGTTTTTGTTCTAATTTGTTATCACGGGAGCTTATTACATCTTTTGTTGATACTGCTTGCAATGTGCTCGACTGGCGTTTTTTCTCTATTTTTATAAGGTAGACATTATTAATTCTGCAAACTATGAAAAGCTTTATTAAAAATCATTATACCGTCGAATAGTTGTTATTGTGCAGTATAAGCCCAAGATCTGTCATTGACCACCCGAGGCTCATATTTTTAGTATTTTGAAAATCTAGAAACATTAATTAGAAATCATAAACTGCAGAACATTATCGATAGAGTGTAAAAATGTGTGATTTATGAAAATATATACATAGTCTGTACCACAAGTGGTACACAGTGAGACAATTTCTTTATACTTATCCAAGGAACCCCAAAACTAATCAGGGAAGCGCTTTATCAGAATGAACATATTTACAAAATTTGAAGCAAATCGGATATTTATATCAAGAATTATCGCGTTACGTACATACATACGTACATACAGAACCTGCGGGTACATTAGCTCTCAGGCTTTGATAGCGTGTGAGCTAAAAACTTATACGTGCTCTGTTTCTTTTTTAAGATATGGCAAAAAGAAAAAAAAAAACGTTATTTAAACTAGTGTTCGACCGAAACAAGTTTTTAAGACCGAAGCCGAATTTCAGTTATCTTTCTAGTTTCGGCCGAAAACGAAAACGGAACTGTCTTAAAAATAAATTTAAAGTGATTAATACACACACGCACGTATATATATATATATGTGTGTGTGTGTGTGTATGTATGTATATAGTATATATATAATTATTAATTTATTATACGTATATCGAAACATTTTTCTAATGAACTCACATACACATATATATATATATATATATATATGCGTGTGTGTGCGGATATAAGTTTAAAAAAGTCCTTCCGGCCAGTGCCGGGAGGAAGAGGTAGCTTTCATAATCCTTATTTAAAAAAAGCCAACTTATATCATGCAAACACACGAAGCTCAATTTAGTGGAAACCGAATATAGGAGATTCAATACTAATTTTTATCAATATAATGAATGAGAATTTCTCGAAATTAGTCAGCTTTATCCAAGCTGCTTTTCTTTAAAGTAACTTATATTTGGCTGTCAAACTCGGCAATTTCTTAAAGTGCCTGTCATTTTAAGACAACATGGTGGATGAGGCTAAGCAGTGAACTTGGTCGAGACATTAGTAATTGCAGTGCACATGCTCACTCACATCGGAATCGGTTAATATATAGGAGTGCTGTCGCATGCAAAAATCAGATTTTTCAAAATGTCACCCACAATAGAAATTGAAACTGCTATATCTGAGCCATTTTTTAAGGTAAAGACAAACAAAAAATGCTCCTGAATCCTTATATCAAGATCAAATACTTAAGAAAGAAACCTTTTTAAATTTCTAATTTTTTTGCACCTCACTTTAAATATATATATATTTTTTAATTTAATGGCCGCCATTTTGAAACAAGATGGCTGATGAATCTGGCCAGCGAACTTGGTCGAGGTGTTGATGTATACTATCCACATGCCTTCTTACATCGAAATAGGCGAATACGTGTGTTACCGCGTGACAAATACAAGATCGTTTCAAAATGTTAGCCATGCTAGAAATTCAAAGTGCTATAAATCAACCATTTTTTAAGATATCAACAAAAGAACAAATTTTCAGAAACAAAAACTGCTCCGGAATCTTTGTATCAAGGCCAAACACATAAAAAAAATCTTTTTCATTTTCCAATTTTTTAATACCTCATTTTGAATTTTAAATTTAATTTTTTTAAAATGGCAACCCTTTTGAAACAAGATGGCGAATGAAGCTGGCCAACGAACTCGGTCGAGACATTGGTATGTACTATGTACAGACCAAGTTATATCCAAATAGGTTCATAAATACGCCTGTTATCGCGTGATAAAAATCAGGTCGTTTTAAAATGTCAGCCACAAGAGAAATTCAAAATGCTATTACTCAGCCATTTTTTTTTAGATATAGACGAAAGAAAAACTGTTCCGGAATCTTTGTATTTAGGTCAAACACATACAAAAAAAATCTTTTTCATTTTCCAAATTTTTGGTATCTCATTTAAATTTTTTTATTTTTTAATTTTTTTAAATGGGCGCCATTTTGAAACAAGATGGCGGATGAAGCTGGCCAACGAACTCGGTCGAGATATTTGTATGTACTATGTACACACCAAGGTACATCCAAGTCGGTTCATAAATACGCCTGTTATTACGTGAGAAAAATCAGGACGTTTCAAAATGTCAGCCACACTAGAAATTCAAAATGCTATAACTCAGCCATTTCTTAAGATATAGACGAAACAAAAACTGCTCCCGAATCCTTTTATCAAGGTCAAACACATAAGAAGAAAATATTTTTTTCAATTTTCAATTTTTGGTACCACATTTCAAATTTAAATTTTTCTTAAAAATTTAAATGGCCGCCATTTTTAAACAAGATGGCGGGTGAAGCTGGCCAACGAACCCGGTCGAGACATTGGTATGTACTATGTAGAAACGAAGTTACATCCAAATCGGTTCATAAATACGCCTTTTATCGCGTGACAAAAATCAGGACGTTTCAAAATGTCAGCCACGCTAGAAATTCAAAATGCTATAACTCAGCCATTTTTTAAGATATAGACGAAACAAAAACTGCTCCGAAATCTTTGTATAAAGGTCAAATACATAAGAAAAAAATATTTTTCCATTTTCAATTTTTTGGTACCACATTTCAAATTTAAAATTTTTAAAAAAATTTTAAATGGCCGCCATTTTGAAACAAAATGGCGGATGAAGCTGGCCAACGAACTCGGTCGAGACATTGGTATGTACTATGTACACACCGAATTACATCGAAATCGGTTCATAATTACGGGAGTTATAGTGTGACATAGGTCAGATATATATATATATATATAGATATATATATATATATATATATATATAGATATATATATATATATATATATATATATATATATATCAATTTTGAACGGAGGGTGGTTTCGGGGTCTGGGGGTCATGATCGATGAAAATATACCAAAATTTTTTGAAATCGCTTTCCTCCGAACGGCTGCAATAGGTAGCTTTTTTGTAAAGAAAGCTACCTAATAAAAACAAATTATAAATAACAATACAATTTTGTATGTTATTGCTTTATAACAACCAATAGTAATACGCATTTATCAATAATCAACAATGCAGTTAAACAACGAAGAGCAAATTGAATAACGTATATTTAATCTTTAACTATACACAGACTTTCAATTTATTAATATTTTGCATTTAAATTAATTAAAACAAGCTCCTAAAAGTTTTTTTTACACAAAATTAACATCGAATACGCCTTTAGAAAAAAAAATAGCTATTTTATAATATGTGAGAGTATAATATATATGAGAATAAAAGTGAATTTCTTCTCTGATGCGCACACCAATATGAAAATAAATATTTGCTACTCTCAAAAAAAAAAACTTTACCTCCCGCACCCTCCTAAAAATTTTGAAATGGCAACGCTGTTTAGAAATTTTATCCTCGGGGTCCAAGTTGTGCCTCAGACCCAAACTTCTAATTTTTATATCAAATAAAATGTAATTCCTCATTAACACGGAATGAATTTCTAATTATACGAATTTCATATAACTA
Organism: Maratus speciosus; assembly: GCA_963932465.1. Taxonomy (NCBI): domain Eukaryota; kingdom Metazoa; phylum Arthropoda; class Arachnida; order Araneae; family Salticidae; genus Maratus; species Maratus speciosus. Next base: position 418,601,324 of record OZ010800.1, read on the forward strand.
AAAGATGCTTTAGGTATACATACCTTTTATAATAAATTTTGTGAATGATCATCAGCTATTTTATTATCTACTTTTATTCTACACCTTTCTTGGAGTGCATTCAAAACTCTTTGGAGGTATTCAAACTAAAAAAATTGTTACTTGTTAGTTATCCCGTCGACCAAATTACTGTCGCCAAATTGTAAGAATAAATGCCAATAATAGTTGATCGTAAGTTGTAACATTCACTTGACAGCACATGTTTACGTCATCAAATGATTTTTATTTCGACGTTTTATTTGTATTTTTATTAATGTTATACTAATTTATTTGTTTTTTTTCGTTATTTAAAATAAAAATTATGTCAATTTGTATAATTTGGCAAGTGGTTTGGCGATTTATATAATTTGGCGAAATTGGTCGACGGGATAATTAACAAGTACCAAAAAATTCAATCATTGTTAAGTCTGCAGGTATTAATGAGCACGTGGAAAGAGTTTACAAAGTTTAGTCATATATGCATTGCTTATAATTTGAACTCTCTTCTTGGGTCAGGATAACTGATAATTCTGAAAAGGGTCTCATTTGAGACAATATAGCTCAAATCGATGAATACTGTTGAGAATTCCTGTAGGGAGAAATGAGATTTTAGGAATACAGAGAGTTTCGGTCACTGCCGAATGTTTAGCAGTATTTTAGTCGAAAACGAATGTTCGCCGAAACTTCGATTTTATGTCGAAAACGAACACGAAACTGAATATTCGGTCGAACTCTAATTTAAACTATATATTCGGGATTTCTAAAACTTGTTCAACGTATAATAATAATTTAATTAATATTAAGGTATTAAACGGTAAAAGTGGATTGAAAAAAATACGCCTCTTTTTTTATTTATATTTTCTTCTCTTTAGTGTTTGAAATATTTTGCCGTTGTAATTTCACAGCCAGTTGGTTTATTTTGGCGAGCATGGTTTGGCTCATAATTAACTCCATTATTTTCGTAAATCGTAAACAGTTATAACCATAAAGAATATTTAGCAGCCGGCTAACTCAAAAACGACTTAAAACTAAGTTGTATTGATTTATAATTCATCTAAAAATATCAAAGCATTGTGTTGTTATCGGGAACACACCTGTAGCTGTGTACATAATTTTTTCGATTCTAGCCTATCAAGAAGTGAGCGAAATTCTGATTACAAGATTCCATCTTTACATTCAAAAACCAAGTTAAGTTAAATAAAAGGGTGTAAAAAAGGGAGAGAGAGAGATTACCAACTACACTATATTAATTTTAACACAATTATTCTAATTGGTAAATAGATCGTAGGAGTTGTAATTTTGCAACTGAGTGAAAAGGTGTCCAGGCCAGGATTCGAACCAGTGACCTTTTGGCATAAGCTGCCAAAGCTCTGCCAACTGAGCTATTCTAGACAAATCTGCCGGACCTTTCTCATCCAGAAAAGATTGTTGATTAGGATCCTGGCCTGGGCACTTTTTCAGTCAGTTGGAAAATTAAAGCGATTTATTCTGTTGTTCTCTGATTCAGATACCAGACAGGATGTCATAATTAATCTGGGTGATTTGTGTGTCCGCCAGATTTGTCCAGAATAGTTCAGTTGGCAGAGCTCCAAGAGGTCTCTGGTTCGAATCATGGCCTGGACACTTTTTCACTCAGTTGGAAAACTATAAGTTGCACCAACTACATCTTTATTAAATTTATATTTAAGAAAAGTTTAAGAAGCTGTCTTCATATTTAAAAAAGAGTCAATTTTAAAATTTTCGATACGAATGCCTAATTTTAGCACCAGATTAATACTAATCTAGACCCTCACGAAGTATCTATGGATGACTCCAAAAGTATTCAATACCATAAACTGTGTCAGTTCAAAGCTCTATGGAGGGCGGTGAAGCGGTAAAAGCGATTAAAGTGAAACGGTTATAATAAGGTTTCATTTACTTCAAATTTCATTAGGCTTCTTAATGAAGGTATTTAGGCTAGAAAAATTATGAACAAATCATTTAAGGAACACACACGTCTTTCCAAATATTTCAATTTTCTGAAGTAATAATAAGTTCAATATTTTTTGAACATTTGAAAGCAAACCGAACAAAAAAATCCTATAAGTATCAATCTCAGATAATGGTAAATTTTTTGACTAAAAAAATGTAAATTAAACAAGTCAACCATAAATGCTTGATTTTCTTTAATCAACATTTCTTTTCTAATTCAACATTGTGATCTGATTCAAATATTTAAAAAAAATCCATATTAAGAAAAATGAAAAGTTTTAAATCTCTTTACCAAGACTATTTCCAAGCTTCAAATTAACTGAAACATTTATTTGTAAGAATTGAAAAGTTTTAGAGCAATGGCAAGAGTTATCTGGCGATATTTTCTTTCTCTATTCTGCAACTACCGGGTGTCCTAAAAAGGACTGACTGATTTTAAAATTCAATAATTTGCAAACGGTGACAGATATTTAAAAAAATTCTTTCAGGAGGGTTATGCATAAGGTCAAAAGTTTTTTTACAGTGATTTTTTATTTTAGTTCAAATTACAAACAATAGATGGCGCTGTAAGCAATAGGCGCTAAAAACAGACTCGATTTTTTGGCCTTTCTCTTCTTCCATGCGGAAAAAGGAGGTTAAAATGTATTGGGTGGGTCCCAAAGTACCAAAAATCGAGCCTGAATTTAGAGTCTATTGATCGTAGTGCCATCTATTGTTTGTAATTCGAACTAAAATCGAAAATCACTGTAAAAAAAACTTTTGACCTTATGCATAACCCTCCTGCAAGAATTTTTTAAACATCTGTCATCGTTTGCAAGTTATTGAATTTTAAAATCAGTCAGTCCTTTTTAGGACACCCGGTATATCTGGCACATTAAATACAATAGAAAATATTGCTAATAATTATCCTTGTCTCTTATCGGAAATTATCATTACCAAGGTACACAGTAATTTTGTATTAAGGTCACAGAAGGCTATTCAAAAGGGGAAAAAAACGGATAAATATCAAATTTTTTGGAAAGCGTTGAATATTAATTCAAATTGCAAATTAAATCAAAATTAAACATGTGACTGAATGTTGAAAAGACCCCACTTTGGAAGCTTGTACTTAGTGTTTAAATATACTAAAAATACTTTGTAATAGGAATTTAAAATATCTACAGGACAATTTTTACGTTTACTACCATTTTTGACGACTTTTCTAAAGACTGAAGGAATATTAGAACAAGAACGAAAAACCATACACCAAAGCATAATGAAACACTTTCCAACACTATCGAAATATTATTAAGAGTCTCATTTTTGCTCATACAATAAAATAATAAATCTAAATACAAAAATAAATAAATAAATACAACACATTAAAAAATTATATTCAGCAATTTCTGTCCTCAGCCGGTTACGTGTGGAAATTCTTTCGTGCAGTGTTGTATATGATCTAATCACTTCGTAATACACTAAAAATTAGTTAAGTTTTTAAAATTGTATCACAGCTGAAAACGCACATCCAGCAATTGTAGCTCATAGTCAGTCTTGCCGCCAAATTCTTTTGAGAGTTACTGTAAATAAATTCTATCTATTCAGTAATCTAAAAAAATGCTCTAGACCACTTCAATAACGTATATTAATTTCATGCGTTTTGTGAATAAAAAGGGGTTTAAAAAAGTAGACAGTTTGGACGTGAGCAAACACCCTTAATATTCACTGAAATTAAATTTAAAAAGTATTGTTAATACAGTAGAGTCCCGTTTAACTGAGTTATTTTCTTCAAATGGACTGATGGATCCCATTATTAGGAAACAGCCATTATACATGAAGTGTTAGTTGAAGATGAAAGAGCAGTCTAGAACTATGATTTTTCTAGTCAGAATGGAGGGGGGTGTCCATAATTTTTTCTTAGAAAAAAATAAAAAATAAAATAAAAAATAAATAAATAAATAAATAATAAAAAAAATTGTGGCCATTTTTCCCCCATTCTTACCAGAAAATCAAAGTTCTAACTTTTTACGACTGCTCTTTCATTTTCACCTAATACTTCATTTATAATGACTGTTTCTTAATAATGAAATCCATCAGTCCATTAGAAGAAAATGATCCAAAAAACTGTTTAATACTTTGAGCAGAAAGAAGAGGCTACACCTGCAATTTTTATGACACTAATAAAATCACATAGCTACCAATGTGTACGGTTTTGTGACCTCTAAAATTGAATACAAATTTTTGGCACATTTAATCGTTGACACTTGTTAGATTTCGGCGATTGAATTAAGGAAATTTTACTGGTAAGTTTTAGTCGTAAGAAAAAATCTTAGAAATTGGTAGCTATGCATAGTAGCGTAATACTGCAGAAAAAAAAAAACTGCAGCAAAATTGACATTCAACAAACAAAAAACTATCAAGGTCTTTTTCAAATAAACCATTTCATTCCCCGTTTTTCTTAAAAGTAACGAAACTGTACATCAAAGAAATGTTAGTAGTACCATAAAAATGAATGAATTAAGTTAAAATTTATATTTCATCTCTTTAGTTGTTGACGGTTTGTGTAAATCCGGTTTATCCGAGATTTTTACTTATCAGAGCGATGAGCTTGGTCCATATTAACTCGGATAATCGAGACTTTACAGTATCAATTTAAAAAGGCTTCGAAATTTTCGGACATTTTTCCCTCTCCCCTTTCTAAATCACTCAAATCTTTCACTTAATGAACTAAAGGATTCTATTTAATTATTTTTATTATACCTATTCCTTATTTTTAAATTCAAATTCTATTTATGAGTTAATCAGACGTACATTTGAACTTGCACATTTAACTGAGAATTATAGGGACATACATACAAGCATTGTCACCCTTTTTAGTCCCCGGAATGCTATTTCTTTCTCCCAGTTTATTTTGTCTCCCATAAATAACGTTACCTTGTATACGCCAGCCGTAAAACAAAAGCCGATGTTTCATTGTACGATTAAATACTGTACAGCATTTTTTAAAACTTCTAAGCATCGCACATTTTCAACGTGTATACTGTCGTACTGGAGAAAAAAGTACTTTTTAATGCAATTTGTTTGAAAACTGCATCTCAATTTATTTTTGAAATATTAATTTTTTGTAGTTTTTAGACATTTTGTTTCATTTTGGCAACTCAAGTACTCCATTTCTGTAGAAAGTAAAGGAAAAATAGTTGAAAAATAGCAATTATATCTTCTTGTTGCCATTTTCTCATAAAAATTGAAAAAAAAATTAATTAAAATACGTGCTATTTTGAGAAAAATATAAATGAATGATTTATGATAAAACATGAAGCTATTATAAACTATATTTAATTTTAAGTATCTATAATTAATGCAAATGACGTCGTTTTACATAAAATAAAAGCGTGTGCTTTAAGTCTTAAAATTTAAATATGTTTTGCCCTACAGTCCCGATTATCCGAGTCCCTCTTAACCGAGTTATTTTCTTCTGATGGACTGGTGGCTTCTATTATCATGAAACAGCCATTATAAATGAAGCGTTAGGTGAAGATGAAAGAGAACACGTAATAAGTTAGAACTCTGATTTTCTGGTCAGAATGGGGGAAAAAATGAAAAAAAATTATGGCCATTTTCTTTTTCCCATTCTGACCAGAAAATCAGAGTTCTAACTTTTTACGTCTTCTCTTTCATCTTCACCTAACGCTTCATTTATAATGGCTGTTTCATAATAATAGAAGCCACCAGTCCACCAGAAGAAAATGAAGTAATGGAAATGTCGGGGGCGACACTAAATTCTGAAAAAGCAGAATTCCTGTTCTCTAGTCATTTTTATTATTTTTCATATTCTGTCGATGTTTTTTTTTTCTCTTTTTTCAACAAAAACACATTTTTTATTTATTTTGTCTCAAATGAATGTGTCACGAAAACAAGACATTTACTTACGTAATGCAGCGTCAAGAGATTGGAAGCGGGATCGTGCTTTCATGGTCATCCAACAACCTGTACAGTGAAAGCTGTTCTACAGGCACAGTTTAGAAAACTGAAGTGAATTTGGAAGGATTTGATTGCGAGTGAAGAATATTAACGAATTAAGAATATCTCTGTTTTCAATTGTTTAGTTCTTTGTAAGTCATTCTTGTACTAATTTTAAAACATTTTTTATCTATTTACACTAAACTCCCGACTATCCGGCCTAATGTGGCGGAAGGGTAGGCCGGATAACGGAAAAGCCGGGCTGGAGTTCTACAAGTGTTTACTCATTTCCTCCCTCCCTTCGCCATGATATTAGAAACACATGTTACACACACTTTAAGATAAGTTTCATATTATACAGTACATAAAGTTTTGGAATAAGCAAAACATTAACGTAAAACTAATTCGCAAAAATTGAGTAAATCTTATTTTAGTGTTTATTAATAAATGACTGCACAAATATGCAAATTTATGTATAAGATAAAAGAGTCAAAATTTACTGTTTTTAGTTTTTAAAAAAGAATTTAGTGTTTTTTGCTCTCTCTGTTAGCCCTCCTCCGTGAAGCAATGTCCCTCCATTTACACAAGCAGATGATATCAGTTGATGGCGCTTCCTCCTGCTGACTAATATACTGCAGTGCTGCCTCAATCGTCTTAAATACTTCCGAATGTGGGATGAGATTTTTCCCGCAATCCTCCTCCTGTTTTTCTTCTGTTATTTCTCACTCTGACACCATTTCTACAATACTGTTGACAGATAATTCATTAACATCGTTGCGTGCCATCCATTCTGTAATGTCCTCTGCATTCACATCGTCAGAGCCCGGCATATTTTCCAGCAACGAAATAAGTTTGTGGTTCTCATCTTCCACTTCAGTTTTCCACACGGGTCCACCATTATGGTCCAAGAATATTTCAAGACCTTACAGAAACAGAAACAGAAATCACCCACTCGTGGACAGCCAACCTTGCGGTATAGACATTACTATATTTCGAATTCTCTGCTATTGCACTTGCAAGTGCTAGTAGTACTTTAAACATTTTACTTGGCCGGATAGTACGGAGGGCCGGAAAGTCGCGAGCCGGATAGTCGGGAATTTACTATATTTATATTTTTTAGGCTTTACGTTAGGTTATTTACCCTTTATTCTGAAACAATTCAAGAAAATCTATATTACAAAGGACAAACGTGTCCGTGCGTAACGGCCCCACCAGTGGCTGAGAGGTTCTGCTCTCGAAGCTGGTAGACGGGAGGTGCTGGGTTCGATCCCAATCGCGCCCGTCGGCCTAATCGTTCGGAGTTTTCGTGGTTTTCTTCGAGCCATGGATTTCCATGCGCAAATACGGATTAGGTTCCCTTAGAAAGACCCCCACGAAGGGCACTCCCCCCTCGGGCCTATATCCCTAGTGTAGATAATCGGCCGGCAAAAATCAAGTAACCGTGCGTAACGTTGACGTCATTTTGACGGTAGCAACACCAGACGATTAAATTTCGCATTTATTTCAATTTTTTATACTTGAAACATCGCACATTTTCAATTTTTACATCGTAAAATAGGGGGGCGAGGATGTACTGTCAAATGCAATTTGTTTGAAAAGTGTATCGAAATTTACTCATTTTTTAAGGTTTACATTTTTTTCCAAGAAGTTTTTCATTTTTAATTCACTCGATTTAATTAACCAGATTTCAGAAGATTCACAAGATTTCACTTCAAACCTACGAATAGTGCAGCATTTGTTTCCCGATATTATTCTATATCAAAATTTAAACTTCACAAAAAAAAATATTCGGTCAAGCTTCAAACAAAACATAAATAATAAATAAAGAAAGAACAAGTTTAACAGATGTGTAATCGAATTACGCGTTTAAACATTAAAATAAACAGAATAAAAAAAGTTTGCTAAAAATAGGGAAATCTTTGACGATTTCTTCGGCTATTAACTCCTAGCAAGTGGCTAATGAGAAAGTATAGCTTTTAATAAATTTGAAAACTTTATTTGAATACATTACTAATATATATATATATATATATATATATATATAAAACTTTTCGGTGTTGTTAGTGGAAATTTAAAATGTTTTATTAAATGTAAAAGAAAAAAAAAAAAAAAGTCTCTGTAAATGTAAAAAAGATTTTCCGCTATGTATTTGCTACTCGGGCTTCCCGGGTAGGATCTCCCAGTGTTAGTAAAAGAAAGAGTAAACAGGAAAAGCGAATGATGGGCAATCTGTTCTTAATATTAAGGTTAAGATATTTAAGAATCTTAACTTGAGTTATTGAAGCGGCAGACTCGGATTCAGGTTCATCTCTCCTTACACTTCCGTGGTATATTAAGGGGCTACTTCAGTCAGGCGAAAACACCTGCTAGGTAATGTTAATCCTGTGGAAGACATTTTTTAAGGTAGCTCGCTTGCATTTCAATATTTTTAATTTTTTTTTCTTTTTTGCATTGAGTCTGAAGTCGATCTGTACGAAGGCCATTTTTTTTTCTTTTGCGATTTTCTTTGCAGAGAATACTTTCACTTTCGAAACCGGTTCCGAAAATAAAAGTATCCTAATTAAAAATAAACCTTCAAGTGCGAGTATTACTCGCGCTCAAAAGGGTTCCGTACAATAAATATACGAATTATTAACTATATTATTAAAAAAAAAAATCTTTGCTAAAAGAATAAGACCTTGTAAAAAAATATACAACGCAGGTTTGGGTGTATATACTGGAAAAGTATGAATGAGAATACCATAAAAGTTCAAAGAGATATGAAGCCTAAAAATATCAAATATTGCTATTCTGTATCACTTTTTTAAAAAATCGTATCCTAATATGTTTATGACGAACTTTTTTCTGTACTGACAATAAAAGTAGTGCATATTTAAACTTAATTTGGCATTTCATAAAACTAAATTCAGCGTAGTATATTATATTTTCTTTTTTACAGTGTAGCTAAAACAAAACCTTTGTTCAAAGTTTAAACGTAGTAAGCGCGCTAAGCGCGCTTCGAAAGGAAGTCGCATAGTTGCAACAATGCCTTGGTGCGTATCGCATTTTTCCAGAGAGGTTTTTAAGTAGCTTTTAAACACACGGGAGGCGTGTTGAGAGATCCACTCAATGCAAACTAGTCGCGAGTCCCATAGTATTTATGTGATTAATTCTAATTAAATTAATCTGGTTTAAAAAATGTGACGTTTATTGCTTTTATATTGCTACTGGGCCTTGCATTACACAAATATATCATTAAAAGTTGTTATCTGGGCATTAAAATCCGATGGTACATAGGGTATGCCGCCCCTGTCATTATGTACGTCCAAACCGCCCGTGTCTTTAAGGGTTAATATCTCGGCTAATTACCGAGGATTTTTTTCGAAAATCATCATCGACAATGCTTTTATACTTCTGCAACGATCGGTATCCCAGTGCTCCTCAACTCTTTTCCTGAACGCCCGCAAATCGAAATATGTGTGTAAAGGAAAAATGCGCTGTTCTCAAAATCTATGTGACCTGTAGTAATCGCTATAATTTTCCTGCAAGGTTTAAATTAATGTCTACTACCTCTAATTTTTTCATAATTTTAGTTTTAGTATATTCGGAAATAGATGGGGGGGGGGCATTTTTTGCACTATATTTTCGACGGTATCTTGTAAAATATAATACCTAAAATTAAAATAAAGGTATTTTTGAGTTCCGCGTTTGGAAAGCTTTCAAACGATATACAAAGAAAATATTTTTTCCCCAAGTAACTTATTTAACCCCTCTACATTTTTAGTAAATATATTTGTAAATGTTTGATAATCTGTAAATATGTGGGTCAATAGTCTTTACTACTTCCCCCAATTTGAACTTTTACGAGTAAAATGAATGTGACAGGCAGATAGACACAGGAGTGATCTTATAATAGTTCCGTTTTTACTTTTTATGTACGAAACCCTAAACACTGTACACAAAATCAAAAAAGTATAAAACGGTCTTTGTACAGAAAGATCTCAGCTAGCCAATGAGAAAAAAAAATCGTTTAAAAATATTAAAATGCGAACGAGATATCTTAAAATTTTTCCCCCATAGGATTAACATTAGAAAACGAGTCTTTGCGCCTCACTGAAGTAGTCTCTAAAGCTTGTTTATGTTTAAAAGAAGAATTATAATAATCAAATTATCTTTAATTTGATCTGTTTTATAAACATCAATAAATAAAAAAATCCCTTCTGCACCTTTGCTTATATAATCACTTAAAGAGCACTATCTTGCTTTTAAAATGAACTAGGAGAACAAACTCCGTCTTTCCAGGTTACAGAAAACAATACTCAGTATTCGGTATGCAGAACATAAAAGAAAACCTTTTTAATTGTGAACTTTAATAGATTTTTTACATTTAATATTTTTTCAGGCCTCTCTCTATAGGATTTTTGGAAACAGATTCATAAATGAGGAATTCACAACCATAGTAGACCAAGCCCATTTTGATAAAAAAAAAAAAAAAAAAATAGAGAACAGGAATTCTGTTTTTTCAGAATTTAGTGTCGCCCCCGACATTTCCATTGCTTCATTTTCTTCTGGTGGACTGGTGGTTTCTATTATTATAAAACAGCCATTATACATGAAGCGTTTAGGTGAAGATGAAAGAGCAGTCGTAAAAAGTTAGAACACTGATTTTCTGGACAGAATGGGAAAAAAATGGCCATAATTTAAAAAATAAAAAAAATTACGGTCATTTTTTTTAGAAGCCACCAGTTCATCAGAAGAAAATAACTCGTTTAAGCGGGACTCTACTGTAGTGCAAAACATATTTCAATTTTAAGACTTAAAGCACACGCTTTTATTTTATGTAAAATGACGTCATTTGCATTAATATAGATACTAAAAATTAAATACAGTTTATAATAGCTCCCTGTTTTATCATAAATTATTCATTTATACTTTTATCAAAATAGCACGTATTTTCATTACATTTTTTCAGTTTTTTTTGGGGAAAATGGCAACAAGAAGATATAATTGCTAGTTTTCAACTATTTTTCCTTTATTTTCTACAGAAATGGAGTACTTGAGTTGCCAAAATGAAACAAATGTCGCTAAAAACTACAAAAAAAAAAAAAAAAAAAAAAAAAATTAATATTTCACAAATAAATGAAGATGCAGTTTTCAAACAAATTGCATTAAAAAGTACTTTTTTTCCCAATACGACGGTATATACATTGAAAATGTGCGATGCTTAGAAGTTTTAAAAAATGCTGTAGAGTATTTAATCGCACAATGAAACATCGGTTTTTGTTTGACGGCTGGCTTATACAAGGTAACGTTATTTATTGAAGACGACACAAAATAAGCTGGGAGAAAGAAATAGCACACCGGGGACTAAAACGAGATAGTCCATTTAGAAGGCACATAAAATCTGTTTTACCTACTCCCACAGTGAACCAAGCCTATTTCCACATACTTATTCATATATGTCATCTGTTTACTGGCTTGGTTCACTGTGGGAGTGAATAAAATATAGTTTATGCACCTTCTAAATGGACTAATTAAGTTTTTTTTCAAAATGGACTTGATCTACTATGACATGCGAGCCCCTCAAATGTAAATTAAGATTACAATGTTGATAACATATTAGTTAGTGATAATATAAATCATTATATTTTGTTTCATTGTATTAGCCCCCGGTATGCTATTTCTTTCTCCCAGCTTATTTTGTCTCCAATAAATAACGTTGCCTTGTATACGGCAACCGTAAAACAAAAGTCGATGTTTCATTGTGCGATTACATATTCTACAGCATTTTTTAAAACTTCTAAGCATCGCACATTTTCAATGTTTATAACGTCGTATTGGGAAAAAAAGTACTTTTCATGCAATTTGTTTAAAAACTGCATCTCCATTTATTTTTGAAACATTAATTTTTTTGTAATTTTTAGCAACATTTGTTTTCTTTTGGTAACTCAAGTACTCCATTTCTGTAGAAAGTAAAGAAAAAATTGTATAAAAATAGCAATTATATCTTCTTGTTGTCATTTTCTCATAAAAATTGAAAAAAAAAAATTAATTAAAATACGTGCTATTTTGAGAAAAATATAAATGAAGGATTTAGGATAAAACATGGAGTTATTATAAACTATATTTAATTTTAAGTATCTATATTAATGCAAATGACGTCATTTTACATAAAATAAAAGCGTGTGCTTTAAGTCTTAAAATTGAAATATGTTTTGCAGTTGAGTCCCGATTATCCGAGTCCCGCTTAACCGAATTATTTTCTTCTAGTGGACTGGTGGTTTCTATTATTATGAAACAGACATTATAAATGAAGCGTTAGGTGAAGATGAAAGAGCAGTCGTAAAAAGTTAGAACTCTGATTTTCTGGTCAGAATGGGGGGAAAAATGAATCAAAATTATGGCCATTTTTTTTTCCCATTCTGACCAGAAAATCAGAGTTCTAACTTTTTACGTCTTCTCTTTCATCTTCACCTAACGCTTCATTTATAATGGCTGTTTCATAATAATAGAAACCACCAGTCCACCAGAAGAAAATAAGTAATGGAAATGCCGGAGGCGACACTAAATTATGAAAAAGCAGAATTCCTGTTCTCTAGTTTCATTTTTTACTGTCACCATATTATTATAGCCTCACCTTTTTCAGTGATAAAATGTGTTTAATGAATATCATTTCCATGAACATTTCTGGCAGGTTTCTGACGTTAATGAGCGTGTGACTAATTAAGATTACTGTTAAATAATATAATTTTATTTTATTTATTGTGTTATGTATGTGAATGATGTTCTACGTACTTGGGTTAGAGAAATATTTTTCTTATCTTGAAGTTTGAAGTGAGCTATTCCAATCATATCTTATTGTATGAAAAGATACCTTGTGTAAGCAACATACCATTATTTATTTGTATACGAGAATGTGGTTATAAAAAATAGATAAAGGTACAAAAGAACTCCTTGGTTATCTCTACTGAATGACTGCGCGAGGAAGCGAAAGGTAGTGGGAGACAAGGTGATTCCTTGATTGTACAATGTTGTTTTTCTCCCAGGTAGAGTCCGAGAGAACGTGTTGAGTGGTATTGGTTGAAGTCTCGTGGAGAGAGGCTGGAGGTTGGAGCCGTGGATAAGCCAGTAAAAGTGTTCCTGAGAAAGGATTTACTCCTGCGGGGAGAAAAACGTCTACGCGAAGAGAACTTGAATGATTCTCCAATAAATCTTGTTGAGTTCAATAAAGTGAGAAGGGAATAGCGCGTAGTTTAATAGTACTACCTAGTACGTAGACATTATTTCAATGTATAGCGTAATCTTGGGAAAGATCTGCTATATTCGAGTCTAGAATTACAAATAAGGCTTTTTTTATGTAAATAATCTGTAAATAAATGATTCTTTAATTTTAACTGAATAAGTTAATATTTAATTATCATCCTTCTCACATTGAGTCCGATATCACTCATATATCGGTGGTGGCAGCATATCAACAAAACAGCGGTTATTCGAAATCTCTACGAGTGGTTAACTGGAGTTTGTGGTTATTACCATGGTATTGACCAGGGCTGCAGAGTCGGAGCCAGGCCCATTTTGGAGCGAAAGAGTAGGAGTCGTCCATTTTACAGGGCTGCTGATTGGGAGTCGGAGTCGGAATCAGGCCCATTTTTGAGCGAAAGAGTCGGAGTCGGATCTGTTAAAATTCCCGGAGTCAGAGTCGTCTATTTTTCTCGCCGACTCCGCAGCCCTGGTATTGACAACGAAAAAGCGTAACAATTTCAGTAGTCTAATTCGTATTTTTATGACACATTTTCTATAATTCAGAGCATTAAGCGAAACGGCAAAAACCTTATACGATATGTTCAAATGAGATGGCACTGCAATAAACACGCGTCTCTATCCTAATTGCAACATTTTGTTCTTTCGTCCTAATCTAAATATTATCTTGGTTCAAAAAGACAGGTTTTTTTTTTTTTTTTTTTTTGTCTTTAGTTCTTTTACCAACATAAAAGCTGAGTCAGGATGCCTCGTTGATATTTTTGGCTGCGTTCCAGAACAGCAAGAGAATGTATTCCATCCCTCCCCGGGGACGGCTCTTAAGCTACGCCCAGTTCATCACTGATGGCAATTCTCCCTTAACACATCACCTACTTTTGGAATTAACCTGTCAAGCTACGTTGCATGCACGAATTTAAGACTGAATGTAAACAGACATAAAGGAAAATATGTCCGTGAATAATTTTTGTTAGTTACGTAACGCAGAAGATATATTGCTTTTAAGAGGTTGTTCTCGAGTTGTAGCAGAAATGTGCGGTGGAGGCTTACTGTAAAGAGTGATGGGATTTTTATGTCTGTCTGCCTGTCTGTATGTGTGTATTTCTGTATGTACAGTCGTGGAAAAAAAGTAAACAACCCCTACTAACTCCTCAACAAATTATTGTAGAAGAAAGTTACTGGCACCGACCGATTGGAAATAAAGTCTACTTTTAAATTATGTATATAAAATTTGCTTAGGGGGCCATCTACATATTAAAACGAACCCAAACTTCATTTTTTTTAAATGGCAATACCCAATGTTGACACCATAAATGAACTCTACACCCTTCAATTAGCCCAAAAACAAATTTTTATGCAATTCGTACCATAAGTTTCCGAGAAATTAATTATTTTAAAACGAGCGTATTTTAAGGACTGTATCCAAATTGAAATTGGGTACTCCATTGTTAAACGAAGCCCCCTTCTTGATCAAGGCACCTAAAGCGCCCCTCAAGCAGTCAATGAAGACTGCTAGATTACAAGAGAGCAGAAGAAATTTCAAAATATCTAGTCACTTCTATCACAGACGGTCCCTTAAATCATCATTTTTCCGTTTTTTAAGCATAATTTGAAAACTACCTGGAAGAAAAATGTGAAATTTTGGATTTCCACAAAGCAGTGCTTAATAAATCTAAATCCATTAAAAAAAATTGTAGGTTGTAATTCATAATTTTTTCGAATATTAATTTCATAATTCATAATTCATATCATAAAATTATAAAAATTGCAGATTCAGCGTATTTATGTTTAGGTATATTAGTATTATTGCTACATAAAATATAAGCACATTAGGAGCATAATTTCAGGAGATATAAATAAAAATGTGAAAATGTAATTTAACATTAGAAGCACTAAATTTTGAATGTTTATAATTCAAAAACTTGTCAATGACATGGAATTTGGTGTCTAGGCATAGCTTGAACTGAAGTTTTGAAATATTGCGTTAAAATTGGGTATTGCATTGAAAAAAATGAATTTTGGATTTGTTTTAATATGTAGATGGCCCCCTAAGCAAATTTTATATACATCATTTAAAAGTAGACTTTATTTCCAATCGTTCGGTACCAGTAAATTTTGTCTACAATAATTTGTTGAAGAGGTAGTAGGGGGTGTTTACTTTTTTTTTTCACGTCTGTACGCATGTAGATCTCGTGATAATTGCAGCCAAAAGCATCCGATTAGCTTGAGATTGAGGAGATACGTTAGTGCGACATTCGGAATCAACTTTATAGTTTTTGCTTAATTTGGTGATTCGATCGAAAAATATAGAACATATCTTTCATTTCATAGTGATTTTAAAAAAGAAATAAGATGATTTAAAATTTTTATGATTCACTGAAATGAAAATGGTACGTTTGGATAATTGATTTAAATATTAAATTACGGATGATAAAATTTAGTTATATAGGCCCTGAATTAATCTGATTAATTTGAAAATTTGCCAATACATTTTTGAGACATTCAATATATATACAGTAGGTTCAGGTGGGGTAATTATGACCAGGGGGTAACTATGACCGCCGTCATATTGGAGAAAACTGTGATGGTAAAATTTTGTTTCAAGCTTAGATATTAACCTCATAATGTATATTTCATCTTAGGTATTCTTTATTACTAGTCTGAAGCCTTTTTGAGATCCACATAGCAATTTGAAACTAAGTCTATAAAATTTTTGATAAACGGATTTGTTATACTTTGGAGTTCAAAGTGGTCATAATTGCCCCAAACAAATGTGTATTGGCAAATATAAAGAGAAGATATAGTGGTCATAATTTCCCCAAACTTATGTGATTGTGAGTTTTTGGTGGGGTAATTATAACCATCCTTTTAACTTTAAAAGAAAAACAGCTATGAGAATTAAAACTTTTAAAATGTGTTCTTAAAGGATCAAAGTTACTTCCTATGTATTAAAAACAGCACTTTTCCAAATAGAAATAAGAAAAAAAAAAAAAAAAAAAGTTGAAAATGTAAAAAGTGGTCATAATTACCCCTCCTGACTATATAACTTCAAAAATCCGGCATCATCGGGACCGAGATTATGCCGGATTTTTGAAGGAATGTCAAAAGTAGTAACTAGGAATGTCAAAAGTAGTAACTAGGAATATCAAAAGTAGTAACTAGGAATGTCAAAAGTAGTAACTAGGAATGTCAAAAGTAGTAACTAGGAATGTCAAAAGTAGTAACTAGGAATATCAAAAGTAGTAACTAGGAATGCCAAAAGTAGTAACTAGGAATGTCAAAAGTAGTAACTAGGAATGTCAAAAGTAGTAACTAGGAATGTCAAAAGTAGTAACTAGGAATGTCAAAAGTAGTACTGTATCCTTAATAATGCCTTTAGCCATAATTTAATTCATTATTAAGTGATAATTATGTAAGAAATAGAGAAAATTAAATATAAAAAAAGTACATTAATTAATATTTTCCATGTTACAGAAAAAAAAAATCCAATAAAGTGTGAAATTATTTCTTCTTGTGTAATTTCGGAAACATCGATGGCAATTTTGTTTGCTTCAATGTTTTTACCGTTCTTTAACAAGTTTTTCTTGTATTTTATACAAATAACGAATCACTATTTCGGAAATACAGTCTTGTTTTCTAAAGCAAATATCAATTCTCCAGTCAAATTTATGCTTTTCTTTTGCTTGTTCATCTTCGTCTTTGGAGCTGTTACTAGCATTATCGACTGTTCTGTTTAGCGAAAGTTAACAAAAGAGACTTCAAAGAACTTGTATACCTATCATCACGCCGTCACTGAAAAATGATGCAGCTCCCAGAAAATTTCTTCCGAAAATAATCGCCTCTGACAAAGGAAAAAAATGTCAAATATTAATTTTTTGCATTTTTACTTTCGATCTTGAAGTTTTTAATTCCTAAACAATTGCTATTTTTCTTCTACCATAACTTAAAAATGTAAAAGCAAAAGCAAGGAAAAACATGGTTTTGATGCTGGATTTTTGAAGTCACACTGTATATCGAAAGACCAGACTTGTATCTTTTTAATTTACTTAATAAAACTTGATTAAATATTATTATGTACAAGAAAGGTTTGGTTTGAACAGACGCTGTCATGCCACAGCACGACCGTAATCATCCTTTCAGTTGGTGAAGTCTGACAACACAAAGCATTTTCACCAGTATTTAAGCAAAAATAAGTGCTGAACACGCTACATTAGAACAAGGAAATTGTGCAGAGTAGCTTAATTTTCTGGTATGACAACAAATGCTGACTTCGTTCCTTTTCTTTATAAGGAACTTTTGCAGTGTCAGCGCCATTTAATGCTGATTAGGATTGTCGCTATGTGTTGCTGTTCTAGATTTGTTATGCATCACCACCATCGGCTGGTGACCTCACCTATCACTGCCATACATAATTTTTCATTTAGTTTTGTGCATTTATTAAAAAATGTATAACATTTTACCTTTTCATCTTTATGATTTTGAATATTTTTGTTTAACAGTTGCTTAACAACTGCTTCATCGTGTATATAAGAAAATAAAATCCCATAGAAAAGGGTTGGAGCAGCATATCTCCTAAGGAATTTTGTGTCATAAAACCCTATACAACAAAGCAACCCATAGAACAAGGTTCCCATAATTTAATATAATATTTAAAGTCAACTAAATAGAATATCAATAGTAATAATAAAATAAAAGGTATTTCTATTTAAATTTGTATTTTAACAATTTTTGTGAAGTTATTTTCTGCTTAATTGTTCTGTTATTAGTAGTATAAAAATTTTTTAATTAATGAAAGAAAATTATTGCGCTGCCATAGCAAGAGAAAATAATAATTGGAGGGAAAAAAATCCGCATAATTGAAATTTTTGTTTTTAAAGAATGCTAATTTTGGGGTGATTTCAGTTTAGCTCTTCTTTCGAAGTAGATTATAATTTATTCAGAAAAGAGCTCTTTCTTAAGTATTATAGAATGATCATAAAGAAAACTATTTTTTCAAACTAAAATTGAAAAGACGTTCAATATTTAAACTGATATTTAAAAAATACATAAACTAGATTTTGGGTTATACTAATTTCAAATGCTAAAAGGTGTAAATTAAAAACTTTAAAACCAGTAAAAATACGTTTATTTCGACTGTTGACATGTTTCGACTCTCCCCGAGTCATTTTCAAAACAAATAAGTAAACCTATTCTAAATTTGCACGGTCTATGAAACGCCATCATTCAGTTTTTCACGTATTCTTTCATATTATGCACGTTATTTTGTATTTTACTTGGAGGTTTATTTTATTTTTATTTTCATAACCATTGAGTTGCTCGAGCCATATTTTTGGTAAGTGAAATGATGCTGCATTGTTACACATTGATTTTTCGCGCGTTACAATCGCTATGGTTTCTCTTATAATGGATAGATAATATAGACTGGAGGGAAAATTATTTTACTTTTATTGAAATTTACTTGGATGATAAAATCTTTCTAGAGCTGTGGTTTTTCTATTATATTTAATATCAGCTATATGCTGCATTTTTCTATAATTAAATTTCCTGCTAGTCATGCCAATATAGTAATTCTTTGATCCGTCTGCTTTAATAAATGGCATTTCATACACTCCTGAGTAATTCTCAAAATTAAGTTGGTCGATTTTAGCGCAAATGATATTCTTCTTGGGCCGACTGTAGCTGAATTTAGGGTTACATTTTTGGAGTCACGCCCAGTCACCTTACTGCATCTCCATCTACCTCTTTCCTCCATGAATTAAACCCGATTCCGAATATATGCCACATAAGTTTTTTTTTTCCCATTAACACGTTCACACCGGCGCGGTGGGTCACACTCGACTGTCTCAGAGTTGTCAAGTCTCCGGCTTTTTGCACACCACTATTATTTTAGAGAAAATGTTGTTCCTTTAAATCGCCCAATTGTGCTAATTAAATAAAACAACATTTTCTGTATTAAAATACTGGTATTCAAAAAGCCGGACACTTGTCAGCTCTGAGACAGTCGAGTGTGACCCACCGCGCCGGCGTGAACTTGTTAAAATTTAAATCATAGAGAAAGTTAAAAAAGTTACAAAAATATGTGAACACTCTCTGTATAACACTCCTGCACTTCTTACATGTCTCTCTTATTATTGTAAATAGTTTTTTTATAGTATGAAATATCGATTCGCGATCGATAGAAGAATTTTCGTTTCCGAGCAATAAATGTTATAGATCTTTAATTGCAGTTGTTCCTAGTTTATTGCCATACTTTCGTAGTTTTCGCGTCAAAAAATAGATTTAAAACATCCACTTGAACCCGTTTTCTCTGCAAAATATATTATTTTTCGAAAACTATGAAAATTGTTGTATTATTAGAAATGTCAATTAATGTATCGGAATTTTTTATGCGTGGGTTAACAAAATTTATTTCGTGACTGTCGCAGGAAGAAGTGGTGCTGTATTAAATTATCCCCTTCCCCTCTACCTTAATTACTAAAATATATCAAGAGGGTAGCATATACGAAAGTATTAAAAAAATTTATTTACTTTTTTAAATTTAATTTTTACTTTTCGAAAACTGTGAAAATTGTTGTATTATTAGAAACGTCAATTAATGTATTGAAATTTTTATGCGTGGGTTAATAAAATTTATTTCGTGACTGCAGCAGGAAGAAGTGGTGCTGTATTAAATTATCCCCTTCCCCTCTACCTTAATTACTAAAATGTATTAAGAGTGTAGCATATACGAAAGTATTAAAACAAATTAATTTACTTTTTTATTTAATTTTTTTTATTACTTTTCGAAAACTATGTAAATTGTTGTATTATTAGAAATGTCAATTAATGTATCGGAAATTTTTATGCTAGGGTTAATAAAATTTATTTCGTGACTGTAGCAGGAAGAAGTGGCACTGTATTAAAATATTCCGTTCTGCTCTACCTCAATTACTACAGTGTATTAAGAGGGTAGCATATATGAAAGTATTAAAAAATTTTAATTTACTTTTTTTTAAATTTAATTTTTAATATTACTTTTCAAAAACTATGAAAATTGTTCCATTATTAGAAATGTCAATTAATGTATCGGAAATTTTTATGCGTGGGTTAATAAAATTTATTTCGTGACTGTCGCAGGAAGAAGTGGTACTGTATTAAATAATCCCCTTCCCCTCTACTTTAATTACTAAAATGCATTAAGAGGATAGCATATACGAAAGTATTAAGGAAATTTAGTAATTTTAAAATTTTATAGTTTTACATAGAATCAAACAATATTTGTCTCAAAGACAAGAAAATGTTTGCCATAACAATTTTTCAATAATTTCTATCTGTTTTTAGATTTAGTGCTAGTATTTATGTTTGTCGGATTTTGTTAGTGTAATGGCAGCCTTTGCCTTAATTAAGCTTTCTTTAGAAAGATAACTATAATTATTACTGTATTATTTAATTTTCATGTTATGAGTAGTTTTTAATCCTTTTATAAAAACTCAGAGACATGTAATAATAATTTAATTGAAAAAATTTATAACAATGAATTTTTTTTAATCATATAAAAGTGACATGAAAAAAAGTTTCGGTTGATTTTTTCCCTCCAATTACTGTAAGATGTGTGTATTATATCTGAATAATTTAGTAGCGTATTATAATATGTATGAACAACATACATGTGTGAGTGTATGTGAGCTTAACTGTATGTGTCTGTTAATACATGTGTACAACGGTGTGTTTAAGTTCCATGTCAGTATTATTACGAATTCTGCTAATATTCTATTTATTTTTGCTATTTGTTATTTTTGAGGTATTAGTTTATATATTTAATAATTTTAAAAAATGCCGTTTTTCTGCTTCAACACCTCAGTAATAGGTCAGTCTAGAATTGAACAAAAAGTCTTGCTGTAGGATCGGGTCTTTTGTTTGGCGATATTTTGTCATGTATTGCTAAGTTTAGCGACAACAAGGTTAGTACGGGTGCTTGAATTTCCAAACTAAGAAATTCTTCTGTTCCAGTATTTTCTTACACAAAATCTCTTCTTAGATAAGGCGAAATATCGCGCGTTTAAACTAGATTTATTTTTCTATTAAAAAAATGCTTATATTTGGCCTTGAAAATGACGGTACCCGTACGAACTCTGGACAATTTAGCACACATGTGTACCGTCTATTTATAAGTTTATTCTGTGTAAATATATACCGCAATAGAACGTATTATTTCATCGATTTCCATGGGTTTTGTTTTTCAGATATCCAATAGCAGCTGTGGCTGAAGCATATCACAATTAGAGTGTGATGTACAATTTTGCTTCTTAGACTTTTTTATAATACAGCTATGGCCAAAAAATAGGAATAATTTTTATCTATTATTATTATTTTAATTTAAAAATATTATTTTAACGACCAGAATTTGGCCCTACATTCCGAAACATGTTGCATGTCTATATTGTTATGATGTGTGACAACTTTACCTGAAAATCCTTTCATTTATGGAAAAAAATGAAAAAAATAGAGGAAAAGGTCCAAATACCGGCTACCACTTTTGTTTTCAATCTAGATCATACAATTTTCAAAATTAATAAAATAAAAAGTGACAGCAGGGTACCTTGACACGTCATACACTTGTTTAGAGAAAAAAAATCAGTTTAAAAGGCGTTTTCTGTTTATAAGAAGCAAAATTCCGAAAGTCTTCAAATTTTGACTTTTTAAAATGGGGTCTAAATACCGGCTACCTAAGTTTTTTTCCAAAAGATCACACAAATAGGGCTAATGACAATTGTTAAGCAATAAGAATATTATTTTAATAAATTGTATTGATTAATAACATTTCTTAGGTACGGAAAAAATACGCAATTTTTAATAAATAAGTATTTTTGTCAAATTTCTAAAATTCTTTACGACTATCTCTCACAGTCTTCTTACCATTATGTTTCTAATTTTGTTTTTTAACGCATAAAACAACAACAACAAAAAAGCTTGCTGATTGAAATGAGAATTATTTTATCTGAAAAAATCAAAGGCATAATATCACTCTCTGCATCGGTATAGTCCCTATCAGCCCACATATCACATTCTTAACATTGAACCCAGAATCCCCTCCCCCATTCTTGTCCACAGAGAAAGCACCCATGCAGAAGACACAAATTTATCATATTCCTCTGTTGGATATTTTCCTTTTTCACTTTTTTAGCCCTCTCGCTGCGTAATTGTTTTATCAAAATAGCTTAAAAAATTGCGTATTTAAACTCTTCGCGACGAACGTCTTTTAAGAATTTTTACTCTTTTGTCATCGATTTTTCAAAACAAAAGTTTTTGTCTAATTTAACCGGGAAAATGCTCCGATTAAATAAGGCATAATTTACAATAAAAAAATAACTGGTGGGAATAATCAAGGAGGGTTAATTAGACGGAAAAAATGCATCCCCGAGGAAATCTCGGGTTGCCCAAATTTTGCTACTTTTACGATGCCCAAGGAAATCTCGCGTTGAGCAGCGAGAGGGTTAAAATCAAATTTCTGCCTCTTACGCCTGGTTTACTCCATCATTTTTTTTGTGTCTCTTCACATTTATTACAGGCAATTTTGTAGTGTCCAACAGCTCTTTCTTTGAAAAGTCATCTGGTAACCAGTGTCGGTCCTGAAGAATTACGGCCATGGTTGCTTTTTTCATATTGCGAAATGGGACGTGGATTATTTCTGAACCATTGAAATTAATTTATTAATTATGGAACTATTTAAATTAATTTATTTTCCTCCCCTTCAAGCAGAGCAACCGAGAGAGGTCCAAATACCGGCTAGCCGGTATTTAGACCACTCTAGGTAGCCGGTATTCGGACCACTGCTATGTTTAAGTTAAAACCGGTATTACTCATTCGTATAATAAAATATCAATACTGTGCGCGTGGCAATTGAGAACTAAACATGTCTATAAAATAACTTAATCAACAATTCAAGCCAATATACGATCAGTATATTTAAAAAAAATGAGAAACACATATCTGAAAAACTTTTGATGTACCAGATTACGTAGATTCGACACTTTTGCATTTACTATTTGTAAATGACACAGGCTTCAGCGACGTACTTTTCGTAACTTTCTTCTCTCAATTAAAGTTCCAAACTCTGCCTATCACCACTAGGCTGCGCTGCGCTCAGTTCTCAAAACACCTAGTAGCCGGTATTTGGACCCTAGCCGGTATTTGGACCTTCTCCTCTATTTATATACCAGAAAATCAAGATAAAATATTAGAAAATTTTATGCATGTAAGAATGAAAATGCTGTCATTATTAGGCCACAAAATATCGGATTTGTATCAGAATCGAGCACGAGTTAGGTTATACCTGAAATGAACCCGAAACTTTCATTTGGACTCAACCCGAAACGAAAAATAGTGTTCATATGCCATCAAAAACAGAAATTAATGATAATAATACCAACACTGCTATATTTTTATGTATTTGTGTGAAAATAGCCTAATATAATACCTTTTATTCCAATTTTATCTCTTATAAAGAAAAGGGATTTTGTATACCCCCATTTATGAATATATGTATAGTTTTTCCCCTAATTGTATAGAAACCGAAATAGTCAAATCAGCACTTGTATGGGAAAAAAAGAACCAACCTGCCTCGATGAAAGACTATAATTTAGATTTAGAAATAACTTTAAAAGATGTTTGGGAGTCATATAACAATAATGTTAAATAGGTCATTATCGCTGCACAGCTTTTTTTTTTAGAATCTTTTGTAAATATATAAACTTGAAGTTTTATTTATGTTTTGTTATTATTATTTTTATTTGTTTGTGAATCAAATTTATACGTTTAATATTGTGCTAGAATGAGCTTTGTAAGAATTTTTTTAAATAAAAATTTAAAAAAAAAAATTGTATGATACACAAATTTATTAAACATAAAAAAAAGGGTGAAATCCCCAGTAACTGACACCTTAAGGATTTTTCTTGTTCAAATCACTATTACAAAATTTTAAATCCATTTTACACTTATTTTTATTTTTCAAAGAATAGCAGAGATACATTAAGATGTACTGTCGACAAAATTCTCAAAAATTATGCATTGTATTATTAAAAAATAATTTTTTTTATAAATATGGTCAATAACTCCAATAACTGACACCAAACCTATTTTTAAAAAAACAATAACTGACACAAAGGGAACCAATATCTGACACTTTATGTGCAAAGATAATAATAATCAAAAAATTATTTTATATTTCAAGGACTTAAAAATACTTTAATCTTTATTATAAAAATCAAATTCTTAACACTTTTTTATATCTGCCATACTACAGATGCATGTGTCTTTTTTTTTTTTTTTTTTTTTTTTTTTTTTTTCAAGTTTTAAAGAACCAGTAACTGTAGTAACCAGAAAAAAGGTGTGAGATACTGGTATAGCAACTTAAATTTTGATGACGTTTACTACAAGATAAAATTAATTTATTACTGTGCTTTTTTAAACGGTTCAAGTAATAGATTTCAAATTTCTTTAATATAACTAATAATTTACACCTCTGTCGAAAACTAGTTAAATGAAATTTCTGGAACCAGCAACTGGCACCTCCCCCCCCCCCCCTCCTCCCCAAACTATTTTCTACAAGAATAACTTTAAGAAAAAGTTTAGGATTTTTGCTGAAGTGTCAGTTATTGGTTAAGTGTCAATAACTGGCCGCTTCACCATACATAAATATTTTAACAAAAAATGAATTTAAAAAAAAAGCAATTTAACAAATTACAACGACCATTTGGAAAATGATTTTTTCAAAGACTAAAATTTAAGGCATAAAACATCGCACGGAGTGGACCATACATTACGTACGCCATGGATTAAACATTAATATTGTTATTACACGTAAAAATTGCAAGCGACAAAAATCGACTGCGACTCGTCAGATTTCCTGAAACTTACGTACTATTCAAGCATTTCATTGGCTGTTCGGGAAAAGGCTTTTCCATCGTAGAAATCTGACGACCATTTTAAATGAAATTTCATTCTAAACATCCCACAATATTACTTTTTATATCGTCGTATAGAGAACAAAAATGTACTTTTAAATGCAATTTGTTTGAAAGCTGTATCTCAATTTGTTTCTGAGTTATTATTTTTTTTTTTTTTTTAGTTTTTATTACTTTTTTGTCATAGTGGCAACAGAGGTATCCATCTCTGTTGAAAGTAAAGGGAAATATAGATTACTGTATAGACCCATCAGAGAATTAATAAAATGCGGATTCAGCCAATAAAAAGCCTCAGATATGTTTTCAATTTCCTACCCTGACAGAGAACAATAACCATTTTTCCAAATGGTTAATAAAGAAAGAAAGAAAGAAATAAAGAAAAAGAAAAATTAGTTTTTATAAGGAATGTTCATGAAATTTTTAAGGGTATATAACCAATATATTCTGGAAAAAAAAGTACACTGAATATTTAAAAACCACATTTTGAGATAAAGAATTTTTTTTTCTTAAACGGTATCGGATTCGTAACGACATTAAAATAAAAATGTGAATGCTTCAAATCACCGAAGAGTTTTTTTTTTTTTTTAAATAGGTATTTTTCGATAGGTAATTAACAGAAAAAATTGAAAGAGAACAGAGAATTTGAACAAAAAATTTGAAGATGCATCAAACTCCATTTGATATTTTTGTGTTCAAAGTACGGAGAGAAATGTCAGAGATGGACTCATGGAATCTGTCCAGAGGTCCGCCCACGCTAGATCGTTACTGGGAATCTCATTACCAGGAGTAGCAGACATGACGTCACGCGGTCCACTTTTCCTTGGAAAAAATGTCAGAGCGAGAAAGGAAATAAAACAGAAGAGATATTACATCTTTTCTTTCGTTGAGTCATACATCTGTAATATGTTCTCGGAACTATTATTTTGTAAGATATCAATGCAATGCATCGTAGATTATCCCGACTTTTCGGGAAAGTAATCGATTCACAGCGACAAAGTCCTGATGAAACTAGAGCAAGTTTAAGAGTGCTTCATCTATTTTTCCTTCGATGTTTCACACTGACAGAAGAGTTCTTTTACATTTTGCTTTTATTACCAATGAAATTTATCGAAATATTTTATTTTCAGATACTTGTGTGAACAGAAATGATAATTTTATTTTCGTTTATTTACATGCAGTCGCTCATTTAAACTGCATTAAAATATTTACGCTTTTTACGAGTTACAAATTCAGGATAATGGCTAATACGAACACAAAATAGGTTCATTTTAGTGCGATTTTATGGTTTATCATTTAAACTGCATTAAAATTTTCACGCTTTTTGTGAGTTACAAACTCAGGATTATGGATAATACGAACAAAATATACAGGGTGTCCACTCTCAACAGTGTCCAATGGCTAATTCCTAAACCGTCTGTCATAGACATATAGTTCCAATTACAAAAATGTTTTAAATCAGGCAAATAAATATTTTAAAAGCGATTTAGGTCAATAAAAACATTTCTTAAAAAATTACGAAATTTAAATTTTTATACGATCCTCCGGTCTTATTTAGTCAAATTTTCCTGTTACACTGACAAGTAAGACAAAAAAAAGTTCTGTTGTTCTACGATTAAAACTGACCGAATAATAACTATTTAAAGTTGGAACGTATTTTTTGCTGCAAATTAGGGGTCATTCACAAATTTAGTGGAAATATAATTTCGTCAGATATATTTAAAAAATGGTTGAGAGTAAAATTAACATTACAATATAAATTTGAAACATTTAATCCGTCTGACATATTCATGCAAAGTATACAATTTGTAATAAACATATAAGAAGAAAAAAAACAGAATTTTTATTAAATAAAATGATGAAAATGAACAGTTTTAGTTTTTGATAATTGATTTTTATGTATTTTATACCACTGAATCCGAAATTGATCTTCATTTTTTACCATTGCGTACAGATTTTTTGCAAATTGTAAATTTAAAATTAAAAAAAGAAGAAATAGCGAAAATTTGATACTATAAAATAGATGTTATTGTTGTGTTTTTAACTTTTGATAATTGATTGTTATGTATTTTTTACCACTGAATGAGTGAAGAACCTTTAGTTTTAATTATCACGACAGGATTTTTCGCAAATAATAAATTTCAAAGTTAAAATATTCAAAGTTAAAATTGAATCTCGGCCCCACCTTACCGGGTCCCTCATCTGTTTAGCTGTAAGAATCCCAGTATAAGCCAAAAGACTGAATAAATTATTGAATAAAATAAAATTAAATTAAATTAAATTAAATTAAATCAAATAAAAAAAGTTTTACATCAGTTTTATAATATCAGATTTTCGCCATATTTTAACTTTGACATTTGCGATTTACAAAAAAATTCTGACGTGATGGTTAAAATTGAAGGTCATTTTCAGATTCAGTGCTAAAAAGTGCATAAAAATCAATTATCAAAAGTTAAAACATGCACTCATCTCCTCTATTTTATAGTATCCTATTTTTGTTATTTTTTAACTGTGACAATTTATGATTTGTGAAAAATCCTGATATGGGTGGTTAAAAATTAAGGTAATTTTCGAATTCAGTGTAAAAAAATACACAAAAGTTAAAAAACACAACCCTCGCAGTCTTGTGTTACCTAATCTAAAACTTGTTCTTAAACTTCTTAATCTATCCAAATCTATCCAAATTTTCTTGTGTTAGCCTGTAAAATAAGTATAAATCGTAATTAGCGAAAATCCCACTATTAGATTGTCATCGGATTTACTTCAGTATGTAAAATTTAATCTCGATCGGATATTTGAAAGTGAATTAAAGTTCGAGTACAAATTTTGAATACGATCGTTGAAGTTAAGTAAAAACTTATAAAAATAACATAATTTTTGTTAAAAGAAATCATGAAAGAAACAGTCTCAAATCCTTACAAAATAAAACATATGTTAAAATAGAATAATTTTAGTCAATCTGAAAGTTAATAAAAGTTAAATCAATGCTTGTACGATTTTTTTCAAATCGCAGATACACATGAAACAAGTTCTTCGAATACTTAAAGCACTTGGTATATGACCCCACAAAACATGACGGAACTCATCAGTGTTCATATGCAGAAAAGTGGCATAAGTCATGCATTTTTAAAGTTTCATAGCTCGGTTAATTTTAGTGTTATATGAGCCGCACTTTTTTTTGTATTACTTGTCAGTGTAATAGGAAAATTTTACTAAATACAACTTATAGGACCAGGGAACCGTATAAAAATTTAAATTTCGTATTTTTTTAAGAATTGTTTTTATTGACCCAAATCGCTTTTAAAATATTTCTTTACCTCATTTAAAACATTTTTTTAATTGGAACTACACATTGGAACTACAATTAGCCATTGCACACCGTTGAGAGTGGGCACTCTGTAGGTTCATTTCAATGTGATTTCACGGTTCATCATTTAAACTGCATTAAAATTTTTCGCGTTTTTTACGACTTACAAAATCACGTCAAGCCTAATACGAACAAAATATAGGTTCATTTCAATGTGATTTTATGGTTTATCATTTAAACTGCCTTCAAATATTCACGATTTTTACGAGTTAGAAAAATAGGATCACGGCTAATACGAACAAAATATAGGTTCATTTCAGTGTGATTTTATGGTCCATCATTTAAACTGCATTAAAATATTCGGGTTTTTTACGAGATACAAACTCAGGATCATGGCTAATACGAACAAAATATAGGTTCATTTCAATGTGATTTTATGGTTTATCATTTAAACTGCATTCAAATATTCACGATTTTTACGAGTTAAAAAAATAGGATCACGGCTAATACGAACAAAATATAGGTTCATTTCAGTGTGATTTTATGGTTCATCATTTAAACTGCATTAAAATATTCAGGTTTTTTACGAGATACAAACTCAGGATCATGGCTAATACGAACAAAATATAGGTTCATTTCAATGTGATTTTATGGTTTATCATTTAAACTGCATTCAAATATTCACGATTTTTACGAGTTAGAAAATTAGCATCACGGCTAATACGAACAAAACATAGGTTTGTTTCAGTGTGATTTTATGGTTCTTCATTTAAACAGCATAAAAATATTCAGGCTTTTTACGAGTTACAAAATCAGGATCACGGCTAATACGAACAAAACATAGGTTCATTTCAATGTGATATTTGGCGAAAACTAGGGTAAAATGAAGAGAAAAATCCCTTTTTTATCGAACACTGTTTTCTCTCAGCGATGCTATTTATACATCTACTGTAGAAATTACTATCTGTAGACTACAGCTATCTGTAGAAACGTAACAATTTATCAGTTTTACAAAACAGAACTTAAACATTAAAAGAGGCCCTCCATCCAAGAAAATGCAAAGGAAAGTTTTTAGGTCTTGAAAGAATGAAAAAAAGAGGATGAAATAAGGACGTTTAAAACACAGACCCTTAGTTAGATTTGCAATTGAGCCATGGAATGAAGGGAGAAAAAAAAACTTTATTTCCTTTTTTATACGGGTTCTGGGCTATATTAACAAGCCTTTTCATGAATCTTATTGTACTGTTAAAATGAAAAGGATGTGTGAAATCAATAGCTCTAAATTTGCAGTGATTATCTCAATGTTAGCCGAGTTTTTCCGGGAACTTTAATGATATTATGTTAATTTTAGCATTGAGATAATTAGATCAATTAACAGTTGTAATTTAGTTTATTTTTGCGGTTTTTTATAAAGATTTTTATTATCTTCACGGGTATTACGAGTAACGGTTATTACGAAGCCTTTTATAATGCCCTTGCTTCTCGTAATAAGCAAGTTCGACTGTATTTGTTTTTTGTGACAAAGATGATACTTTATTCCAATCGGTGAATAAAATACCGTATCATTTATGATAAAAATACACTGTTAAACTAGGAAGAAATGACTATTACAGATGTGATAATTCTGTTGTGGAACAGAAAGGAGAGGAGAGAAAAAGGAAAGAAAACATGGAAAAGGTTCAATTTAAATTTCATTCTTTAAAAAACTGAGCCAAAAATAAATAAATAAATAAAATAAGAAAATCATTGCTTCAATTCAGTCATATTAAAAAAAAAAAAAAAAAAAAAAAAAAAAAAAAAAAAAGAATAATAAATTTTGTTAGGCCACATTACTGTTACAAAGACGATTACACCCATATGTAAAAAAAAAAAAAAAAAAAAAACAGTATAGGTCCATCAAATAATGAGTAATTGTCAAGAAAAAGCTTAATAACAACTTAGAGATAGACAGATTGTCGGCTACTTAAAGGGCTAAAAATTCTCAACAAAAAAATGCAATTTTTTTTATTGGCTTAGAAAAAATACTGAGTTTTGAGCGTTAAATTTCGCAAACCGCATGCTTTTATCTTCATTAGATCCAGAGATATAACACCTTTTGCCTTGAAAAGCGATGCATCAGCTACCCTCTGATGAGAACTTTAACTTCGTTTATCTCAGAACGAATTTTTTCACGATTTCTCAACTTTTAAAGAATATAGCTAAAGTTCCTTGCAAGTTACATGTATGAAATTTTCAACAGCGATTTTATGCTATATTTCCAACACATTGTCATCAGGATTTTTAATTTAGGGTGATAATTGTGAAAATATGCTAATTAATGCAAAACTCACTCATGAAAAACTTCATTTTTTTACTTAAAATTTTTTATAAAATTCATAATCAATATTTTAAAAAATCCTAAAGCCAAATTAAAATGACACATTTTCTGTACACAAAAGTGTAAAAATTGTGTAAATCGAGTAAGAACTTCAGAGTTATATCAAAAATGAAATATGTTTAAAATTAATTTTTTTTTTAATATTTAAAAATTTTCAGATTTTTTTTTTTACATGCAATATTTTTAATATATTAAAACATATTTCAGAAAAAAAATTCCTAACAATATCTCCATAAATTAAAAAAAAAATAGAATTTTGAGCCCCGGACCCCCTTAAATAGGAATGATCTAGCTTAAATTTGAAAGAAGAGAAAAGTGCAAAACTTTTATACCTGCGTGCAACTGCACTTGAAAGGGTGCAAGAGCGAAAATGTTCTAAAATTACGAATTCTTTGACGATGTTGAGGATAGAAACATGAAATATGACTCGATAGTTACCTTTAACCCTTTATGTACTCAATTATGAATTCATGAGAATTTTATCTTCCAAAGCATTTTTCGTGAATTATTGAAACTACATTAGAAGATTTACATAATTATTTAATAAATTTTAGAAGGACTGAAGGATTTAGAATGATTCATTAAATTTGAATTTATAGGGATTTTGTGCAATATTTATAACCCCCACTCAAATCTTTTATTTTATATATTTTTCTTAGTATTTTGTAGAATTAGAAAATGTACAAATATAATGTTCTTACAATAGAAATATAGAAATATTTCCGAATTCAAAAAATCCCCCCCCCCCCCCCTAGGAAATAGGATGTATTTTAACTCTTTACAAACTACCCTCAAAAGGGGTGCAAAAGTGAAACACGTTCTTTGATTCTGTTGAGGTTAAAATTCGAGATTTAGAAAGATGAAATGATTAGAAAGTGCCATATAAATCATTCTTACTCGGAAACTATCGTGCCTAGAAATTTTGAATTTGATATGCATAGCATATTTCTATTACCATGTGGTTCTCCGAAAGAAAAGTTTAAAACAAAAATCGAATTTAAAATAAGTGGAATCGGGAGAACACTTTCTAATAGTTACATAGTGGCTACGATTTTTCTGAAACTGTCAGCCTTTACACTTTAAAGTTGGCATAGGGAATAACTTCTAAAATGCAGATGCGCACAAACAATGTTTTTTTTTTTTTTTTTTAATTTAAAAAAAAGGAAAATATAAGAAAAATAAATTGTTTATATTGTCAGTGTTAGACACATAACTTTTGAGATTTCTGCACACCTCCATGTGCTGAAACCGTGGAATAGGTATTTTAGTGTTTTTAATGTTTTAATCTGTATTAAATGTTCATACACCATTTTAGCAAATGATTTGTAGTTTATTTACATTTCACTTATTTATATACTAAACTAAATTTAGATTTTTTTCATTCCGGTAACATTTAAGTGTTTATACCCCTTTGTGTCTTTCTAGGCAATGAATTTAACTCTGATGACAAATTAAGAATGACGGTCAATAAACTCCTTTGCCCTATTCTGTCAGGAAATTCTCAAAGAAATAGATAAATGAATGAAATCGTCATTATTTGTTCCCGTCCAAAAGAAGAAAATAATTGCATTTATTTACTGAATTTAGAAAGGACTTGGAAATAAAAGTTATAAAAAATAAAACCGTAAAATCAAAGCGCGTAAACTCAATGCAAAACGTCAATGTATTCATTTTTTAAACTCTGCAGTAATTAACTTATGTAATTCACTTTTGTTTTGATACTTAAATTTTTATATTTTTTCCTAATGTGAAAAATAAATGTTAGTAACATTAATTGTTACCTTTTTTTCAACAATTAAAATCTAGACTTAAGCATGACCTCCATTAAGAGACCACCTCTCAGAGCGACCAATTTTTATTGGAACGAAACGTGGTCGCTTTAGGGAGGTTTTATTGTATATCAATTCTATCATTCCCAAGTTTTCTAACTACATTGTATTTTTTTGGGAAAGAGTATCTACAAATAGGCATGAATGAAGATTTTCTCATTAATTCAAGTCTCGTGTCCACCTAATGCTGTAAAAGAATGAAGTTTCGTGAAAATATGTCTTAATTAATAATATTTAAATTATCCGTAGCTATATAATTTCTCCCTATTATTAGTAAGCACACAAATACAATGTTGTCAGTTCACTACTTCATTTTAGGTGCGTTCATACTAGTGATGTAATGAATAGTGATTTGGCCGAATAGCCGAATACCGAATATTCGGCCAAGTTTTAGGCCGAATACTGACTTTAATATAAATGACTTTTATTATTGTTTAATTTTTTTTTCAATTTTAAAATAAAAAATTAAATTAAGCACTAATTGAAATTAATTTTTTGTTTGAGTTTTCAAAAATCATAACAGCTGAATGTATTTTTTGTTATACTTTAAATGTCTTAAAAAATACTTTAAAGATAACATATGACTTTTAAAAATGTAAATAATAATTTAATTCATAATTTTTTATTTAATCCATAGATAGTTCTAGTAATTTATATATATATACTATCTAAAATAGAACTCATTACCTCTGTAAAAATGAAACTTTTTTTATTTTAGTAAAATCCTTTCACCCCCTAAAAATAAGAACTTGCATGTGTCCTCTGTCTTTTTATATCCTTTTTCATGCAACTTAAACTTAGTAAATTTAAACTCTGTATGTCAAAAAAAAAGGTGATTTTCTTAAAATATAATTATTCATTCCATTAAAATATTGTATATTCTTTTCTGCTACCTAGATATAGTTTTCTCTTTTCTTTCTCTCAAAACTAACAAGCCCCTCATAATACGTCCTCTACTCCACATTTCAGAATGAATACTTTTTCTTATAATAATTAATTTATTTAGGCATAATTTTTTAATATTGTTCGTCGAAAATATTTAAAATCATATTTTGTTTTGATTTTCTGGAACATATCTAACCAAATATCTTAAAATATTCGGACAAATATGCCACTATTCGGCTACAGGTATTCGGTCAAATGTCCCACTATTCGGCCGAATATTCGGCAAAAGGGCCGAATAGGCCGAATACCGAATAGTGGCCGAATATTCGTTACATCCCTAGTTCATACTTATGTAAATATGTAGCAACAATAATCGTCGTCTGATCCATCCGTCTGTCTGTTCGAATTTAACAGCGCAAAAACTACCCAACCGAATGGTGTGAAATTTAATTTATATAGCCATTGCAAAATTTTGTCGAGTCATTTCAAATTTTATAAAAATCGAATCTAAACTTAAAAAGATATGATATCAACAAAAGTTTTTTTTCATTCTATTAAATCCTGTCATACGTATAATTAATTCAATGATATCCCATGATACGTAGTGATTCTAGGTTGTCATGGTGATGACTTTCTATTTAAGATGGAGTCCTATTACTTCCGTATTACTGAATTTAATCTATAGAATCGTAATAAATTTTGTATTCATGCATATTTTTGCATAAGAGTGCAACAGCTATTGCACTAAGGTCTGAATATTTATAAAACTAGTTTTAGTGCGAACGCACCTCATTTGCCACGTTTGACGTACAATTTCCTACTCTTTTTTTTTTTTCTTTCGGCATTAATTCATTGCCACCAATTTTTTGAAATAGTATAATTCACCTTGTTTAATTCTTCATTAAATAAGAAAAATATTGCTTTTTTAGAAAAGGGAATCTTTTAAAAAGGGAAAGAAAAGGGATTTTTTTAGAATCAGGGAATCTGAAATTAAAAAAAATAATAATAATAAAAGACCGGGCTGAAAACACCGCGCAAATACTACTTCAGCAACCACGCGTGCAAAGCAGCAGTTTTTAAATACAGGGTGGTCATAAAAAAACTTTGCCGATATATGGAACTCTAGCGGTCGTTCCGTTTAACCGATCGAGATGAGATTTCAGATATAGTTATTCAGAGGTACAGTGCTGGACATAATTATAAGACACATACCTAATTTTACATACAGTGAAAGAAAAGATTCAGGGCTTGAAAATGGTTTATCAAATACGACAAAAACATAAATTTATTCTGTTATCACACGTAATTGTTTTACAGAAACGATATTTTTATAGAGTTTAATAAAAAAAGTTAAAAATACCATGGACAAAACTATAAGACACCCTAACATTTTAATTAAAACACCTGCTTTTTTTCGAAAATAATGTGCAATATGCAAATTTTCTGCACGCTGTTATGACGTCAGAAGTTAACTAAAGCAGACTATAACCGCCTTCACGCATTTACAAACATGCCACGAGGTACAGAATTAAAAGAAAGTGAAATTCACGAAATTTGGAGATTAAATGGAACTGGTGCTTCCGTTAATAATATTTCAAAAGTTATTAAACGCTCTAGATGTGCAATTTCAAATGTTTTGAAAAAAGGAATTAATGGATCGGTGATTAAAAGATCTGGACGTACTCCTTGCTTATCCTCGAGAGGCAGACGCCAGGTGATTTCGCTCGCTACACAGAATAAGATGACAACTACAGGCATTAAAAATGCTTTGAAACTGAATTGTTCAAAGAGAACCATTCGCAGGGTGTTGCATAATGCTTCCTATGTGAAATTTAAAAAATTGAAGAAAAAACCACCGCTTCTAAGGCGGCACAAAATGGACCGTTTAAACTTCGCTAAACAAACTATGGCATCTCCCTCCAAATGGTACTCTGTGTTATTTTCTGATGAAAAAAAAGTTTAACCTGGATGGTCCTGAGGGGTTTCATTATTATTGGCATGATTTATGGAAGTCTCCTGATGTACAAATGAGCCGCCAAATGGGTGGAGGCTCAGTAATGGTTTGGGCTGGTTTTTCGGCTCAAGGGAAAACCGATATCGTTTTTGTGCATTCAAGAATGAACTCCGAAAAGTATAAGAATCTTCTTAAAGATCAACTAGCCATATACGGTGAACTTCTTTGTGGCGAAAACTACACTTTCCAGCACGATAACGCGTCGATTCATACATCACACGTAACAAGAATAGGGCTTTCAGAGCAAAGTATCAATGTTCTTCCGTGGCCTTATCGCTCCCCAGACTTAAATCCCATCGAAAACTTGTAGAGGATCTTAGCTCGTGAAGTTTACCGAAATGGGAGGCAGTTTACATGTGTCGAAAACCTAAAGAATGCTATAAAATGTGCTTGGGAAGAACTGTCTTGCGATATTTAGTTAGAAATGATAGATTCGAGGCCGAATCGCATCTTACATGTTATAAAAAACAATGGCGGCTCCACCAAATATTGAATAAACATGTTAGAGGATTTTCTTTTAAACCATTAGTGTCTGCTAATTATGTTGACCACTGTATTTGGAAAAAAAAAGGTTGGTGTCTTATAATTTTGTCCATGGTATTTTAAATTTTTTTTTATTAAACTCTATAAAAATATAATTTCTGTAAAACAATTACGTGTGATAACAGAATAAATTTATGTTTTTGTCGTATTTGATAAAGCATTTTTAAGGTCTGAATCTTTTCTTTCACTGTATCTCAAATTCAGTAGGTGTCTTATAATTATGTCCACCACTGTATGAGCTCGGGATTCTGTGAACGGCAACAAATTGGCGCTCACTGTTACGGTTAAAGGTACAGAAACTCGAAATTTTCGAATGGCAACGCCCATTTTTTTTCGTCGCAAAATGCCCAGCGCATGCGAAAACCCTAAATAGCGCTGGAACGGTACGTGTTTCGCAATAAACGGACGCGTTATGCACGCACAAAAAACAGCTCAGCGAACGGCCAAAAACAACACGATCGGCACGGAGGAAATTTGCATATGACAGAGGCAAGACAACAATCTCAGAACGCCGTTCGACAGATAATCAGCGTAGAAAACGGATTCTTGCCTCTGTCATATGCAAATTTCCTCCGTGCGTCCCGATCGTGTTGTTTTTGGCCGTTCGCAAAGCTGCTTTTTGTGCGTGCATAATGCGTCCGTTTATTGCGATACGCGTACCGTTCCAGCGCTATTTAGGGTTTTCGCATGCGCTGAGCATTTTGCGATGAAAAGAAATAGGCGTTGCCATTCGAAAATTTT
Organism: Maratus speciosus; assembly: GCA_963932465.1. NCBI lineage: Eukaryota > Metazoa > Arthropoda > Arachnida > Araneae > Salticidae > Maratus > Maratus speciosus. The sequence continues at coordinate 418,638,123 of OZ010800.1, forward strand.
GAGTTTCTGTACCTTTAACCGTAACCGTGAGCGCCAATTTGTTGCCGTTCACAGAATCCCGAGCTCATACCTCTGAATCACCTACCTCATACCTGCCAATATCTGAAATCTCATCTCGATCGGTTAAACGGAACGGCCGCTAGAGTTCCATATATCGGCAAAGTTTTTTTATGACCACCCTGTATAATAAAACTTTTTTAAAATACAATGACTACTAAATCGCAGACAAAATAGACTAATTTCTAGAAAAACATTAACAAACAACTTCATCCCAATCGTGCCAATTACACTGAAATCCAAAAATTCAAAAACAGAAGGGAAAGAAACAAAGTAATAAGAAAATGGAAACTTATATTGTAAAACACGTTATTAAGGACACATATGTATATGTATATATACAATGTGCCCACGTATAACCTGACCTACCTTTATTTTCGAAACTGTAGATGCATACTTCCAGTTACAAAAAGGATTTAAATAAGATAAACAATTATTTTTAAAGCGATTTGGGTCAATAGAAACATTTATTAAAAAATTACGAAATTTAAATTTTTATACGATCCCCCGATCCTATTAGTGATATTTAGTAAAAATTTACTGTGACACTAACAAGTAGGACAAAAAAAAAAAAAAAAAAAAAAAAAAGTCTCATTCATCTAACATTAAAATTGACCGAGTTATGAAACTTTGAAATTCATGACTTATACCACTTTTTTGCATATCAAACAGATGATTTCATCCATGTTTTTCAGGGGTCCTATACAAAGTACTTAAACTTATTTCAAGGTATCTGCGCTTTGAAAGAAATCGTACAACTATTACGACTGAGTTAACTTAATTTTCAGATTTGTTAAAATAATTGTATTTTAAAATATGTTTTATTTTGTAAGGATTTGTGGCTATGGGATCTTTTAACAAAAATTATGTTATTTTCATAAGGTTTTATTTAACTTGCAACGATCGTCTTTCCAGTTTAAAATTTGTACTCGAACTTTAACTCACGTTCAAATGTCCGATCGAATTTAAATTTTGCATACTGACTAAAATCCGATGACAATATAATATTATTATGATTTTCGACGCTTACCATCTTATACATACTTATATTAGAGGATAACACAAAAAAAAAAAAATCGTATAGATTACCGTCAACAAGTTTAAGAAAAAGTTTTAGATTAGATAACATAAACCTGCGATGGTTGTGTTTTTTAACTTTCATAATTACGTTTTATGTATTTTTTAACGCTGAATAAAGAAATTACCTTCGCTTTTAACCATCATGTCAGGATTTTTCGCAAATCGTAAATTTCAAGGTTAAAAAATAGCGAAAAATCTGATACTATAAAATAGATGTAAGACTTTTTTATTCAGTTTAATTTTATTTAATTCAATAATTTATTCAATTTTTTGGCTTATACTGGGTTTCTTACAGCTAAACAGCTCAGGTGACTGATGAGATTGGGAGGGGAGGGAGGGATCAATTTTAACTTTGAGCTTTTTAACTTTGAAATTTGCGATTTGAGAAAAATCCTAACGGGATGGTTTAAAATGAAGGTCATTTTCGGATTCATCGCGAAAAAATACATAAGAATCAATTTTCAAAAGCTAAAGAATATGGCACAACCAAAATTTGAAAGACAGTGTAATCTAACAGCATTTAAAAAAAAAAAAAAAAAATGTATATTTTGTAAAAAATTGAGGCTGTTGTTTTTCATCATTTTATTTAACAAAAATTCTGTTATTTTTATCCTCTAATATGTTCAGAACAAATTGTATATTTTGCAGTAATATGTCAGAATGATTAAAGATTTCAAAATTATATTGCAATTTTAATTTTACCCTCAACCATTTCTTTAATATATCTGACGAAATTATATTTCTAGTAAATTTATGAATGGCCCCTAATTTGCAGCAAAAAATATACTCCAACTTTAGATAGCTATTACTTGGTCAATTTTAATCGTAGAATAACGGGACTTTTTTTGTCTTACTTGTCAGTATAACAGCAAAATTTTACTAAATATAACTTATAGGACCGGGGAACGTATAAAAATTTAAATTTCGTAATTTTTTAATAAATGTTTTTCTCAACTCAAATCGCTTTAATAATAATTCTTTACCTTATTTAAACCATTTTTGTAATTGGAAGTATGCATCTAAGACCAACGGTTGCGAAAATAAAGGTCGGTCAGGTTATACGTGCACACCCTGTATATATATATATATATATATAATAAATTTGAAATCACAAATATATGAAGAAATGGATAAAGTTTTAAAGATGATTCAGAAATGAACATATGAAACCAGTATGCAATATAAGAAACTATGAATGACTCACAGAATCATCAGAGGAGCTTGTGAGTTCATTCATAGAAGATGCGTTATTTCATCCAATTTTGTCGGCATTAAGTCTAAAATGACAAAATTTAGCTCCTAATAACGCAAACATTACAAAAAACAGATAATAAAAAGCCAAGAGATCCAAAGAAAGATACACCTCACACAGGACATTAAAAATTATAAAATAAAAAAATAAAAATTATAAAATTAAAAAATAAAAAAAATAATAAAAAGTCAATTGATTAATTTAACGTTTTAAAGACAAAAAATTGTAATATAAAAAAATGAGAATATAAATAACATTTAAAAAGATGAGGAATATTTGAGATAAACAATAGGTTGAAAAAAAAGAAGAAGAAGAAGAGTGATAATAATTTTAGATGGGAGGGACAATAAACAAACATTTAAATATAGTGAACTGAAAGATTAATGCAAAAGTAAATACATTTGGATTTCAAGTGATTGAGATAGCAATAATGGTACATAATCTACAAGATGAAAACAAATTGAAGACTAATGGAGATAATACATGAAAAATGCGCTATTGTAGCTATGAATACATGTATTAAGAGAATTAAAATGAACAAAGTGAAATTGAACAGCTAAAACCAAGCTATAATAATTACCAAGCTAGAATTACCTATTACTTGATAAAGAGTGTACCATTAGAAATGCCAGAATAAGATTATAAGATTAAACTAAAAATAACATACTTAATAACATGCGCATTTGCAGCAATGCTATTAGAATGCTGAAATAGTATATATATATATATATATATATATATATATATATATATATATATATATATAGGGAGTCCCGCTTTTATTCTTAAATATTGATCATAGACAAATATTATAAATTACAAAGCTACGTAAAAAAGAGTACTACAGAATTTTATGAAATCGATTAATATTTTCAGGGGATTAAATTTGAAGAAATACAAAATTTAATTTTTATACGGCCCCCGTACAAAAATTTCCCTGTGAGTAAAATGTGCCCTATACACTAATGTCATGTATAAAATTTAAGTATTTTATCATAAAAAATCCCAGATATGAAAATACATAAATGCTGCCTTAAACCACTTTTCGATGCCTGGATATAAGTTCTCAAATTGAAAAATTATGTCGGATGATCGCGCTTCAGAGTATACAAATTACGAAAATTACGCAAATTACGAAAGAAAACAATGATTGCATAAATAAATGATGATGGTGCATTTTAATTTATGATTTACCCCTCACAAACTTCGTTTAAACATATCTCTGCGACTTTTAATGATAAAATGATGAAATTTTGTACATGACCTAATAAGTGTATGGGGCATATTTTACTAACTGGGAATTTTTTTGTGGATGGCCGTATAAAAATTTAAATTTTGTATTTCTTCAAATTTAAACCCATGAAAAATGTAATCGATTTCATAAAATTCTGTACCTTTTTTACGTAACTTTATATATATATGTAGGATTTGAATTTAAACATACTTTATTTTATTTATGATGTGCATGATCAGCAAATTAACTGACGCTCTTGATATTTTTATTATCCATGATTTGAAAGCACGAGTTATAAAAAATTCACGATCACGAGATCAAGGTTTGGACATATTCAAAATTAGAAAAGAGTCAGTCTATAAAATAATATTGTTCATGAAGCATCGGCTTACGAGATGCCAAGGAAGGCATTGTTAGGCCAAACTTAACTGTTCGAAAGACGTATATTATAAGTTTTAAGTGAGAAATGGACTGTATTTAAAAAAGGTATCAACGAAGTGGTGTAAAATTATCTTTATAGAATTGTATTAAAGTGTATGCTTTGTTATTCCAACGTCTAGCTAAGCTATACAAGTCATCTATATATTAACATTTTACATATAATCTTCCTACAAATTTATACATGTGTGTGTGTGAAAATCAACATTTGAATCGAGAGTGGTTTGGGGACATGCGTGACATGATTGGTGAAAATTACCGGAAAAGGGCTTTCCTCCGGATTGCTGCAATAAATAGCTTCTTAATTTTTTGTAGTGGAAGATACCTAATGTAAATAAATACCTAAGACAATAAGCTGTTTCTTTTTATTGTTTTTTACTTCGTGACGAAAGCTGTAGTAGGTTTAGATGTATTAATGACAAGCTATTTGAGCTCTCTTACCGCTTTCAAATAAAAAGCTTTAATTTTTACAGAGTGAAATTTTGCGTGTTAAAAATTGTTATTTCTGAAAAAACTCTGTACCACAACTTTATTTCCTATTCTTAAAAAAAAATCAATAACTTTAGCCTCTTGTATCTAAAAGTATCACGAAAGCAGACATGATGTAGATACAGCTTAATACATTCTTGACGTAAATATCGTTTTTATTTATTTATTTATTTTTTTTTTTAAGGCAAAGCAATTTATTTTTGGCGCGTTTAGTAGTCTATTGCGTAAGTGTTTGAGCCAAGGCTTTAAAAAATTAATTTGAAAGCTAAATGCATTTTTAGGTCGACTATTTAATTATTCATGACACTCTTTTATTTAACCTAACTTGGTTTTTGTTGTAAAAATGGAATTGATATTTCACTTATTTCTTGATATGCTAGAATTATAAAAGTATTGTAGGGTGGTAACACTGAAATTTTTAAGTCAGGGACATGCAATATGCACTTAAAAAAAGGTCGGATATTTAAATTTTAATTACTTATGTCAGTGGACAGTAGTTTGTAGTAAAATTTGCAATTTAGCAACCTTGGAATAAATTTTCAAAAAAAGAGAAAATGGAGTTGACACAAGGCTATAGTCGAGCTATGATTTACTACGATTTTTAAATGGAGCTAAATCAGTAAGAATGCATTCAACGGCTGCAATTAGCATATCGAAATGAAACTCCATCTCGTGCAACTGTATGCAGAGAATTTAGAATTTAGAGGTTAAAATTCTCTCCGGAACGAAGAGCACGTGCGAAAAGCATTAATTGATGTAATCGATGTTCTTACCAAATGATACAAAAATAACTTAACATTGGATCCGTATCTACACATAAAACTTTTCATGAAGAATCGCATATGAAAAAATTACTTTGTCGTTGGGTCCCCCGTAATTTAACTGAACGTCAGAATCAGTTAAAAAACCCTAAAATTACTTAATGATAAAGTAAATTTGAAAATTTAACAAAAAATATTTTATTTCACCATAATTGTAAATTATTAGTGATGGCGACATTTTTGGAGTTCAATATTTGACCAGGTCCTAAAAACTACAATTTATTTATTTATGTACTTATTTAAGAAAGATGCATTTTGAAAAATGGGAACAAAATTTAACTTCGTACTAAAAGATTAAACTGAATGTTCCATTTCTCGAAGTTATATGAAATATTTCTAGCTGTTTCTCGTTAACATTTAAACACATCTGTAGCTGCAACTATAATTTGTAAATAAGCATGAAAGTTTAAATAGTTTTCTAAAAGACGCTTTTTTATAAGCATTCGATATTCATCTTGAAAATCATGCCTCAATGCTTGACTGGAATTCATATTTTACCCCCAAAATTTCCTTTATAATGCGTTAATGGATTAGATAAGTTTTCAGTGGCAAAAAATTAACATATTTTTGAAATTTTTTTAGGAAGGGAGTAAAATTAATTGAAAAACTAATAATTCCATGTTGTTTTTTATTGCTTCAATTATTGAAAAAAAAAAAATTGTTAAATTTTGTCACGTATCACATTGAAAACTTGCAGTCGCTTTAACCTATACCAAAATATCCGATGGCAGCATCCTGACTTCCTGTAGAAACAAAAAAAATATTAAAATCTCAGTTTTTTTTTTTACAATAAGATTAAGAGTCTAAAGGCCATCGGCTCAAATTTTGGGATTTTTTTAAAAATAAGAAAATTGCGCCAGTTGAAAAAAAAAATCATTTTTCGTCTAAAATTTTGAACTTATAAAGTTATTGGAAACATAAACTAAAAAACAGGAATTCTGCCTTTTCAGAATTTAGTGTCGCCCCCGATGAAAAAAAAGATATACGCATATACAGTCGGACCTCTACTTAACGAACCTCTATTTTGCGAATTTCTCCATTTTGCGAACTTTTCCTTGGAACCAAGAACATTTTGCGAATTTCTTCGTAAAATAACCTCCAAATAGCGAAGTGCATCCTCTATTTAACGAACATTTTCTTGTGATCTAATTTTTTTTCCTCCCTATCTCTCAAAATATTTCTGGACATTTCAAATTTATTCTTTCTTTTAACACATTTTATGATGTTCAATGGCCTTGACCTGGTTTTACCAGGCGCCTTCTTTGTCAGTAGTGAGAATTTGGTAAGTACAGAGGACGAAGACGATAGTCCCTTAGAGTAACTTAAAAAAAAATGTGGATACAGCTGAGAAAAAAAGAAGAAATTAACTATGATGTGCTGATTGATGATTGTCTTTCATTTAATTCTGAAATTGAGACCTCGGAAACTAACCGAATTGGATATTTTCGACAGCGTGAAAAATAAAAACAATACAGCAATGAATTGCGATGAAGACGGAAATCATCATGCACTGCAAAAAAATCCGAACAGTATTCCTGTGGGAATCGGAAAAATAGTTGCCCTTATCGTACCGGAAAAATTTCCGACCCAGATCGGAATAAAATCCGTAAAAAAAAGGAAACATTCATTAAAATGGTACTTTACGGATTTTATTCCAATTTTACGGATTTTATTCCGATTTTACTGATTTTATTCCGAGCTGGGTCGGAAATTTTTCCGGTACGATAAGGGCAACTACTTTTCCGATTCCTACAGGAAATCTGGTCCTATTTTTTTTTACAGTGTGATACAGGAATTAACAAAATTTCGTATGATGCTAAAATCATAAAAAAAATGCTAAAATCATTTGAAACAATCTGACGCGGATTGTAGTTTAAAGAAAATACGCATGAAGGCGTTTTTGGTGCATTGTAAAGCTGCGAGACGTATTATGAGAGAAAGCACTTTTTAAAAGGAAAAACTCAGGTAAAATTAACAGAGTTTTCGGAAATTAAATTTAAAGACGCATGTGGTAACGCATGGTTAAAATTATTTTTTATAATAATAATAATAATAATAATACGATAATATCATTAAAATTCGTTAATTTTAATGCAAAACAATTTATATTAAACTGGAAATACAATGTATTTCCGAACAATGTTTTGTTTTCCTCGCAGATTTCAAAGATTTAAACACATAGAAAAAATGAATTGATGATAGGTATTAATGCGTAAAATAAATAAAACAAATAGATATAATTTATTAAAAAAAGTGCGATTAATTACTTTTATTTAAAATATTTAGTGTTTATGAATTTAAAATCTGTTTTATGTACACACTGTAAAAAAAAAAAATTACTGCCAGTTTTCCGGTAGGAATCGGAAAAATAGTTGCCCTTATCGTACCGGAATAATTTCCGACCCAGCTCGGAATAAAATCCGTAAAAATAAGAAAATAGTCAGTAAAACGGTATTTTACTGATTTTATTCCGAGCTGGGTTGGAAATTATTCCGGTACGATAAGGGCAACTATTTTTCCGATTCCTACCGGAAAACTGGCATTATTTTTTTACAGTGTAGTTTAAAGTATTTTAAAAGGTGAATCTCTATTTAACGGTTTTTCCATATAACGAACCTTTTTTCAGCGATTTAGCGACTTCGTTAAATAGAGGTTCGACTGTAAATATAAATAGTACAAAACATATTTTAGTTTTAAGACTTTAAACACACGCTTTTATTTTATATAAAATGACGTCATTCGCATTCGCTGAAGACTTCCACATTTGCGATCCAGTCTTAACATCTACAGTAAAGTATGATATGACGTCACTAACGCTGAATAATGCACAAATCCAAAAAAAGAGATGTGGTCATTCAAGAAACTCGACAAAGAAAAATCGGCTATCTAATGATTCATATGCCTTCATGTGTTTGTAATATTAATATGGATATTTAAAATTAAATTTGGTTTATAATTGCTCCATGTTTTATCAGAAATCATTCATTTATATTATTTCAAAATAGCACGTATTTTAATTACTTTTTTTTTTCAGTTTTTATGGGAAAATGGCAACAAAAAAATATAATTGCTATTTTCTAACTATTTTTCTTTTACTTTCTACAGAAATGGGGTACTTGCATTGCCAAAATTAAACAAACGGCGCTAAAAAACCACAAAAAATTTAATATCTCAAAAATAAATGGAGATGCCGTTTTTAAACAGATTGCATTTAAAAGTACTTTTTTTCCCCAATACGACGGTATAAAAATGTAAAATGTGCGACGCTTAGAAGTTTAAAAAGTTGCAGTTGGGATTATCCCGTACAATGATACATCTGTTTTGCTTTACGGCTGGCTTATACAACGGAACGTTATTTTTGAGAGACGACATTTTAATTGCTGGGAGAAAGAAATAGCATATCGGGGACTAACATAAAAAAATAAAATTAAAAAAAAAATGGCTCATACAATTTAGATATGCGTAGATGAGCGCAAATTTTATCCAAAAATGTTAAAAATTGTTCCAGTTATTATGCTGCGGATATTAAAAAATGAAGTTTCCGGAAAATCGTGTTTAAAGTTTTTGAAGAAAAAAATTAATAATAAAAATAACGGAGTAAGAATCTTTAAAATGGTTCAATACATTATCACAAATATAACGAACAGCAACGAAAACATGTATTTGTGAGTTTCTACCTGAACGCTACAGCTGGCTTTATATTGTTCGACGAGGTCAGTTTTATCGATCGTGCGCGCGCTCACATTTTTGCTCATATATTTCTTAATATATGAGACATCACTTTAACCCTTTATCTACTGACGGTACTTATATGTAACATTAAAATAACTTGTTATAAAATTCATTTAATAAATCGATTAGTAATAAGTAATACAGTTTAGAATGAGCTATAGATGCATTACTTTATCTTGTTCCAAAAGCATTATGGGTTACACAAAACAAAAATATTTTTAAGAGGATGATTTCTTTTGCCTTTTCAGCTTTGTTGGCGTTGGTGGAGGGGGGGGGGGGTTCAATTCGGAAACACTTCTATATTTCTATTGTAAGAACATTATACTATTTGTTCGTTTCCTAATTCTACAAAATACTAAGAAAACTATCTAAAATAAAAGATTTGAGTGGAGTTATAAATATTGCACAAAATCTCTATAAATTCAAATTTAATGAATCCTCCTAAATCCTTCAATCCTTATAAAATACATTAAATGATTATGTAAATCTTCTAATGTAGTTTAAACAATTCACGTAAAATGTCTTCAAATTTTCATGAATTCATAATTCAGTACATAAAGGGTTAAATCTTTTTCCCATAATTCTACACATACTATAAGGATTTAATTTCCGTCAGTAAAAAAATCGATTTTTTGAAAGTTGAGAACCGTATTTTAGATGGGCACCGAACTCGATTATGAAAAATTTTACTGATTTTCTTACGCTTGATAAAAAGGCGCTAGCAAGAGAATTTATTTAAAAATATAGAAGTTTTGCTCCGTTCCTTTTTTGAGATAAAGCATAAAGCTTCTAACTCAATGCAATAAAAAGTTACGGCTTTAAACAACATTTTTTAATATTTGAATTTTCCATAATAGGACCCACGATAAACGAACGTATTTGTAGACAAAAAATGTTTATTTTTCTCTTTGGTAGGTACGCAGCCATAAATAAGCTAAATTACTATTAGGATCAATATAGCTGTAGGCAAAGTTTTTTTTTTTTAACTTTGACACTCAATATGGTAAAATCCATTATTTCTTCAGTCATCAAAAAAAAAAAAAAAAGAAAAAAGTCATGAAAAAATCGCCTCGTTCGGAGCGCTGTAAAAAAAAAAAAAAAAAAAAAAAAAAAAAAAAACATAGAATATTGAATAAATAAACATACTTTTAGTTCAATTATGATACAGAATGGTGAAAAACAAAATCCTAGCAATTTCTTTATAGCATTTTTAAAAATTGGGTTTTTTGCCATTTTTTTAGCAAAATTTCAAGTTTTTGTACGCCAGACAGCGTACACTCCATTCAACTCAGTACATTTCTACATTTCGATTTCCTTTGTACTTCACAGTGCTATGACACTTACATGTGCATTGAACTAGGGGTTTTACAATAACTTCAAAATTAACTGAAATATTCCAAAATATGTCAAAAATACATTTTTTAATGAAAAATTATAATTTTTTACTATTATTATTCGAGTACCCATTAAACAATCAAATAATCACATAGAGCTTTAGATTCTAATTCAGAACGTAGTGATTCACATCAAAAGCATTCTGAGAAAATTTCCCTGATATAGGTTTAGAACATTTTATGCAATGAAATTTATCGGACATGGAGATAACGGGAAAATTGATATTCCAGAAATCTCTCATTTAATGATTTCTTTTATATCTTTCACATACCATACAAAATTAATCTAAGAAGTCTCGGTTAAGGTTTATAAACGTTTTTATGTACAAAACATAAGAAAAAGATGCATAGAAACATTGTTTACATTTCTCCTGGTCTTCCTACGTTCCTATCCAGATATTTGACTCATTACATCCTATTTATTAAATTGGCCATAATTCCTCTTCTGGTAACCATAGAAATAAAATCAAACAGATTTGGAATCGTAAATGCTCTTTCAAATAAAAAATAAATAAAAATTTCACGAAAGCGGCCATGTTAATGTCGGCAGATACCTTAAGATTTAATAGATAATTAAATAAATTACAGCTGTAGGTTACAATAACTACACTGCAAATCTTTACACACTTTTTAGAACACTTATTTTGTCACCTTTTTTAGAACACTTTGAAGCGCACCTTTTGGAACAATTTTTAGAATACTTCTGAGAACACTCATTTTTTCAGCACACTTAGAGAACTTTTTGAACACTTTTGGGAACGCGTGATTTCACAAATGTGCCCAAATGTATTCTCAATTTGTTCTCAAATATGTTCCCAAGTTTAGATTTAACAAATACCCTGAGCAGAACACAATCGATACACTCTATTTATAGCGGAGCATAGTCGGAACACATTTCAGTATACATTAAGGTAACTGGTACACTTTTTTGAATCAAAGTGTTCCAAGCGTGGTCCTCAGTGTGTACTAGGAATTTGCAGTGTACAAAAAGCATCTAGAGATAATAGACCGTTCTTATTTTTGTACATTTGTAAAGAAACTAATTAATGGAACAACTTACTAAGATTTAAGATAATATGACATAATGGAATAGGTATATTTTCTAACAACGAAAGTTAAAATACACACCCATTAATTTTTGTTTCTACAATTTTGTGTTTCACTGCTCAATTACTGGCGTCCTACCCTGCTGATTTCGCTTCTATTAAAAATAAGAGATAAACCCTGGAGGGGGGGGGGGGGGTTTACAGAATGTAGGGGAAAATCATCATATATGTTATTTCTGATGTCAACATCCTTTTTTTCTGCACATAGTATAGGCACACTGATGAATGAGGTATTTTTCGAAATGTTCTATAAGCAGATTTTGGTGTAGTGTACTTATATATCGTTTAAACCCATTGTTTGATTAAAAAAATTGCAGTTAATGAAAAAATGCATCAAGAAATAATCTCAAAGATTGCGATGAGAAAGCCTCACTCAGATCTTTTTTTATTATTACGTTAATATCAGTGATGGAACAGTTGCGGAGCAGTTGAGCGATTGTCACCACTAAATTTTTATAGTACTCTTCGGTTTCAAAAATCTCAGAAATTCTGTCCTGAAGTTAGATCAAGAATACTAATAAAATTTAGCGGTGTCAATCGATTTTCTGCTGCTACACTGTTCCATCACTGTAATAGATTTTTTGTATTTAATATATTTTTTTAATGCTCATTAACAATACTAAAAATCCTATTTATATGTAAAACAACAATAATACGTTCAGATAAAGGGTACTACTTCCCGTCGATCCAAAAACTATCGCCAAACTATAAGATTAAATGCCAATAATGGTTGATCGTAAATGTAAGAATCTCTTTGCATTAAACACGATACACGTATGTTTGTATGTTTGTACGTCATCAAGTGATTTTTAATTCGACTTTTTATTTGTATTTTTATTAATGTTTTATTAATTTATTTGTTCTTTCGTTAATTAAAATAAAAATTATGTCAATTTGTATAATTTGACGAATAGTTTGGCGATTTGCATAATTTGGCGAAATGGGTCGACGGTATAACCAAGTAGTACCGAATAAGGTTTTGAAATGTAAAAGTTATGTTTGTCTCGCGACAGGAGTTAACAGCCAAAGAAATCACCAAAGACCGCTATTTACAATCAACCTTTTTGATTCTGTTCATTTCATTGGTTTAAGCGCGAAATTCGATGACATGTCTTAAATTTGTGTTTTATTTATATTTTATTATTTTACTTATTTATTAATGGATATTTTAATTTCGTTAAATAATTTAAGCTGGATACAAATGATTTCAAACGGATTTATCTCTCACAATCGTTTGCACACGATAGAGATATATTTTTAAAAAATCATGTTTGAAAATTACTTAAAAAACAATAAAAATTGTGTCGATTGCGATACAGTTTTCAAACAAATTGCGATGAAGTTTTCAGACAAATTGAATTTCAAAGTACATTCGACGGTGTAAAGATTGAAAATGTGCTATGTTTAGAAGTTTAAATTTTTTAAATGCAACAAAAGCTAAATTTAATCGTCTGCTGTTGCCCTTCGCAAAATGGCGTCAGCGTTACACACAGGCACGTTTGCCTCTTATAATAGAGATACACAGCGCGTTAAGAAATTATAAGACCATTAACGAATTTGTGCACTTCTGAAGAAGAAGACATAATATGCGAATTTTTAGCATGTGTATTTAAAATTGATCGTAGAACGTTTTCTGTTCTACATTCAAATTTAAGTTACATTTTATTAAAATCTTCTAATTTTTTTAAAGCGTAAATAAGTTGAATGTAAAGAAATTATAAGACCACCTGTGAAAATTAGCTTATTATACATCACATCAGAATCATTATACAACGTATATTGTGAAAGAATTCCCGAAAAGCAAAGGTGCAGGTTTAGATAGTGTTATTTACGATTTATTTGAAGATGCCGTGGGATAAAGAGTTGTCTGCGACCAAAGTAAAAAAAAAAAAAAAAAAAAAAAAAAAAAAAAAAATTGGTTTTATAAGGCTGCTGGTAAATCTGAACGAGAAATAGGTCGGTTAATGAAGCGTTCTAAAACTGCCATTCACAATGAAATAACTAGTTAAACGATCTGGAAGAAAAATGATTTTGACAGCAAATGATGATCGACAAATATTTCGATTATCATCTCAAAAAGGTCTTTCAACTCGGGAAATTTCGAACCGTTTCAGCAAAAGAACCTCACACGTAACGGTTTGGAAGAGTCTGAAATCAAATAGTAGTGCAAAATGTATGAAAATCTTGAAAAAAAACCGAGGTTAATGAAACACCATACAGAAGAAAGACTGAAATGGACTAAAAATCTCATGTCATGGGACAAGAAATGGAAACAAGTGATATTTTCAGATGAAAAAAAAGATCTTGACGGTCCGGATGGTTATAAACACTATTGGCATGATTTGAAGAAGGAACCGAAACAATGTTTCAGCCGACTAACGGGAGGTGGGTCAACAATGGTTTGGGGAGCTTTTAGTCATGGTGGATTATGCGATTTAAAGCGAATTTCGGGACGTATGAACTCTGCGCAATATCAGGCGCATTTTGTATAATCATTTGATACCGTTTGAACCTTTTTTAGGTGGTGCTAACTGGATGTTTCAGCAGGACAATGTTTCTTGCCATGTGCCTAAATCCACTCAGCAATGGTTTAAAAAAGAAAAAAATCATGTTTTGTCATGGCCAAGTCGAAGTCCAGACTTGAACCCTATGGAAAACCTTTGGGGCGTATTAAGCCGCAAAGTTTATGCTAATAATAAACAGTTTTTATCTGTCAATGAACTAGAAGTAGCCATTGTAAAATAATGTCACAATATTTCTGAATCTATACTTAATCACCTGGTAACTTCTATACTAAAAACAAAGTGTTTGAGGTTATAAGGAAAAATGGAGGATCAATATCGTATTAATTTACATATTTTGTTTTTAGACAAGTGTTCTTATAATTTGTTAACAGTGTATTTTTCTATCATTGCTTATATTTTTGCTAACATACTTATTTATTGCATTATTCAAAATTATTGCAAACTAATTTTAATAAATATGTTGTATTTTGATATCTCATGTGTTTAAATTATAATTAGAACCTTTATTTACTTCATAATTTTCAAAATCAAAGTGGTCTTATAATTTCTTAACGCACTGTAATCTATCTCTGTTAATTATTAGAAAATTTCAACAGTCGTGTGTAACGGAAGTACCAATGTCGTTCCTGCAGAGGAAATAATTAACAAAAAGCCAACTTATACATAATTGTTTAAAGCATTTATGAATGTATACAGAGTATAGAAGAGAAATAAATTTTTAGTTAGTAAAGCTTTCAAAGCGATTAAAAACAGAAATTCTGCTTTAAAATTATAAATAAAAATAAAATCTGAAATTAGGCTATTATCTTCTTTTTTACTAATGTACATATATGTAAATTTATTTTAAGAAATATCAATAATAATAAAAAAAAATTAAATCGCATATATAAAACAATAAAAACTAAACTAAACAAACGATAACAAAAGCAAAACTATTAACTTTTTTTATTGAGATTCTGATTAAAATTTAACTATCGCACATCAAAATATTACACATGACTATCTGAATTACACACGTGCAAATAAATAATTAACAGTATGTGCCATGGAATAAACTCACATATACAAAAAAAAAAAAGGGCGAAAAAAAAAAGTTTAGCGAAATATAAACTAATAAATGAAAAATGTCTATCGAAGTTCAGTCCATCTGTGTAATGAAATTTCGCAATTACGAACGATCGGAGATTAAAGAAAAATGTGTCTATACGCAAATATATAGTTCAGAGAAAGCGCAAAGTAATAGACTTTTTCATATTACAATAAAAGCCATTCGGTAAGTTCCCACAGTAAGTCACGTGCCTCCCTCCTCAATATAAACAATTCGATTTATCCCATTAAGTGTAATTGCACAATATATCAGCTTAGGGCAGACGTTGCATGTATCCGGCATTATTGAACCGTTTCTAGTGGGACATATGTGTGGAGGCAGAAATCAGGTAGAAAAGAGCTCTCTATCAAACATTTTTCATACGGCAATAAATGAGAAGATTGACAATACATATATAGCTGGAAAAAGGCTTAAGACCGCATGCTAATTTCTTTGTTCAGAATAAAATTCCAAAAGCAATCTTGAATTTAGACACAAATATCTGATATAAAATGTGAAAGTTAAAAGTATTTTTTTTCACCAAGCGTTAAAATCTTGTAATACAGTAGAACCTCGATTATCCGAAGTAATCGGGACCGACCATCTTTCTGAAAATCGAAATTTTCGGATAATCGAGAACTCTTCAATTTTAAGATTTGGAGAAATATATGCAATATTTCAAGTGCTTAATAAAAATAAAGCAATAGATAAATAGAAACAAGAATAAATTGCCTGAATTTTAATTTTGAAATTAAGTACCTTTTACATATATCACAAGGGTTTGAAAAAATGTTTTGTTTGTCACAGTTTCGATTGCCTTTGCCTTGAAACTCTATCACGGAATTTTTTAATATTATTAACCGTCTTTCTGCTGCTCCAGCCATTCCAAACCTTTTGCAAAACATTCAAAACTTTAGAATTGCTAATTTCTTCGTTCTCTTCGTTCCAGGGGGAAGAAAGGGGATCTAAAATATTTATATGTACTCGCAGTTAGGAAAGGAGCTTTCTAAATAGATTTACACACAAGGAATGTGATAGTAGAACAAAAGCTTTAAAAATGGATTTCGGTTAACCAAGAGTTTCGGATAAAAGAAGTTCTACTGTATTAACAAATGAAAATAAGTTTAGGACCAGTAGCTTCTTTTAAATCTAACATAATGAGATGACGCAATGACTGTAGTATTTTTTTTTTTTTTTTTTTTTTTTTTTTTTTTTTTTTTTTTTTGTAATAGTGTTTATAAGTTAGTAGTCGCTAGATTTGATGTTTTGGGATTTGCAACTACTACTTTGAGAGTGATTTGCGGGAAATCATTGACTGAAGAAGATAAGGATAAAATAAGGGCTTTTTTCGGATTGCGGGCTGACTGAAGGACAAATTAACCTAAAAATAAATAAATTTAAAACTGTTGTGCACAGTTGTCTTTATGATCCAGTTAATTATGTTATAAATAAAAGAACATGGCTGAACAAGAAGTGGGTGGCTATCAAAAGTCTGAGATCGGTGTAAACGGAACGTTATTAGACTGATGGTTCAAGATGGTGCTCATCTTTTCAATATAAAATATTTTCTAGAACTCTCAGTAACGTCCAGAAATGCTGTAAATGTGTTTAAAAATGCCGAATGCTTGACATATGCTAAATTGAAACCCAAGCCCAAACTACAAAAGCACTATTTATTTATTTATTTATTTATTTATTTATTTTTTCACAGGACCCTTCGTCTCCCCGTCTGTTTAACCATCATGCAAAATTTGGCTCCCTTCCCGTAATTAGATCGCGCTACGGAACACGCTGGGTACTGACAGTTTAATTATGGCCACCTTATACAAGGCATCTCACGACTAATCCAATTTCAATAACAGCTTAAGTTCCAAGCATGCATAAAGTGAAAATCGCGACATATCTTATACATACACACGCATACACACTAGAGATGAGACGGGCTCGGCCTCAATATTTATACAAGTCATTGGGCTCTGTAGGGCTTGGACTTTTATTTATTCAAAAATTGAAAAAAAGGAAATAAAACTTGCAATTTGAAGAACAGTAATATGTTACTTCATAAAGTCTTTACAATCCTTTAAAAATAAATAAGGGTAATTGAATTGTTATGGATGGAATATATCTGATTCCGAAACCTTTGCACAATCAGTCTTACAAGGAAGGTCCCCATACGGGAATATTCCGAAAAATCTGAAAAAATTATAGAATGTTCTACTCATGAGGATAGATATGTTTATAAAAAATTTCGGCGGAAACTCGATGGAGCGTCCGTCAAAAAATAAGGAAAATTTCGATATTTTGCGATTTTTCACCGTTTGGCGATGGAATAAAATTTCAAAAAATACTTTTTTATGTCAAATACTCTTTAAGATAAAAACGTTTCCTATTGCACTTGTTTAAATAAATTTAATGTAAATAGCTTTAGTTTTGACAGTTTTAGTTTGATTTAATTATAGTTTTGTCATATCTCTCTATTCTAAAAATAAGTAACTACCGCTGTCACCGCCGCCGCCGGTTTTGAATTTTTTGTGACCGGAGGTCTTTCTTCGTTAATATTAAGAAAAATAATGCATACAAAAATATGAAAATCGGTGGTTTTATACAGAAATGTTTGATAAACACGCTGATGCAGACAGTTTTCAAATAGAAGAATTATTTTAAAAGATATTTAATGCTAAAGTTGGACAAAATCGTTTCACTAAAAAAGTTTTATAGCAGCAAAAACTATACATGGCAGTGTAATCATTTTTAGATCATTTTATGCGTTAGAATTTGCCGGAGTGCATATTGCATTAATTTTTTTATTTTGACTCATTTTTTGAGGTTTTATTTCTATTTTAAATTCAAATTTTCAGCATTTCTTGAGATATTTTTTACAGATTTTAGAAAGTGATATTAATTTAAACTGTTGTCAACTGTATAAACAGCGGAAACAATAATGTTTGCTTCAAAAAAAAAATATATTTATACGTGTAATAAATTAAAAATTTATTTACACGTGACTATTATAAACAGAAAAAAAACATTGGAATTAGAATTAAATAATTATGTACAAAAAGCAGGAACTTATTAAAAATTACGTCATAAAACTATAATTACACGTGAACTTTAAGAGAGAAAGGAATTTGTAAAATAATAAATTTATTAACATGCATTAGAAGTCTTAAATAGGAGAAATTACGTCATATTTACGTCACATTACAGTTATTACATAAAACGAACACAAAATAATATTGCAAAACGGTTTAAATTTAGAAATTGCGCTAGACATTTATTTGATATTTTGAGCGGATACTTTCAACTATTTTTCTTAGGAAAGCGCAAATAATATTTCATTTCTAACACAAGTATTTTCACGCGAATATTAAAAAGAGAAAGAATAATTTGGTCAAAATTACGTCAGATTAAAAACGATTAATTTAAAATGTCTCATTGAAAAGAACTTTCTTTTCGCTTTGTTAAAAAATACCGGGAGACAAAGATTCTGTTTACTTAATTCCTTTTATACTAGCTTATTTTGAAATGTTGTTACACGTGTCTACGTCATCAAGTTATTTTTATTTCGACGTTTTATTCGTATTTTTATTAATGTTGTACTAATTTATTTGCTCTTTCGTTATTTAAAATAAAAATTCTGTCAATTTGTATAATTTGGCGAGTGGTTTGGCGATATTAGTCGACAGGATAATCAAGTAGTACCGCAGCGGATTTGGCGTTAAAATTTCCCCAATCAAAGAGAAATGAATAGAAATCCGTTTTTAGGGAGATCGCCACTGTTTTTTAAATTATAATTCAATCTTTCGAAACCTTTTTAAAGCCGATCACATTAGCGTGCATTTAGAGTCTGCGGTGTCTGGACGGGGGTTGGCGAGCGTAGCTCGTAGGGCGCCGAGCCCCCTAGTATATATATATATTTATAATGAAAGTTAACTATCAAATTTTATGATTTAAAACAAAATTTAAACTAATTAAAATTGTTTCAATCTCAAAATTAAGTCCAGTTGAGCACTGTCGATTCAATTTTGCTGCTATGGAAACAACGACTTCTTTGATATTGAAATGAATAACTGCAGCATTCTTTATCTTGCCTTTATTTTGGAATATGCTTAAATATATGAAAATATTTTTTTATATATGAAATTGTTTTTAAAGTAATAAAAATAAATAACAAACAACATAAATATGTAATAGAAAAAATGTATTTATTCAACTCTCTCATTGTTTAAGTTTAAATTCATTAAATACTATTTACACGCATTTTTAAAATAAACTAACAAGCAATTTTCAGGTGCATTAAAATCGTTTGCTTTTGGCGAGGAAAAGTAGTGCTTGCCAAATCGCGTGACGTTTTCGTGTTTTCGCGCCAAATATTCGAAAGTATATTACTTTTTTACAGACTTTCTACTGTAATTTCGCCGCTAAATTTGACTGATCCGTTATTACGTACATAAGTAGTTTATTTCGTTTTTTTTTTTTTCAAAAAATTCTTAGTATGCCCGGTAAGGAGACCTTCCTTGTTAGTAATATAAAGAAGACGCCGGATATCCCTTGTCTTTCTTCGCTTTCTGTTTGAAGTCTTTTTCTAGAATGAAAACAGAACTCATGTCTTCCTGCCATAGTTGTACAATGATGTTTTAAAAGAATGAGAATCTCTAATTTTGCAGATTTCTGCCTGTGGTTAGGTATAAATAACAGATCTCCTACTTTAAACAGACTTACACAGATTGGATGAAAGTCATGAAACGTGGCATACGAGAATACTTATTTTTATGTAAGAGGAGATTTTTAAGTAAGAAAATTAATCTTAGAACAATTTTTAAAAGTTATTATCAATTTTCTACAGCGTATTTTCGGTTTCGGACTTAGACTCTGATGGCATAATTTTTTTTTGCGCTCGGATAACAAATTATATCGCTCAGGTTCCGAAAAAAGAGCCCGAATTCATTTCTAATACACACACGCACACATATGCATAGTTATATAAATAAAATATAAAAAATAAGTTAAGCATTCAGAACTGCGAGAAAGCATTTATAAACAACTATATGAGAGAAAAACCTCAACCAATTTACGTGTTCACTTTCCTGGGGGAAATGGAAATCTGATTCACCTCTCGGATATATCACTCAATCGCACCTTTCTATTTAAGTTCCCTGGCTAACTTCCATTATATCCGCTTATCCTTTCAGGTAGCTCCGATACTTCATGGCATGATTTGTTCGAACTAATTCAGGTAAGTGACCCCTGAATAAATTACACTACTGACACAATACCCCCAAAGCGTCGCCCTCCATCCCCGCTCCAAAGTGGTGCATCAGCTCTGGGGAATTGCCCTACTGAATTGCGAACAGGTAAGAGGTAAAGTAGATTTAGGACTGCATTGCTAAATGAATTTTATTATTAAAAAAAGGGGATGGGGACTTGAACGTTTGATCTTTTATTTAACTACTGAATTATCGTCTGGCAGGAAGTTAGCGTCTTCTGTAGATTAATTTTTAATGAATGGAGAACTGATAAAATCTTTTTACTTTTATATTACAGAGTTATAATATAAACAAGAAAATAATTAAAGTTATAGGTGTCTACAACTTTTAATACACGTAATACACGTATAGATACAAATCGGATCAGACTGAAGTTTCTCGAACAAAAATTATATTTTTAATAGACAATTGTTTTGATCTTCTATAATAATAATCATGACACATTTATAATTTTTAGATATTTTAAGTTAACAAAAAAAAAAAAAAAAAAAAAAAAAAAGCATTCCAATGTCGTATACAGGAAGGCATTAATATTTCTAAGCCACCTCTTCTATTTAGTATAATTGGGGTGGGGGAGGTAAAAGTAGATTTAACTTGCCAACACTCATTGTCCTTTCCAGGTGATACGTCTTTGAAAGGACCTCGAGACTGAGGCTTAAATTTTAAGTGAATATATACCTGGTCGCCTTTATTGGGATCTAGAAGAGTTCACTTAATCATAAGAAAAAAGTACCCTATCTATCGGGTTTTCTGATACTATAACCTTTTAAATTTTTGTACTTCATCCAAGAAAGGACTTGAATGGGTCTTCTTTTTTTGGCGATAAAAATTTCAAAAAAGCAGTGTCTCATTTTGTTTTTTTCTGCCTCAATGTTACTAAATGTTGAAAGGATATGTGTAGGATTTTCTGATATGATACTATAACCTTTCTAAAAATTTGTACCTCTTACAAGCAAGGACTTCAATAGGTCTTCATTTTTGGATAAAATTGTCAAAAAGCAGTAAGTCTCATATATGGGTGAATATCACAAAATGTGAGCTTTCGAAAACAAAAATTTTGAAAATTTAAATCATTTCAAAGCTTCTGATTTTTTTTAAAATGTTGGTTGAACAACTGAATAAAGGAATTTATATGTAAAATTGCTAAAATTTGAAGAGATTCAGTTCATTTTTACGTAATTATGATTATGTGTCATTTTCTTGGCATATGTATGCCAGGATAATGACCATTTCATTCTAAAACATTTTTCACATTCTTGTTTTTTTTTATTTTTTTTAGATCTAACATTTTAATTTTGTTTAAAGGAACATGTTTTCTCTATAGTACCTCAAATTCAGTGTAGTGTTCAGTTTTATTTGTAATTTATAGAAGCCAGGAAAATGAC
Organism: Maratus speciosus; assembly: GCA_963932465.1. Classification (NCBI taxonomy): domain Eukaryota; kingdom Metazoa; phylum Arthropoda; class Arachnida; order Araneae; family Salticidae; genus Maratus; species Maratus speciosus. The sequence continues at coordinate 418,659,990 of OZ010800.1, forward strand.
ATAATAAAAGTCTACTCAATTTTTACAAAGCCTTTAAACACATTATTTTCAAAGAAATACCTAAAAGATCTTTCTGGTAGCAATGATTTTACTACTTCTGACTTGAACTATGACAGGAACAAGAAGAATTACTCTGCAGCGCCATCTTTATACCGCATAAAGAAATAAAATTAGCAGACCAGGACAATGACATTCATATTTTAATTATGGAAAATTATTTGTAAAATACAGAATCTGTTACCTTCCACATATATGTGATATATAATGTATAATTATTAATTAGAAATAAAAAAAAACTATAAAAAGATATTTGTACATGATAGCAGAAAGCCTTTTACTTTGCACACATCACAGTGTGACATGCCAGGAAAATGACAATCTGAAATTTTAAGTCGTTTAATTGCTTTATTTTTGTGTTATTATGAATATAATAGCTCTTGAAAATACTTCTAAGACTATTTTTTATTAGAATATAAAAAAGAAAATTGCATTATATAACATTTTGTTGTGCGAACTGCAATTTCCGTATTTTGTGATATTGACCCATATATATATTCAATTATTCATATTGGCGTAAAAGTACTACATTTAAGAATATGTCTTTCCTTTTTTCGTATTCCGAACGGTTTGGACGATGGGCACTAAGTTAAACGGCTAAAAGAAAAAAAAACAACAGCGCTTATTTTTTCCCCTTCTACATCCTCCGGAAAGCAGAGAGTGAGCATGCGCGCTCGTGCCTCCACAAATTTGCAATATAAGGATGGCTTTTTTGATGAGTTTTTAGTCAAAATCTCGGCTAATAATAAAAAAAATAAAAGTCTGAGCCTCAGATGTATCAGGACCTACTTTGGACTATCCTCATACAAACTTTCAGACTTCCAAGTGCGCTAGCCATCGCACACTCATACAGACAGACAAACAACTTTCTTTTATTAGTATATATGTATTAAATTAATTGTTGAAAATTAGTTTTATTATTAATTTATTTAAATTTAGAATAATACGGATAGCTCTAGTTACAAACTAGGATAATGGCTTTTGAACAGTTTATATTTTTAAAAATAAATTTATAATAATTATTTTTTAAATTTATTTATATTTCAGTAGGTTTGTCCAGAGCATGAAAAAATTATTAAAATACTTTAAATTATTTTTGTATTTATTTTTCAATGATAAAAGGTAGTTATATGTATTTCTTTTGTTTTGGTAGAATCATTCATTTTCTCCTGACATGCGATTAATAAAAAAGCATGGCTTTTAATAAATTTCAAAACTTTATTTGAATACATTATTGGTATTTTTCATATAAAAGCTCCTTTTTACTGTTGTTAGTGGGCAATATAAAAGCATATATTAAATGTAAAAAATCTGTTAGAATTTTCAATAAAAGAAATGTGGTTTTCACCTATGGCCTGTAACCCGGGAAGCTCGGGTTGGATCTCCTAGTCCAGGGACGGCGAACCTATGGCTCGCGAGAGGTTATTTTCGCCACGGTATACACTAATGTTCTAAATCAAAATATTGCAGTGCTCACGTGTAAAGCATGGTAATTAATGAGGGCATTGGTATAATCAATTTTTAAGTTTTCTAAGAAAAAATACAAACAAAACGAATGATTGCTTCCTGTAAATCAACTGATTTTTCAAGTTATCTGTTAACTTTTGTGCAAAAATTTTTGTCTGATAGATTTGATTTTATTGGACAAATATGCAAATACTTTTCGTTATGTAAATTCAAATGTAAAATTTATTTTTGATTATTATGGTGCATATTGAGTAAAGTGCATTTTTAGGATGCAGTTAAAACAATTTTATATAAAAATCAATCAGAAAAAATAAAAAAAATGTCAGCTTTTATGTTTTACACCAGCCCTTCATATAGTGAAGATGCACAAATTAGACTATTTTAAATTTGTTATTTTTTCTCAATTAGGTTGGTTTTCATTGTCATACAGATTGAATAAACCGAAATGCAACTTAATAAATCCCAACGTAGCTCAATATTGGCTCAAAAGGTTTTGAGATTAAGAGAGAATTGGCATATTATCGGAAAACTACGATCATTAGCTAAATGACGATGTTGAAATTATGGTAAATTAAAATTTCGAATTCAATTCCACACACAAAAAAAAACTATTGAAAGAACGCATTTTAAGATTTTTTTTTCTGTAAGGTTTTCTTCCCTTTTTTGAGGGGTGGGGAATGAAAAGTATGAAAAACTCAAGTAGAATCTTCTTGTCAGATGCTCCAATTTAGCTCGCATTCTCTTAAAAAAAAAAAAAAAAAAAAAAAAAAAAAAACTAAATATGAAACTGGTGTGAATTGTTTAGCATCTAAGATATAACAGGAAAAATAGGATTTTTAAAATTATTTAAGTATAACACGAAATGTTACTCAGATATTTTTAATCCGAAAATCAGAATTTTAATTAATTTGCTATTTTTATATATGATCCACTAATTTTTTCTGTTGTTGGCACGTCATGATCACGTAAAATATTTCGTGGGAAAATTGGGCACGTGAATGTAAAAAGGTTCGCCGACCCTGTCCTAGTCTATCTATCTATATTATAAAGTACAAACATATCTGTGCGTAACGCTGACGTCATTTTGTGAAGGGCAACACTTCACAACCAAATTTCGGTTTTGCAATTTTTAATCTTCTAACCATCGTACATCTTCAATTTTTGCACCATCGTATACGAAAAAAAAATCTACTTTTAAATGCAATTTGTTTGAAAACTGTATCTTAATTTACTGATTTGTTATGTTTTTAAAAATAATCTTCAAGCATGAATTTTTGTAATTTACCTCTATCACGTGCCAGCTTCAATACATAATAATAATAAACATTTTGCACATGAAGCAATAAAAATTGTCCAGCATTTATTTCTAACTAATTTTCTATAAAGAAATTAAAACTTCCTCTTTAAATAAATAAAATAATAATATTAAAAAAAATAATACAAATTTAGCATATATGTAATCGAACAATTTAAATTTGTACACTGCCAAATAGGAAAAATAACTTTCAAATGAAATTTGTTTGCAAACTGCATCCCAGTTTACTGATTGTCTATGGTTTTAAAACAATTTTTAAGTGTGAAATATTTTTTAATTTATCTCTATCGCGTGGAGCTCGATTACGGAAGACTAATCAGTTTGCTCTTAAAACAATGTAAAGAGTTCAGTCTTTTCTTACGGTTAATATTCATAAAAGTAATGAAACTTCCTCCATAAACAAATAAATAAAGTAATGTAAATAAAACACAAATTTAACATACATATAATTGAACTACGCGCTTATAAAGCACTGAAATGATTTGAATAAAAAAGACTGCCGCAAGTAGCAAAGTCTTGGGCTAATAACTAGCATTCGGCTAATACGAAAACATCGCTTTTGATAAATTTCAAAACTTTATTTGACTGCAAAAGTGAAATTTTTCATATACCAATTCTGTTTTGGTATTAGTGGGCAATCTAAAGAATATATTGCATGTAAAAAAATTACTAGAGCTTCAATAATAGAAAAAAAATTGTTTTCATTATAGTCTGTAACCTGCAAAGCCCGGGTTCGATCCCCCAGTATACGTAATAACTGAAGATGTATTGGTAAAATGTTTTATTGAAGATCTTATTAAAATTTCATTACATTATTCTTATAAGGCAATTTTTAATAAAATGTCTCATCGAAATAGCAATTGCAAATACAGACGAACTTCCTCTTAACGAAGTTTTCTACTCAACGAAATTTTCTCCTGGACTTTGAACACCGTTAACATGCAAATCAATCTCGATATTAGAAAAAAATGTATTCTATATAACAAAATTTATTCCACTTTCGTGCGTATACAACATTCAAATGGAGAGGTTGCTGTATGTATGAATTTATTTCAGAGGATTGTATGAAAATGAAATTATTAGCCCCTGGAATGCTATTTCTTTCTCCCATCTTATTTTGTCTTCAATAAATAACGTTACCTTGTGTATGCTAGCCGTAAAGCAAAAGCCGATGTTTCATTGTGCGATTCAATACTCTACAGTATTTCTTAAAACCTCTAAGCATCGCACATTTTCAATGTTTGTACCGTCGTATTGGGAAAAAAAGTACTTTTTAATGCAATTTGTTTGAAAACGGCATCTCCATTTGTTTTTGAAATATTAATTTTTTTTTGTAGTTTTTAGCGACATTTATTTCATTTTGGCAACTCAAGTACTCCATTTCTGTAGAAAGTAAAGAAAAAAATTGTTGAAAAATAGCAATTATATCATTTTGTTGCCATTTTCTCATAAAAATTGAAAAAAAAAAAAATTAATTAAAATACGTGCTATTTTGTGAAAAAAATAAATGAATAATTTATGATAAAACATGGAGCTATTATAAACTATATTTAATTTTAAGTATCTATATTAATGCAAATGACGTCATTTTACATAAAATAAAAGCGTGTGCTTTGTCTTAAAATTGAAATATGTTTTCAGTAGAGTCCCGCTAAACCGAGTTATTTTCTTCTGGTGAACTGGTGGCTTCTATTATTATGAAACAGCCATTATAAATGAAGCGTTAGGTGAAGATGAAGGAGCAGCCGTAAAAAGTTTGAACTCTGATTTTCTGGTCAGAATGGGGAAAAAAAATGGGCATAATTTTTTTTTGAAAAAAAAAAATTATGGCCATTTTTTTTCAATCTTTTGTAATCTTTTTTAAGTATATCAAATTAACGGATTGTTAGAGTCTGAATGGAGGTTGGCGAGCGAAGCTCGTAGGGGGCAGAGCCTCCTAGTTTTTAAAATAGATAAAAGTTTATTTACTTTATTAGAAATACCATAATTTTTTTTTTCAAAAAAATTATGGCCATTTTTTTTTCCATTCTGACCAGAAAATCAGAGTTCTAACTTTTTACGACTGCTCTTTCATCTTCACCTAACGCTTCATTTATAATGGCTGTTTCATAATAATAGAAACCACCACTCCACCAGAAGAAAATGAAGTAATGGAAATGCCGGGGGCAACACTAAATTCTGAATAGCAGAATTCCTGTTCTCTAGTTTATTTATTTATTTAATCAGTTCCATTCAAAAGAAGAAATGATAAAAATGTTCGATACATTAAGAAAAGGATTCCAGTTTCACGAGAATGTTACAGATGAATTGTTTGGGTACTTACAAAACTGCGAAAATTTTTATGAGCAATGTATTTTTTATAGGAAACCTGTACAAAGTAATATTGCAGCCTTCTTTAAAGTTAAGGAATTGGAATGCTGAGAAGAAAAAAAAAAAAGAAAAGATACGCTACGCTTCAGTTTTGTTTACCTCTTTATTGTGTATTTTTTAGACATTATTCTAATTGAATTTTACTCATATGTCTAAATTGAATAAAATAAAAGTTACTGCCCTGATTAAAGTACAATTTTCCAATATTTCCATTTTATGTGTATTTTTCATATTATACATGTGTATTTTATTATGCAAATTTCATGCATTTGAGTTGATTTCTATATAACGAATTTTATTCATAACGAAGTGTTTAAGTGTAACGATGAGACTTCGTTAAATGAAAGCTTCACTGTATATACCGTGTTTACTCGCGTAATAGTCGCACTTTTTTTTGCCAAATTTTCATTCTGAAAATCCAGGTGCGACTATTATGCGGGGAAATCTACTACACAATATTGTACACTCTAATGCAAAAAAAAAAAAAAAAAAAAAAAATCACTGGTATAAAAAAATAAACACCTTATAATAAAATTAGTAACTTACCAAATATTTCCAGATTATGTGCTGTTTATTAAATACCGTTTTTCCTTTTTATGGTAATTTTTTATCGATCTTGCATGTTAATCTATGAATACTTGCGGCTCCACAGAGTCTATGCGCGCGGCTCACTTTGAAAACCTCTCCCCCTCCAATCAAATTTGTCCTTTGTTCCACTTGCTTGCCCTGTTTGGACCGAATGAGAGCATTTAAATTTAGCGATAATCGGCAAACCGTTTTTACGGCATACTGCTCCTCTATTATTACTTGGAAATCTGTGGTAGGCACCGAGCCGGATTATGGAACATTCTCCGCTTTTTTAGCTCACAGGCTATCAAAGCCTGAGAGCTAATGTGCCCGCCGGTTCTGTATGTATGTATGTATGTATGCATGTGCGTGCGTACGTACGTATGTACGTAACGCGATAACTCTTGATAGAAACATCCGATTTGCTTCAAAAAAAATTTTCTAGGTTCATTGTGATACGGCGCTTCCCTGATTAGTTTTGGGAATTCATTGGTTAAGGATAAAGGGGGAAAAGGGGGGTTAGTCCACCCCCCTTAATTCAGATAAATGGGTTTTTCATGCAGAGTGATTCGATTTGCTCCGAATTTGGTGTACCGGTTATTATATTAAGGAACTTCCCTGATTAGTTTTGGGAGTTCATTGGTTAAGGATAAAGGGGGAAAAGGGGGGGGGGGGGGGTTAGACCACCCCTCTTAATTTAGATAAATAGGTTTTTCATGCAGAATTATTCGATTTGCTCCGAATTTGGTATACCAGTTTATTATGTTAAGGAACTTCCCTGATTAGTTTTGGGGGTTCATTGGTTAAGGATAAAGGGGAAAGGGGGCTAGTCCAACCCCCTTAATTTGGATAAACGGGTTTTTCATGCATAATTATTCGATTTGCTCCAAATTTGGCATACCGGTTTATTATGTTAAGGAGCTTCCCTGATTCGTTTTGGGGATTCATTAGTTAAGGATAAAGGGGGCTAGTCCACCCCCTTAATTTAGATAAATGGGTTTTTTTGCAGGATTATTCGATTTCCTCCAAATTTGGTATACCGATTTATTATGTTAAGGAGCTTCCCCGATTAGATTTGGAGGTTCACTGGGGAAAACGGGAGCTAATTCCCCTTCACTTATTTTTTTGAGGGGCATTATTCTTTAAAATAAGAGTATAATATACAATTAGTGTGAATAGCCTGTGAGCTCAATGCCATCAGTTTAGCTGGGCACTTTTCTTTTTTATTTTATGCTTGGTAGAAAACGCGAATTAATGAATTTATTAAAAATATATATAACTTTGTCTCAGTTTCTTTTTTAAGATATGCCAACAGAAAAAAAGCGAAACGTTATTTAAACTATTTCTTTAGAATTTCTAAATTGAATTCTCAACACATAATCATAATTTAATTAATATGAAACTATTAATTGATTAAAGCATGTATTTATTTAAAAAATATCTTGCACTTCTTATTTCTTATTTGTATTTTCTACTTTTTACTGTTTAAAATATTTCGTTTGTGCAGCATAAAAGGCAGTTGGCCTATTTTGGAGAATGTGGTTTGGCGCATCATTAAACCCATTGTTGTAACTCGCATACAATTCAAACAATCAAGAACATTAGGCAATGGATCACCTGTGGCTGTCTAACGAAAAAATGACTTAAAACTAAGTTATTAATTTTAAACCTTTAACGGATGTCACAGAAATTGTCACATAACTAGTGTGAAGCGGTCTGTAAGACCGCTCCATCGAAAAATGAATAAAAGGCACTATTAACTCATAGGATGGTTTTATTGTACTAAACTTTTTGCATAAGACTGTTATAATTAAAATTCATCTATTCAAAAGTCTCTGGTGATAGTACTAAAGTTCCAAACGGAACAAAATTTTGTTAGTGTTTGTAGTTAAACTCAAAATTGCAAGTTAAACTAGAAAAATTGAAAAAAGCCGCGGTCTGAGAGACCGGTAACATTAGTTAGAGGTTAATTAAGTTCTGAAACTATTAAAATGTTTTATTGTCACCGGAAAAACACCGGTGTTCATATTTTTTATAATTCTGGCCTAATGAGGAAATAAGTTAAAAATCGGTTACAAAATTCCAACTTTATATTACAGAATCAAGTTGCGTTAATTAAAAGAATGTAAAAAGAAAAAAAAGTACATTAAATTTCAGAGCTATTTTTACATAATCGGTATTGATGCCAATGATTTTCGATAAATTTATCAATGACTACAATGTAGTTTAAAGTGAATGTCGTTGCATATAACTTTGTAAAAAATAAGATATTATGTAAACAGGGTACATAAACACGCATAAACAACGTAAGGCGAAATTATATTTCAGTACAAGATTTAATACTTGACACAAAAATCCACTGCTGATTACAAGAAAGTAAGATGAAAGCCCAGTTATTGACACCTAACCAGTAACTATCACTTCAGTAAAAATCTAACTCAAATAAGCATTTTCTTCAGTAAATAAATAAATAGAAATGCTTAATTCATCTTTAAAAAGTTAAACTTAAACTTACACTATGTGCAAAACTACTTAAAAGATGAGACAATATTAAAAAGATGTTAAATTATTTTAATACCTTAGTACTTTCAACTATAAAAACACAGTCTTCGTCAGAGAAATATAAGAAATACAATTGTTATTGACATCTAATTTTCAAAATTCACGTAGATGGTGACGAAAGGAGTGAAAGTGAAGTTAATTTTTAGATCCGGAAAACATTGGGAAAATAAAACATGGATATAGGGAAGTGGAATATTACTGGTTTTATGATTATTTAAGTAAACTGAGTCAAATTCTGGGTATATTGGATGGTATGTTTATTTTCCCAATGTTTTCCGGATCTAAAAATTAACTTCCACTTTCACTCCTTTCGTCACCATCTACGTGAATTTTGAAAATTAGACGTCAATAACAATTGTATTTCTTATATTTCTCTGACGAAGACTGTGTTTTTATAGTTGAAAGTACTAAGGTATTAAAATAATGTAACATCTTTTTAATATTGTCTCATCTTTTAAGTAGTTTTGCACATAGTGTAAGTTTAAGTTTAAGCATTTTCTTGTAAAATTCTGCAAACTAATGTCATCTGATATTAACTTAAACATTTAGTTTCACTTTGGAGTTAATGTATTCCCCACTAGTAGGCAAAGAACGTATTCAATCAGGACGAAACTTTGAGAACACAAAAAGTATCATTTTGAGGCAACCATTTTATTTTTGAAATTAACGTAGTGCATTTTTTTTAAAAATCTATTTCTAATGCCACCGTCCTAAATTCTTTCTTAAAGTTATACTTGTAGAAATTAGCTAATAGATGCCTATGATACATTAGGGAGATGACAGTTAGGGTCATTATAGTTATTTAATTCAGATTAATGGGGGGAGGGTGTCAGTTATTGGTTCCAGTAATTTCATTTCTCTAGTCTTCGACAGAGGAATCAGATATTCGTCATATTAAAGAAAATTGAAATCTATTACTTAAAATCTTTAAAAATGCATAATAATAAATGAAATTTATCTTGTAGTAAACACCATTAAAATTTAAATTGTTCTACCAGCGTCTGACCCAATTGTCAGTTATTGGTTCTTAAATGTCAGTTATTGGATATCTGCCTTAATAGTAATTTGAAACCTGAAAGAAAAGACACATGCAGCAGTAGTATCATATCATACATAAATAAGGTTTAAGTACTATTTTTATAATAAAGATTAAAGTATTTTTAAATTATAAATTCCTTGAAATAATCTTTTTACTTTTATTTTTACAAATGAGGTGTCAGACACGCGTGCACATTATGTCAGTTATTGGTTTTTCAAAATAGAGTTGGTGTCAGTTACTGGAGTGTTTGCTAATTTTTGAAGAAAAAACATAATTTTTAATAGAATAGAGTGCATAATTTTTCAAAATTTTGCCAACAATAATTTATAAATGTATCTCTACTATCCTTTCAAAGAGAAAGATGGATATAAAATAGATTTAAATTTTTGTTATAGTGATTTGAACAAGAAAGAATCCATAAAGTGCCAGTTTCTGTTGGCTTCATCCTAGGTAATTTATTTTCTTCTAAAGTACTACAGCTAAAATTCGATATGAACAACAATTATGTTAAAAATAGTTGAAATACCAGCCGTTGCCTGGTGTTTTAAACATGTTTGATTAGAAAAATCAATTTTAAAATTAAACATCGTACGGACTATGAATCTCGCGCAAATGTGCTCTCTTTTTAACCCCTTCACGGTCGCTTAATATTTGAAAAAAACCATCAAAAGTGTACCTATTTTTTTTATTACAGAAATTGAATAATTATAAGGTTTCTAAATAAAATATGCAATTAGTTTATTTTTAAGGCGAAAAAACAATATTTTATAGCCATATTCATATTTGTATAAAACCCATCATGCCAGAATTATGTGTCTTAACCTCTTAAGCTCCGCCTCCGATAAATGTAGGTTACTTTTTTTTATTATTCAGATTTTTCGATTCCCACCACCGTAGTTTACGGCAGATAAAATGATGCAAAAATAAAGCCATTTACACTATTTAAAAAAAACTGGTGGGAGTCAAACAATCTGAATTAAAAGATAGAAGCCTACATTTATCGAGGGCGGAGCTTAAGAGGTTAAGACACATAATTCTCGCATGATGGCTTTTATACAAATATGAATATGGCTATAAAATATTGTTTTTTCGCCTTAAAAATAAACTAATTGCATATTTTATTTAGAAACCTTATAATTATTCAATTTCTGTAATAAAAAAAAATAGGTACACTTTTGATGGTTTTTTCAAATATTAAGCGACCGTGAAGGGGCTAATAGTCCAGTTATCATAAGAATCCATATCAAAATGACAAAAATATTACAAATCTATGACAAATCTATGGCAAATTATAGATCGTACAAATCTAACCAGAGTGCTAATATTCAAAGACTTCAGATGGAAATTCCAGTTCAATTTTTCTGGTTTCAGAAGTTTTTTCCAGCAATTAAATCTCCAGCCCGAGAATATGACGGGCACGAGAAATAACGAACGACACCTCAGCCCGAGATATTGACGGGAGCGAGAATTAAGGGGTTAATATTTTGAAAGCCTTGAGAAAATTTGCTTTTATACCAGTATTTAAAAAAAAATGTTTCCTAAGCCTAAATAAATATAGTCTTGGTACTTGAAAAAAAACAAATTAAAAAGAAATGTAAATTTATGAAAAGCCCTTCATGATATCACTTTCTTTAAAAGCCTTGCATTAATCGTATATTCGTTTTAACTCATTTATGGCTGAATTTTTGTTTTCTCAAATTTATTGATAAAATAACTTTAAAATGTTGCAAATTGAACCGGAAAAATAATTTAAAAAATTACGCTAAAATATTTTTGTATTTATTTCATAAAATGAGAACGCGTACTTGATATAGGAATATCCATACGTGGAAAAATGCATAATTATATGTTTTGTCAAAATTTATATAGATTAAGCTTTTAAATTGTATATTATATACTATAATTAGTATTTTTATGAACTATTAAAAAAATTATTTCTTTCTTTACAGAGACTAATAACATTATAAGTATTTTTAATAATAAATTAAGAATAATAGTATTTGAGGCTAAAAAACAATTTATTTCAAAATCATCTTGAAAAGAACCTTATATAAATAACTGCCCTTAAATGTCAAATAGAAATATGTACCCATTTGCGCCTTGCACCCTATATTTTGTACGTTACAAACATACATAAAAAACAGGCTTGAACATATAATTTCGCAATTAAAAAAAAAAATACGCATTTAAAAGAAGTCTGCACGCTAAGATTATGATTTATTTATTTGGATCTTTGATACAAAAAATACAAATAAACTTACTTTTTACATTTCGATTTCTTGAAAAATGAAAAATCCATAAACCCCGAAAAAAGGCCTTCATTTAAGGGGTCTCAGGACTCTTAAAGGTCTAAAATTTTTGAAATTTTAATTTTGTTATATGTTAAACTTCTATGTTTTCTGAACATTTTGATATAATTGTTATCTTGAAATTCCCATTAGAACAGAAGTTATGGCATTTAGAATTGTACTCGCTCAATAGCTGAAGCGGCGTTTCCGAAACTTTGAAGTCATTTTTCTCCAAATGACGTTTTTGGGCATAACGCGCACGATATCTCAAAAACTTCTGAATATTTTTTCACGAAATTTTCAAAACATATGTTTCTTGTTAGTCTGTATAAACTGAACGTAAAATTTCCTTTGTATTGTAAAAAGAAAATATTTTTTTAAGGGTTTATATTGTTGAAATTTTCTAAATTTTGCATTAGCTAAATACAACTTTGTATTAAAAATATAAAAATGCTTTAAATACAAATTTATTTAGGTTCAGTGTAATTATTATAATCTGAGGTATAAGTAGGCACCAAAATTTTCCTTCTAGTTGCAAAATTTATTTTGTAATCGTGCGCATAAGCTGTTACGCCGATTTTCTGCTCTTCAAATGTCTGACAGTTTTGAGCCCCCTGTAAATGCTAATTCTGCATCTTGCAATTTTTCAAATATTTGAAATGAAAGAACATATCATATTAGATGTAAATTTCCAACTGGGCGAAAAATGTTCGGACCAGGATTCGAACCCGGGACCTCCCTGGCTGAAGCCGCCAGTGCTCTGCCATCTGAGCTATCCCGGACGATTCTGATCGAACTTTTTCACCCAGCTAACCTTGATGATTACAACATCTGGTCGGAAACCTGGTTCAGCTCAACAGAATAAATCTCAGGTAATGGAACTCCAGAAATCGCTGGATACGAAATTACACTAGATTAATATTAACACAATAGATTGTGTTAATATTAATCTAGTGAAAGAACATACTTGTATCTTTCATTCCCATTTAAAATTGTGTCTTAATATCACATACATTTTAGGATATTAAATGTTGAAAATGGTCCTTTTTTTTCATTTTTTCCAATTTTAAGAGTCCTGAGACCCCTTAAGCAAATAAATATCAACCCTGTCATCTCTCGGTAATAGATAAAGACATTTATGGACAATTACTTCATACAATTCTCATGTTGTAAAGAAGAAAAATTAAAAAAATGTATTAAAATTCGAAAAGTCCTAAAAATGGAACGCTATGCATAAATGGGTTAAATACGAGGTCATACGTGAATTAACCGATATTATTCACAACTAAAAAGAAATGCCGCCTCTAGTATTTGTCGAGAATTCAATAAAAATCATGCACTCGTGACAGCATAATTCACTTTTATATTTTAACAGAATAATAAGGCTACTATAATGTGTGACTCGTGCTATTGCTAGTATACATGTCAGGACATTTTGCCGTTATCATTATCTTTTTACGCGTGAAGATTTCGCTATGGTACTACCATTGTGGAATTTGAAAATTTTTGAAATTCAATAGTTGAAAAACGGCATAATCATTAGATTTGAAATTTATATAAAGAAAAATACAATTTTTTACCTTTCTAACAAAGGGGATTCCAGTTTTGGTCAATAACAGATTTTAAGGACAATTTCGTCAAGTCAGTTAACGCCAAGTTGTCATGTTTATAGCAAATAATTTTTAAAGAAACAACATTTTGGGTACTGTTTAATTTTCGTACAATCAGTATAGGGTGTGCGTTTTGTTTGTACATGTCTACACGCAAGCATCATTATACGTAACAATACTACTTCAATGAAATGTATTTAAGGAATGCTAAAAGCATTTGTTAACGATCTTAAAGCAAACAAAAATCCCTTTTTTAAAGAAACTTCCGAGAATTGCCTTACAAGTGCTTTACTTTTAGATCCCAAAGATATAAAAATAATCTTTTAAACCTCTTTTTCCATTCTCTGCATTATAAATTTATGTTAGGAACTAACTGCATTTCGAAACAATATCCTACAACTCTCAAAAGACACATTATATGATTGCAATCTTAAGGTTTAAATTTCTATTTATAAAAATACACTGCATGCAATAGATCCATTATCCTTTAATAGCTACTAGACATTCTAATGACTTCGATGGATATTTACTTTTTCTCTAAACGCTAATAAAGGAAATGAAGTAAGCGTGAAAAAATATACCTTTTTAACTACCAAAAATCATGATAATGCGAACGTAAGTTCTTTGAAAATTTCGTGTAAACGCAATTTTTTTTCAGACGGTGGCCACTTTTAAAGGTCAGAATGTTCTGCGAACTACCTTTTTAGAGGTTGACTCATCTGATGAAGCCCCTATTCGCCTCATTCCTCTGTCTGTCTGTCACAGAGTTCGTTCTCGGAACCTGTATAAGTTAGACACTTGAAATTTTGCATACTTATAGCTGAATACCTCAGATGACAAAAAATAAAATTTTGAAAAAGTCTTATAGTATATTAAGTAAGGGACTGTGCATGTATAACGTTATCATTTAAGGGGGGGCGGGGTCTGGCAACTGATATCGTAAGATATCTCTGGGAAATAGGGGTTGTTTTTTGATATCGTTATCATTTTTTATCCAACCAAACTTTTCTTTTTTTAGTAACTTTTTCTTTACATCCAAATAGTCTATTTCCTTTATTGTTATTATTATTATTTTTGCATGATTTTATGAAAATACAAAAGCTATTATTAAAGCCATTGAATGTTTATAAAATCATTTCATTCCAAAATTTGGACTAACCCAACGTTTGGCATTCCTGTTCTTCTGCCATATGCGCATATAGTTCGCTGTTAGAGAAATCAGGAGCATAATATGTAGGAAATTATACTTGTGTTTACCAGTAAAGAAAGACAAAGAATGGTGTCCACTGTTTTGTTGATTAGTTCTGCTTAAGAGGAAAATATTACTGTTGAATGCATTATGTAAAAATAAGCTATTATTAAATACTTTTAAATAGCAACTGACTCTTTTAGCTGTTGTTTGATATAAATTTATTTCAAGTATTGATATTTTATTGACTTCTTGAATCCTTATGCGCCTATTAAATCTTCGACTATATGTATATAACAATGCAAGCGTATAAAAAGAAATAAAAAGAATGAAAATGAAATAATTTTTAGACATTGATAACGATATCATCGGGTGTGGGTGTGTGTGTGGGGGGGGGGGGGGGAGGGTATGCAAAATTTGCAAAATGTTGATAACGTTATATATAGCCTCTAAATCAATTAATTTAATTACATCCGATTTATTTTGCGATTTAGATTTTAAAGCAGAACCTTATTCTTTGACCCCTAAAAGATTCGCCATTCGTCCGTTTTGCACACACACAAAAAATATGAGGGTTTTTTTTTTGGGGGGGGGGGTGGAGGGGGTTCAAAAACGAGTTTGAGCTCAGATTTTCAAAACTGAAAAAGGAGAAAGGATTTAAAAAAAATAATAATAATTTGCAAGCTTTTTAAGTGGCCGTCTCTTTCCGGCCCGAATCCCAATAATACGTTCGACAGACTGTAGCAACGTAAATAATGAATGGATTCAAAAATCCTTTTAGCCGCACATTCTACACACTTATATACATAAAATATATATATATATATATAAAAACTAGTCGGATGTGGCAATCCTAAAATTTTCCTCTATCACATGCATGCTAATACTTCCTGATAAATGCAGCACAGCAGCGCCACCGGTTAGGTGATTTACACAAAAATCTAATCAGCAACAACTTACGTGATCTTCTAATTGAATTTGAAGTTTGATGCAAATCCGTGCATTAGTTTTTGAGACAGAGCTATTGCGGAAATCGTAAAAAGTTCTGCATAGCAGTGGCACCTGTTGGGCAATTTACACCAAAAACTTATCAGAATCAATTTATATCATGGACTAACTGAATCTGGAGTTTGATGAAAATCCATGCATTAGTTCTTGCGATTTAGTTATTGCGGAAATCGTGAAAAATGCAGCATAGTAGCGTCACCTGTTGGGCTATTTACACCAAAAACTAAACAGCACTAACTTATATCAGGGACTAACTGAATCTGAAGTTTGGTGAAAATCAGTACATTAGTTTCTGAGATAGAGCTATTGCGATAATCATGAATAATGCAGCATAACAGCGCCCTGTATTGGACGATTTACACCAAAAAATTATCAGTGCTAAATTATTCCAAGGACTAACTGAATCTGAAGTTTGATAAAAATCCATGCATTAGTTTCTGAGATAGAGCTATTGCGATAATCATGAATAATGCAGCATAACAGCGCCATCTTTTGGGCGATTTACACCAAAGAGTTAGCAGCATCAATTCATATTAAGGACTAACTGAATCTGAAGTTTGATGAAAATCCGTGCTTTAGTTCTTGAGGTATAGCTATTGTGGAAATCATTAATAATGCAGCATAGCAGCGCTACCTGCTGAGCGATTTACACCGAAAAGTAATCAGCGCCAGTTTATATCAGGGATTAACTTAATCTAAAGTTTTATTAAATTTTGTTCATTAGTTCTTGCGATAGACCGCCCGCAAAATTTGTGTCACACACAGACAGAGACACTCACAGAGAGTCATTTTGTAAAAACATGCTTTTCGTTATCTCTGACCCCTAAAACGTACAGTGAGCAAAAAAAGTAATTGCACACCAGGTAAATTTGTTGTAGCATATGTATAAATAAATAAAAAGCAACTAAGAATTAAAAATACCAGCACTTTTACAAAACAAATAAACATATTTAATATCTGACTTAATAATTATATTTAAAATATGAAAACATAAAAAAGTAGCATTTGTACTGCCAAAAAAATATTTGCACACTAGCAATAAAAATAGAACTAGAGGAATTATTTATAAGTTAAAAACAGTGCTAATATTTAGTATGCATGCCCTTTGCTTCAATTACAGCTTGTAATCGTCTGGGCATTGATTCTATTAATTTGTGACATGTTTCACTGCTGATTTGTAGCCATTCTTCCCTAAGAGCTTGCTTAAGTCCTGATTTGTTAGAAATTTTCTTTTTACTTATTTTCACATCCAAAATATGCCATAAATTTTCAATCGGATTGAGGTCTGGTGATTGTGGTGGCGTTTTCAATTGATTTTGTACATTATAAAGCAACCATAACCTCGTAATATATGCAGTGTGTTTCGGATCGTTATCCTGTTGGAAATAATATGAATTAGGAATTCCTAATTTCAGAGCACTATTAGATAAATGATCTCGCAATATATTAATACTAGAAAGGTAGCCCGTCAAAAATGACGGAAATTTAGATATAAAGATATATACAACTCATGTGCAAGAATATGAGTTTTCTCGCT
Source organism: Maratus speciosus (assembly GCA_963932465.1). Taxonomy (NCBI): domain Eukaryota; kingdom Metazoa; phylum Arthropoda; class Arachnida; order Araneae; family Salticidae; genus Maratus; species Maratus speciosus. The sequence goes on from OZ010800.1 coordinate 418,676,999, forward strand.
TGTACCGCAGTGATAGATGAAAATAACACATTTTAAGAACGAAACACATTTATGAAAAACTGTGTACAGTAGAAGACCACCAATCTGCACAGTTTGGTTCCAAGTGTTATGCAGATTTGAGGCTTTTTGTGGTCATGTCTATTCAATCTTTGTTTACATTTTTTTAAATTCATATATTGGACAATTTAGATTGTTGAGCCTTAAAAATAAATAAATAACACACTTGAAGTAAGGTTAAAAACTATTAAATTATCGTATACGATTTCAGGAAATGGTATTATATGATATTATATGTGTGTGCTTCACGATCTTGGTTACGACGTTGGCGAAATTGGCTGCAACTTGTCATAATCCTAATAGTGTGGGCCGCTGTAACAAAAAAGTAACCAGTTTTTAGTAAAATTTCTGATGTAAAGTAGCTTTCAAAAACTTGTGTAAAATTGCAGGCCGTTCTCGTGTTATGTCAGTCCTAGGAATAATATTTCTAACACTGAAGATTTTTTATGTATATATGGAATTTAGAAAAGCTTCTCCAAAAGAAAGGTCCTGAAATGGCATTGTAATTCCTCTAACTTCAAAGTTTAATCGGGCCCTGATGTTGAGTACTGAAATCTAATAAATAGAGTTATTTTGAATATTACAACAGAATTAAATAGTTAAACTTATTTAACTTAAACCCGCTGTTACTTCCCGATGTTATTTTTTAGTATTAAGAAAGAAAATTATTTAAAACTTTCAAATCATGCATTTATGATTTTTTTCCGTCTTTAATAATTAAATCATGAAAAATTAGGCTTTTGTTCTGAGCTCATAAATATGACAATAAAATAATGTAACTAAGAGACATTGCAAAATTAAATCTTTATGATTACAAACCATAAACAAACGATACCGCCACCATTTTACCTACTATGACGTCATTAGAATATTGCCCATTGATTGTTGGAGAACTTACTTTGTGAATGATTACCTCAATGATTTAATATTTTTGACGTTTCACGATGAATGAATCACTAGTGTTTGTTTAGGTTTATGGAATGAGATATTAAGCTGTGAACCTAATTTCAATTGAAGTTATTCAAGTATATATGTATTTTTAATCGAAATTAAAAACAATGCTTTGATCTCGAAATAAAAAGTTTTAGTTTGTATAATTTGTTATTTCTGTTAATTATTTATTTTAAGTACTTTTCCATTATAGCGCATTTTTAAAAAAAGCTTGGCGCGATTCGGGCATCAGAAAGTGAGATATGTTGCGAAAATATATAAACAGCTATGAAAACAAATCTAATGAACTTTTATCTTTGTTTATATATGCACTTATATACATAAAAAAAATCGTTTCTAAATATATATAACTTTTTTTATATACAAATTACGGCACAGATTTCAGATATGAACCGGGATATCTGACTGGCGCCAAAATGATGTTATTTTGCCTGCTATGGTAACCCGGCTATTGTTTTTTATTTATTAATAAATTGTTTATTTACTTTTATTTTCTGTTTTTAGGTAGCTTTCTTTACAAAAAGCTACCTATTGCAGCCGTTCGGAGGAAAGCGATTTCAAAAAATTTTGGTATATTTTCATCGATCATGACCCCCAGACCCCGAAACCAGCCTCCGTTCAAAATTGATATATATATATATATATATATATATATATACATATATATATATATCAATATATATATATATATATATATATATATATATATATCTGACCTATGTCACACTGTAACTCTCGTATTTATGAACCGATTTAGATGTAATTCGGTGTGTACATAGTACATACCAATGTCTCGACCGAGTTCGTTGGCCAGCTTCATCCGCCATTTTGTTTCAAAATGGCGGCCATTTAAAAATTTAAGAAAATTTTTAAATTTGAAATGTGGTACCAAAAAATTGAAAATGGAAAAATATTTTTTTCTTATGTATTTGACCTTTATACAAAGACTCCGTAGCAGTTTTTGTTTCGTCTATATCTTAAAAAATGGCTGAGTTATAGCATTTTGAATTTCTAGCGAAGCTGACATTTTGAAACGTCCTGAATTTTGTCACGCGATAAAAGGCGTATTTATGAACCGATTTGGATGTAACTTCGTTTATACATAGTACAGACCAATGTCTCGACCGAGTTCGTTGGCCAGCTTCATCCGCCATTTTGTTTAAAAATGGCGGCCATTTAAAATTTTAAGAAAAATTTAAATTTGAAATGTGGTACCAAAAAATTGAAAATTGAAAAAATATTTTTTTCTTATGTGTTTGACCTCGATAAAAAGATTCGGGAGCAGTTTTTGTTTCGTCTATATCTTAAAAAATGGCTGAATTATAGCATTTTGAATTTCTAGTGTGGCTGACATTTTGAAACGCCCTGATTTTTGCCACGTGATAACAGACGTATTTATGAACCGATTTGTATGTACCTTGGTGTGTACATAGTACATACAAATAACTCAACCGAGTTCGTTGGCCAGCTTCATCCGCCATCTTGTCTCAAAATGGCGGCCATTTAAAAAAAAAATTTAAATTAAATTTAAAATCAGATACCAAAAAATTGGAAAATGAAAAAGAGTTTTTTCGTATGTGTTTGACCTTAATACAAAGATTCCGGAACAGGTTTTGTTTCGTCTATATCTAAAAAAATGGCTGAGTTATAACATTTTGAATTTCTATTGTGGCTGACATTTTAAAACGACCTGATTTTTGTCAAGCGATAACAGGCGTATTTAATAACCGATTTGAATGTAACTTGGTCTGTACATAGTACATACCAATGTCTCGACCGAGTTTGTTGGCCAGCTTCATTCGCCATCTTGTTTCAAAAGGGTTGCCATTTTTAAAAAAAAATGTAATTTAAAATTTAAAATGAGGTATTAAAAAATTGGAAAATGAAAAAGACTTTTTTATGTGTTTGGCCTTGATAGAGATTCTGGAGCAGTTTTTGTTTCTGAAAATTTGTTCTTTTGTTTATATCTTAAAAAGTGGTTGAATTATAGCACTTTGAATTTCTATCATGGTTAACACTTTGAAACGATCTTGTATTTGTCTCGCGATACCACACGTATTCGCTTATTTCGATGGAAGAAGGCATGTGGATAGTATACATCAATATCTCGACCAAGTTCGCTGGCCAGCTTCATCAGCCATCTTGTTTCAAAATGGCGGCCATTAAATTAAAAAATATATATATTTAAAGTGAGGTGCAAAAAAATTAGAAATTGAAAAAGGTTTCTTTCTTAAGTATTTGACTTTGATATAAGGATTCATGAGCATTTTTTGTTTGTCTTTATCTTAAAAAATGGCTCAGATATAGCAGTTTCAATTTATAACGTGGGTGGCATTTTGAAAAATCTGATTTTTTGCCTGCGACAGCACTCGTATATATCAACCGATTCCGATGTGAGTGAGCATGTGCACAGCAATTACAACGGTCTCGACCAAGTTCACTGGTTAGCCTCATCCACCATGTTGTCTTAAAATGGCAGGCACTTTATGAAATCGCCGAATTTGGCAGCCAAATATAAGTTACTTTAAATAAAAGCAGCTTGGATAAAGCTGACTAATTTCGCGAAATTCTCATTCATAATGATTTAGTATTGATAAAAATTAGTATTGAATCTCCTACATTCGGTTTCCACTTAATTGAGCTTCGTGTGTTTGAATAATATAAGTTGGCTTTTTTAAAATAAGGAATATGAAAGCTACCTCTTCCTCCCGGCACTGGCCGGAAGGGCTTTTTAATTATATAAACTGCTTTGTTCTATAGTTATTATTCAAACTTTTATTTATTTATAGTTATTTCCTTTTCAAAATGATAGCAAATAATTGAAAAATATATAAGTAACTGGTATTCGAAAGCGAGATTTCTGCCAAATTGGCGTCATAGAAAAATCACGCCAACCCCCATGCGTATATGACATCTGTGCAAAAATGACTTCTGTTTCTTTATAAAAATGGGTAAATAGCTTTTTTTATATTAAATTGTCGGCACAGATGTCATATACGCCCATATTGGCGAGATTTTTTTTTTGACGCCAATGTCATATACGCACCGGGTACTTAACTGGCGCCAAAGTGTCGTTATTTTGCTTGTAATGGTAACCCGAATGTTTTTTATACTGTTGATGTTTTCGCCAAATTGGCGTCGTAAAAAAATCGCGCCAGTATATGACATCTGTGCCAAATTGCATACATATGGAAAAAATTGCTTGTGAGTATGAAGCAGTAAATAGGTTGCCAGAACGTTGGCAAACTTCTTTCTCGCCAAGAAACTTTTCTCCGAAGTATTGTACATAAGCAATGATTGCTAGAAATGCATTTTAGGTAGCTTTTATTACAAAAAGCTACCTATTGCAGCCGTTCGGAGGAAAGCGATTTCAAAAAATTTTGGTATATTTTCATCGATCATGACCCCCAGACCCCGAAACCACCCTCCGTTCAAAATTGATATATATATATATCTGACCTATGTCACACTGTAACTCTCGTATTTATGAACCGATTTGGATGTAATTCGGTGTGTACATAGTACACACCAATGTCTCGACCGAGTTCGTTGGCCAGCTTCATCCGCCATTTTGTTTCAAAATGGCGGCCATTTAAAATTTTTTTAAAAATTTAAAATTTGAAATGTGGTACCAAAAAATTGAAAATGGAAAAATATTTTTTTCTTATGTATTTGACCTTTATACAAAGACTCCGGAGCAATTTTTGTTTCGTCTATATCTTAAAAAATGGCTGAGTTATAGCATTTTGAATTTCTAGCGTGGCTGACATTTTGAAACGTCCTGAATTTTGTCACGCGATAAAAGGCGTATTTATGAACCGATTTGGATGTAACTTCGTTTATACATAGTACATACCAATGTCTCGACCGAGTTCGTTGGCCAGCATCATCCGCCATCTTGTTTAAAAATGGCGGCCATTTAAATTTTTAAGAAAAATTTAAATTTGAAATGTGGTACCAAAAAATTGAAAATTGAAAAAATATTTTTTTCTTATGTGTTTGACCTTGATACAAAGATTCGGGAGCAGTTTTTGTTTCGTCTATATCTTAAAAAATGGCTGAGCATTTTGAATTTCTAGCATGGCTGACATTTTGAAGTGTTCTGATTTTTGTCACGTGATAACATATGTCTTTATGAACCGATTTGGATGTAATTCGGTGTGTACATAGTACACACAAATGTCTCGACCGAGTTCGTTGGCCAGCTTCATCCGCCATCTTGTTTCAAAATGGCGGCCATTTAAAAAAATTTAAAAAATTTAAAATTTAAAATGAGATACCAAAAAATTGGAAAATGAAAAAGATTTTCTTCGTATGTGTTTGACCTTAATACAGAGATTCCGGAACAGGTTTTGTTTCGTCTATATCTAAAAAAATGGCTGAGTTATAGCATTTTGAATTTCTATTGTGGCTGACATTTTAAAACGACCTGATTTTTGTCACGCGATAACAGGCGTATTTATGAACCGATTTGGATGTAACTTGATCTGTACATAGTACATACCAATGTCTCGACCGAGTTCGTTGGCCAGCTTCATTCGCCATCTTGTTTCAAAAGGGTTGCCATTTAAATAAAAGTAATTTAAAACTTAAAATAAAGTATTAAAAAATTGGAAAATGAAAAAAATTTTTTTTGTGTGTTTGGCCTTGATACAAAGATTCTGGAGCAGTTTTTGTTTCTGAAAATTTGTTCTTTTGTTTATATCTTAAAAAATATTGAATTATAGCACTTTAAATTTCTAGCATGGCTAACACTTTGAAACGATCTTGTATTTGTCACGCGATAACACGCGTATTCGCCTATTTCGATGGAAGAAGGCATGTGGATAGTATACATCAATATCTCAACCAAGTTCGCTGGCCAGCTTCATCAGCCATCTTGTTTCAAAATGGCGACCATTAAATTAAAAAAAATTATATTTAAAGTGAGGTGCAAAAAAAAAAAAAAAAAAAAAAAAAAAAAAATAGAAATTGAAAAAGGTTTCTTTCATAAGTATTTGACCTTGATATAAGCATTCACGAGCATTTTTTGTTTGTCTTTATCTTAAAAAATGGCTCAGATATAGCAGTTTCAATTTCTAATGTGGGTGACATTTTGAAAAACTTATTTTTTGCATGCGACAGCACTCGTATATATCAACCGATTCCGATGTGAGCGAGCATGTGCACAGCCATTACTAAGGCCTCGACCAAATTCACTGATTAGCCTCATCCACCATGTTGTCTTAAAATGGCAGGAACTTTAAGAAATCGCCGAATTTGGCAGCCAAATATAAGTTAGTTTAAATAAAAGCAGCTTGGATAAAGCTGATTAATTTCGCGAAATTCTCATTCATAATGATTTAGTATTGATAAAAATTAATATTGAATCTCCTATATTCGGTTTCCACTAAATTGAGCTTCGTGTGTTTGAATAATATAAGTTGGCTTTTTTAAAATAAGGAAAATGAAAGCTACCTCTTCCTCCCGGCACTGGCCGGAAGGACTTTTTAATTATGATATGCGCTTTTATGTTTCACTGCATTTATGCATACTATACTGTGTGTATAAATGCTACAGTTCATATGCAGGGCTACACAAAAGAATTCGTAAGGGTTACTGAGTATGAGAGTAAATTGCTTAAAGGTGGTTTTTAAAGGAATTATGCATTTGGTACAGATGTCACATTCGCCCCATATTGGCGCGTTTTTTTTTCGGTTGCCAATTTGGCGAAAGCATCAACAGCATAAACAACATAATCCGGGTTACCACATCAAGCAAAATAACGACACTTTGGCGCAAGTTAAGTACCTGTTGCCTATATGATATTGGCGAGAGAAAAAAATCGCGCCAATATGGGGCGAATATGACATCTGTACCATGCATTTTTACGCTGAACTGCATTTAGTTTCCTAAGAAATGTTTGTAGAATACAGATAAAATGATATAAATGGTCACGCAAAGAATTGGATACATAACCGTCTATGGATGATACTATCTGGAAATGTGATTTCAGTAGTTTTAAGAGTAGTTTAAATTAAATTTTAGCTAAATAGTGGCACATAATAACACTACTATTGGCTATGGACGGTAACTGCAGAAATCAATTTTTAAATTTTTTTATGCGTTTTCTAAAATGTTTACTTAGTTATCGTGGTACTTCTTAGTTATCCCGTTGACCAAATTACTGTCGCTAAATTGTAGAGATTAATTGCCAATAATGGTTGCCATTAATTAATTAATTGTAAGATTAAATGCCAATAATGGCCAATAAAATCATTACTTCGCCGTTTTATTTGTATTTTTATTAATGTTTTACTATTGATTTGGTGATTTGTATAATTTGGCGAAATTAGTCGACGGGATACCTAAGAAGTAACGTTATCTTATTTACCTTAATTTCCTAAATAACGAAGTTTTGTTAAAGCATTCAGGATATGTTGGAAAGTGTTTCATATTCTATGCTTAACGCATGATTTTTCTTTCTTCTTTAGTCTTATTTTGCATTATTTTATTCTTAATTTTTTAGTCTTATACTGCTTTATAGAAACTTTGGCACAGTTGTCATATAAGTTATCATATATTGGCGCGATTTTTTTCCGACGCTAATTTGGCGAAAACATCAACAGCATAAACAACAACATCCGGATTACCATATCAAGCAAAATTACGACACTTTGGCGCCAGTTAAGCACTCGTTGTGTATATGACATTGGCGTCAGAAACAAATCGCGCCAATATGGGGCGTATATGACATCTGTGCCGAAACTTTAATATTTAATGTTTAAACTCTTCGCTCCACTCCCCTTGCATATAGTACAAACTATAACATGGATAGCGCAAAATAATAGACAGTTTGGTACTTTTCCACTGTAGGGGCTTTGGCATTTTTTTAAAAAAAGATTGGTGTAATTTGGGCATCAGAAAGTGAGATTTGTGTATTTTCCATTATGCGGACTCCATTGTCGCCAAGCGTAATAGTTGGCGCAAAATCGTGAATTGAAGCATTTGAAAAATAAAAGAAAAACCATTGTCGATACTAAAGTGAGCATTTAAAAAATATAACATTTGAAAATTCCAGACTTTTACGAACTATTTCATCACATCACAAATATATACTTAAAATAAGTGAACAAATAACTGCTATAAAATAAAGCAATAAAATAAAACTCATATTAAACTGCTGGCATAAAATTACAAATATCTTTTAGCATTTTGAAATAATTGGCGCATTACCCGTAAGGCATGGTGACGTCACGGCGACGTCGTTGTGAAGTCACACTGTGATTTTGTGACCGTCGATGTGACGTCACGTGACGTCGATGTGACGTCACAGTGACTAGAATGCGAGGTCGTTATGGCCATTTTAGAGGTCGTTTGTGACGTCACATTGTGACCACTCTGTGAAGTCACGGTGTGACAAATTTGTGAAAAGTGTGTCATTTGTGACTATTTTGGCATTAACTTTGTGACGAACCTGTGACGAAAGCGACAATGCTTTGACGTCACACTGTGACCAATTTGTGAAATATGGGTCATTTGTGACGAACTTGTCATAAACACTGTGATTTCAAATGAAAATCAAATTTCAAATTAATTGCTTAAAAGACGCAAATAGTGAAAAAGATTCCATGCTGGGACTCGAACCCGAGCCATTAGTACAGCGCACTGACATTCTACCGACTAAATCACATGGAACGATACCCAGGCTGGAAAATTTCTCACTATTACATGATGGCGAGGCTACAAACTCAGCACAAGATGGAATATTTAGCGTGAGCCACCAACATGATGCAAACACGAAACTTAATTAAATCCAGTATCGATTGAAATTATATTAATACTTGGAAATTTTTCCAGAGAGAACCATTCGCCTTGCATACAATATTTCAAATGAAAATCAAATTTCAAATTAATTGCTTAAAAGGCAATTTTAATTTGAAATGTTGTATGGAAGGCGAATGTTTCTCCCTGGAAAAATTTCCAATTATTAATATAGTTTCGATGCTGGATTTCATTAAGTTTCGTGTTTACCGCATGTCTGTGGCTCACGATAAATATTCCATCTTGTGCTGCGTTTGTAGCCTTGCCAACCTGTAATAGTGAGAAATTTTACAGACTGGGCGTCGTTCCATGTGGTTTAGTCGGTAGAATATCAGTGTGCTATACTGATGGCCCGGGTTCGAGTCCCGGCTTGGAATCTTTTTCACTATTTGCGCCTTTTAAGCAATTAATTTGATATTTGATTTTCATTTGAAATATTGTATATAAGGCGAAGGATTCTCTCTGGAAAAATTTCTAAGTATTAATACAGCGATGAATTTTGAAATAACCTTTTGCTGTAAATATAAAATCTTATCTTTTTACCGTACTTTTTAGCAAAATATCGCTATTTTGGAGTCCTATTCTTCTAAATCATTTTAAATTTTTCCACTTAAAAAACAATGCTTATCAACTGACATATTTTTTTATTCAGTTCTATGCTTGATATTAAGTTCTATGCTTGATATTGAGTTCAAGCTTGATATTTAGAATGTGTAAATTTTTTAATTTGTTGTGATTTGTCATTGCTTTATTAAATACGAACATGGAGACTCACGGATATTAATACAACTATTATTTATAGAGCGGCATGATAAGCGACATTTATTTAAATTTTTTATTCCCGTGTATATTGTATTTTGTGAATATGAGCTAAATAGATTTGGTATGTTTTATAGGAAAAGACTGATCTGGGAAATAGAAAAAAAACGAGTAAGAAAAATCATGCGTTAATCATAGATTATAAAATACTTTCCAACACTTTCTGAATGCTTGAACAAGACATCGTAATTTAGGGAAATGACGTAAATAAGATAACTAAGTAAACATTTGAAAAATTGATTTCAGCAGTTACCGTCCATAGCCAAATATGTTTTCCAATTCTTTTGAACAACCCTGTATTTGATCTGTAGGTTGATACACTGAGAAAAATGAAGTACTCAAAAATAAGTAAACCGACGTACTCATATCGAATTGAATATTTTTGGATCAAAAATGAACCCATGCTTTCTCTATTTTGAAACATCACATGTTATCAAACCCAAACAAACGAATAGTTTTGTACCCTGTAATGGTTCATTTCATTTATGGCGGCATAAATGATGTTTATTAATGTAAATATTAAATTATGCACAGCATTTTAAAAATAATTTAAAAGTGCTTGGAAATAATGCTCTTGTCATAAAAATATTCGATTTGAGTATCTTGTTAAGAATTTTGCTATTTTTCTTAATAAATAATCAATTAAACATTTCTTGTTAAGAACTTTGAACGGGAAATAAATGTCAGTACATTTTTACTTTAAATTTTAGGTTTTACTTTTTTTTTTTGGGGGGGGGAGGGGAGCAGTACATAATGATTCATATTTGATCACAACCAATGAATAAAAAATGAGTACATGTGTTTCTCAACTTTGAGTACATTTGGATCGGAGCTATTTTGAGTATGTGACGCATTTAAATTTGAGTACTTTTTACTCAATTTTGACTTCCCATTTTTTAAAGTGCATATATACTATATAATGGGAAAATTTAGTTTAGCAAGAAAACGCCTAACAGGTTGAAATTCTTTTTCAGCAATTTATACTAATGTATGGAAACATACTTGAATACTTTTGTACAACCCTGTAGTTTACCTAGAATCTTTATTACACGCCACTATTTAGTTAAAATTTAATTCAAACTAAGACACTCTTAAAACTGCTGAAATCACATTTCCAGAAATTATAATTTATAGACGGTCATGTATCCAATTCTTTACGTGATCCTGTATATCGTTTTATCTATATTCTACAAACATTTCTTGGTAAATTAAATGCAGTTCAGCAAAAAAGAGCATAACTCATTTAAAAACTACCTTTAAGCAATTTGCGCCCATACCCAGTAATCCTTACGAATACTTTTGTGTAGCCTTGTATAGGAATTATAGCATTTATATACACCATATACTATGCATAAATATAGTGAATCATAAAAGCGCATATCATAATTAAAAATACATTTCCAGCAATCATCGCTAATGAACAGTACTTCGGATACAATATAGTATCTGAAATATTTTGTGTGTCCCTGTAAATGCTATATACGTATTATTCGTATTATACATGAAATAATTTATAGTATGTAAACCTCAGCGACATATATCAATTTCATTATATATGAAATAGATTAACATAATTAAAGTATGCCGCAAACAATTCCCTCCACCCCTATATCATTATGTATTTGAATTCCTTTTTTAGCCCTGTAAATGAACAATAACTATTCTTTGCATCGCATAGTCAACAGAATGCATATTTTAGTGCACTTCATAAATGCATATAAATTTTATTCTGTTTGAAAGCGTGCGTAAAATCATAAAAAATCATTTGAAACGATTTTTTTCCATAGGCTGTAATGTAACGGAAAACTTTTGGCTGTCCCTGTAAATGAACAAAGCATGCTACAAACTTCATTACAAATAGGTACCGTGCTATGGTAAACGTCAATAACATCCAAAAATTTCAGGGCAATCAGAGTATATTTTCGAGAGTTAGAGTGCGGACAGACTGCTAGACGGACAGACAAACCGAAGTCATAAGCACTTTTCAACTTGTGTCCTATAATATGTATCCTGTATTATATGAACTTTTAAAAAATATATACTAAAGCAGTTTAATCTATAACTTCCCATCAGGCATGAAAAACACTTTGTTTCAATGCTTAAGTATTATATTTTACTTTTTAGTGCCAATAATTACGCGTATCATAAACGTAGAAAATGAATTTACAATAGAAGAAAATTTAATAACCGATTCAGAATGTCTATAATTAAATGTTTGATTAAAATCACAAACAGAAAAGAAAAAATGCTTACATACAATTTAAAAAAATAAATATACCAATTTGAAAAATACTAAAAATAATAATTAGGATTTATAATTGTACTATTAAACAACAGCAAACTCAATAGATAAATTAAATGCCTTATTAGATTTAACAATATCTCAAAAATATTTCGATATGGTATAAGGAATTCCTATTATTTTATAATTTCGGCAAATGTTAAATCTGAAAACATTGGTTTGAAGATTTAGGATTTTGAAAGATAATTTAAAATATTATTAGCACTAAAAGAAAATTCTTTCAAATGTTTCACTACTGTAATATGTAAAGATACATTTTCCCAGTATAATGTTAATTTCTAATCTGAAACAGTTTCGTAGTCTTATGATAATCGAACATCATATTTAACCCCAAAATAATAATAACTACAAGTGTTAGTAATCAAAAAATAGTAAGAAGCCGATAAAATAATTCCAAATCATTGTCGTTCCATACATTTTCAATCTCAAGTAAGAGTAAATTAATGTTTATATTAATTCCAGTATGAATGTAGGCATGCACAGTCTCTGCGCAGTTTTTTTTTCAAGCGATGGCAGACTAAGATATTTTTCTTTACAGTTATCGAATTTTAAAATATCGCTTCTAACAGTTTAAAGATCAGTCTCTTACAAATATAACATAAAACTATTTAACTCATATGTACAAATCAGGAATAAAATATTTAAATTAAATAAAACTTACATATACGTTCTATTAATATCCGTGTATCCAAAAATGGTCATTTCCTTATCTTCAAGTGTTGTAGACGTGGTGAAGGTGATGTTCTAAAAACAGTGAACTATTTATTTCCCGCGTCTTCTCATGTTTATTTTTTTGTGGGCAGACGATTTTCAAGCAGATGGTCTAGTACAGATTATTTGTTTTTGCATGCAAGAGATATGAAACTTGAATGCGCAGTAATTTTCTGAAAGTATGGTTAATTAAAATTTTGTATTTGAAGAAATGTCCAATGTATTTAACCTTTTCTTTTTATCCGTACCATATAATACAAGTTAAAATGTATTGTAAAGTTCATTTTTTCTAAATAATTATAATAATAATATTCATAATTAGAGTTTATTAGATATACCATTGTTTAAATTTTCAAAAGGTGTAAAAATAAATTTAATGGTAATAACGAGTCCCCCCCCCCTTTTTTTTTCTTTTTTTTTTTTTTTTTTTTTAAGTAAAGTTTGTTTTGCACAAATTTTGTATATTTCTTTTATTTTCGGAAAATGCTAATTTTATTTAAAAAGTCTGAAAGAAGTAGAATTTATGACTTGAATACAAATTATAAAAATATTCTAAAGCAATAAATGCATAGATGACTAAACTCTGAAGACTCTTTCTACGTGCTCATTAAAAGGTGCAGATTTAACTGTAATAGAAAATTTTTATTTTGAAACCACAGAAGTGTTTCGAATAATCCTGGTCGGTAAAAAAAGAAATAAATAAATAAATTTCCTCCCAGCAAACTAAATATGTAAAGTGTATAAATTTAATATTCCTAATTCTAATTATATTATCCAAATGCTAGATAAAATTGAAATCATGAAAAAGTATACATTCACTATCTTAGATATCAAATTGATAAAATATAGCCTGAAAATTTAGTTTATTAATGATTGTATCGTGCACTTTATTTATTATGCCCCCCCCCCTCTCCCCTTTAGTGAGAGAATTTACCATTTGCTATCCACTAATATATTTTATTCCTTATGCCATGTAACTCGTGACTGTTTAAAATATTTCTCTTCATTTTCAAAGATTTTTGAAGTTCATATTTTTGTCACACTGTGACTTACAATATGGTGGTTTTTTTGTCACATATGTGACGTGACGTACGTTACATAGCAGTGATGTAACAGTGACCTCACAATTTTTTTTTAGTTGCCAGGAAAACATAATTTTACAGTAAATAACATGTTTTAAAGAATTTTCGTAATTTTTTAAAGTTTTCTAAGAAGTTCACATCTCAGTCACAATGTGACATCCCTGAGGGGTGGCATTTTGGTCACAGATGTGACGTGACCACAGTGACTTACAGTGACGTCACCGTGACCATGCATGCTATGAGGGTAGCATACATTTTGGCATGGTGTCCGTATAACGGGAAAATATCGAGATTTGTTGTCAAATCATATAAACAGCTATGAAAACAAATTTAATGAGCGTTTTTGTTTGTTTTATATGTATATTATTGATGTTTTTATGTACAAATTACATCTGTTTCTGTATAAAATTAGAGAAACGGCTTTTTTATGTTAAATAAATCGTATAAATATCGAAAAAAATGCGTGTGTATATAAAATGAAACAGTGAATAGGTTCCCGGAAAATATGTTACCAAATTTCCTTTTTCGCCAAGGCACCTATACTGGAAAAGTACCTAAAGCACATTAAAATCGCGCAGTTAGGAGCTCACACAGTACACCGTTGTCTATTGGCGGTTATTTTATTAGTAGCATCGGGAGGAAGATGTAAAGATGTGCTTTAAATTCTCACCTATAGATTTCCAAAAAAATATCTTAAAAGAGTGGAGTTTAAATTAAATTTCGGTGACCTCCATTATGAAAGATTAATGGTTTTAAATGGGAATTTCGCCAAATTAGCCAGCTATCGCCAAGTTGGCTAACATTTGGCGCTACTGTGGTAACCCTGCATTAATATTTTTCAACAATTACTCATTTCAATGAGGCGGTCCTACCGGAATAGTGAGGGACACACAAAGACTTGGATTTTATATAAATAGATATTGCTTAGCATTCATATTGCCTTCAATAAAAGTCATTTCGTGAACTCCGTTAAAAGACATGCATCCCCAAATCATTACATGACCACCGCCATGTTTTACAGTTGGTTTCAAGTTTTTAATTTGAAGAGAAGTATTTGGCTTTCGCAATACAGTTTTCTTACCATCTGAGCCAAAAATATTGAACTTGCTTTCATCGGAAAAAATAACAGTTTTCCAAAACTCTAGTGGTTTGCTGACATAAGCTTTTGCAAATTCAAGTCTTTTCACCCTATTTGTTTCACTAATAAATGGTTTTTTTCGAGGGGCTCTTCCTCGAATATTTGCATCATGAAGAATATTTCTAATTGATTGTGGTGTAACTATTGTTCCCGACGTTGAAGCGACATCAACAGCCAATTCTCGAGCACTTAGAAAAGGGTTTTTTGAAGATTATTTTATGATGGCTCTCCTTTGCCTGGTATTTAGCTTTCTTGGACGCCCAGCTCGCGGCTTATTTATTGTCGAACCAGTTTCTTTTTTCTTCTTAATTACATAACGAACACTAGAAAAGTTTAAATTTAATTTTTTACCTATTCCTCGGTAACTTAATCCAGAATTGTGAAGAAATATAATCTTCTCACGGGTAGCAAGAGACAGTTCACACGTTTTCGGCGCCATTAGAATAAAAACTCCCCAGAATCCCTGCTCCAGTTAATATATTACGTGACTTTAAAGTGCGGGGCTAATGTACTGCGGGACTGATATGCTAAACATTTGCATAATGTTCACATTTAATGCTTTTTTTAACAGTCAATGCTTCTTGTGCAAATACTTTTTTGGTATGAGAAAATATTAATTTATTTTTTAAAATGTGTAATATTACTGTTTAAGGAAAATGGATAGTTATTTTTATCTTCTTCTTATTTAAATAAATGAATAATTAAGAGAATAGTATCAAATTTGCTTTCTATGGTTACTTATGAAAAAATCGTCTGCGTGCAAATACTTTCTTTGCTCACTGTATAAATGCGTCGAAAATTGTCACAAATCCAATACTTTCTTCTTGTAAAGATAGAAGAAACTAAAAATTACTATCTTCTAACAATTCTAAGTAAACGTGACCTTAAACAAAATAAAAAATTATGATATTAAAAAATCCGATTTCTAATATATTAACCATGTGCCTGAATGTAATAAACGTGTTAATACAAAATTCCTAGAGTCACATTCCAGCATTAATATCTTAACCCAATTTCCTTCCTGAGAGTTCTTTCAAAAGAAAAAAAAATCTAAATCGTAATGAAAAATCGCATTAGAAATTTCTGCTGGCACATTACAGAACCAACAGATGTATCGCGTTTTATCTTTTGAGCATGTGGTTCATTTTTTACTTCATACTATATCATAATCCGAAAAAAAAATAATAATAAAGAGAAAGAGAGAATATTAATTTCCATAAATTAACTAATCTGGATGGAGGAACAATTAACTTCATGTTGGCTCTTTCAAATAATCAAAACGTCCTTTCACATAGTTCATTCTAAATCCGAGGGAGTGCAATGGAATGAAAAATCTCCCCCTTTCATTTATAAAAGGGGGTGCCGCGGATACAGATGCAGGGGTGACCAAGCACATTTAATGTTTATTTTTATTCACCGGTTTTGTAGAATATAAAACAATTCCCGTAAATCCCTGGAGAACTACGATAGCAGCTGTTGCCAAATTGTGGGGAAGGAATTCTCGCGGGAAAAATTACGTTAAACGCAGACGATTTTCCAGGTTATGTGTCCGCGAGTTCATGGTTGACGGCGAAGCATTTGTTTTAGCTACCTCTCCATAAAAAGTAATTATGCAATAGTGAATTTCGTTGATAGTGTCACACGCAATAAAACAAATTAATATTTGCTTTATTAGAATGATATCATTTTGACTTTTTGACTGCCTGTTATTGTTTGATTTGATTATTTTTTTAAAAGTCATACATATTGTGGCTTACATTTTTGTTTGAACAGTTATGTTTTTCAAACTGCTTTGCAAAAATATCTACTGAATGTCAAAGGATAAAAAAAAAATCACATTTGTGGTACAGATTAAACACAGTTTTATTTTGTGTTTATAAGCTTTTACCATATCCGTTTTATGCTTTAAAAAAAAATTCTCATGGTAGGTTTTTTTTACGTTGGTAGCGTCCATTGTGGGAAATTTAATAACTAAAATTTTAAAATTGATTTTTTGTGTTTTCTCGTGTGATAACCATACTCGAAGTTAAAATTAGATAGGGCGGATTAAACTCAGCTTTCTTTTATGCTGATAATGCACTCTTGCGGGGAAAAGATTAACCACATTTAAATTAAAACTAGTTTTTTTTTTCTTTTTTCTTTTGTTTTTTTGTATCACTGTATGACAGCATTAAGATAAAAATCAAGTACTGATTTATCACAATTCTTTTGTGTGCTTATAGTGACCCCTGGCTAGAAATAGGGTGTCCACATTTAAATAAAACTGATTTTGTTATGTTTTACTGTATGAAGAAATTTACGATGGTTATTTTGAATTTAAACTCAGTTCATAATGCAAACAAAATTTTAAATTATGAATAAGGAAATAACTACGAATTATTAATTCATTACTGATGCTAACTACCAACAAAGTTGTTACATAAAACAGTCAAACGCAACGTAATAAAGGTAATTTGAAATCTGTTATTGGGGTAGATTACAGCATGTTTCCACCAATGGATCAACTATGAACAAGTTTCTAATTCCATTTTTAAAATTTAATCAACTGTTACACTCAATTAATGTACTCGTAATGAAAACCCTATTTGGGAATTTTAACACAATAAAAAAAGAGAGGTCTAGCCTTTTTTAGATAATTTGCATTTCACCAGATTTATTGAGACATCATACGTATTGACTTTCCCAACTAAGTGAAAAAGTTTCCAGACCGGACTCGAACCCAAGTACACTAGTTTAACCCTTTATCTACTGCAATTTTTTTTCATGATTTTTTTTTAATTATTATTTTGGTTGCTGCAATGAAAATTAAAAGATATTCATAAAAAAAAGATACTCACCCGTGGGAAATTTAATTCATTAGAGCTAATTAATTAAAGTGGTACTTTAAGTACCGTCAGTACACTATGCCTAAAATATTCTCGTAATAGAAAAACTCACATGATATTTCAAATAAAGTTTAAACTCTTTAAAATGTTAAATAACCAAAAGACACTCATAAGTTAACAATTAAAAAACATTAAATTGACATAATTTTATTTTACATGTGAAAAATGAGTAAAAATTAAAATTTGATGGCATTAAAAAAAGTTTTTTTTTTTTTTTTTTTTGGGGGGGGGGGGGGGGGGGGGGTTCAATCTTGTTAATAGTCTTTTAGTTTATTCATTCATTTATTTATTGAACACATACATCTGACTTGTGTGCTTGACATCAGGGGCCCGCTTATAAGTCATCGTCAATATGTAAAGACGAGATAGCACAAGAAAATTTACAACACGAGAGAATTACATCCGGAAGCTCCACAAAGAGAGTGCAAAAGAACTAGCGAGAGTTAAACCCGCAGCCCACCTACGATCTCAAGCGATGAGTGGCGTGGTGCCTTAACCACTCAGTCACGGTGGGCCCGATCCTTTAGTTATGCGACGTCTATATTCCAGGGACAACATGTTCTCTCGCATCTCCACATATGCAATATATGAATTTACATATGCCATTTCTAGCATAGCAAAAAAGAGCCGGTGCCACAACTTTTTTCATTTCCTATAAAAAAATAATTATGAAAGAGAAAAGAAATACCAGGAAAAACATTACAACTCTACTCTTTAGTAATTGCATTATAAAGCATATAAAAAGATGGATAACTAGACTGACGAAAAGTAAATAAGAAGTTTTTCTTCAACTCCCAGTGTACTGGCGGTACTTATAAGTACCGCCGAGTAATTCAGCTGTTAAATCAAATACATACACCACTCACTTAAAATAGCTAGTCAAATTGTATTCTAAGATCATAATGAGCCCATAAAACAAATCCAACACTCATCTTATATCCTTTACTATGTTTTCAGAAATAAAAATCAAGAGTAACAATATCACAAAAAACACATCGACTATTTCAAAGTTAGCCTCCTTCCTCGCAAAAATAAAGAACCTAGAACTATTGCTGCCATGTATTCTGATAAAGTGGAGTTAAAAGAGTATTTTTGCAAAGTACCATTATAATATTAGTAATATTCACTATGGAAAGTTTAAAGTGAGTGGTACTTATAAGTACCGTTAGTAGATAAACGGTTAAATTTCCAAAGTTTTCCCTATTGAGTACCTGGACAAGCAATTCCCCCCCCCTCCAGACATTCACCCAGACAACATTTTAGGGCGATTCCATGCGGAGAGTCACACACGTAACGCAGGCTTTAAATTGCATTTATTCAATTATTTATTATATTTTAATGTTAATTCTGATTTTAGATGGTATGGTAAATAAGTTATTAACATATTTTTTAGTTTAAATGTGTGTAAGTAAAACTCACAGAAATATATCATTTAATTTCATACTCAAAATGTGCTTTTTTTCTGAAGTAGAAAAAAGCACATTTTGAGTAATGAAATTAAAGGATATACTTATGTGAGTTTTATTGCCACACATTTAAATTTAAAAATATGCTAGTAACTTATTTACCATACCACTTAAAATCAGAATTGACATTAAAATTTAATAAATAATTGAATAAATGCAATTTAAAGCCTGCGTTACGTGTGTGACACTCTCCACGGAATCGCCCTTTAGGCAATTTCATTTGGTCTGCCATGTTATTGGCACAGTATTTGTTATATTGACCTGTGTTATTATTACTCTATGTTATTGAGATAATAACAACGTTTCAATAAATTTAAACTATATAATTTTATAAAATAGTGTTAAGGGCTAAATAAATCATTTAATTCAATAGCTACCTCCATTCTGTGAAACTCTCATATGGAGATGATAAAAGTAAATTAAGAAACCAATCAGAATCAGTGTTTACAAAATTTAATAATGAGTAATCTGAATGTTACTTATTTCATTAGAATTTTATTCCTGAGAGAATTGTTAACAATTGGTGTTTTAAAACGAAAGGTGTTACGTATGTAACAGCCATAAGGTTAATGTATTGAGTGAGCGTAAGTTTAATTTTTATCCACTTAGTGTAAAGCTTTATTAAATTAATTTTTTTTAATTAAACTGTGCTGTTTTATCCAGATGCCTAAATTTTCTATCCTGGCTCCTAATATTTCAGGAGATTTCATGATGTGGACTTTTCTAATAGCTATTGAATTAAATGATTTATTTAGCCCTTAACACTATTTTATAAAATTATATGGTTTAAATTCATTGAAACGTTGTTATTATCTCAATAACATAGAGTAAAGCTGATGAAAATGAGGCGGCTGGATTCACTGGGTGTCTGAACACTAAATTTGAAAGGTTGATTACTGCTTTTTTTTTTTTTTTTTTTTTTTTTTTAGTGCTTTTAATTTAGTGCTTTTAATTTAGTGCTTTTAATTTAGTGCTTTTAAATCTAACTTGCTTTTCAAAGAAAACTATTGCCATTAAAAATAATAACAACAACAAAAAAGCTTATGAGACATTATAAGAAAAGTATACATTAACAACTGTCACAGTTTAAAATCATGTGCTGCTTGTTAAAAATTTTACTTTAAGTTATAAACAAAACAATTCTCTTAACCCTTCAGCATACGCACCTATTTCTCTGACGTAACCACACGCACCGGGTCAATATGACCCTAACTTTTCCTCTAACGTCTCGGTGAAATATGGCCATTATAAATAAAAAATTAAAGTCAAAAGTATTATTTGAATCATTTTTTAAGTAACAAGATATATTATTTGTTTTAAAAGTCAAATTTCAAAGAAAAAAAACCCTGATGTAAAAACCCACTTGTAAACTCCTGAACATGATAGGGACCGTCGGGTCAAAAATA
Organism: Maratus speciosus; assembly: GCA_963932465.1. Taxonomy (NCBI): domain Eukaryota; kingdom Metazoa; phylum Arthropoda; class Arachnida; order Araneae; family Salticidae; genus Maratus; species Maratus speciosus. The sequence continues at coordinate 418,697,619 of OZ010800.1, forward strand.
CCCGATGCGTGAGCTTACGGGTTGAGTAGCTGACTGCTTTTATCCTATATCTGAGTAGGGGGGGGGGGGGGATGCCAATGTATAAATGTCTCCAGCTTTTTCTGGATGCTGTAACTATTTTATCTTACATTTTAATAATTTTAATATCTCTAATTTAATGTCTGACATTAAAACTTTTACAAATCAATGAAAATTTTATACACAGAGATGTCAAACTTCGTCTTATCTATTTAATCAATAAGTAACTTTAAAGCAAAAATGTTTTCATTAATATTTAATCAATCGTAGGAGGTTACGATTGGTAATGGGATTTCTCTTTTGTGTTGGGTAGGGGGGGGGGATTGCAAAAATTCAAGTTCATTTTTTATTATCTCTGGAAATGGTTAAAAACAGCATTAACTAGTAGAGAAGGCTTGTGCTATTCTGCATTTCTAAGCTTGTCATAATAATAATAAAAAAGGCAAGTTAATCAAGCCTCCCCAATGATCAAACATGCCCAATTTCCCTATTATAGATATATATATAATAATAGAATATGTAAAATTACATATTACATAATATATTTTAAAAATATTTATAGGATACATTATTTTTACACGATAAATAAATTAATATTGAACTGAAGAACAAAATTTTTAGAACTATGATGTGAATCAGTATTTACTACAGAGAAATCGGGGGAAATATCTACACTTCCTTTCCAATTATCTCTAAATTACTCCGCAGAAATCCCCACCCATTCCTCTCATACCATATATCTATTACAATCGACATGTGACCTAAAACCCTTGATATCAGAATGAGCCTATAAAGCGCTAAATCACACACACCGTGGGTTCCTTCTCTTAATAGGGCTTGCGTGAGGAATGGAATAGGCAGCATCAAAGCGGGCTCTATCATCACGTGACATCAAATCAAGAAGAAACTGCCCGTGAATGTATCGTTTTCTCTGTAAATAATAGTTTCTCGTTTTATTGCATATTGGTTGGAATCATTATTAGTGCTATTATTTAGATCAAGTCTTAATGATAGTTAGGTAGAGAGTAAATATTTGAAGCGAAAAGTTTGTTTCCATCAATTGCTATTTGATTTTTATGTATTTATCATTAAAACAGCAATAGAAGTTTTTAAGAACCTATTTTTTTTTCTCTGCATGGCCGATGTCCACTAGAGAGGAATCTTCGCCGGATAATTCGAAATCCGAGACTGCCCGAACCCACCAAAACATTTTTTATCAGTGCCTGAGACCCCCCCCCCCCTACCCCAAGAAAAACAAAATGTGAGCCCCAGCCCGATACCAAAAGTAATCAGAACAAAATTACTAAAATTTTAAAATTACTAGCTGACCCGCCCGGCGTTGCCCGGGGCCGTAATAACATTCTTAAATGAATCTGAAATTTTTATGGCAAGTCCGTACAGAGGGGGGTGGGAGTAGAGACGGTGCAAATTACCAGGTCCCGACTCTTGTTCAGTTCCAAAGTTGTATAAATTTACAGGTTAAGTTTTTTAATTTTTATATGTCTCATACTTTTTTTATTCGAAATTAATTGATGAATTGAATTAAAATTTAATTATATTTACAATAATTTAATTTTTGTATTTAAAATCTTTAGATGAAAAAGCAATTACAAATACAACATAAACTGTAATACTGAAAAAGAAATAATAAAATTGTAAGCAAACATTACTATATAGATTTTTTTTAAAGTACTGTCCAGCAAATTTATTTTCTAATAGAGTAAAGCCTGTTTATAACGGAATCCAGCAATAAACAAAAAAAAAAGTTCCAGCTCCCCTCTCTCCCCAAAAATGCTATTATGCTTTGCTTCATTTAAATAACCTGCATAAAACGGAATTTATCACTGGTCGTTTTTGTTTATCACTGGTCGTCAGGTTTTATTGTATCTTACTTCTGGTGGTCCCGTAATGATATTCTTAAATGAGCCTGACATTTGTATCGCAGGTCTGTACAGAGGGGGGTAAACAAAGTTACTTTAACATCATGATAACATTTTGTAAATTTCTTGCTGCTGATTAATTCGCATTTCCAATACAGTGCTTTGCAGAAATAGCACGTTTTACCCAAAGTCCCACAGTTATGTCCCGGAACGTTTAAATCAGTAATTTGGATTTCAGAAGTAACGCGTGTATGCTACGATTATTAAGCTTATTTTAGCGATCGCTTATGCTCTGTGTTTAACGGTGTTCTCCATCCAATTTTTTTCGATTTTCTGTTCTTAATTCGGCTTCTTCACTTGCAAGCATTTGCCGAGATCTTTTACGGGCATTTCAAATGATATTTTGAAGCTCTATAATTGCAGCGAAAGAGCAAAACATCATGCAGCTCTTTCCTCCACGGCGAAATGTAAATAAACCCGATCGCTCTAAATCCTGCCAAAGGACTTTTACCAATGAGATGCGTTTCTCGTGCGTTGCCATTAGACAACAACAAATAACCGCGATTTCTGTGCCACGTACGTTAGCGTAATATATATATAGATTTCAAATGATATTTTGAAGCTCTATAATTGCAGCGAAAGAGCGAAACATCATGGAGCTCTTTCCTCCACTGCGAAATGTAAATAAACCCGATCGCCCTAAATCCTGCCAAAGGACTTTTACCAATGAGATGTGTTTCTCGGGCGTTGCCATTAGACAACAACAAATAACCGCGATTTCTGTGCCACGTACGTTAGCGTAATATATATATAGATTTCAAGATTCATTTTTGCATTTCAAAAATATTTTCTGACATAGAAATAGCTATTAATCCTAAATACTCTCCCATGAGGACGTGTCGTGATTTTCCATGAAAATCTGTTTGAAATAGCAAATTTGTTATGATACCCAACGACTGGCAGAAACCTAAAAAAGTCACCATTCTTGTTTTGTTTTTTTTTTAAATATCTTTATAAATCTACGACAGAAACATATGAGTTCTGTTTTCCAGTCTGAAAAAGGGCTTCAAAATGAAAGCGAAGATAGATAAAGGCTATCCCACAGCTTCTTTATGTTGCTAATACTAACCAAGAATTCAGGATCCGAAAGAATATTTCTCTCTATATTCTATCACATTCACTTCAACTCCCTTTCAAACGGGTTTTCAGAGGATATTAAAACGCTTTTAAGAAACTTATTGTGCACTTTTGGTTCTCAAATAGCATCTGGAAAGAGTTTTTTTTTTCTATTATTAATTTGTTAATATGTATAAAATTTTCACTTTGAGCCGGAACCCGCAGTCTAGTATAAAATTTAAAAAGCTCGAAGACTGGGTATAAAAATCTCTATTACACTACATATAGAATCCAGAGTACCTTTGAACTTGAACACAGCATTCTTTCAACACAATTCCCCCTTTTCTATATCTAACCCCGTGAATTTTTCGAGCACATATGAAATTATCGGATTATCCTTTCCCAATTTTATGCCTAAAACAGATATTTTAATCATATATTTTCTGATATTTTCTGTTCTGGTTCAGTTAAAATAAACCATTTCGTTTCTGGTTTCGTTTTTTTTTTTTTTTACTTTTAAAAATAAATGTTTTAATTTCGTCCTAAAAAACGTTTCTTTTCTTTTTCTATCGGTTCGAATCTGGTCTGATTTTAATAAATCGTCAAGAGGTTGTGTACTTAAGCTAACACAAAATATCATTATAAAATTATCAACTTTTATGACGATATTTTGGCCATGTTTTACCCTAATTTACAAACAACCCTTATTCATTTGGAGAAAATTGATGAAAATATCAATTTGCCAATTTTTTGCCTAAAATGTGGTTTGACATTCCTAGTTCATTCTGACAAAGCTATACTTAAAGATACTAAGATTATAAATATGCGAAAAAGAATTTTAACCGCATCCATTTTCCTTTAACTGTGTTCAGAGTTGCAATCTTTATTTTTTCTCAGTTTGTGCTTTTTCAATATCAAAATTATAATACTTCAATAAAATAGCAATTGATTCGCTATTTTTATTTATTTTATTTTATTAATTAATTTTTCTTTTGGTGGTGGTGGTGGGGGGGGGGGGGTTGATACTCAGTGTGCATTTGTTAAAATCGGAAATTTAGTTAATATAAATAGTTTATTTTATAAAAAATGAATTTTTTAAGTAAATAGTCATTTTTACTGTATTTTTACATAATTACATAAGCTGTAATATTTATTTATTTAATATCTACTAATTACTTACTTATAAATCCGATCCCTTGCATTATAGAACACACTTGTAAGAACATCCTGTTCAAAACTATAGAAGAAGTAGGGTTTTTAAAATTTTATTACATTTTTCAGATGTTTTCACGAGAATTGCTTGATTATATTCCTGATTAAATCAATTAAGAAATTTTTCTTGATTAAATCATTTTCTTTCATAAAATCATTTAACAATGTGTCAAAATTATATTATAAAACAATCAAAAAAAAAAAAAAAAAAAAAAAAGAAGTTCAAAGGGTATCAAGTCGTTTTATTATAGATAAACATTCACATTTAGTTAGTTTCCTTCGCTGCATAAAAAAGACAAATGTTTATTAAGAGGCTACTTCAGTCAAGGGAAAAGGCCCGTTCGCTAATGCTAATCCTATGGAAAAAATTTATAAAGATATCTCGGTTGCATTTCAAAATTTTTAATGATTTTTTTTGCATTGAATAGCTGAGATCGGTCTGTATGCAGGCCGTTTTTTACTTTTTCGATTTCAATTGCAGATTTTTTTTTTTTATGGGGATGCTTTCAGTTTCAAAACCGGTTCCGAAAATGAAAGTGTCCTCATTAAAAATATCTGTAAATAAAATCGAAAAAGTAAAAAACAGCCTTTGTACAGACCTATCTTAGCTATCCAATTAAAAAAAAATCATTTAAAAATATTGAAATGCAACCGAGATATCTTTATAAATTTCTTCCATAGGATTAGCATTAGCGAACGGGTCTTTTCACTTGACTGAAGTAGCCTCTTAACATACAAAAGTATACTTAATATAATCACGATCGGAAAAATTTAATAACCTCTTTCGAAGTTACCCACGATTCCGAAAAGTGTTCTTCATCTTTAGAAACCTAGGAAACGTATATATTTTCAAAGATTTAAAAACGTATTTATAAAAGCAAAGTTTCTTTGCTGTCGCTGATTTTCGGAAACGTTACCGAGTCATTATTACAGAGTGTAAATCAATTTTATCAGCTCGGAATATTGTTTTTTCGGATGCTATTCATTCTCAAGTAAACATTTTCGTGTTCAACAAGCATGTTTTACTGGCCTACAGGATACATAATAAAGAGCATTAATATTAATCCTTTCGGGTCCGGTGTACTATTAATAGTACATGTCTTTTCATTGAATATTATTTTGTCTCAACAATTACTTTTGTTACTACTAGGTTGAGCAAAAAGTTCTGGGAAATTTGTGAAAGTTGCGTTGTTATGAGCAAATTAGCAACAAAAGCAACAAGGGCTATTCTTTAAAGTAGAGACCATCATAGTCCACGACTTTCTGCCACCGTTCTGCCAGATTCCGGATTTGCTGGCTAAGTTTGTCGCCGTTACCAGCACCTTCATCCTCATTAATCTCATCGATGGCTTTCAGAATCGTTAACCCATTTGTGCCTGAATTTTTGTTTTCTCAAATTTTTTGGTAAAATCACTTTAAAATGTTGCAAAATGAACTGGAAAAATACTAAAAAAAACTAAGCTTAATTTTTTTGTATTTATTTGATAAAATGTAAAAGAACTAAATATGAGTATTTCTAGTAGAATAATATGCATAATTATATATTTTACCTACATTTATATTTAAAATGTTTTTAAATTGTATATTATGTACAATAATTAGTATTTTTATTAACTAAAAAATGTATATTTATTTATTTGCAGAGACTAATAACGTTATAACTACTATTAATAATAAAATAAGAATTGCAGACTTAAAAACAATTTATTTCATAACTATCTTCGAAAGGAGATTACATAAATAACTGTCTCCTAAATTTCCAACAAAAATATATGCCCATTTGTGCCTAGAACCGTATATTTTGGACATCACAAAAATGCATAAAAAATAGGCTTGAACATAATTTCGCTATTTAAAAAAATACGTATTTCAAAAACGTCTACAAGCTAAGATTATAACTTGCGATTTTGCATCCTTGATAGAAAAAATACAAATAAACTTACTTTTTACATTTTGCCATCTTGAAAAATTAAAAATCTATAAAAACCGAAAAAAACTTTAATTTAAGCAAATAAATATCCACCTTATGCTGTCATCTCTCGGTTACAAATAAAGACATTTATAAATAATGATTTCATGCAATTTTCATGTTATAAAGGAGAAGAAAATTATACAAATTCATTAAAATTTGAAACGTCCCAAAAATGGGACGCTAGGCATAAATGGGTTAAGCTTTTTCTCTAATAATACCGGGTCAACACGTGCAAATCATACTGTTCAAAAGGCATTTTGGAGCCAAAGTTCCTGGACTCCTAGAAATATACCACTAGTACTTCTATATACAATACAAATTCTGGTAACTATTGGATTAAAAGTTTCCCAGAACTTTTTGCTCAACCTAATATCTATATATAGTAATGATGGCATATGCCTATGCCTTTTTTATTATGACTTAATTTATGTTTTGATATTTAGTAATGACAATAATAGTAAAAGTTTGCTTCATTCTCTTTGCCCTGTTTGCGATTCCTTTATTTTAAACCTATATTTCACTCTTTAAATTTAAAATACAGGTTAATTTTCTGAACGAATCATGTGCAATAAAGCGCAAAAAATATTAGAAATCTGTAATATCTGTTAAATACAATCTGTAATACGATATTTTCCAAACGTCTCCAAAAACTCTTCCTTAGACCATTGTCACCATATAATTGAATAGTACGCGAAATAACTACTCTCGTTAGATTTCAGACAATGATATATTCTTTAAACTTCAGTAAATCTATTTGGATAACTAAGATTAACATTATTAACATAAATGTGACTTTGTTCTCAAAATTGAAAAAAAAAATCGGACCCGAAAGGATTAGTATTAGGTTGAGCGAAACGTTCTGGGAAATTTTTTATCTAATAGTTACCAGAATTTTTATCGCATATAGGAGTACTAGGGGTATATCTATAGGAGTTCAGGAATTTCGGCTCCAAAATGTCTTTTGAAAAGTATGATTTGCGTGTGTTGGTCCGGCATTATTGGAGAAAAGGTCTAACAATTCTCAAAGATTTCGATTTGAATCCTTTCATGAAGTTAAAGAAGCATGTCAAGAGTTTTTCGATTCCAAGGAGCCGCCATGGTACTTCCAGCAACTCCGGAATCTGGAAGAACGATGGCAGAAAATCGTGGACTATGATGGCCTCTACTTTGAAGAATAGTCCTTGTTGTATTAGTTGTTAATTTGCAAATAACAACGCAACTTTCACAAATTTCCCAGGACTTTTTGCTCAACCTAGTATTAAATTTAATATTACTTTATTATTCTTGCATGTAAGCACAAATTTAATTATGCAGCTGAAAATATTTCATTGAGAATCGACAGCATCCTAAAATACTGTGTTTCGGGTTAAGAAAGCTAATTAATACGCCACACAAACAACTCGAAAACATTTCCGAAAATCAGTGGCAGCACAAGAAACTTTGTTGTTTATAAATGTAATTATTCCTTAAATCTCGAAAATATATTAGATTCTGAGGTGGCTAACGATAAAGAACGTTTTTTGGGATCGTTTACCGTTTGTGGGTAACTCAGGAGAGATTAGTAAATACTTTCTTTCGTGGTTGGTTAAGGGGACAGTTTACCATTTCAACAATTTTGTTTATTTTTACAAATATGATTCAAATGGTGAACTCACTGCATTTCACTGTTCAACTAACAGTGAATTTTGTAAGAAAAATGTTTTAACGGCATATTTAATTATAATTTTTAAATTGCATTTTTTTTTTAATCGCTACATTTTTAAATATTGTTATTTTTACCCAATGTTTTTTTTAAGATTCTCAAATGTGTATTACACAAGACTGCGCATGTATTTTTATGTATATTAGCTTCTTTATCTATTACTTTTAACATAATTTTTTACTGATGTATATAGTGAAAAACGATGAAATCTTACACATCTACACGTACTTTTATTATTATTTTTTTTAAATAACAAAAACCTTAAGGCTAATTCCATGCGCATATTTATCATATATATAATAAAGAACATACACAAAAAAATATTAATCTCTATCTCAAATACAAAAAAAGGCCTTAGCATTTTTAAATCAGGAAAGTGATGAAAATATGAACATAAAGTAAAGGCCATTTAAAATTTTAATTTGTATGGGTAATTGTACCGGGTGTATTAGCAAAATTTACAATATTCCGCAATATAACTGCCGTATGGGTAAAAATGCGGCGTCAAAATATTCACAATTAAACAAACTTTCATTTAATATTAAATAAAGAAAATCAACTTTTTGACCAATTTTCAGATAAACTGTTCCCTTAATCCTTTATGTACTGAATTATGAATTCATGAAAATTTTATCTTCTAAAGCATTTTTCGTGAATTGTTTAAACTACATTAGAAGATTTACATAATCATTTAATAAATTTTAGAAGGATTTAGAAGGATTCATTAAATTTGAATTTATAAGGATATTGTGCAATATTTATAACACCACTCAAATCTTTTATTTTAAATATTTTTCTTAGCATTTTAAAGAATTAGGATATGTACAAATATAACGTTCTTACAATAGAAATATAGAAAGGTTTCCGAAGTGAACCCCCCCAACGATAAGAAAGCTGAAAAGATGTAAAGGTAAAAGAAATCATCCTTTTAAAAAGATTTTTGTTTTGTGTAACTCATAATGCTTTCGGAACAAGATAAGTAATGTATATAATTCTAAACTGTATTACAACTAATCGATGTATTAAATTAATTTCATAACAAGTTATTTTAATGGTACTTATAAGTACCGTCAATAGATAAAGGGTTAAATAATATTTTTTGTAGATTAAGAAACATTTGTCTATTTCTAACATATAAGCAGATGTATCATTCTTTTATATCGTTTTAAAACAATGTTAATAGCAAATATAAAAATAAAATCTAAATTAAGTATCTTACTTCTTATACTATTTTTATCAGTCTCGACAGACCACCTAGAGATTTTTAACTTTAAAGCAGCACTTCTGCCATTAGGCAGTATCGCGTGCATGGCCCATTACTTTTTTCGCAGAATCCGTCGTGAGTGGCTATATGTTTGTTCAAGATAAGGCCACTTCTCTTAAAAAGTGATATAGTGCTCAAATTATCGAGTAGTTTTTAATATCAAAGCTTTCGACTCGATAGTCTCAACGTTGTTCTTAAGTTTGAAAAGCTGCCAATTAGTTTTTTATATGTGGTGCAATGGAGGGTATATAAATTCATAGCAAATTAATTCAGTTCATAACGGAAAAACGATAAAGTACGATTTTTTTTTTTTTTTTCGAGAAAGAGTTAGACACTGAAAGAAAATATATTATTATATTCAAGACTAGACTGAATAAATCATTCGTAGAAGGATGTTGAAATTTTAGGTTTATCTCAGTAAGAAAATATGAAATGCTTTTGAATTCATAAAGGTCATTTCAAGCTTGTAAGAACTGAAAGAGGAAGCCAAATGCATAAAATGTCACGATTACACATATAAAATAATATAAATAATGAAACGCACAGAAAAAAAATGACAAAAGGTAATATATATAATGGGTGGTAACATGAAAGTAAATTAAGAAATTATTTTTTATGAGGTCACTTTCTATTTCGGAACAAATGCAAGCATGAAATTTGAAAAGAACGCTGCCATTGGTTTAACATTAACTTGTGAGTGTCTTTAGGTGACTAGTGTAGCCTTTTAAGTAGTAAATAAATGCTATTTAAGTTTGAATAAGGTATTTTAGGAAGATTTTTTTTAAGTTAATTTTATTATCCACTGAGAACTGATTTCTGTACTGAATTTTCGGGGAGATGTAAATACTTTTAAGATTATTGGATGGCAGATTGCCATAAAATAAAGTCCATAGATATAGATATACATAGGTTCACCTGCATTTTTAATAATTATTATTATTGTTTTAATTAATCATATCGTTTTCAATAATTTCTTAATTAACTTGCTCTGAAAATTTTTTTACACGCTTATATTTAACTCAATTTGGTTCATGCTTGTGTAAAGATAACATGTTTCTATTTTTCATTCACTTACTCGCGTGGTAGAGTTATATAAATTATGTGCAGTTGTGTGTTCTCTTTGACAATACAATATTTTCTCGTTTCCGGACCTTAATTATCAATTGATTAGTTTCAATTAAATTTTGATTATATATATCCTTACTAGTTTAAATAAATTTTAAGGTATCTGTATGCCTTTAAAACGTCAATTTCAAAATCCTGCTGTTGTTGCTTTTTAAAAGAGTCTTTATTATCCTGGAGCTTTTTAAACATTTACATTTCTTACAAACTTAAAACAAAATTTAAGTTGAGAGCTGTTGTTTTATTTTATTTTATTTTATTTTTTTCAATTTTTTATTTATTTATTTATTTATTTATTGTAAAATTGTGTTAAAAATCATCATAACTCAATAAATAATGGTTCAATTACTACAAAACATTTTAAATTGTGTTTTAAACATACTCTGTAAAAAATTGTTGCAATAGTTTAGTTTTCTAAAAGAGACGCTTCGGATACCATCCGATATCTGAGAGCTATTTTCACTTTCTGAAACCATCAGAAACTTTTCCGAATTTTTGGGCTTAGTTTCCGCAGTGGAGTGAAACTCAAACATTTTTCATTACTATACACAGGAACTTTTCCATTACTATCGTGTAGCAGATGTCTCCGATACTTTATGAAATTTTTTGAAAAAAAAATTTCAGTGTATTTTCAAAGGAAGTAGACTCAGTATTTTCAAAGGAAGATTCTTATGCTGATTTATTGAAAACATTATGAGCAACATAGTTTTAATTTACGAATTATTATTGCTTTTTAAGAATTTTCAGCGTTGTTTGTCTTTTTATATCTATAACTTTTAAAATATCCATGTTATTATCATAAAACTAGTCTAGTTCCTGTATAACATTACTATATTTTTTATGGAATTCATAAAATGTGTTTATTTTTAAAAGTTTTAAATTTAAATAGTTTTAAGTAAAAAACAATTTTTTGGTTAATTTTACACTATCTTTTTAAATAACGAATTTTAAAAACAACTAAATTACTTATTTGCATATTTATGTCACTTTTTATGATATTTTAGAGGTCTGCACGGGCCGGAATTTCCAGGCCCGGGCCCGGCCCGGTGTAAAAATTGAAAGTTCGGCCCGAGCCCGGCCCGGCCCGTACAAAAAGCAGTGAAAACAGGCCCGGCCCGGCCCGACTCAATTTCTACAAAATAAATCCGTTTTTTCTTGACATACAATTAAGATTCTTTTAATGAATACTACATACATATTTATGGGAACACTTTACAGTATATTTTAGATTACTATGTGTTCGCAAAACAGAAAACACACAATAGTAAACATTAACAATTACTTACAATGTTTTAGTCATCGTCTCTACAGATATTTCAAAATTCAAATAAGGATTCATTAAAAGATTAATGCAGTAGAGAATAAAGGATTAAAAACATGATAACTTTTGAAGCTATATAATAAAAAGTAGATTTGTGAAAATATTTCTCTCATTTTCTCAAGTCCAAAGGAGCTACATTTTGACACATTTATGAATTCATTTCTTTTCGGAAACGCGTAAGATTGGCAGGTATTCTTATTCAGAAACTATGTAAATGTCGTTTTTTCATAGATAAAAGCAATATATCTTTCTGAAAATACTGCCAAAGTTAGCGTTTTGAATCGAATTTCCGGAAGCGATAGCACAGGAAAGGAGAAAAACGTACAGTCACGTGACAAGAATCTCTGTTATCTCTGTAAGTAATTTATCAATTATGGAGAAAGCTATTCGTTTCCAAATGCCTTCAATAGTCAGGCCTGCTTTTATGCTTTTATAGTTAAAAATGAGTCAGAAAATGTGTCTGAAAGTTTCACATTGTTGAGCAGTGAATATGAGAACCACTTTAAGGTATATTTACAAAGATACTGTTAACATAAGTTCATTATCACTATTAATACTTTGTTTTACAAAACGTAATGCCTGTCCTACACATCCTGCGAACGATTAAGACCAGTTCCGTCCCGGTACGTGTCGTCTGACTCCGGGTTTAATTTTTTTCAGCAATCTAGTAACTGTCCGATGCCGATCTCTACGATGGACATGCTATATTTCTGTATTGATGTTGTTAAACTCGCATCGGCTTGTGACACACATTTATACTTCTCGAGAAAATCATATTCATTGAAAACAGCTCGTATTTTATCTCCTTCGCTTGAATTCTTATATCGGGCCGATAGGCCCGATTAATTTTTTTATCGGCCCAGTCCGGCCCGGCCCGTTCAAAAAATTGTCCTAATTCTGCCGGCCCAGACCGGCCCGGCCCGTTTGAAAATTCGCCTTCATTCCGCCGGCCCGGCCCGCGGGCCGGGCCGGGTACGGGCCTCGGGCCAAGCCCGGGCCCGTGCAGACCTCTATGATATTTGTAAACATAAGTGGCATTTTTTAATTTAAAATTTACAAAAGTTCAAAAAATTGGTTCCGAAGTCATGCAGACTGCAACTTTAATAATTCATCATTTGTTTTATGGATGCAACGATCGTGATCGCGCGCGATCCTCTGATAGACGTCACCCTTGCATCCGGTCCTGAACGCTGAATGCAACGCATGCAGCTCATGAGAAAAGAGGAATTGGCGTAAACTTGTTTTCCTACATCACTACACTTGTTGTTGGAAAACTAGTTTTCCAGTCAGAGTTGGCTTATGAATGATGGTATCGCTGACATATTTCTAGTTATAACAGTTGGAATGCACGTTAACTGTTAGAACACGATATAGGCAATTTGGCAGTCGAATTTGGTGCTAAAACTTTTCATTTGTTTATTTATTTAAAATAACAAAAATTAAATTTCGAATGTTTACCTTAAAAATCACGCCTTTTTTCATGACTGCAATTTATATTTTCAAAAAAGAAAAAAAAAAAAACTCAATTTATTGTTTTGATTTACGATTAGCTGAAAGAACGAACTATTGAATTTATTTCGGAAAATATAATTTTTGATCTGTTTCTTTTTTAAGGTACAATGGCAGAAAAAACGAAAAAAAAATCTATCTATTCAGGATTTTTAAATTGTTTTTTGAACGTATAATCATGATATAATTAATATTAAACTATTAATTGATAAAAGAGTATTTAAAAATATCACTCTTTCAGGATTCGTACACATCAAGGAATTTAGGGAATTTTAAGTGTTTTAGTACCAGGAATTTCGTAAAGTACTGGCAGCTATATTGAAGATAGAATTTTTTTTTCATTAAATAAGGCAAATGTTACTTTACAAGAATTCAGGTAAAAGGTGCTTGAAAGTTCTTGAAGCATACGAACCCTGTCTTTATTTTTTTTTCTACTTTTTAGTTTTTAAACTATTTATTTCATTGTTGCAGGACATACATTGGTTTATTTCAGCGGTCGTGGTTTGGTGCCAAACAAACTCCATTGTTTGTTGTAACTCGTATACAGTTGCGATCATGAAGAATATTAGGCGATAAATCATCTGCGCCAGGCTAACGGGAAAATGCCTTAAGATGACTTAGTACCTGTCATTTTGATAAAAAATGACAAAAAAGTCGAATTTCAGGTTTTTATTTTTAAATGTGCCTTAGAAATGTGCTTCTTAGAAAATTCTGTTCAAGTTTCGGGACGATTTGCTAAATTATAGAAGCTATATACTTAATTTCTCTGAGCCTTCCCTTTCAACGTCCCTGTAAGTGAAATGTTTAAACTCATTTTTCTCAGTTCGCAATTGTTTATATTTTCATTTTAATCGAAATGCTAAGGTTTTTACAATAACTAAGCAAATTGTCTGAAATTTTTTAAAAAGTATCTTTAGACACTATGTGGGATAACTAAGTATCGGATTTTTTATATGTCTGTAATTTTTAAAAAAATTATGAGCTTAAAAACATGCGAGTCTCCTAAGTTTTTTCCATATACATAAAATTATTATTTTTTTTTCTTCTGATCTAATGGACTCATCAAAAATTTGATACTTAGATTTGTAGGAAAAAGTACTCTGAATAAAGGATAAAAAAAAATATATTTCCAAATATGAAAAATGAAAAAGAAGAAAGAATTTTTAAATTGTTAAATTTTTGTAAAAAATTCCAATAAAAAAATGTTATTGCTGTTTTGGGAATTTAACACTTTTTATGATCTATTATGACTATGCTTTATTAAAAAATGAGCCTAAAATATAATATAGGTTATAGTTACAAAATAACTTTTTTTTTTTGGTACTGAGTCCCTATAACCCTTTATCTATTGACTGTACTTATAAGTACCATTGAAATAACCCGTTATAAAATTCATTTAATACATCGATTAGTTGTAATACAGTTTACAATGAGTTATAGCTACATTACTTTATCTTGTTCCAATAGCATTATGGGTTACACAAAACAAAAATATTTTTAAAAGGATGATTTCTTTACCTTTGCATCTTTTCAGCTTTCTTGGCGTTGGACAGGGGGGGGGGGGGGGGAGGGATTTTTCCATTCGGAAATATTTCTATATTTCTATTGTAAAAATATTATATTTGTACATTTCCTAATTCTACAAAATACTAAGAAAATTTAAAATAAAAGATTTGAGTGTGGTTATAAATATTGCACAAAAACCTTATAAATTCAAATTTAATTAATCCTTCTAAAATTTATTAAATGATTACTTAAATCTTCTAATGTATTTTTTTAAACAATTCACGAAAAATACTTTAGAAGATAAATTTTTTATGAATTCATAATTTAGTACATGAAGGGTTAAAATTTGTGCTTTCATTTATAATTAAATTTAAAACAATATTAAAATCGGAAATAAATCTGTGTCCATATTTTTTATAATTCTAGCCAATCAGGAAGAGAGTGGAAAATCGATTATGAAATTCCATCTTTACAAACATGAAATAAGTTAAGTTAAATAAAAGAGTGTAATAAACAATTAAATTTAAAAAATCAAAAAACCCGACTGCGTAAAAAGCGAACTAATTAATTATTTCTCATCAGTGTGAAACTATTTTTTTCTTCAATTCCTACTATTAGCTCACACTCTCGCTATATATATCTTGTTCAAATTTTCAATCGTTAATAAAATGCTTATTATTCATCCAATCAAGCTCAAATAAATTTTTTTAAACTTGTAGTGGATGACACTTGATGTTAATCCAGTTTTTTTTCAAATATTAATTCATTAATTTAATTTAATTAATTAATTTTCAATAATCGAGAGAGCCCCTTCTTGATCAAGGGTTTTCAATCGTCACTTAAGAGGAAAGAAGAATGGGAGAAAAAAAATTCTCTTATTAACCTGAGTGGGAATTGACTTAAAATATATTTTTTATATTACTTGTTTATATTACTTACCTATTTTTTTATTTACTTGTATTGATGATTTTTAAGTTGTGTTTAATTGTTAGTTCCTATCTATAAACACTGTTTTGAAGAGGTCTATAGATGTCTATGATGGTTAGAGTTGCAGTAAAGCTAGAGATCCTACCTACACAACTTCCAGGTTGTATAATATTTTAACGGAGCTTCTGACTGTAAAATAGTCAATGAAACATCGTCTTCATTTTGAAAGACCTATCCAATGATATGCCACTCAATAGGGTGCGTAAGTTTGTTTTTTTTTTCGTCTCTACCGCCATTTTGTATTTTACGGCCGCCATTTTGAATTTATACAAACAAAACCTCGCCTATAACCGTCGGGCCGTTAAGACGAATTGATAGAGACCTCATTCATTAAAATCCATTCAGCCGTTGGGATGTTCCGAGGGTATAAAGAAATCCACATACACAGATAGGCGTGAAACACACAACCCTTCTTTTCAGTCGGGTAAAAAGAGGAGAAACAATTAGTGGAAAATATTTCAAAGAGATTTTATTGTATTGAAATCTAATAGTTCAGGATAAAATAGCACAATATTCACTATGTATTTCTTAACGTTTTCGTAATGTAAATGCAAAATTATCTCCCAACGATTTTATGTAGTAAGCATTGCCGCCATATATATACAGGGTGTTCCAAAATTCGACCAACAAATTCAGAGGGGTGATAGTAGGCATCAAGAAAATGAAAAATTACCATAGAACATGGGGCCGCAAACCACGTAATACAAGTAATCACAAATACAGGATGTTTCATCCTAACTCAATTTGGGTTGACTGTCATAACTTTCAGAAAACTAAAGTATCTCTATAATAGAAGCCTAAGTCATATGACTGTCATCAACAGTTCCGGGTTGACCACTTCACTTTTTATATGCCAGGCAGCCATTTTGGTACTTGACGCAGGTGATTAATCGCCAAATATTGCTCCATCGCCACCATTTCTTCTGTGATATAATACTTCAAGTCATGTGACTGTCTTAACAATTACTCTTTTCATATACGCTCTCATTTTCAATCAAAATTATCTTTTCGAATAAAACTAACATAAGGGTTGCCATTTCTTGGTACTTTTATGTTAGCCGGGTAAAAATCTCGCCAGTAGCATTTTTTAACTTGGCAGTGAGCATTTTTTATTTCTCGCGTGGTAATTTAAAAACAATGGTTTGATGTTTAAATTAAATGTCATGGTTTATGGTATCAGTTATTATTTATCTTTTTCTTATATTTTCTTTCTTTTTATAAAGAAATAAGTAAGTCAGAAATTTTAAATGTTTGTTTTAAATTAAAGTTGTGTATTTTAAATAAAATGAGTGAAAGGATAATTTAAGGATATTTTAAATGAAATTAATAAAATACGAAGAAAAGCAAAAGGAACAATGTTTGGCGATTTATCCCTTGTGTCCGGCTAATATAAATATACCGAGTTCTTGGTTTTTATATCAGAATCTTCCGATTTGGCGAAGGATTAACAAGTAAATTAAATTATGAATAAAAGTAACAGGATATAATGCTTAGCATTGCATTTAAGGGAGAACAAAGTGGTCGTCAAGGGCGTCTAGTATTATAATAAAACATTTAATAGCCATTCTCACCTTTGTTCTAAATGTGATAACACCAAACAAAAGTTCTAGAAGTTTTCATTATACGCGATAGCCCCACATTTTGGACTGTGAATATCAGTTCATACGGTATCATCGATTGCTTGAGCAAAATGTTTTTTCAGATCTTTTCGTGATGTTATAACATTTCACACAAAACAAGGTATAGTCGTGGGAAAAAAAGTAAACACCCTCTACTATGCAACTAATTATACTAGAAAAAATTTACAGGTACCAAATGATTGGAAATAAAGTCTACTTTTAAATGATGTACATAAAATTTGCTTAGGGGGCCATCTACAAAGCAAAACCAGAAAAAATTTTGTTTTTTTAATGGCAACACCCAATTTTGACACTATATTTTAAATCTTCGGTTCAAACTATGCATAGAAATGAAATTTCAATCCCTTTGGATGATAGATTTTTGAATTATAAACATTCAAAATTTAGAGTTTCTAATGTTAAATTACATTTTCATATTTTTATTAATATCGCCTGAAATTATAATCCTAATGTGATAATTTTTTTGATTAATTATAATACTAAAAAATCTAAACATAAATACATCGAATTTGTAATTTTAAAAATTTTATTATATGAATTATGAAATTAATATTCGAAAAAAATATGAATAGCAACCTACAATTTTTTTGATAGATTTATATTTATTATGTCTTGCTTTATGCAAGTTCTCAATTTAAATTTTTCTTCCAAGAAGTTTTCGAATTATGAGTAAAAAATGCCAAAATGACGGTTTAAGGGACCGTCTATAATTCCCAAAAAAGCATAATTTGAAAAAAATATATATATATTGCTCATTTTAATGAAACATTTGCGCTGGCAATAGTCAAAACACATTAAGCGAGTGAGATGTTTATATTGGCAAGAAATAATACCGCAATAGACATGATATAATCATTCTGTATCATTTCAAGAATCGAGTACAGAACTTCAATATGGATACAGCCCCTAAAATATTCTCATTTAAAAATATTTCATTTCTCGGGAATTAATCATACTAATTTCATGAAAATTTGGATTTAGACTAATTGGAGGGTGTAGAGTTCATTTATGGGGTCAAACTTGGTATTACTATTGAAAAAAACAAAACAAAGGTTGGGTTCGTTTTGATATGTAGATGGCCCCCTAAGCAAATTTTATATGCATCATTTAAACGTAGGCTTTATTTCCAATTGTTTGGTACCAGTAACTTTCTTCTACAATAATTTGTTGCAGAGTTAGTATGGGGTGTTTACTTTTTTTCCCACGACTGTATGTATTTCTCCTATTTTCACCTGTCTAAGATTTGCTTGCTAATTAAATCTCATAAAATTAAATTTAAAATCTTAATTTTATGTGATATGTTAAAATCTTACTCGTTAGGATTTTAACACATAAAATTATAAATAGTCATAACACATAAAATTATAAATTTTGTACAGTGTACAGTCGTCGTGGAAAAAAAAAGTAAACAGCCCTTACTAACGCTGCAAAAAATTATCGTAGAAGAAAGTTACAGGTACCACACGATTGGTAATAAAGTCTACTTTTAAATGATATATATAAAATTTTCTTAGGGGGCCATCCACATTTAAAACGAACCATAACTTTGTTTTTTTTCAATAGCAGTACACAATTTTGACAGCATAAATGAATTCTACACCCTTCCATTAGCCTAAAAACAAATTTTTATACAATAAGTTTCCAAGAAATTAATTATTTTAAAACGAGCGTATTTTAGGGCTGTATCCAAATTGAAGTTCCGCACTCGATTGTTGACCGAGAGAACCCCCTTCTTGATCAAGGCATCTTAAGCACCATTCAAGCAGTCATTGAAGACTGCTAGATTACAGGATAGCATAAGAAATTTCACAATATCTAGTCCTTCTATCATAGACGACCCCTTAAACCATCATTTTGCCGTTTTTTAAGTATAATTTCAAAACTACTTGGAAGAAAAATGGGAAATTTTGGATTTCTCTAAAGCAGGACTTAATAAATCTAAATACATCAAGAAAATTGTAGATTGCAATTCATAATTTTTTCGAATATTAATTTCATAATTCCTAATTCATATCATAAAATTATAAAAATTGCAAATTCAACGTATTTATGTCTGGGTATTTCAGTATTATTGCTACACAAAAACTTAGCACAGTAGGAGTATAATTTCAGGAGATATTAATAAAAATATGAAAAAGTAATTTAACATTAGAAGCACTAAATTATGAATGTTTATAATTCAAAAACTTATCTTTCAAATGATTTGAAATTTGGTGTCTAGGCATAGTTTGAACCGAAGATTTGAAATATCTTGTTAAAATTGGGTATTGCTGTAGAAAAAAATGAAGTCTGGGTTCGTTTTAATATGTATATGGCCACCTAAGCAAATTTTATATGCAGCATTTAAAAGTAGACTTTATTTCCAATCGTTCGGTGCCAGTAACTTTCTTCTACGATAATTTGTTGAGGAGTTAGTAGGGGGTGTTTACTTTTTTTTTCCGCGACTGTACATTCCGTTGTATTTTTATTGCACTGTTTTTCTTTTTTCGAAATTACTACCGTAAACCCGAGGTCATTTAGGATGAAACACTCTATATTTGTGACTAAATAGGTGGTTTCCGACCCCATGTTCTATAGCAATCTTTTATTCAGTTGATGGCTATACTATCACTACTCTGAATATGTCGGTCAAATTTTGGAACACCCTACAGAAGCCTTTCAAATTTAAGGTATTCATTAGTCTGACGCACTTGAATTTTTAAAGTATATCTTTCTGAAAAAAAAATTGAGGGGCATACATGAATTAAAAAAAAGGAAAAAGAAAAAGGTAGTGGTAGAAACTGCAAAACTAATAAAATCTGCCCTAAAAATTCTGTGATTCGTGACGATCCGTCAAGTTAGAGAGATTAAATTAATAATTAATAAAAAGTATCGGAAATTTTAGGAAGAATAAATTATGATACAATGTAGAATGTTTAAGAAACTTAAGCAGTAGGAGTTCTATATATAATTAAAAACAGTGTTTCATAAATTTCTTAATATGGCGATTTTTCTATTCATTTTCGAAGCGTAAAAAACCGTTCCACTACTATACAAAACAGGAAAATAAAACAAAATCACGTGACAATAGATTTTACCTCACCTTCAAAAATCGGTAAATCAATGATGTGGATTTATTGTTAACCCATTTTTCCACTGGACATTAAAATCGAACTTGATTGACTGATAGCCTCATGGTAGGAGTATATAAGTGTAAAGTACTTAATTTTGGAAAAGCTTATTGTGTCATTTATGCGTGAACTATTTTCTTCGAAAAAGGGAGGAGATTTTTCAATTCGATTGATTTATATCTTTAATTGTGCACTAGTGCCCCGATTATCCGAGTTATTTTCTTCTGATGGACTGATGGCTTCCATTATTATGAAACGACTTCTTCATCTCTTTCATCTTCACCTAACACTTCATTTATAATGGCTGTTCCATAATAATAGAAGCCATCAGTCCATCGGAAGAAAATTATCCATTCCAAAGGTATAAGTTCGATTGAAAAAAAAACTATTTAATACTTTGAGCAGAAAGAAGAGGCTAGACCTGTAATTTTCATGACACTAATAGAATTATATAGCTGCCAATGTGTACGGTTTTGTTACCTCTAAAATTTAATACAAATTTTTGCCATATTTAATCGTTGACAATTGTTAGATTTCGGCGATTGAATTAGGCAAAATTTACCGGTAAGTTTTAGTGGTAAGAAAAAATCTTAGAAATTGGTAGCTATGCAGTAGTATAATAATGCAGAAAAAAAAACTGCAGCAAAATTGACATTCAACAAACAAAAAACTATCAAGGGGCTTTTTCAAATAAACAATTTCATTCGCCGTTTTTCTTAAAAGTAACGGAAATATACATCAAAGAAATGTTACTAGTACCATAAAATGAATGAATTAAGTGAAAATTTATATTTAATCTCCTTAGTGGGTGACTGTTTGTGTAAATCCGGCTTATCCGAGTTGTTTGCTTATCCGAGGTGAGCTTGGTCCATATTAACTCGGATGATCGGGACTCTACTGTATATGCGTATTCACACAAACTTTTGCAATCGAAACTTTTTCTTTTTGCGTACATATGTGTGAAAAGTTTTTAGTACGGTTTAAGTACGTGGGGAAAAAAAGTTGATGTGATAAAAAAAAAAAAAAAAAAAAAAAAAAAAGTAAATTAAAAAAAAAAAAACTGTAAATCAGTGAAACGGGCTAGAAGAAGCAAAATGAAGTGTTGAAGAAAATAAAAACAGGGTTTTAATTTCTTCGAAGCAAAGGTGGTGCCGTGACTTTCTAACAGAAGGGCTAGAGATCGAATCCCAAAGATAGTGAAACAACAGCTAAAATCAAAATTCATCTAAAAAAATTACATTTAAAAATATATATATTACATAAAATGTACAGAGGACAATTTTAGACTCTGTAGAATACATATTAAAAATACTACTTTTTTTTTTTAAGAATCATCTTGTTTGTTTGTTGGTATGTGGAACTACGGAACCAATTTCAAAAATCCCTGCCGGCCCGGCCTACAGGCGGAGGTAGATTTCGAAGTTAAGTATACTAATTTCACAAACAAAAACCAAATCATGATTACAGATAAACCCACTTTAACAATTTTATCTGGCCGCTTTTGACGAGTTTTTATTTCATTTTTATATAATAACTGGTTTTATCAGAATCATGTTAGGGCGGTATTCAAAAAAATACTTTTCCATGCTCAACAACTCGAAATTTTCTGGCATAACTCCAGATTCATTTTTAATAGGAAAAAACATGAAACTTGTTGACGTGATTTTTTGAAGAGATTTATAAGCGACCTGTGTTTTTAATTTCCGTTTAATTAATTAAAACTTGATACATAAACAATTGTTTTCTCAGTAAGACAATATTTTTCGTTTCTAACACAATCGCTTCGGGAAATTCCGTTCAAAATGCCCACTTTGACATCATTTTTTGAAATATATTCTGCCTCTGTCAAAAAATCGATCGTTACGGTACATTATATAGTTTCTGAATAAGCGAATCTACCAATTGGATGCGTTTGAGAGCAAAAATGAATTTAAAAATGAGTCAGAAAATAAGCAGTTTGGATTTGAATACTTCCTTTTCCAACATAATCCGCTTCGGGAAATTTGGTTCAAAAGGCCCACTTTGACAGCATGTTTTAAAATATATTCTGCCTCTATCAAAAAATTGACCATTACGGTACATTATATAGTTTCTGAGTAAGAAAAGCTACCAATTGGAAGCCTTTGAGAGTAAAAATGAATTGTAAAATGAGTCAGAAAATAAGCAGTTTGGATTTGCATACAGCCTAAGATGATTTTTTTCTTCAACCGCTATGTATTTTTAATTTGTTTTTGCTGTAAGAATTGGTCCTATCCAAAACTTGTCTATATAGATGTTGTAGACAATATTAAAAAGATATATGATAAATTCATGGGGATTTTATATCTTTTGAATTGACGGAGTTATGGATTTTTTTCTTCTTCAAACGCCCTTTTTGTTTTCGTTTTTAATTTTTTTTTTTGCGGTACGAATTGGTCCTATCAAAAACTTGTGAATATAAAAGTTGTAGATAATGTTAAGGAGATTCATGATAAAATTAATTGGATTTGACATCTTGAGAATTGACGAAGTTATGAGTTTTTTTCTCCCAAAAACCCTATTTTTTTGCGCCCCTTGAGCCCATTTTTAACTTTATCAAAAATCTGTGATACATAAATTTTTGGCCCTATTTTTAGAAGTAATAAAAACTTTAAACTGATTCGATATGTACAAAATTTAAGAAGTTATAGGGGGTTTTCAGTTTTCACAAAACCCCTCCCTATTTCCCTCCCCTTGGTCCGATTTTGCCCATTAACGAACTCGGCCAAGATCTTATGCCCCTTGATTTTATGTATCAGTTTGGAAGAGATTGATACAGAATTGTGGAAGTTATCGTGTCCAGAAGAAAGTGATATATATAGATAGATACATACATAGATATATATATAAGATCTTTTTAATAATATAGACCTATTAGATTTACTTAAAATTATAAATGCATTATTTAAAAAGTATTATAAAAAACTAGAATTACCATCTAATATAGATATTGCATATTTTAAATCTTTAACAAACTTCATTATCTATAATAATTATATATTGCAAGATAACACTTTATATTTACAGCATGTCGGTATACCACATGGTGGCTGTACATCCAGTTTACTATCAGACTTATACTTATATCATTATGAACGTAATTTTACTAATAATAATCTACATTTATATCGTTATATTGATGACATAATTTTAATTGATACTGATCAATCTGCAATTACTCAATTTCCAGTAGATTATCCCACTAATTTGGAATTAACGGAAAACCTTTTATCTAACAATACAATTAACTTCATTTTAGCATGGAGTTCTAGCATATTTAATATTTTTTAAAAACTGAATTCAATTAATTTAACTCAGGGGTTCTTTTTTATCATACCATTTAATTATTTACATTGTTTAATGCTGACAGAAAATGTCTCCCCCCTCCTCTTCTGGAAGTACGCACTAACGGAAGTTCACTGTATTGAAATTTCCTCCTCATTTTAGTGGGCACACAAATATCATTCGCCTTATTTAAACAACTACGCATGGAAATCTCTGGGCTTCACTAGTAACATAATAAATGTCTCGATTTACCTTATCAACGACAACGATACACAGGATACATGCTTTTGTAACAATTGAACATATGCTCAACAGCAGTAATTTTACTTAATTTTTACTATATGTTTAAATTAGACTTACTACATAATTTTAATGGTAATTGATTGTATGGCGAAACAGCACAGAAAACTGGCGATATGAAGCAATTAAAATAATAAAACTTTGTAAAAAATCACCATAAAATAAAAACAATACATAGGACGCGTTTTTAGCTCGAAACGCGTCCTATGTATTGTTTTCTTTGTGTGGTGATTTTTTTACAAAGTTTTATTATTTTAATTGATTGTATGATTAGTTATTTGAGTTCTAAAATATTTTTACCTCCATTATGCGAGACGGGCTGAACCTGAGACTTAGCCTAACATTGGCTCAGGCTCGATTTGTATACCAGTCTTCGGGCTCGGAATCAAAGTAAAAATTTTATTTATCCACAGATTGAAAAATTTGAATTTTTGAGAAAAAAAATCTTGTCTAAATTTCTTAAAGTGTTTTAAAATCCTTTGCAAATTAGTTTAAAACGAATTGGATTTCTATTGATGAAATGTAAGAAGACATATGCTATCTGATTCTGAATCCTTGTCGAGGTCAGTATTAGTAGCAAAAAGAAGCCGTGGGACTTGTTTATCCTCGTTTTCTCTTTAAAGTCCTTTTTTCAAAAAGGCTGGTAAACTGAACTTATGTCCTTCTGCCATAGTTGTACAATGACAGTTTAAAATAATAATGATTGTGACTTTTGCAGATTTCCGACAGCGATTAGGTGTCAATAACAAATTTGCTATTTTAAAAAGATTTCAAGGGACTTGGAAATCACGAAACGCTGTCATGAGGGATTATTTAGGATTAATTCTTATTTCTATGTAAGAAGATATTTTTTTAATGAGAAAGTCAATCTTGAAACAATTTAAAAATAGTATTAAAATTTTCTACTACACAAATTCAGTATCGGTCTCGGGTATCAAATCTGCATTATGCATGTAAAAGAGTCATAAAAAATTTTTACATTTCAATTTCATACAATGTCTAGACAGAAGTAAAATATATATATACATATATATATATATATATGGTTGTTTGGGCACAGGGAAAAATAATATTAGCTTTAGCTTATTTTTCTCACAGAAAACAACCATATTGCTTATATCATTGAATTCTGTGCCCTTGATAACGTAATTCAATATATAAGCTTTTCCATTATTTGTCGGTGTCTACTTTCTTCTTTTTTCTTCCATAATAATTCTTATAATAAATTATTTGGCACTTTTTTTTTTTTTTTTTTTTTTTTAATACTTACAGCTTTAATTCACAATATTACGGTTTTTGATGGTGGCAGGTTATGTTTAATTAATGGTTATATATATATATGGGCAATTCCAAGCCAATGTTACCATTTTTAGTGTTTTATTTTTTACATGAAATAGGTAATACACATATGTTTTCATAGTATTAAACCTATATTTTTTTTTTTATTTGCAATGTATTTTATAAAAGGTTGAATAGTCAAAATCAATAAAACACATTATAATCAGCATAGCTTCATTTTATGTTCTTATTTATTTGTCTGTTACCTATTGAAAATTGGTCTGTTACAGGTAAGATTACATATTTTCCCTAAATACATTGTGGCAAAAGTCCAATTTTGTAAAAGTTGAATGTTTCTGAACTGCCTCTGAATGAAAATACATTTTTGTTATAATAAATTGTATGTTATTTTATAAATAATATAGATAAGCATTAAGGTGTTCGAAAAGCATGGTAATTCCTGTTTGTCTGTTACAATACTACTTTTTTAATCATAATTATTCACAACAAATAATTTATTCATAATAACTAAATTAATTTATCTTATAATATCATACACTAATTGTAGCCATTTTTTAATTACCTCATTATTATTTTTTAAATAAGGTAAAATCATTTTTTCCTCAATGACTGTTAGTCTGTTACAATGGAATTGCCCATATATATATATATACAAAAATGAAACACTGCAATGCTGCTATTTGAAATGTTGCTAAAGAAACGGCACATTAAAATTTTCTCTTTGCGGTATAACTTAAATTTACTTGAATTCATTTAAAACATGTATTATTTGTAACTATTCTTATGCCAAAATTCGAAAACGTGCTGAAAATCCATCCATTTCGACATTTTATGTCGGAAATTTTTTTAAAATCAAAATCCCTTCTTTCAAATTAATAGAAAGCAGAGTAATCTATGTAGCATTAAATTTTTTTTCTATTTTAAATTTGAGAAATATCGATGGAAAACTTGGCAAATTATATATAAGTTAAAAAATAGCAAGAAAAAGAAGGCATAGAAATTTGCGCATATTTTTACTCGAAAAATATTTAATTTAAAATAAAAAGTGTATACATTGGGAAATATCGTCAAAAAACAACAACAACAATAATAATAATAAATAACAATATAATGATTAACAATAATAATAAGAGCCCCACGCATTTTCTCTGCGACAATCACCACATTATCGCAATGAAAAACGAAAATAACCATTCGATTTAAAAGTAGATCATTTTTATTCAGATATCTTATTTAAGTTTATATATATGTAACAAATAAGTTTAGGAGACAGTCTTCATATTGAAATAATAACAAACTTTAAAAATCTCAATACTGACACCCAAATTTGATTCCATACTTCAATTCTGGAGTAAATTTTAAAACCCTGAAAATAAATTTCGATATACAGGGTAATTAAACGACCCTACTTTAAAGCTGTCTACATACGAAACTATTGGTCAGAAAGTTGTGAAATTTTGTGACAGACATAATAAAGGAATGGGAATGTGTTTGAGCGAAAAAAAATTAATTCAAAATTTCGCCACCAGAGGGCGTTTTTTAATAAATTACACATTTAGCCAACGCCCACTGAATACTAGACCTGAGCTCTGAGAAAAAAATAGTTGCTGCCGTAGGTGGATTTTTAGGAGCGTTCGTAATTATATAAATACGTAGCACCTATAGTCGTCGTTCAGTCCGTCTGGCCGTCCGCATATAACAGAGCAAAAACTACCCAACCGAATGGTCTGAAATTTGAAATATAAGATTGTTGCAAAATTTTGTCGAGTCATTTCAAATTTTATGAAAATCGGATGTATAGTTTAATTACAGGGACAGTCAAAAGTTTTTCTTTACATTACGGCCAATGGAAAAATTATTGCAATTGCATTTTAATGATGTTACAACCTTCCGAATGGTCTGAAATTTTAAAGATATAATTGTTGCAAAATTTTGTCGAGCCATTTCAAATTTTAAGAAAATCAGATGTATAGTTTAATTACAGGGAAAGTCAAAAGTTTTTCTTTACATTACGGCCAATGGGAAAAATTATTGCAAGTGCATTTTAATGATGTTACAGCCTTCCAAATGGTCTGAAATTTTAAATATATAATTGTTGCAAAATTTTGTCGAGCCATTTCAAATTTTAAGAAAATCAGATGTATAGTTTAATTACAGGGAAAGTCAAAAGTTTTTCTTTACATGACGGCCAATGGGAAAAATTATTGCAAGTGCATTTTAATGATGTTACAGCCTTCCAAATGGTCTGAAATTTTAAATATATAATTGTTACAAAATTTTGTCGAGCCATTTCAAATTTTAGGAAAATCGGATGTATAGTTTAATTACAGGGACACTCAAAAGTGTTCGGGGAATGGGAAAAAAATATTGGGAGTGCATTTTAATGATGCTAAAGACTATGTAATTTATGAAGTGCAAAAAATTATACATTCAGTACAATATGGGGTGCAAAAAATAATTATAAAACTTATTATAGTACGAACGCACCTCATTTGCCACGTTTGACGAGCAATTTCCAACTTGTTTAATTTAGAGTTCGTACGGTCCCTTCAATTCGAACACCAATAATTTTTAAAGTTTTTACGCTTTATTTTTTTCAGGGGGTGGTCTGTATATTTGTCTTCTTTAATGTGAAAAAAAATAAAGCGTAAAAACTTTTTTTTTAAAGTGTAATTCATTAAAAATCACCCTCTGGTGGCGAAATTTTAAACTAAAATTTTTTTTCGCTCAAACAAATTCCCATTCCTTCATTATGTCTGTCACAAAATTTCACAACTTTCTGAATAATAGTTTCGTCTGTAGATAACTTTAAAGGAGAGTCGTTTAATTATAGACACCCTGTATATACGAGTATAAGTGATACTTTGATTTTTAAGTAAATCTGAAAAATGAAATGTAATTTTTCAACTGAGTGAAAAAGTATCTAGGCCAGGATTCGAACCTGTGACCTTTTGGCTTAAGCTGGCAATGCTCTGCCTAACCCGATGATTTATTTACCAACTAAGATAATTTTTTAAAAATTAATAAAGTGCAATTATGAATTCAACGTTTGGAGATCCACCACCTGCGATTTCTTCTTTCGAGCTGATTCAGATATCATAATCAACAAGGTCCTCTAGGTGAATTGTATCCGCCATATTTGTCCAGGATAGCTCAGATTGTCAGCTTAAGCCAAAAGGTCCCTGGTTCGTATTCTGGCCTGGACTCTTTTTCATTCAGTTGGGAAATTACATTTCGTGTGATTTATTTACCAATTAAAATAATTGTAGATAATTGTAATAAAGTGAAATCTGGAAGCACCACATAAGTTTAAAAAATGCTATTTACATTTTAAAATTGTAATTAATTTATAACTAAGCTTTTTTCTTAAGGAAAATTGGAACAATTATAAGGTCATATTTAAGGAAATCATATCTTCTATAATCTGAAGAAAAATTATTTTAAAATATTGTATTGTTCCAGATACAATTTGGCTCACAAAATAAAGAAAAGGTTTAGATAAATTATATTTATTTTTTTTTGATTAAATCAAAAGTTCAAGTATTCTAGACTCTTATATAGCGACATTATTTTTTCTTCGATTTTTATTTTGTCTATTAATTTTGACAAGTAATAGGAATCTTCTGGTAAAAATATTTATTGCGAAAGTTTTCACCTGTCTAATTTTATTTGCTTGTAAAATGTAGATGGTGGCTCCTGAGATGATTTTACTTTGCAAGTTTTTTTTTTTTTTCCACTTTTTACGCCATTTGATGTTCCGTAAATATTATATTTATCGGTGGCAAATTGATTTTTCTGAGTTTGTACTTCACTAAGTGTCATATCAGTTGTTTTGCTAGTTTTAATTAAAAAATTCACTAATTAATTTGTTTTACTCAAAATAATTATTGATTCTTTTTTCAGTAAAAATAAAATTTAAATAGATAAAGTAATGACTAAAATTTTTCATAAAATTGCAAAATATTAGGTTTCCATAAACCTTGCCTCGATGCGATTTTTAGTAAAACCACGCAATCTCCTTATTTCAATGGTTTAATTCTCATTAATTTTTTATTAACCATTGTTTCTCTTTTTAACAATGATTAGAATAATTGAAATATAAAATTAGTTTCAGGTTTTACTTTTATCTAATGAACTCCTACATAAAAAAGAAAAAATCGTTCAACCAATTGAAACTCAAATCCTAAAGTTTTGTTTCCTTTTAAAATGATGAAGTATGGAGAAATAATAGGGTAAACGTATAGGGTAATACAAACACTTGCAGGTTTAGTTGCATACATTTAGCATTATTCCTATTATGTTATATATATCTTAAACTAAGAGGGTAATGATGTAAAAAAATAAATAATGCACTAGTACCCAATTTTTTACACTCCACATACTACCTCCCCCCGTTTATCAACCAATATTCATTAAGCTTTAGATGGAGATTTAGTTTATTTATTTCAAAACGGATTTGTAATGAAAATATTTGGAAGAGGGCGAATGTTTAAGTACTTATAGAATTTTTATACAAAAAAAAAAAAAAAAAAAAAAAAAAAAAAAAGTCTAACTTTCAAATATCTCATTACCAAACGTTCAAGTTTCATAAAAATGAAGTTTTTTGTTGTTGTTTTATTCTTCATTATATTTTTCTGCAAGCTTCTTCTTAAATATAAAATGTAATAAAAAAAAGACACAAAATATATGTTTTTCTATTTAAAAAAAAGTAATAATTTATTTTTTAAAACTTCTATTAATATTTTTAAGGCTGTTTTCAAATTAAAAATTCACGTATTTCAAAGAATAATCCAGAATGTATTTTCATTAATGTAAGTTTCTGATAATTTAAACAGTAAATTAACCCATTTTTACATTCTTTTATTTAACTCGTTTCTTGTATGTAAAAATGGAATTTTCTAATCGATTTTTTATTCACTTCTTTATAGGCTAGAATTATAAAAAATATGTACACAGGTGTGTTTCTCATGACAATTCGACATTTTATTGTTTTTAGAACTTAGTTATAACTTTACACATTAATTTTAAGGCATTGTGTCGTTAGCCACAGGCAACCAATCGACCAATATTCTTTAGGATTACAATTGTATTCGATTTACAAGAGCAATAGATTTAACGATGCTCGCCAAAAATAGGCAAACGGGCTGTGAAACTAAGATACGAAAAAATTTTAAGCAATAAAACGTTGAAAATATATTTTTAAAAAAATAGAGTGTAACATATATTTTTAAAAATACGCTTTAATCAATTAACAAGTACGAATTGCAGTGAAATACGTTTAACACGAAACTGAAAGGACCGAAAATTTTTTTCGTGTTAAAAGAATTTCAAGTTAAGAGATTCTTAACAAAAGAACAAAACTCACAAGTATTTTCGACGTAATCAAATTTTATTTCGATTTCCTGTTAAACTACTAGTAAGTTGCAACCATTAGGATAAAAATCAAGTAAACAAAATATTGTTTCGGGTGGGGGGGGGGGGGATCATTTTTTAAGTGTCCTTTTCAACATTCTGAAATCTAGCTTGTTTGAACCAAATAAGTTAAGAGGTCTCTAAATATTTGTGCTTAGCAGTTCTCATACGTTTTTTCTCAGGGTTAAACATAAACTTACTGCGCTCCAATATTAACGTAATGGGATCCATGTTGATAATGTAGGATTGGTAATGCAAAACTCTTTGCAGATCTCTGTTTTCGTCCTTCTTTTTCATCAACTGCATTAAGCAGCTTTATCTTCATTTAAAGCTAAATAGTAGTTTGTTTTCGCACCGATTTCTCAGCCATTGTGCTCATAAAACAAAAGCTAATTTACAAAAAATACGAAATTCTCTGATTTTCACCAAAATTTCAGTGGTTTTAATACAAAATTCACCAATTTAAACTTAAAATAACTAGCTATAAAGCGATTTTTTTTTTTCGTGTTAAACGATTTTTGTTTCGTGTTAAAAGTACAAAAATGTGTTAAATTGCATCGTATAGTGTCCGGACCGATGTATTATTTCGTATTAACCGATTTTTCGTGTTAAGCGTTTTCGTTTTAAACGTATTTCACTGTAATTAAATTATTGTTATACATTGAGTAATCAAATTAGAAATCCTAAAAAGATAGCTTAAATAATGCTTCATTTTTTATTTATTTATTTATTTATTTATTTAATAATATCATAAGACGAAACGCAATTTTTCACCTTGATTCAACATAAAATATATAATGTGAACATTGAAAATTTCACAATCTTACTTAAAAGGCGACTAATTTATAGTAATGAAAAAGATGTTACATGTTTAAAATATACATTTTATTTAAAAATCTTCTTAGTACTTTCAAACCTTCCAGGTTCCTCATCAGAGAATATCTTGATAACTAAATGTTGTTTATTTATACAAATACGTCACTCTGTTTTTGAAAATGAGAGAGCCAATAATTACTAGACTTGAAAGTAGAAGTGATGTCATAAAATAAATGGAACTGCAATTAATAATAATAATATATATTTCCTCTAATTAAATCTAATCCATAAAACTGCTACTGCTACTTCTACTTTCAAACATAACAACAAACAAACAAAAAACAACAAACACGGAAACAAAGTGAAACAAAGAACTTTGGGATTATTAGTAATTTTTTTCAGAATTAAAAGTTTTCTAAACTTTTGTTTTCAGAATTAAAACTTTTCTAAATTATTGTTTTAAGACTTAATTGGAAATCGTGTAATTTTTTTATTAAACTATTAAAACTTTTTTAAAAAAAACCTAAATTTTGGACCCTCCGCCTTAATCAGTAGGACTAAGTCTACTGAAAATTTTAGAAACCCTCTGAAAAACCAAAAAAAATACTTATTGGATTCAAACCACGAACTTAGAATCAATCACAATCAAAGATATTTTAGATGAGTTTTATCAGTAAATGAAAAAAAAAAAAAAGAATTAGGTTAATTATTAACTATTTCAAGTATAAAAATGAAAATTAATGAAAAATAAAGTCCTTGTAACTACCACTGTATTAACTATATAATAAAATATACTCGTTTTCAATAAGCTGCACTTTTAATTGCAATATACATACTATGTGAATTCAAGACAATTCTACCTTTATAACAGGGACCAATTTACACATCTGTTGGCCAAGGAGTGCAGAAAATTATGGGTTTTTTCTTAATCATCCTGGAATGTATTTTATATATATATATATATATATATATATATATATATATATATATTCAATGATGTATATAGAGTAGAAGTTTAGAGTATCCTAAAAATATACTCCATTTTGCTCCCGAATTTCCCAACATTACGAGAGGAGACAAAATGTAAAATTCCTTTTTAGAATATGACTTTCATAAATTAAACAAATACTCAAATAAATTAGTTACTTTCAGTAATTTTAAATAAAAACTGCCACAATTTTCTATATTCTTTTCAGTAATCTAAGAGTATTAGAATTTTCGATATTAAATATAAACCTTTTTAAAATTTTACACGAAAGAGACAGAAAAAAGAGAAAAAAAATATTTTCATTTTTTAAGAAAAAGAATTTTTTAGCAATAAATGCTTTAGAGTATATATGAATTTTTTTTAAACAAATATTTTCTTTATATATAAAAAAAAGGAAAAGACAAAATGCAAAACTTGTCCTCACAGAATGAGAATTTGGCAATTCTAAAGTTAATGGTAATAACTTATGATTCTAAAGTAATGTTAGCTTTCTACACAAGTGATACAATTTATTTTCTGAATAATTACCCTTAGTAAACATATTAGATTGGAGGAAAATATGTCAAATATGTTAAGTGACATATGTCATGATATAAATATAAGGAATATAAAGAAATATAAGGAGCAGAAATAGAAAATAAAGGAAAGAAATGTAATTATACATAAAGTATTTTTAGATCAATAGGTATTTTTAGATCATATTATTACAGAATCAGACTTAATAGTAAGCAAAATCATCATTTAATAATGCTTTATAATTTTGACAAGACACATAAACAACCGTTCAAAAAGCTACTCGAATACTGAAGTCAATAATAAAATAACCTAAAGGAAAGGTGTTGCAAAATACAAAATATAAAAGTAAAACTACATTAATTGTTTTCTCTTTAACAAACCACAACAATACAGAAAAAGCAACATCAAGAATTTTCTGTTTTGCAGGACTGTCCCGCAAATTGTAATGTTACTTAAATGGTAATACTCAAATATACACTGTTTGAAGCCCAGTCTTGTGAAACATATAAATTTTATTCCGCTCAATAAAACTATTTCAGAATTATGCACACTAGAAATATATTATTTTATAATACAATTTATTTAGACATGTTTATATTAGAAAATTACATTTTATGTTCGTGTAAATTTAGAAACATTCAAGACGTTTGAGGGGGGGGGGGATTAAAATTTAAACACATGCTTGATATCTCGAAAATACCACGTAAATGTAACTGTAAAAAGTAATCTTCGACGAAATATTGTTTTCATACATAATTGAAAGTGTTCAGATCAATGCATGGAAAGTTAATCAGAAAAGCTAAGAACTTTAGGCATAGATATTTATCCATGCAAAATATTTTTTTACAATCCAGAATATCTAATTTCACGTTATTTATATACTTCGTGTTGCATTATAAACTTTATCACTTTATTTTGATTAATATATTGTTTCCAGAATGATTAAAAGGCACATTTATATATAGAGAAAACTTTTTTTTGTAAAATATGTATTCTAAACGTTATCATTTTATTTTGATTAATAATTTATTTTGAGAGTAAATAAAAGGGCATATTTATGAAAGGAAATAATGTTTTTATTTTATTTATTTATTTATTTATTTGTAAATCGTACATTGCGAACTTTATCAGTTTGTTTTGTGAATAATTAAAAGAGCATATTTAAAGAGAGGAAAAATACCTTTTTTTTTTTTTTTTTTTTTTTTTTTTTTCTTTTTTGTAAAATGTACGTTGTAAATTTTATCATTTTATCTTTATTAATAATTTATTTTGAGAATAATTAAATAATTAAAATATTTATGAAGGGAAAAATACTTTTTTGTAAAATGTATATTGTAAACATTATCTTTTTATTTTGATTATTAATTTATTTTGAGAGTCTTTAAAGAGCACATTTATGAAGGGCAAAAAAAAGTTCAACAGGCAACTTTTTAAAACAAAAAAAGTTTAACAGACAACTTTTTTAAAACAAAACTTTTGAACTATTCTTTGTCTATATTCCTTCAGAAATACATTCTAGAAATCATTTTACAGAAAAGATCCCCATAGAAAAAATTATTTTCTTTATATATATATATATTTTCTTTATTTAAAGGAAGCGGAATAAAAAATAAAAAAAAAATTAAATCAAATTTTTTTTATTATTATTCGTAAACTTAACACATGACTCTATGAAATTAAATAAATAAAATAAGTCTTTTTTTTTCTTTTTTTTTTTTTTCAACTTCTTCTAAATTCCTTTAAAAAAAATTAAGATATTTTTTCCCGAATTCGTTCTTACTTTTTTTCATTTTTTTTTTTTTTTTTTTTTTTTTTTTTACTAAAAATTGTTGTGTCATCTTCTTTCAAAATTTAAGGTAGTACACGACACAAAAATAATAATTTTTAAATGCTTTTTTTGTTGTTTGTCTGTTGTTTTGGCGAATTCTCCCATGATTTAAAAGCATTTATCCCAGAATGTATTTTTTCAAGTTTTATCATATTTAAAACTGATATATCTAAATTTCTATCAAAAATAAATTTACAAAACTTTGTACGATGTTCTCAATTTATATTCTTTAAATTGTCTTCGGAATTTTACGGTCTGAAGGAAAATTTTGAAAACATGATTAGTAAAAAGTACAAAAGTTGAAAAGTACAAAATCCATAATAAAAGTCAAAATCTGAAAAGAAATTAAAATTTACTCTTTTCTGTACTCAAAAATGGAAAAAGTAAGTAAAAAGAATTTTTTTAAATGTAACAGATGTATCACATTTTAAACAAAGCTAACATTTAAAGTTTTTAATTTTCGTAAAGTTAAAATAATTTGATATTCTTTTAAGGAATTTATTTTTGAAAACCAATATATGTATACATAATACCTTTGAAATAAAATATTATCTGAGAAGATAGTATACCAAAAAGGACCGAATCTCTAATTTAAAGATGGTATGCAATAATATTTTACATTAGTTTTTACAGTAAATTTATATATATGGAAAATATATTCATAAATATAATCTACCAGGAAATCTGAATATATTAAGAATCATTATATATACATATACATTTCAAAGGAGGGGGGGGGGCGGTAAAAAAATAAAATAATAATAATAATAATATATCTGGCAGCCTTAATTAATAAAATCATAGTAGAGAAAAATCATTCTCGTTCGGAAAATCTCTTTCGGAGATAATCAAAAAATTGATAGTAAATTTGCAACCATGGATAGCGGAAGATTGAAGAAAGATTTATAAAATCTTTACATCTATTCTCTCGCTCATTCTAAGCTAATAGAGCAAATATCGACCACTTAGTCAATCAGGCCAAACAAACGAAAATTAACAAACAACTATGGAAGGTAATTTTGACCACATACCTTATCTGTTGTAGAAGGATAATCCGGTTGAAGAATTTTTCATTTCTTGGCCTTGGAGCATCCTGTTAGGCCTAAATGTAGGACGGAATTTTCGGCAAAAAAAAATGCTATCACATAAAGGACGGATCTTTCGCTAGCACCCGCGCGTTCCGCAAGCCAGTGGTAATCTGCCCACAGCAGCTGGCCAATCGCTCTCTACCTGCGCAGGTAGGTACTGTCGGACATCGACCATTACGATGATGGGTGACAGGACCCAGGAACAGTACATTGCTCGGATGAAAACGGTATTCGGAGGTACAAAAGATGCAAAATTTGTGGGGTGGAACAAAAAATACTGCACTAAATTTAAGGTGGGATGAAGGTGAAAAAAACTTGAAGAAAAAATAGCTTACAGAGTTCTATGTTTTTTAGCTTTCAACGACGTCTTGCTCAACTCTAAATTAAATAAAACCACTCAGGGACCGATTTACAAATTTTTGGGGCCTCGGGTACAGATGCTTATTGGGGGGGGGGGGGGGTGCTTTTCCACCGATGCTTTCAGGGGTATTGAGTAAAAACAAATGTTGGAAAAGGTACTTACTAAATTAACCACTATTGACTTTAATAATTACTTTAAATTTAAAATATCCATTACAAATTAAATTTGATAATCATTAATTTTTAAATAATTATTTCACAATTATGAAATTTAAATTAGACGTTTTATAATAAATTGTGTAGTGCTGATTATCTTTTTCTATGCAAGTCCATATATCTGGAATGATAAAGTATGCAACAACTAATAATAAATTTTCCCCTGACCAAGCTACAATTATTTAAAATATTAGGAGGCTCTGCCGCCTGCAAGCTACGCTCATTAGCATCCAAATAATCTGACGAGAACAGGAACAGGATTAAATAATAATTAAAAATACAATATATTTTTACATTGATAAAGATAAAAGAAAATATTCACTATAATGAAGTGATCAAATATGGATGTTTCAGACAAAACATACGAAGTTATAAAAATACAATATGAATACAATAGAAGGTAGAATGAAATGTAAAGTTCCATCAGATGTTAAAATTACAACAGATTTTGGATAATAATTGAAAAACCTTCAGCAGCATTTGGGGCCCCCTGAAAATCAAGGGCCCGTGCCCCGAATGCCCTGCCGTAAATCAGGCACTGAGTTCTAAAAATTACCTTTTCTAATGCTTTTAAATACTTTTTTTCAAACTGGTATCTTTTGAACTAGTGATTATCGTAAAAAATTTAGTAGTACTTCCAATCTGGAGTGAAGCTATACGCGACATGTACTTATCTACTGAACTATCTCCCAACTTTTGTTTATAATTCCCATTATATGTACTAGAGAATCCAAACCTAGCTTCCCGAGTTCCAGAACACAGGTGCAAACTTTTTTTTTTTGAAGAACTCTAACACATGTTTTACTTTTAATGAATATATATTTTTAGATTCCCCGCTAAATATACCAAAAGCATTTTTATATGAAAAATATCAATAATGTATTCAGATAATTTTTTAATTAAATAAAAAAGATTCTTTCATATTAGCCTCATGCCATATGTTAATAGCCGAAGAAATCACCAAAAATCCCTCCTTACAGCAGTCTTTTGGATTCTGACCATTTCAGTGGTTTGAAGGCACAGTTCGATGACATGTCTGTTAAATTTCTGTTTAATTTATATACTTTATTTATTTACGGATGGGTTTTAACTTTGTTATGGAATATTAGTCGGAAACAAATGCTGGACTATTTATATTGTTTTGCATGCAAACGGATAATCTTTCTGAATCAGGCTGGGTAGGATAGCTTTAAAAAGATTTTTCAAAAAATCCATGCTTGAAAATAATTTTAAAAACTCTAAAAAAGAACTGTATATTGAGATACAATTTTCAAACAAATTGCATTTGTTGGAACACTTTTTACGCTATTCGACGGCGTAAAAATTGAATTATTAAATTTCATACAAAAAACACAAATAAATGTACAAGAATTACTTTCAAGTGCATACATATAATATAAAATTATTTAAAATACATCATAAATATTTTAATACACTAGAAAAACCCAGAACGTTTTCAGTCATCACAAGGCCATCATCAGTGGGATTTAAATGTTGTTATTATTTTCTTTGCGCTTTTTCGAAAATTGCCTAGAAGAAAATCATTGTAATTTAAAGGCTGTATGTCAGATGAGATGTCAGATACAGTTATTCAATTGGAAATTTGAGTAACTGTATTTGGTACTATGTTAAATGAGTTTCTGAGCCTTAATTTATCTTTTCAAAGGTAATGGTCTACTTCCAGTTTAGACAAAGTCTATTTTATAAGTCACTGATTTTTCGATTATGTCTGCCCTGAAATTTCTGCGCATCTGAAGAAATAAGATTTATGACTGTTGGGATAAACATTTGGTTGATTAGCTAAGCAGTTGGTTGGTTAGGTGATGATTAAACATACGATCGCTAGGATAAACAATTGGATGGTTGGGGGAATTCAATCATTAGTTAAAACAGAAAACCATCAAATTTTTACAAACACTTAATCTTAAAAAAATTTCAACAAATTTTTTTCAACTAATTTTTTTTTTCTAAACTTAGATTTTTTTTAATTTAATTTTTTTTTTTTTTTACTTTTTTTTCTTAACTTAATTTTTTTTTAACTTGAGTTTTTTTTCAGTTTCAATTATTTTAAAACATATAAAAATTAAACATGTGTATATCATAGCTGCCAACTTGTACGGATTTTTTCTGCCACTAAAATTTAACAGAAGTTTCTGCTTTATTTAATTATCAAAATTTACTGCAATTCGGCGATTGAATTAGGCAAAATTTTCTATTAAATTTTAGTGGTAGCAAAAATCCGTACAAGTTGGCAGCTATGGTATATTTATATTTTCACACACACATATACACACATTTTTACATGGAAATATACTCTAAATATGTACTTAGCATGTTGACCTAAACCTGATAAACCTAAACCAACGTATGTGGGTTCAAATCTTACTCAGACCAGACGAGATGAATGTGCTGGGGGTTCAGTGGTTTTCTTTATGTGAAATCTATTTCTTCAAAGAATTTAGTTATCTTTGAAAATTCTTTTCTAAATGATGTTGCAAAGAATCTTCACTAAGTTCGATGAAACATTGACAACGAAAAAACTGACCCACTCTATTCTGAACTAGATTCTAAGCTCTATGTGATAATGAAATTATTTTTGTAAAAAAAATCTTAAAAGAACAGAAAAAATCTTCGAATTCCGACAGTAAAAATTACGTTAACAGACTTCTTATGTCATTCCATCCTCATATCGCTTATTTTCATGTCAAACAACAAAAACTTCTGTTTTCTTTGCCATCAGTTTTCACTGCGACAGAATAATATGTTGGATAACAGAAGAAATGCTTTGAACGGGAGGTCACCCCCTATGACGTCTACAAGGTCATTTAGAATGACCAATTAGCATTAGTTATCATAAACCCCACGCTAAGACGTCTCTTCTAACTTGAAATATTTGTTGTGTCTTGACTCTTGTGTGCTGTTGAAAATGGCAGTTCGTTCAATAACGCACGTTCATCTAATTGAAAAAGAATAATATATAAAGAATTTTTAACAGAAAATTAAGAATCAATTTCACCATTGGAACCGGCGACACACACCTTTGACATCAGAACCGCATTAATGGAGTGGTTTTCTTCAATAATTAGGATTTACTTTTCGAATACTAGAAAACAAACATAGCAAGGTATGTTTTCATCCTTCTTTTAAATATGTAACAATGTTTTTCCGAAACGTAACAATATGTATGAAAAATATTTCCTATTTGCTAAAAATCTTAATTAAGCAATACTATTTATTATTATTATTATTATTATTTTATAATGTATGATTTACTTAAATTATTAGTATTATTTTATACTTCATTATTTATGCACATTAGTAACTTAGTTGATCTAATTCTGTTAATAACTGGAGATTATTTTTTGATCAGTTGTTTATTTTAAGTTAAATAAATAATCTGAAGTTTATGATTAGTTTACAAATCTTGAATTTTTACATAGCTGTAGAATGATTACTTATTATATTTAACTTTTTTATGACTAAGAGTTTAATTTTACTTCATATGTATAGTTCTAGAAATTTTGATTGAGATTTTAAGTTAATTTTGTCATCAATTGACATACGTGATTAGTTTTGAAGTGATAGTTTTAATAATAAGCACGGAGTAGCTGCATTAATTATTATAGTTATAGATAACTGATATTTTCGTTTAATATTAACCAGAATAATATTTATTAGATCTGACGCTGTTCATATATTTTTATTGTTTGAATTTATCGCATTTCCAACTATTTACTATGTTGTTTAAAATGGAGTGATTGATATTTTGTTTAATCGTTCCATATGTTGATTCTGAAGATTTTTTTTTTTTTTTTTTTAAGTACAACCTTAGACTTAACTGTAGTGGTTAAGTTAAAATTTGTAAATTTTATTCACTCATTTTAATGAAATAAATTTTGAGCTACAACTGTGTGAATTATTTTGAAAATAATTTCTATTTAAGTTTTAACCATTCATTTTATAGAATCAGCAAGTTTAATTTTGTTTAACATTTTAATTTAAATTATACTGTAATATTTTTTTTTATTTAGTTGATGACCATTTACTATATACGGAAAAACATTGTAAACTGTTAAGAAGGATGAAAACTCATTTTATCACTTTAGCTGAAATGAAATATTTTTTTTATGGTCATGTTTATATGGATATAAATCACATTCAATACATATATTTATTTTATTAATAAATATTTTTATGGGGGGGGGTTACCTTATATTGTACATATATTTTTTTAATTCTGGGGGGGGGGGGGGTGAGTTTAAGATATCTTCTTTCACTTATTCCAGTCTATAATGTACTTAATTCACAAATCTATATAAATTCAACTGTTTAAATATTTTATTGCGAATAAGCTATTTAAATTAATTTTATAAAAGTTTGGAGGAGAAATTCCTATAAATATTTATTATTATTAATTTAAACAAATCGATCGGTAAATAGAAATTCCCCGTGTACCTAACCTATAATACGCGATTCTTCTGTTAAATAGAACCCCCCCCCCTCGCCAACAGGAATCGACCTACAGATTTTGACTGTTGGGAAAAGCGTCAATTGTCAACACGAAGTGCCTGTATATGACTACGCATTTCTGTCGTCTGATAACACATTCTTTCGTTAACGTTGGCAAAAAAAAAGCCACCTCTGCTTTGCACAGTAGTAACGCGCGCTAATATTTAGATAAATAAATCAGTATGACTCTGGCCTTTTATAAAATATCAATCAAATATAACAATATAGGTAAATTTCTTACCTTTATGTAGTCGCTCTGCAATTCCTGGATATCAAGTATAGGCCGCTTTATTCCAAAGTTGTAAATTTATTAAAGAGTGATTAATAGCTTCTAAGCTGTGGAGAAAATTTTTTTTGTTTAATTAAATTGAACAACACGTGAAGAATTGTAACTGATGAGGCTTCTGTGATTATTAAACTATGTTTAAATTATATTTTAAAATAATATTGATTGTATTTAATGGTACAAATTTTGCTGCATCTTACGGCAACTTTTTCTTATATTTTCTTACATATTTTAGGTACAAAAGCTAACAGTACAACTAAATTAATAATAATAAAGTTTTTCAGTCATTTTGAGTTCTTTTTTGATGATGACGTCAAACTCTTGCTTCATGCGTGGGATGATATAAACATATTTTATTTACTGCCGTAATTGTTCTTTTCGATGAGCATAATTTAGAAACTGAAAAAAGTTTGATGATTGCACAATGATAGATGGCTGTCAAATCTATTTTTATAAGTATCAGAGAGTTTGCGTCCTTGAAGATTATGACTTTTGTTTCCTATTTCGAAATAAATTATTACTTATCTGAGAATGGTTATAAATCCATCAGTTAACAGATATTTTCTGAAAACAGATATTTTCTGGCAACTTTTTGCTGCCAGAAATTTTCTGTTGTTTTACAGAAATATTTTTAACAGTGTAGGTGCTCGAATATTTAAAAAAAAAAATTGTAATTTTTTAGAAAAGTATGTATTTTTTTGACATATTTTAAAATATTTCAGTTGATTTTGAAGATATTGTAAAACTCCTAGTTCAGTGCACAGGTAAGTGTAACAGCAGTATATAATGCAAAGGGGGGGAAATGAAATATATTTAGTTGAACTGAGTGTACGCTGTCTGGAGTAATCATGCAATTTACTAAAAAAAGTGACAAAAAATCCCAATTTTTAAAAATATTATGCAGATATTGTTATGATTTTGTTTTTTCATCATTCTGTATTACAATTGAAGTAAAAATATGTTTGTTTATTCAATACTGTAAATAAAAAAAAAAATAAAAAAAAAAAAAAAAAAAAAAAAAGCGCTGCGAACGTAGGAAGATACCTTAAAGGGTGAATAGTATTGATACAAGATGTTTGTTAAATCAGCCGCAACTGTAGTTGTATATCTAGTATGAGTCTGAAATTCTGTCAGCTTGTAGTGGAAAGTATTTGGTATGTGATAAGATAAAATTCTGAAAATCGAAAATTTTTCAAACTTTCGATATTGGTAGGGTGTTCACTCCCCTTAAAGGAGCATTTATAAAAATTAACGTTATGTTATTGCCACCGATTTTTGGAAACGTTTCCGAGTCGTTTTTAGAGTGTGTTAATCAGTTTTCTCATGATTTTTATGCTATTGCCACCGATTTTTGGAAACGTTTCCGAGTCGTTTTTAGAATGTATTAATCAGTTTTCTCATGATTTTTATGCTATTGCCACGATTTTTGGAAACGTTTCCGAGTCGTTTTTAGAGTGTGTTAATCAGTTTTTTCATGATTTTTATGTTATTGCCACCGATTTTTAGAAACGTTTCTGGGTCG
Organism: Maratus speciosus; assembly: GCA_963932465.1. Classification (NCBI taxonomy): domain Eukaryota; kingdom Metazoa; phylum Arthropoda; class Arachnida; order Araneae; family Salticidae; genus Maratus; species Maratus speciosus. Next base: position 418,740,421 of record OZ010800.1, read on the forward strand.
TTTTTAGAGTAAGTTAATCAGTTTTCTCATGATTTTTCATAATGGGATTTAATGAATCACGATTTTTCATGACAATGAGATTGCACATTTTTTCATCATTCTGTATTACAATTGAACAAAAAATGTGTTTGTTTATTCAATACTGTACATTAAAAAAAAAAAAAAAAAAAAAAAAAAAAAATGCGCTACGAACGTAGGTAGATACCTTAAAGGATGAATAGGATTGATCAGGGCATAAAATAACATATAAAATAGGCGACACTAATGTCACCTAGTACCACGCTATTGTCGCCCAATGACAGGGAATGGTGCCGGCAATTTTTAAATAAAAAACTGGTGGCATAATCTTCGTCTCACGCATATTGGGAAAACATTGTGAATCATCAACCGATCTCAAGAAAATCTCAAAAAGCTGCTGCTCGCTGGTTCCTCTGATTATGCATGAAAGATGATAGAAACAACCATGGATTTGCCTAATGCACAGATCTTCTGAAAGGCTTTAAAAAAATCAGAAAGACACTCAAATGTCTTTCATTATACTGCCTGATATAGAAGTGTCAAAGAAAATTTTTACGAATACTTACTCTTATCGAAGATGGGATGTTATCCTGGTGGACATGAAGGTCAGTTGATGGAAATAAATGAAGTCACTAATTAATCTGAAGGTACAAAAGTGTTTTGGATATTGAAGAAAATTCCCGCAGATGTAAAGTTAACAACTCATTACTTTCAGCCTAGAGATGAGGATCTGCAGTGAGAAAAAGATATTGCATTGAGTTGTTAAGAATTAGTTTCCCAATGATTGGAAAAGGATCAAATGAGCATCTCCGATAGGATAGATGCTTACTTAAATGTAAGAAACCCAACAGAGGTAGTAAGTGAAGACCGCTTTGATGTTGATAACTTTTTGGTAAAGGCAAAGTCGCCAATTTTGCTGATGAAGTAATGGCTCGTGTACGCAGCTGAAAAACTGCCTTCTTTTACAGGCATGACCTCATCAACAGCAAGACTCTATTACTACTTTAATGTGTCCCAACCTCACCCAGTTTTCAACAAATGGTACAGCAATATGTTTCTTTGGCATGTCACAGTATTGATTTATAAGAGGCTGTGTCCATTACATACAACACTTAAATTCAACAAACAGTCAAGACTATCTAGAGAAGCCTTAAATTCAAGAATTTCCATTTCTCCTAATGGAATTGAACATCTTTTGATGATTCAAGGCCTTTGCAAGTTTTCTAGAGAGCAAAGAAAGAAGGAGAAAGCTTCCAGACAAAGAAACCTATATGAGACTCATGAGTTTGTCAAAAAATTCTTTGCTTAAGTCAATAACTTCTAAAAAAAATTAACATTTGCATTTATTATTTTATCATTTTGAAAACATTATAAAAATTTAATAAAGTTTACATTTTTAAAACATGAAGAACAAAATCGTGTTCCTTCTCTGTTTAATCTCATCACTATTTGCATAAGACAGTTCTTTGTATAAAAATATTAAACCATTGTTATATCATTATTGTTGTAGCATTTTGGAAATAGTTTATAGATGAAATTTTATTTTTGAATACATAAAGAGTAAAATCTGTTTTCTTGTGCCTAACTGTTAGCAAAATACAGTAACTTGTAAAAGATAAAAGATGTTTAACCGCTGTAATTATTATTGATTTGGTAGTTTGGAAACATGTTATAAAATTTAACACTGTAGTTTTTGTTAAATTTTAAATTTGACTTTCTTAAACATTGAGGGGAAAAACTGTTTTCTTCATTAGTTTTGCTTTAATTCTAAAACTATAATCTATTTTTCACCAAAAATAAATAAATTAGGAATACGAATTTGGTAGGTTAAACCATTACTAAAATACTGATTAACAGTTTATCCGAACTGAGAATATAGCCTTTCTTTAACATTACCTAGCTATAAATGTGGTCGGTTTACAAGATTCAATGAAGATTTTATAGTTTACTAACTAGCAACAGAAGAAATACAATAGACAGTATAAAAAATGATGTATGTAGCCAGTCGTTATTCTCATTATTTGGTTTACTGCTATTGGTGTGGAGGAGGGAGTGTATTTATGCGCATTGCTTTGGGAAAACACACCAAACCTATTGTCACCCAGTGAAAATTCCTTAAAATATGCTCTGGGATTGATACTAGAGGTTTGTTAAATCAGCCGCAACTGTGGTTCTATATCACAATCAGTCTGAAATTCTGTCAGCTTCTAGTGGAAAGTTTTTGGTATGGGATAAGATAAAAATCTGAAAATCGATTTTTTTTCAAAATTTCGATATTGGTAGGGTGGCGAGTCCCCTTAATAAAAACAAACGTCATGTTATTGCCATCTATTTTCGGAAACGTTTCGGAGTCCTTTTTAGAGTGTGTTTATCAGTTTTCACATGATTTGATTTCATCGTGATTTTTCATGACAATGAGATTGCACATTTTTTCATCATTCTGCAGTACAATTGAACTAAAAATATGTTTCTTTATTCAATATTGTACATTAAAAAAAAAAAAAAGCGCTGCGAACGTAGGCAGATACCTTAAAGGATAAATAGGATACTAGATGTTTGTTAAATCAGCCGCAACTGTGGTTCTATATCTAGTATCAGTCTGAAATTCTGTCAGCTTTTACTGGAAAGTATTTGGTATGTTGGATAAGATAAAAATCTGAAAATCGAATTTTTTTCAAAATTTCGATATTGGTAGGGTGCCGGTAAAGGAGCATTTATAAAAACAAATGTTATGTTATTGCCACCGATTTTTGAAAATAGTATATGTTTTTTCTTAAAATTTAATTCTTGTGAATAGGGAACAATCGTTGTCCACCTAAATGCAAGGAGCTTAAATCTTCTTCCTTGGTTGAATGTAAAGCGGAAAAACTATGATATCTAAATATCAATGACGCGATGGACGATTTTTGTTATTGTAGAATAAATGGATTCAAAGAGCTTGAATATGTAGAAATGTGTTTATTTCTTCGAATTTTCTTAGAAAAGTTTATTTAATCAAGTTTTTTCCAATTTTTTCCAATTTAAAGTAATTTCTTTGTTAATAAGAAAATGAAGTTGAAAAAAAAAATCGTTTCCCCTTTCCCTATTTTACACACAAAAATGGAGTTATATAGTTGCCATTTTTAGAGAAACATCGTTAAAAGTGGGGAAAAAATTAATATCTTGGAAGCAAATTCAAATTGTAAAATTCCGAGACCTTATATAACATCCTCGGATACATAAAGATAACGGGTGCACATTTCATCGCCCTGCGTTTATATTCTGGAAGCAATAATTGTGAAATACAAACAGCCAGTTATATTTTAATACAATGGATTACATGCCCATAACATTTGAGAAGGAAATTTGAGATCTGACCACGAGCCGAGAAACTCGAAATCGCTCTCACACCTCTAATTAGCGAATAATGGTTGAAACTGCACCTGAATTAAAAAGCGTCATAAACTCCGCCATCGGTTCAGTTTCCCCGCGAAAAAATTTCCGCTCTGCGTCCCGCATCCTCCCTCACACCTTGCCGAGACTCTGTAATCTGTGGCAGGACAATCGATTCGGAGCAGCTCCATCCCCTCATTTCTACCTTTCATTCCTAACTTATCCAAGCCGTTGTGGCCCTGCCGGTAGAGTAGTCAATGGGGGGCAGTGGGGGAGAACCTGGCTTCCGTGGAATGGCGAAATAATGAGCATATTGATCCTTCTCATGCAGTCGATAACCGTCACGATATAGAACGCCACACTACACCTGGTGCGGCACCTACACACACACATACACATTTCACTGTGCATTACAGATCTGCCGGTACCACACTGGGAATGGCGCAGATGCTGAAATGACGCTGGAAGGAAAATCGCCGTAGATAGCTTTTTATTTCGGGAAGAGCCAAAAAAAAATATATGAAAGTCATTCCGGACTGAGCTGAAACGTAATGATCCAATCGGTTATGATGAGAATTGGAATAAAAGAGTTATTAAAATAGTTGAATAATGGGATTTTCTGAAGTTTTGGGAAGAGAGCAATAAAGCTTTGAATTAGATATGAAGTTCGATAAGAGCACACTATTAAGGTGAGCAGGTGTCCCGTTTTTCCCGGGACAGTTTCTTTTTTCCCCAGGCAGGGTTTGCTGAGTCTCCTGTCACCCTAGCAACTTCTTCAGCCATCCTCTAGACTACACAATATTTAAGTAATAAAATCATCTATAATGGCTATAATATATTGCATAATAATCCGATTATGACAGCAAATAAATGTAATATTGTATATTGGTAATATTGCATATTGGACAATTCCTTTTTTAGAGTTAGCGTCCAGGCGTGCGGAAATCCTTTTTTTTTTTTTTTTTTTTTAACTTCTTGGCGTGCAGATATGATTTTAAATGTCCTGTTTTTTGAAGAAACATCTAAAGTAACACCGTTTCTAGATAAAAATTGAATAAATTATGATTCTTTGAAATAAATTATAGAAAGAAACAAAATTTCACTTCTTTATTTATAAATTGTTGAAAAATTCCGCTTTCTGTTAATATATATTATATATATATATATATATATATCCATTGGCTGAAAAGTACAAATAAATACATTTATGAAATTGAACTTTAATTTAAACTGTATTTATTTAAATAAGTATTTAAAAAAAAAACATAGAAAAAGCATACTTTTTAATAGAAAATGTTTGCGAAAATTATACTGATGGGAATTCAAAATTTGTTTGAACATTCAAAAACTGATAAGGGAAAAAAAAAAAAATTATTTTGCAAATATACATTCTATATCTGTGGGGGATATCTGTAGAGAAAGGAACCAATCTTGGTTCTTGTTCTTAGAGTTATTCTTAGCAAAATTGTAACTTTAGGCTCTAAAAAACACCGAATATGTAAAAGAACCAGATGGGACGAGCATAATGACTTTAACATATTAAATAACAATACAATAATGACTGCAGATAAATGTAATATTCGATACAAATGTAATATGGCATAACATAACATAGAAAAGAGCAAAAACTTTTTAAAAACTAATTGCACATACAGAATTTTTAAAACTTTTTTTTTAAGCTAATTGCAGATAAGAAAATTCAAAAGTTTGTTTTATGGGTTAGAGCCTACAATTTTATGTTGGGAGCTTTGATTAATTTGCATAACAACTTATTCTTCTAATATTTACATTAGGGCGTTATAGAATGCGGTAGTATGTTACACCCTTTTTATTTCGTATTCAGTCCCCAGCATTTCAATGATTTCATCCAAAGATCCAGTCAGGTATTGGCCAGGATTTTCTGCACCAGGATTGGCTCTCTACGGAGCATCCAGACGACAAAAAAGAGGGGGAGGGGGGGGGGGGGCTTGCGACGTTCGATGGAGAGAGTGAGAGGGACGCGTGCGCACAGGGATGAAGTGTAGGAGAGGAAGGAGGGAAGCAAGGAACAACTCATTAATATTTTCGTCCGCAGTGAATCGATGGTCGCACGCGAAAAACCGGTCGATGGCCAGGCCAAATCTAGCACACGACATTAACTCTCCAGAGACGAACAGATTTCCAGAGATGATTCCTTTAGGATTGAGCAGGAGCATCCGACATGTTGTTGCTAAATGATGCTAATAGCACAGAGGCTTACATTTTTCATGTGATGACGCTTTTGATTTTTGAGATAATAAAGCGCGAATTAGAAAAAAGGGCTTCCTATAGGCAGAGGAGGGACGAAACTAGGGATGCAGAGGGGGCATGTGCCCCAGGCGCCAGAACGAAAACGAAGGGGGGCACCAAATGAAGATTTTCTTTGTTGTTTCATACAAAAATGTATGTATTTGTATGCATATATATATATATATAATAAGAAGACACTCGCAAGCTGATGTTAAGCCTATGGGAGCGTTCTTTTCAAATTTGTGAAAGTAAAAGTAACTTTATTTAAAAAAAAAAAAAAAAAAAAAAAATCTGCAACCAAAATCGAAAAAGTAAACACTAACCCGATTAGAATTCAATCTCAACTATTCTAAGCAAGAAAAAAAAAATCATTTGAAACTATTAATATGCAGGTGAGAAAATTTTAAAAGAACGCTCCCACAGGTTTAACATTAGCGATCTATTTTCTTCGAGTGACTAATGTAGGCTCTTAACGCTCAAGCTAATGTTAATCCTATGGGAGCGTTGTTTGCATATTTCTTGCTAGCATTTTAATTATTATTAAAGGGGTTAATATTTAATTATATATTAAATTATTATTGGACGCCAAAATCCATGTTTGCCCCGGTTGCAAAAAAAGGTTAGTTTCGGTCCTGAGACAGAGACTCGTGTTGCCAGCTCCACTGTCAGAAAAAGCGGGATAGGGAGATAAAAAAAAAAGCGAGACAGCGGCTTCTAAATCGGGACTTAAAGATACAAGCGGAAACCTGTATAAAACGGAATTCTTTTACGGTCACTTGCGATTTTGTCTTAATAGGTTTTACTGTACTACTAGGGTTTGTTCAATAAAGAATGATCGTAAAATTTTTATATCAACATATCCTCACTCGTCTAAATTTTAATGGTGCTTTTTAAAGTAATTCATATTCAAAGCAATGCACTTGTCACATATTTTTTCGCATTTGAAAGATACGCTGGAAACCACTTTTTTAAATAGGTCCCTCAAACTCTCCTCCGCTGCCAAACCAATACGTCTAATGATGAAAAATACTTTCCACGAAGGTGTTTCTTCACATTAGGGAATTCATCACATCTTCCTGTAACATCATCTTCAATTTTGAGCAAACTTCCACGCGAACGTCTTGTTGTTCGGGTATGAGGAGTCTCGGAGCTCATAGCGCACAAAAACGTCTCATGTTCACTTTTTTGTTATCAACGTGTGGATCGCACGCAATTATAATTGCAATATTTTTCACAGTTTTCATATATCTAACCACCTACGCTGTCAATAATAGCGACGGTATAGATTATAGATAAACCCAGTTTAAAAATTTTATCTGCCCACTTTTGGTGAATTTTTAATTTAATGTTTCGGTAAGAGCTGGTTTTATCAGAATCATGTTAAGGCGATATTCAAAAAAATATTTTTCCACGCTCAACAACTAGAAATTTTCAGACACACTTTCAGACTCATTTTTAAAAGTAAAATCATGAAACTTGCTGACGTTTTTCTTTGAAGAGATTTATAAGCGATGTGTGTTTTTATTTTTTGTTCAATTAATTAGAACTTGATTCACAAACAATTATTTTCAGTGCGACATTTTTTTCGTTCCCAGTACTATCGCTTTCGGAAATTCGGTCCAAAATGCCCACTTTGACAGCATTTTTTAAAATATAATCTGCCTTTCTCAAAAAATCGACCAATAATAGTTTCTGAATAAGAGAACCTGCCAATTGGATGCGTTTGAGGGCAAAAATGAATTTAATAATGAGTCAGAAAATAAGCGGTTTGGATTTGAGTACATGTTTGATACGATAATTTTTTCGTCAACCCCTAGTTTTCTTTAATTTGTGTTTGCTATAAGAGTTGGTCCTATCAAAAACTTGTCAATACGAAAGTTATAGATAATATTAAGAAGATGTATAATAAATTTAAGCGGATTGGATATCTTGTGAATTGACGAAGTTATCAATAATTTTCTTGTACAACACGCCGTTTGTTTTCGTTTTTTTTTTCTTTTTTTTGCGGTAAGAGTTGGTCTTATCAAAAACTTGCCAGTATAAAAGTTGTAGATAGTATTAAGAAGATTTATACCAAGTTTAAGTGAATTTGATATCTTGAGAATTGACGAAGTTATGAATTTTTTTCTCCCTAAAACCCTACTTTTTTCTCCGCTTCAGCCCATTTTTAATTTTATCACATATCTGTGATACATAAATTTTGCCCTTTTCCTAGAAGTAATAAAAACTTTCAACTGATTTAATATTTAGTATAATTAAGAAGTTATGGGGGGTTTTTGGTTTCCAAAAAACCCCTCCCTATTTCCACCTCCTTGGCCCGATTTTGTCCATTAACGGACTTGACCGATACGACCACTACCCCTTGATTTTATGTGTCAGTTTGGAAGAGATTTGTGCAGAATTATGGAAGTTATCGTATCCATAAAAAAGTTATATCTATACTAGGGGGCTCTGCTCCTGCAAGCTACGCTCACCAACCCCCGTTCAGACACCGCAGAATCTAAAAACATGCTAATCTGATGGCTTTTAAAAATATTAGAAAAGATTGAATTATATTGAAAAAGCTGTGCAGATCTCCCTGTAAACGGGTTTGCATTCAATTCCCTTTGATTGCAAAATTTAAGGCCGAATCAGCTGCTGTTAAGACATCCAATGGTTGTTTTCGTTTTTGATTAAAGAGGATCAGTTAATCATTTGAAAAGAAGCTAAAATAAAATAAATTAAATATACAGAGTCTTTGTCTCCTGGTATTTTAAAACAATCTCTATAACAATAGCCTAAGTCATGTGACCATCATCAACAGTTCCAGGCGGACCACTTCGCTTTTTATACTCTAGGTGCCATTTTGGTTCTTTAATGTTAGCCAGGCACAGGTGATAAGTCGCCAAATGTTATTCTATCGCCATCATTTCATCTATATTATAATAGTTCAAGTCATCAACTGCCATAAATAAATACGGTCTGACCCCCTCGCCGTTCATATGAAAGTTTGGCACAGATGTCATATACGTCCCATATTGGCGCGATTTTTTAACGACGCCAATTTGGGGAACGCATCAACATCATAAACAACAACATCCGGCTTACCATATCAAGCAAAATAACGATACTTTGGCGCCAGTTAAGTGCCCGTTCCGTATATGACGTTGGCGTTAGAAAAAAATCGCGCCAATATGGGACCGTAAGTTTTCCATTTTAATTAAAAAATCAAAATTTTTTTTTCAAATAAAACTACATAAAATTTGCCATGGTTGCAAATAATTCTTGGTACTGTTACGCTAGCCGGATGCAAATCTCGCCAATAGCTTTTTTTCAACTCGCCTGTTAGCATTTCTTTTTTTTTTTCGAGTGGTAATATTTGGCCAGCGAGTGATAATATTTGGTAATATACGCACAGCAGGTTTGGCGTTATTTTTATTATTATTATTATTATTATTTTTTTTTTTTTTTTTTTTTGTACGAAAATTTGGCGAAAACCTCGTTTTCAAATACCAGTTACATATGCATTTTTGGTATTACTTAGTTATCCCGTCGACCAAAAATCTATCGCCAAACTATAAGATTAAATGCCAATAATGGTTTATCGTAAATGTCATATTCACTTGACTTTAAGCAAGTTACACGTGCTTACGTCATCAAGTGATTTTTATTTCGACTTTTTATTTGTATATTTATTAATGTTATACTAATTTATTTGTTCTTTCGTTATTTAAAATAAAAATTATGTCAATTTGTATAATTTGGCGAGTGCTTTGGCGATTTATATAATTTGGCGAAATTGGTCGACGGAATAACTAAGTAGTACCGTATTTTTTAATTATTTTCTATTATTTTCTAAAGAAATATAAAAAAAAATAATTAATAATTATAGAACAAAATAATTTATATAATTTATAAAAAGAAATAAAAGTAAATAAACATTTATTATCAAACAATCAACAATAGCCGGGTTACCATGTCAACCTTTTCTGAAATATGAAAAAAAAATATCTGTTTGATTAAAATTTGAGTTGCCATCATTAGGAAAATGTATATAAAATTATAAAAAAATTAATATTTCGAAAACTAATTCGAATTTAAAAATTCTAATACCAGTTTTGAGATCTGCGGATCAATGCTGATTTTTGGTGTTAATTTCATCGCAAAGTATTCCATATTTTAGGAGAAATCGCTTGAAACATAATCAGTTGTTTAATCAGTCGATTCATATATCCGTTTCATAAATCCGTTTCATTTCAGCCGTTTCATATATCCGTTTCATAAATTCGTTTCATTAGGATTATATATATATAGGGTATATATACGAGTATCCCTCGTATATATATATAGATAGATTGATAGATAATATAAAAAGTTTTCAACTGGGGGTGGTTTTGGGTTCTAGGGGTCATGATTGGAGTAGATCTGCAAAACTTTTTCAGAAATTGCAACATAGGGGAGAATGTAATAGGTAGTATTTCTTACAAAATTTACTTAAAAATTATGATAATTCTTTCTAGAACAGTCCTCGTACATTAACGCCGTCTGTACTGTAAAATCTGTAAAAGTGGAATCGCTAGAGAACGAAATAAAATCCCGTTTTAGACAGGTATCCTCCTGAGCAGTTATAATTACATGGTATTGTTTTCACAGGGACTATGAAATGCTACGTTCCTTTCTCTTTCACCTTTTTCTTTTATTTACTTTCAGCTGTTTATTAATTATGATTTATATATTATACAATATCTTATATATATTACAGAAGGAACATTTGCATAAGTGAATACTAATTATTTTGTTATTATTATTATTTGAAATAAGTTTTAATGATTCCTTTCTATTCAAATTCTTCTATCAAATCATTGAACCACTAATTATTTAACTTATATTACTAAAATTCAATTAACTAGTAATTATTATTAAAACTTTAAATTTAAGTTAAGACTGTGTTGTGTTCCACCTGGTGCTCGTAATTCACTCATAGCAAATCGCACTTATATATATATATATATATATATATATTAGGGTGTCCCAGGATTGCAGAATCAAATAAGCATACCCTCTATTTTTTTTTTTTGCTATTTCACCTCAGAAACATAAATAAAAAATATTATGGCAATCAGATAACGGTTGCTACATAAAACACTATTTTATTTAAAGAAGATATTTATTAACATATTACAGTAAAAGAAACATTACTGAACTTATTTTCATTTCAATGTTTTTTTGTTTTTTTTTTACAATCGGGATAGACCTTCGTGTGTCCTTGTACGCAACATAACAAAAATTGTTTTTGTTCTTCCGTCACCGTTATTAAATCATGAAAGTCCTGCACCAATTTTACCGCTGTTTCAGCTGTATTGTTCATTGCTCTGAACATTGAGATCTTAGAGTAAAGATAAGAGATATATGAGAAGTCTATGATTGAGATCGTCTTTTTCGCGTCGGGAAACGAAGCATTATTCCCCCATGAAGAGGGACTCTTCAAAACTATCATAAATTTTGAGTCTAGAAAACAATGAATGGCTTTTAACAGATATGAGATCATCGATGCTTTTTTCTGTAAAAAATAAAAATAAAATAACAGATAACAATCGCGTGATATAAATGTATAACTAAATAAACAATTACAAAATCAATATATGAAACTCGACATACATTCTCGATGAATCTTCGATGAAATGTATGTTTTTTCACGGGTCGAGAAATTTTCTCTAAGTAAATTTGTCATCATTTTTAATTTTGTTTAGAAATTCGTGTTTAGAAATTTTCTCTATGTAAATTTGTCATCATTTTTCATTTTGTTTCTTTGTCATCATCATCATCAAAAAGTGCTAATACTGCTATTTCATCAGCCAAATACCATAAATGCTGAAGAAATTTCTGTAAAACAGCTTTCGAGATACTTTCATTCACATTTTCGCAGACTTTCAAAGATTTCAAAAAGAACAAATCTTTGTAGCATTCTTTAACTGCCAAAATGTAACAAGCAAGCCAAAATAACAAGCATACGTTTAGCAGTGATTTCTTTTCCTTGGTGTTTCATTTCAGATGAGAACTAAATAATGAGAGTTTTAGGGAGTAAACCGCTCGGGCCATCCATCTAGCTTGGGACATTGCACCCAGAGGTCTGATTTAATTTTTTTTCTGCACCTACACCTAAAAATATCACAGAAATTTTGATCAACTCTCGATAGTCCTCTCTGATCATAACATTTTTAAGTTCAGAGCAGTAAAATTCAAGCAAATTGCCAAGTTCACATACGGGTTAGAACAATTCCACTGTTTCTCTATAGCACTGTGTTTTAGTGGGATAGATGTTCTTCCAATTCTCTTTGTGCTTTTTAAAGAGTGTAATATCGGGACTTGTTGTCACTTGTTTAATGTTCACTTCGAATACAGCCTTTAATACCAGTTCGTAGACATGACGGCAGCAAGCAAAGAAAAGCATTTCCCTATCAATTTTTTTTTTTCGAGGAGCGCACAGGCACCGTTAAAACGACATGTATTCGAAGACATAGTATCACAACTGAGAAGTTGGACTTTGTTTTTGAGATTCCAATCTAAGATAGCCTTACAAATAGCCTGCGCCTGTTCTTTGCCTGTATAATTATAAAGTCTCGACGCAGCAATGAGGTGTTCTTTAAGTTCATATGAAATAACTATAAGCAAGCGTTCTTCTTTCGATTTTCGAGAAGTCAAAGCAGGCAACAGTTTGCCATCCCAATATAAGATCACTACATCTGGTACCTCATTTTGGAATTCAATTTTTATATTTTCCGCGCGTTCCTTCCGTGTTTCTGTTCGGATTCTTTGAATTTAAGACTTACTTAACGGAAATTTGTCAATATTAAATCAAGTGTCCCCCCCCCTCCCCCCAATAGTAGCCTCAAGAGTAAACACATAATCTCACATACTTAATTGACACCTGTCTAATGCAGCAACTAACTTTAATAATAAAATCTTTCCTGTCTCAGGTTCTGAGCTTTCGATCAGTGTTGAAAAATCTTCTTTATCCATATTTTCATTAGGATTCGAAGAGAAATATTCTTGCAATGGTTCGTATGATGCTGAGGATGTTGAAGCGGTTTTCAGAACTACGCAATAATACTGCCATCTTCTTCTCACTGATTAAAAACTATCCCGACATTTACTAACAAAAGACTAACTTGGAATTATAAGCACATTGACACATAGACGTGCGCTGTCCTGAGTAAACTGGTACTGACATGTTTCACAGGATTCGCACTGTTTCTTCCCGGATTGCGCATTGTCACAAGCATTCCAAAACCTTTCTTTTTTATTTTGTTTTATCTTTTTCATTTGTAGCTGCTGGGTTCTCCGCTACAGACACCTGTCAGCGTTCGCTTGCTAAGTACACAAGTACTGACTGAGACATTTAGAGGCAAGTCGGCACGGGTTCCCGTGGTCCAAATTACATGAAACTTTATTTACAATTGTTTTGACATAAAAGGAAAAAAAAAGAGAGGGTATGCGAAAAAATAAAACGACTTTCATTTTTTGGGACACCCTAATATATCCATACATATATATATATATATATATATTACCATTAATTAAACATAACCTGCCACCGTCAATTATTATGAATTAAAGCTGTAAGTATTAAAAAAAAAAAATAAATAAATAAATAAAAAAAAATATATATATATATATATATATATATATATATATATATATATATAGGTATTCGAAAACACATGCTCAAGTTAATTAGTGGGTCAATCCATTTCAAGTGGTCCAGAACTGGTTGTTTGACCATTTTTAAAAAATCTGAAATTTTATGTACAACAACCCTAACATGATGGAAGTTCAAAATGACTATTATTTTAATTTTATTATTTTTTGTTTGTGGCATGATGGCCATCTTTGTTTCACTGTGTGCAGCAATTTTCGCACATTGAAGGGTTTACGGAATTGTAAATATCTCATCTTTTATTTCTCCAATTCAAGTTCGGTTTGAAGCAATTTGTTCAGAAAGAAAGTGTTAAAAGTTTGGTAATAGAATAGTTTCCTAAAATGAATCCTTATTGATAAAATTTCAGCATAAAGTTTAAGATTTTTTTCCAAAATCTGTCCGTTTACAAGAGGAAGTTTTTCTAACAAGGAAAAATGTCAACATGACATTTTTTTTTTTTTTTTTTTTTTTTTTTTTTTTTTTTTTTTTTACAAATAGGCTGAAAGTGCCTGTACTCACACGCTTCCAAATATGGGACTTGATTTCTCTTCGTAAAAAAAAATCCCAAATTATTTGAAATTTTCAAAAATTACCCTTTTAAGAATTTGATATTTCTGGTGGGGCACAAGATAAATCTCTGAAGTACTGGTTTCTTATACTATTTTATGGTAGTAATGGTGTGGTATGGTGTTAAGCACAAAAAATTTCAAGATGGAGATTTGACTACAAACTGAGATATGGCAAGGGCAATACGTCAAAACCTGTCAAGTGCCCGTACTCACATACTTCCAGATCTGGGACTTGATTTCTCTTCGTAAAAAAATTCTTAAAATAAAAAATTAAAATAATAATAATAAATTTAACCTTAATAAAATTAAATACCTAATTTAATTAATAACCTTAAATTAAACCTTAAATAAAAATTTTATGGTAGTGTTAAGCACAAAAAATTTCAAGATGGAGATTTGACTACAAACTGAGATATGGCAAGGGCAATATATCAAAACCTGTCAAGTGCCTGTACTCACATACTTCCAGATCTGGGACTTGATTTCTCTTCGTAAAAAAAATCCCAAATTATTTGAAATTTTCAAAAATTACCCTTTTAAGAATTTGATATTTCTGGTGGGGCACAAGATAAATATCTGAAGTACTGGTTTCTTATACTATTATATGGTAGTGTTAAGCACAAAAAATTTCAAGATGGAGATTTGACTACAAACTGAGATATGGCAAGGGCAATATGTCAAAACATACTACCAAACTACTGTTTAATAGTAGTCACAGATAAGTATTTATCTCAGAGGGTTATTTAATCCTTAAATGCCTGATTTTTCAAAAACCATTGTAATAATGTTTTTCGGCTTTCATTTTTTAAATAAATCATGGGAAAAATACTTTAAAAATTCATATTTTGTTTTAAGCATAGTTTACGGCTAAAAAACAGTTTGTTATTAATCGGCAATACTGGTGTTTAATTGAAAAAATAATTTCCCTTGATAAAATTCTATAATATTAAACACACAAGAATTTTAGGAACTATAATAAGAAATAAATTTCACTTGCTCACTGCAGGTCAAAATAGGGTATTTCGGAAGCTCCCAAACAAAAGAAAAACAACAAGTAGCAACAATTGAAAAAATAAATATATCTTTATTCTTAAACAGCACAAGTGTTGCCGTCTACATGCTGAAAATCGATTTAATAATATTTTCAGAATGTATTTTATTGGCAACATTAGACATTATAGCTTCAATATTATTCTAATAGTAATTTAGGGCCTAAATTGAGTATGTTGCCGAAAAGCAACTCCAGGCATTTAAGGGTTAAATTTATTTTTTCCTTACCTTTAAATAATAGTAACAGAAAATAAAGCTTTCTGCAAAGCTTAGCAATTAATTTTAAAAAATGCCTAAGGCCTACATTTTGTATGGTTTCAGTAATTTTTGTTTAAAGTAATTTTAGTAACTGAAAGAAACCTCAATAATTTTACATACAAAAATAATATTTTATACAAGACATGGGACAAAAACAGAATAGGGAAAAGGAAAAGCTGTTACTGTTGCCATCCTTGTTGAGACATGAAGAAGCGTGTCAAAACACATTCCTGCTTGTTGGTTTAAAAACTGCAATTTCAATGCTGCTTGCCAGTCCCTGGAACTTGTTCCTACCATAAGAATGTTCCTATAAATGAAATATTTATACGATGTTACCTTGCATCAGCCTCAAGTAATTTTCCAAAAAGTAAAGATATCCAAAGCCCTTTGAAAGTTTATACTGCAGAAAAATGACATTGTTGCATGTGTATATGATGAAACATGGTATCTTAGAATTATTAATGAAGTGAGCCCTGAACATAGTGATTTTAAAGTTCGTTTCTATGAACCAGCAGCGCTAATAACTTCATTCATGTTATCAAGAGATGACAAGCCTTGGTTCCTTCAAATAAAATTTTAAGAAAGATCACCCATATGGAACTGACAACAGTAACTGATCGAACTCATAACATCTCTTCTAAATTGTGTGAAGATATTTCTCAGATCTTTGTTGAACATATACAGGGTGTCCGGTCTCAACGGTGTCCAATGGCTAATTCCTAAACCGTTAGTCATAGACATATAGTTCCAATTACAACTAGTTGGATGTGCCAATCCCAAAACTTTCTTCTATCTTATACATCTTAGTATTTCAAAACCTAGTTACACATGTTAATACTTCAATATTATTAGTTCAATACTATACCAACTTTGATTTTCATCTTAAATTTCTGCTCAAGTCAATTAAACGGACTAAACACGAGTTAATCTATATCATGATATTTGTTAAAATTATTAATTTTTCCTTATTCTGTTGTTATCAGCTGTTTGCGAATAGCCGGCTTAGCAGGAAGCGAGTTCCCGCCGCTGCATGAGCCGCCGATGCACAATAGAACTACGATAAAACATAAAAGTATACAAAAATTGCTAACACGGAGCCCCTTTACCGCGCAATATTTCCAAATTCAAGGAGGACCTGTTGGCCAAAGCCAAAAACAAGCACAAACATTTTAGTTCAATTGTATGCATAATTTTATACGCTGTTCGATGGTACAATAATGAAAATGGCACAGAGATCGGAATTATAGCACCCCTTTCTTTCGGAATATTTTCAAGTTCAGGGAGGACTTGTTTGCCATAGCCAGAAACATGCACAAAAAATTTGGTTCAATAATATGGATAACTTCATACACTTTTCGATGGTACAATAATGAAAATTGTACAGACATCGCAATTATAGTGCCCCCTACCGGCAGAATTTTTCCAAATTCAGGAAGAACCTTCGTGACATGACCAAAAATAAACACATAAAATTTGGTTCAATTCTATGGATATCTTCATACACTTTTCGACGGTACAATATTCAAAATGGCACAAAAATTGTACAAAAATCGCTATTACAGCGCCCTCTACGAGCGATTTTTTTACAAATTAAGGGAGGGCCTCCTTGCCATAGCCAAGAACTTAATTTTTTTTTTTGGTTCAATTCTATGCATAACTTCATACACTTTTCGATGGTGCAATATTCAAAATCGCTATTACAGCGCCCCCTAACGGCGAATTTTTTGCAAATTCAGGGAGGACCTGCTTGCCATATCCAAAAACTTAAAATAAAAATTTGGTTTAATTCTATGCATAACTTCATACACTTTTGGACGGTACAATATTAAAAATCGCACAAAAATCGCTATTACAGCGCCCCCTACCGGCGAATTTTTTCCAAATTCAGGGAGGACCTGCTTGCCATAGCCAAAAACTTAAAATAAAAATTTCGTTCAATTCTATGCATAATTTCATACACTTTTCGATGGTACAATATTCAAAATCGCACAAAAATCGCATTTACAGCGCCCCCTACCGGCGAATTTTTTCCAAATTCAGGGAGGACCTGCTTGTCATATCCAAAAACTTAAAATAAAAATTTGGTTCAATTCTATGCATAACTCCATACACTTTTGGATGGTACAATATTCAAAATCGCACAAAAATTGTTATATCAGCGCCCCCTACCGGCGAATTTTTTCCAAATTCCGGGAGGACCTGCTTGCCATAGCCAAAAACTTATAATAAAATTTTGGTTTAATTCTATACATAACTTCATACACTTTTTGATGGTACAATGGCGACAGACAGACGGACAGACGGACAGACGGACGGACGGACAGACGGACAGACGGACGGACGGACGGACGGACAGACGGACACACAGACAGACAGACATTTTCTATAAACATGTTTTTTGGAATCTCTGACCCCTAAAACATGCAAATCCGTCGAAAACCGGAAGTTGAAAAAAATTTCGATTACAATACTTTCTTCTATTGAGGATAGAAGAAAGTAAAAATGTTTAAAATCAGGTAAACAAATATTTTAAAAGTGATTTGGGTCAATAAAAACATTTCTTAAAAAATTACGAAATTTAAATTTTTATACGGCCCCCCGGTACTATAAGTGATATTTAGTAAAGTTTTCCTATTTCTCTATCAAGTACGGCAAAAAAAGACCCATTCATCTAACACTAAAATTGACCGAGTTATGACATTTTCAATTTTATGACTTAAACCACTTTTCTGTGACTGAAAACAGATGAGTTGGACCAAGCTTTTAGGGGTCGTACACGAAGTGCTTAAATTATAATAAAGGGCGTCCACTCCAAAAGATGTCCAATGGCTAATTCCTAAACCCTTAGTCAAAGACATATATTTCCAATTACAAAAAGGTTTTAAATAATGTAAAGAAGTATTTTTAAAGCGATTTAACTGAAGTTGGTGCCCCATATAAATATTACGGTAGAGTTAATTTTTAGTAATTAACATTCAGATTGGTTAAAGTAATTGAAGAAGTGAGTTTCAAAGCTCACCTTATCGAGAAAATCAAATTTTGGGAAATCGCGTTAAACCTTTAAATGTGCCCATTGGTATTCACTGAAAATTTGGAGATTGTAGTTTTGAATGGTACAGTTATAGCAATAGAATAGATTAATAGAGAAACACGATTTTTTAAATTTCGGATAAGGCGACTTTCTAAACTGACGTCCTCAATTGTATTTTGACATTTTTTTTCTATTTTTGTAAGTAAATGAGTGTGTTTCTTTTGATGATTTTATTTTAAAAAGTTGTATTATTTTTATAAGCTTTTAACTTACGACGTTCGTATGTATGTCTTCCTAATTCAAAATTTGTATTCCAATTTTAAATCACTTCCAAATATCCGATCAGGATTAAATTTTACATAATTATGTAAATCCAATGACAATGTAATATTAATATTATTTTAGGTACGTACCATTTATATTTATTTTACAGGACCACTCCAAAAATTTCGTATACATTATTGCCTACAAATAGAAATTTTAAATCAAAATCAGTAACATTTATGTAAGGATGTTCTAGGGTATACACTTGCTCATCCTGAATGTAGTGTACGAGATATTAGCATAGTGTTTCGATATTCAAAAAGTCAAGTATGGACAATTTCTAACAAGTATGGTGCTTATCCATATCGATCAATACTAGGACAAGAATTAGCACCAGGAAACAAAGAGCGTCGTTTTAATTTTTGTAATTTTATTTTAAACAAACAAGATGAAAGTTCATTTTTTGTGAATGAAATTATGTGGACTGATGAATATCAGTTTACAAGAGAAGGGATCGTAAATACTCAAAACATTCACTATTGGTCCCTGGAAAATCCACACATTATTCGTCCTAACAAACATCAAATACGTTGGTCCATAAATGATTGGGGTGGTATTTGGAAAATGTCCTTAATTGGGCCATTAATCTTCGATGACACTTTAACATCAGAAAAATACGCGGATATTTCATCTGGACCACTATCCGATTTTTTTAGAAGAGTACGTTTTATTACAAGATTTGTCTAATATGTGGCTTCAGCATGATGGCGCGCCAGCACATAGATAGCTAAAGTCACGCACTGTCTTAACCAGTACTTTTGGAAATACTATTATCGGATATGGAGGTCGTATTGAGTGGCCTCCCAGATCGCCAGATTTGAATCCTTTCGATTTTTTTCTTTGGGGTTTTCTGAAAAATAAGGTATATGAAAGAGAATCCACTAGTCGAGCAGATTTGTGGAATCGTATTGCTATGTCGTGCAGATCTGTAACACCTACAATGTTGAAAAAAAATAGAAGAAGAATTTATTTTACGTGTACATTGTTTCACGTGTCTGCATTGCAGCCAAAGGGAGTCACTTCGAGCACGTTTTAAGATAACCTTAATTTTTATTAATTAAGTTTTAGATTAGGTAATCTAACTATGTACCATTTTGTAAAGAGTTGTGATTGTTGCTTTTATAATCATATAGCAAAATTTCTGTTTTTTTTTTTTTTTACTTATATTTTTAGTACAAGTTGTATATTTAGTTTTAATATGTCGGAATGAACAAAAATCTCTAAATATAATTGTAATGTTAATTTACTCTCAATGTTGAATGTTAAATTTTATATCTGACGATTATTTTTATTTCTAGTAAATTTGTGACTGATCCCTATTTTGTAGCAAAAAAGATACCCCAACTTTAAAGATCTATTACACGGTCAGTTTTAATCGCAGAGGAATGGGACTTTTTTTGTCTTACTTTTCAGTGCAATAGGATATTTTTACTAAATATCACTTATAGGACCTGTGGACCGTATAAAAATTTTAAATTCGTAATTTTTTAATGAATGCTTTTCTTGGCCCAAATCGCTTTAAAAATGCTTCTTTACTTCATTTAAAACATTTTTGCAATTGGAACTACATGTCTATGACTAACGGTTTAGGAATTAGCCATTGGACACCGTTGAGACCGGACACCCTGTATAGTCTCTTAGTAAATTAAATATATTTCTAACTACACTGTTTTCAACAAACCACATTTTGAGTGTAGATATTGAAATAAAAGAGATAAATCTAATTCAGCCTAAGGTATTCTTAATAGCATTTTTTGAGATCTTTTCCTCGCTATATCTCAGCTTGCAGTCAAATCTCCATCTTTAATTTTTTTTTTTTTTTTTTTTTTTTTGCATAATACTGCCATAAAATACTGTCAGAAGCCAGAATTTCAGATTTTTGTCTCGCGCCCCCTCAGAGATATCAAAGTCATAAAAGTGCGATTTTTGAAATTTTAAAAAAAATTGGGATTTTTTGGCGAAGAGAAAGCAAGTCCCGTGTCTGAAACTTTGTGTGTGAGTACATGTACTCTCTGTCTATTTGTAAAATTATTTGTGTCATGTTGACAGCTTTAATTTCTAAAAAATTCCCTCTTGTAAACTGACAGATTTTAGGAAAAATCTTAAACTTTATGCTAAAATTTCCCCAGTAAAGATTTATTTTAGGAAACTATTTTATTACCAGACTTTTAGCCCATTTTATTCTGAACAAATTGCTTTAAACCCTACTTGAATTGGGAAAATAAAATATGAGATATTTATAATTCCGTAAACCCTAGTATGTGAGAAAATTCTGCACATGATGAAACAAAGATGACCGTCATGCACAAACAAAAATGAATAAAATTAAAATAATCGTCATTTTGAACTTCCATCATGTCAGGGTTGTTGTACAAAACATTTCAGATTTTTTAAAAATGGTCAAGCAACCAGTAAAATATTTTCTGAACCCCTATTAATGGATTGACTCTACAGTGTTATTGTACTTTCTTTAAAAGAATAAGAAAGACTTACTTTAAAGTTAAAATATATTTCAACACGCTATTCACATACTTACAACCGAATTTCAACATTAACATGCTTTATTTTATTAAAATTTTCACTGTATATCTTAATATTATTAATTTGAATTCTTTCTTATTTCCCATTCAATATTAACAAATCTTACAAGAACTAAAAGTATAACTAAGAATAACAATATTAACAATCATCCCAATAGTTCATGATGTTACTTTGAATTAATAGTAATGTTTATTTTTTTAAATTTCATTTAATCTTTAATCCCGCTGTCTTAGGATAAAATGGACTTACCATGGGGTTGAGCAACTTGCTTCCACTATTATTATTATATCGAATCTCAGCTTATTTACTCCTAACATTCTGAGTTAGTATAAAGATCCTCTTAACACAATAAATGTGCACGAATACTCATTCACCGAGAGTTTCCAATTTCGGAATTCTTTACCACTTTTGAACTGCCATGTCGTCACTCGCTGACCCGCAAATTCGAAACACACACGAAGGGTCAGAAGCAGAATTTCGAATTTAGGTAGCACCTAGCATCACCGGGTAAACTCGCTACTCGGATCGTCATCAGATAATCTTTATTTATTGAGATACCATCAAGTAAACTCGCATCAACATCGGATCGGCATCACCGCATCACACGAAAAGAGCCAAGCGATATTCGATGAGAACTCCTACGAGTCCCGTTAAGCGCTTCTTGAAAAGTACAGTACAAGTCCTTCCAAGTAATCAACAGTACAAGTCCTTCCTGGGATCCATGATAGCTCATGCGAAACAAGAAGACCAGGAGCTAAGAATGTTGTATCCGTTGAGCTCTGCGTCAAGAGAAAGAATCAGTCTCTAGATATCATCCGATCTGAACTTACTTTATTTTTATTTATTTTTTTACTGTCCGAAATTCGGGAGTGCAGCCATCACTTCCTCTGCAACCAGCGAACGCCTACGGTTTTATTGCCTAAAATTCATCTATGCCCCCAATGACTCAATAATTCCATTTTTATTTTTAAGTTACGCTAACCCATCTGACCTTTTAATTATCAACGGGATTATCATGGACGCTCCTTGGTAAATTTATTGATTCACACGAAATCTGGAAGGGATTACTAATGTCAAACCTTAATTCATATAGCTCCATTTTATTGCCTAAAAGGGCAAAAGTTGTGTCACAAAACTACTCAAGATCTGAAATACAATCCGCTAACTCCGATAGCGCAAAGGAAAATAAGTCGATTCCACACATTACCAAGCCACCCAAAGATATTCCTACTTCTTCCTGCTATTAGTACCTTTAAACGTCTAAACGCAGACTCCATCGGTTCTTTAAAACTCAAAACTTTTTGAAATAAGTATAAACAAACAGATTATGGTTGAAAGTAACTTTTTAATCATTCCTTCTCGTTGTATAAATTTCCTAATTGTTCTACATCCCTTAAATTACATCATAACAGAAATTTTCATGTTTAAGACAGAATTCCGTTATGAAAAGCTTCCATTGTCACATGTTTTTCTATACAAAGATCTTTAAAACCTGTAAAAAAAGCTCGGAGTCGAAAAAATATTTTGTCTTTGTAGCATTTCTTAAAAGTTTTGCATTATAGAAAGGTTTGTTTTCACCGTTTTATTGTATTAAGTTCCAGTCGATGCAGACTAATGAATGTACTAAAAGAAAATTAAGATAATTTGTGCATCATGAAAAATCGGGACTTTAAGATCTTAAGAGAGGACTTTCAGTCGAGACAATGGTTCAGCGGGAGGTTTCTTAAAACCTCCAGAAACTGGGACGTCCCGCTTAAATCGGACACCTGCAACACTAACAGAAACACTTCTGAAAGCTAAATCTATAGGTAATCTTTAAACTTATTGATATAATCTATCATCATCATCATTGTTATTGATTTTCAATCCTCTTCTTGATATAGGTCTTCCCAAGATTTTTCCATTGTTTCTTGTCTGGTATTTGTACTTTGATCGTCCTGCACCTTTTCTGATTCCGTCTGTCCATCTAATTCGAGGTCGTCTTCTCGATCGCTTGACAACTCTGAGATACCAATAAAAACTGTTTGTATTCCATTTAATTGTCTTGCCTTCTTGCAATGTGCTCAGCCTATTTCCATTTTAAATGTTTAATGTTTTCGATGATGTCGAAAACTTTCGTCTGATTCCTTATCCAGGTTATTCTTTTTCTGTCTCTTCTAGTTATGCCTAGCATGCATCTTTTCATACTTCGCTGTCTTGTTTGTAATCTTTGTTACAATCGTTTTGTTAGCGTCTGTGTTTCAGCTCCATAAGTTAGCTCAGGTAAAACACATTGGTTAAACAATTTTCTTTTCATGCAACGAGGCATGTCATTCTTCAGAATAATACTGTTCTTCAGAAAAGCACCCCATACATTTATCACTATTCTGTTCATTTCATCCATGATGTTGTTATCGGATAATATTTCTTATCCGAGGTACACATAACTCCGTACTCCATCTCAGTATTATTGGACGAAATCTTCTTTTATGGTACAAATGAATTGAACATCATCTTAGTCTTTTCCAAATTTATTTTTAATTCTACTTTAATGCTGGTTTCTACCAAATCCGATTTTCCGGTGCTTTCACTGAAAATTGAAATGTCGGAAACCTGCGAGACTTAAATATTCCAAATTTACTCCAAGTCTTTTTTTTTTCCCTTAATCTAGTTTCTTGAAAACATTTTCTAAGGCAGCAGAAAAAAGTCTAGAGTGCAGCTATGGTGTCTCTTTTTGTCGGACTTCTTTTCCAAGTTTGATTTTCACTTTCCTCTGCCCAGACGAATGGTTTCTGTTGCTTGGTCTTAAATCTTCATTATAATGTTGATGTAAAATTTGGCTATAGTGATGTCCTCCAAAAAGTTTACTGCTGTTGATGTGTAGACATAATCAAATGCTTGTTAATAATCAATAAAGAGGAGGCGGAGAGGTAATTTATTTTTCTTATGTGTTCCCTTACTGTTTGTATATGAAACATCAGTTCGGACTCCTGCTTGTGTTAGGTTGAGCGGAATCGAAGGCTGATTCAAGTCCTGTCGTTGAAACTTCGATGAAGATTTTATAAAGCAATGATAGTAAGCTGATCGGACGGTAATCTTAAAGTTTTCCTTATCTCCTTTCTCGTAAAGAAGCATAATAACAGTATTATTTCCTTCTTCTGGAACTTTTCCAGAGACGCTTGAAAATTAGTATGACTAGCATTTTTTATTATTACTAGGGGGCTCGGTCCCCTACGAGCTACGCTCGCCAACCCCCGTCCTGACACCGTAGACTCTAAATGCACGCTAATTTGATCGGCTTTAAAAAGATTTCGAAAGACTGAATTATAATTTAAAAAACAGTGGCGATCTCTCTATAAACGGATTTCTATTCATTTCTCTTTGATTGGGGAATTTTAACGCCAAATCCGTTGCTGTACTACTTGATTATCCCGTCGACCAATTTCGCCAAATTATATAAATCGCCAAACCACTCGCCAAATTATACAAATTGACATAATTTTTATTTTAAATAACGAAAAAACAAATAAATTAGTACAACATTAATAAAAATACAAATAAAACGTCGAAATAAAAATAACTTGATGACGTAGACACGTGTAACAACATTTCAAAATAAGCTAATATAAAAGGAATTAAGTAAACAGAGTCTTTGTCTCCTGGTATTTTTTAACAAAGTGAAAAGAAAGTTCTTTTAAATGAGACATTTTAAATTAATCGTTTTTAATCTGACGTAATTTTGACCAAACTATTCTTTCTCTTTTTAATATTCACGTGAAAATACTTGTGTTAGAAATGAAATATTATTTGCGCTTTCCTAACAAAAATAGTTGGAAAAGTATCCTCATAAAATATCAAATAAATGTCTAGCGCAATTTCTAAATTTAAATCGTTTTGCAATATTATTTTGTGCTCATTTTATGTAATAACTGTAATGTGACGTAAATATGACGTAATTTCTCCTATTTAAGACTTCTAACGCATGTTAATAAATTTATTGTTTTACAAATTCCTTTCTCTCTTAAAATTCACGTGTAATTATAGTTCTTATGACGTAATTTTTAATAAGTTCCTGCTTTTTGTACATAATTATTTAATTCTAATTCCAAATGTTTTTTCTCTGTTTATACACGTGTAAATAAATTTTTAATTTATTTACACGTATAAATATATTTTTTTGAAGCAAACATTATTGTTTCCGCTGTTTATACAGTTGGCAACAGTTTAAATTAATATCACTTTCTAAAATCTGTTAAAAATATCTCTAGAAATGCTAAAAATCTGAATTTAAAATGGAAATAAAACCTCAAAAAATTAGTCAAAATAAAAAAATTAATACAATCTGCACTCCGGCAAATTCTAACGCATAAAATGATCTAAAAATGATTAAATTCCTATGAACAGTTTTTGCTCCTATAAAACTTTTTTAGTGGAACGATTTTGTCCAACTTTAGCATTAAATATCTCTTAAAATAATTCTTCGATCTAAAAACTGTCTGCATCAGCGTGTTTATCAAACATTTCTGTATAATACTACCGATTTTCATATTTTTGTAGGCATTATTTTTCTTAATATTAACGAAGAAAGATCTCCGGTCACAAAAAATTCAAAATCGGCGGCGGCGGCGGCGGTGACAGCGGTAGTTACTTTATTTAGAATAGAGAGATTATTATTATTATTCGGATTCTATGATAAAGTTGTGATTACATCTTCATCATAGTTTTTTTAAACCTTTTTCTATGCATCTAACGACTTGTGAAACTTTGTCTTTGATCACTGGAGTTATCTTTTCGGTTTTGCTTGATTAAATATTGGCTGCTTTCTCTTTGATCTTCCCTCTTTATAGAATTTTTCAACAATATTTATGATTTCATAATTGTGCTGAGTGATTGTTTTTCCTTTCTTCAGTGCAAAATTTCTTTTCTTCCAACACACAGTTTGAACTTATCTATTTTTAAATTTTTGCTATCATCTACAGCTTTCTTGATAAGATTACGGTTAATTTTTTTATATCTTCTGGTATCCCATTCCCTTATCTTTTTACGTTTATGGTATACATAATTTTGTGTATTCAAATATTGATTTGTAAATATGACAATTGCTACACGCGTGAACGTAAACCATATATTAAATAGCAAAAAAAAAAACGGCACCTTGAATCTAGAAAATAAATTGTTATCTTTGTTCGTCTTTATATATCTTCTGTATCATTTTTATGTCTTCTGTAACTCATTCCCTTATCGTTTTACGTTTATCGTATACATAATTCTGTGTATGATAAACACTCTATAACGCTAATAAACGCTCTTGATTTGTAAAAATGACAATTGCTATACGCGTGAACATAAACTATTTATTAAATAGGAAAAAAGCGCGCTGAATCTAGAAAATAAACTGTTAGCTTTGTTCGTCTATTAAAATGTTAAATCGATTTCTAACTAGGGCTGGGCGATACATCGATAAAACCGATAAAATCGATATAAATTATAAATCGCGATGACGATATCAAAAAATCCTATACAACGGTACATCACGATTCTCGTAATCGTGATGTAAACCGCGATTATCGTAATCGTGATGTAAACCACGATTATCATAATCGTTGTGTAAACCGCGATTATCATAATCGTGATGTAAACCACGATTATCATAATCGTGATGCAAACCACGATTATCATACTTTTTCATTAAACTGCAATCGGCGCTTTTTCAACTTCGAGTACTCAAAATTCTACCATTCTAAACCGCAGGTTATTACGATGACCATGATACTAATGGAGTATTTTATCCCTGCCTAAACCATGATGATTCCTGCCTAAACCATGATGATATTAAATACCGGATAATCGGTTTCGATCATCATGATACGTCTCACCCTAAACCATGATCACTCCTCAAGATTCTCCCAGCTTCAACCGTGATATTAACCGAACCCTCAGTTTTCGATAAGCATGATACTATTATGGTATTATCATGGTATTACCATGGTATTACGCTGTGATTTCTCTCAGCGTAAACGGTTTTTCAAAAGGGGAAAAGTGATAGTTTCGGTGTTCAGGTTCAGATGACGGGCGATAAATATGATACAGCTGGTTTTTCTCATGTAGTTGCCGACAGCAAATGATATTGTTTGTTTTGTTTTATGTTCAATCTGGTTCAGCGGTTTTGAATGAATATTTGTTCGTTGTTAATGAACAATATGTGAATCAGGGAGATAAATAAATGAAATATTACATTTTATTTGCAACAGTGGATTTAATTGGACAAATGAAATAATACTTCCATAGCAATATATATTAATGTTTATTCCAGGTTCTTTTTTTTATGCAGATATTTTTACTTCTCTGAAGCTAGTTTTTTTTTCCTCCTGGTAGTTTCTTTTAAAAATTGACCTATGTGAGTATTTGGTATTTACTGCCTCTGTCATTGTTTGTTTGTGGGGAGTGGGGGAGAATATTTAGATGTCAATATTTATTTAATGTCACTAGAATTCAAAATAACAAACAGGGCAGAAAAATTAAGCATTTAAAGTTTGTGTACTGACAATCAAAAGAGGAAAGACGTAAATTGTTCGGTGTGTGTGTGTGTATGGGGGGGGGGGGGGTAGTTTTTTTTTTCTTCATTTAGCGGACATTGGTCGAAACGCAGGAGATCCTCATCCAAGTTCTCCGATAGAACAAGCATAAGAGATAGTCTTAAAGGTTAAGAAAAAAAAATATTTTTTAATTCAGAATTTTTAAGTTTAAACTCTTAGGGCTGTTCTCAAAAAAATATTATTTCACGCAAAAATTTCTAGCACATTCACGGATTTTTTAAATGTAATAGCAAGAAATTCGTAATAGTCCAAGAGCTGTTAAGCATTTTAGGGAAGGTATTTGAGGCACCCTGAAAATTTGTGCAACACTTCTTTTGTAATGGCTGATTACAAAATCGAATGTCTGGCTGAAGGATCGTGGCCCAAAAAATGTGCCAGACACGTGTCAAGTGCCATTTTTTTTTTTTTTTTTTTTTTTTTTTTGACTACCCAAGAAAGGTATTTGAGGCACGCTGAGATTGAGACAGAATAATATTTATACTTAGAAAAAAATATTTTGAAAACGATAGACACTTTAGTCGGCCCAAAAACTGTGCCAGACACGTGTCAAGTGCCATTTTTTGACTACCCAAAAAAAGTATTTGAGGCACGCTGAGATTGAGACAGAATAATATTTATTCTTAGGAAAAAATATTTTGTAAATGACAGACACTTTAGTCGGCACAAAAACTGTGCCAGACACGTGTCAAGTGCCATTTTTTGTCTGGCACAGTTTTTGGGCCACGATCCTTCAGCCAGACATTCGATTTTGTATTCAGGCATTACAAAAGAAGTGTTGCACAAATTTTCAGGGTGCCTCAAATACCTACTCAAAAAATCCCTGCCGGCCCGGCCTACAGGCAGAGGTAGATTTCGAAGTCAAATATACTAATTTCACAAACAAAAACTAAATCATGATTATAGATAAATCCACTTTAACAATTTTATCTGGCCGCTCTTGAGGAGTTTTTATTTCATTTTCATAGAATAGCTGGTTTTATCAGAATCATGTTAGGGCGGTATTCAAAAAAATACTTTTCCATGCTCAACAACTCGAAATTTTCTGGCATAATTCCAGATTCATTTTTAATTTAAAAAAAAATATGAAACTTGCTGACGTGATTTTTGAAGAGATTTATAAGCGACCTGTGTTTTTATTTTTTGTTCAATTAATTAAAACTTGATATATAAACAATTATTTTCTCAGAAGGACAATATTTTTCGTTTTTAACACAATCGCTTCGGGAAATTCCGTTCAAAATGCCCACTTTGACATCATTTTTTGAAATATATTCTGCCTCTATCTAAAAATCGATTATTACGGTACATTATATAGTTTCTGAATAAGCGAATCTACTAATTAAATGCGTTTGAGAGCAAAAATGAATTTAAAAACCAGTCAGAAAATAAGCAGTTTGGATTTAAGCGCATCCTTAATACAATGATTTTTCCAACACAATCCGCTTCGGTAAATTCGGTTCAAAATGCCCTTTTTAACAGCATTTAAAAAAATATATTCTGCCCCTATCAGAAAATCGACCATTACGGTACATTATATAGATTCTGAGTAAGAAAACGTACCAATTGGAAGCCTTTGAGAGCAAAAATGAATTGTAAAATGAGTCAGAAAATAAGCAGTTTGGGTTTGAATACACCCTTACTAAGATCATTTTTTACTTCAACCGGTATGTATTTTTAATTTGTTTTTGCTCTAAGAATTGGTCCTATCCAAAACTTGTCTATATAGATGTTGTAGACAATATTAAGAAGATATATGATAAATTCATGGGGATTTTATATCTTTTGAATTGACGGAGTTATGGATTTTTTTCTTCTTCAAACCCCCTTTTTGTTTTCGTTTTTAATTTTTTTTTTTGCGGTACGAATTGGTCCTATCAAAAACTTGTGAATATAAAAGTTGTAGATAATGTTAAGGAGATTCATGATAAAATTAATTGCATTTGATATCTTGAGAATTGACGAAGTTGTGGATTTTTTCTTCTTTAAACGCCCTTTTTGTTTTCGTTTTTAAATTTTTTTTTGCGGTACGAATTGCTCCTATCAAAAACTTGTGAATATAAAAGTTTTAGATAATGTTAAGGAGATTTATAATGAAATTAATTGAATTTGATATCTTGAGAATTGACGAAGTTATGAATTTTTTTCTCCCAAAAACCCTATTTTTTGCGCCCCTTGAGCCCATTTTTAACTTTATCAAAAATCTGTGATACATAAATTTTTGGCCCTATTTTTAGAAGTAATAAAAACTTTAAACTTATTTGATATGTACAAAAATTAAGAAGTTATGGGGGGTTTTCTGTTTTCACAAAACCCCTCCCTATTTCCATCCCCGTGGTCCGATTTTGCCCATTAACGAACTTGACCGAGATTTTATGCCCATTGATTTTATGTATCAGTTTGGAAGAGATTGGTGCAGAATTACGAAAGTTATCGTGTCCAGAAGAAAGTGATATATATATATAGATAGATAGATAGATAAAGTTTTTTACTGAGGGTGGTTTTGGGTTCTAGGGGTCATGATCGGTGTAGATCTGCAAAAACTTTTCAGAAATTCCAACATTGGAACGATCCCAATAGGTAGTATTTCATACGAAATCTACCTAAAATGTTCAACAGCTCTCCTACTATAAGGGCATTCCAGGTAAAGGTCATATTACTTTAAAACAGGAGGTTTAATTCACCGGCATATTTTGTTCGAAAAAATCGACCAATGTAGTTGGCAAACCTGCTAGTGCTTTTACATAATATTTTAGAAGAAACATCGGCGCGGAAATCGCGGGGTTAGCAGATTTTGCTTTTGTTACGTTGCATGTGGAAATCGCACAGAGATTTAAACAGTTATCCAATTTTATCTTACCCTGCCCACCTTTCATCATTTGAGTGAGAAAACAATAATAATTTTCCCTTCAAATCACCATCATCCTCCTCCTACCTGATTTGATTTTGGAGTGAGAGGATATCTACTGTTTCGGAAGCAGATATGCGTAATTCGGTCCAGGTGTGATGCCAGTCCATTTAATGTGTGAGCGGCGTGATTCACTGAGGCTGATCATTGCGGAGTCGAGGGCCATTTCGTGATTCATTCGGCACGCGTCGGACCGGAACGAGTCGCTGAAGCATTTGGCATAGGAACTGGAGAGGGAGGATGCTTTTGCTGTTGTGCGAAACGCGCCGAAAAGATGCAGGCTTCCGGAGCACTTCATTTATGGGCAATTCTGGCAATTTGAGCTTTTTAATAATTCGCGTAACCACAAATATATCTCTGAGTGGATTACAAAACTCGTGATAAATTGAATCCATTGTGTATTTATTGTGTTCATTACTTTAGTAGGCTCAAAGAAATAAATAAATGATAGTTGTTGTTGATATTGCTATTATTTTTTTTATTGCATAAACTTAAAAAAAAAAAAAAAAAAAAAAAAAAAAAATGCATCTATATTATAAAAGACAGACGGGTCTGTCATGTTGACTTCGGCAACAGCAGATGATTAAATTGCCCTTTTACTGCAATTTTTTTCAACTTCTAAACCTCGCACATTTAAAATTTTTACATCTTCGAATAGGATAAAAAAAAAAAATGTAATTTCAAATACAATTCGTTGGAAAACTGTACCGCAATTTACTCATTTTTTATAGTTTTTAAAATAATTTTTGAGCATAAACGTTTTTAAAAAATTATTTATCTCTATTGCGTGCAGACGATTATGAAATAAAAATCAGTTTGCACTTAAAATAATATAAATAGTTCGGCATTTGTTTTCAGCATACATTCCATAACAAAATTAAAACTTCATCGAAAATAATGAAAAATAAATAAAACACAAATTTAAGATGTATAATTCAACTATACGCTTAAACAACTAAAATTATCAGAATTAAAATTGCTGCTGTAAATAGCAATCTTCAGCGATTTCTTTGGCTATTAAATCTTAGCACGTGGCCAATATGAAAGTATCGCTTTAAATAAATTTCAAAACTTTATTTGGATACATTAAGGGGGCTTAGGGATTGAAAACTTTTCAAAAAATCGATATATTCTTAATATTTAAATCATGCTTAGAACGTATTTGTGAGTTTATAAGCATTGTTTTTAAGAAGAAAAATTAAAAATATTTTAGAACAATAGGGCTTTGCAAAAATAGCAATAATTTATGGAAAAAGTACGGTTTTATATTTTAAACAAAAATTAAAATCAAATCAATCATTGTTAAGGGGGCTCAGAGCTTAAAAACTTTTCAAAAAATCGATTTTTTTTGTATCTATTTTGATTATTCGATTAATTCTGAACACAGTGCAAAAAACCGCATAAAAATAACTGCATTTTTAACAGAGTTATAAGCATTTATGTAACAATCACTTTCATAGCCGCAACCATTTAATTGCAACTTTAAGTCGTGTTTTCTCAAAACTTGATTTTTGACGACTATCCATAAGATTAAAAAAAAACTATTTGATGGAATGGCTTAAATTTTTTTTGCATGCATATAACATCATTATCTATAGAATGAATTAATATATTTTAGATAGCTTAATATTTTGAGTATTTTTAACGAAAAAAATTATATTTTTTAGGATTTTTTAAATTTTCAAATTTGAGAGTTTTTATTTTAATAAGATTTCCTTTGCGTGATAGTTATATCCTTAATTCATTCTATAGAGTGAAGTTTCCTAATCATTTTAAAGCAAAAATTAGGTTCTTATGTCAATTCAACGTTAAGATATCTTACGAATGGTGATATGACACCTAAATTTTTTCGAAAATTGTGTTATATAAATTTTGCTATATTTTTTTTTTGTTGTTGTTACATTGAAGTACTTTATTTTATAATTTTATAAGACTACAAACATACCTTAAAAATATCAGAAAGTTTAAATTAGTTACTTGAATACTTCTGTTTTTATATGGACTTGAAGCGGAGAACTCGGTTTACATATTTTTCGGTATCGGTCAAGCCCTGAGCCCCCTTAATGATATTTTTCATATAAAAATCCTTTCTGGTGTTGTTAGTGGGCAAAATAAATAAATGAAAATTAATTAATGTATAAAATTTATTAGAGTTTTCAATTATATAAAAGGGTTTCGCCTCTATTCTGTAACCCGGGAAGGCAGGTTTGGATTCCCTAGCTATATAAAAATCTGATTGTCTATATTCTACAACTACTTTTCCTAGAATAGGGGACGAACATCAGTTACCCACACTGTTAAAAATTTGCAGCATTCTGGCAGGTCATTTGACCGTTTTTTCCGAAAACGGTTACACAACCATGAATTTAACACTATTCTGACCATATTATTGGCCATTTTATGGTTAGAATACAGTTAAATTATGGTTATGAAACCGTTTTTCAAAAAACGGTCGAATGACCTGCCAGAATGCTGCAAAATTT
Source organism: Maratus speciosus (assembly GCA_963932465.1). Taxonomy (NCBI): domain Eukaryota; kingdom Metazoa; phylum Arthropoda; class Arachnida; order Araneae; family Salticidae; genus Maratus; species Maratus speciosus. Next base: position 418,773,493 of record OZ010800.1, read on the forward strand.
TTAACAGTGCACATGAATCCGACGATGTCCCATAAGCTAAGAATTTTAAATTTTGAATTAGTTCCGGAAATATTAATTATTTCAGAACTTTTAACAGAGTTTCTCTAAAGATGGCAACTAAATAATGGGATATCGCCTGCTGTACGAAACTGATATGATGAATTAAATAAAACTCACATTCTTCTTAAAAACTGTCTGTAATGAATATTCATATGACTGGCTTCCGCATTTACTAAAATTATTATAAAGAAAAAAACTGAAAGACTTTACTAATATGAAACCTACTAATATTACTTTACTAAGACTTTACTAATATTACCACATGAAATAATATTTTCTAAATCTGTTTAAAATGTAAATAAATAGACTGTGATAAAACATGGAGTTTTGAGCATTAGAGTCTGAACATACATATATGATAGAGGAATAAAGCAATAATTAATGAATAAAAGGTATTTAATGGTTCTGGATTATAATTACACTTCAAAGCAGTACAGATATTTACAAAGTTACGGGAGGGTAGGGGGTTCTGCGGCATCTGAGACTTCTGCCGGACTCTTGTCCGGTTGCGTAGCGACTTCATCTCTCGTCTAGAGCTAGTTAGATCCGTTTGATCTCGGTTACTACGAAATGAAATCTGAGTTTAGGCTGTTAATTTGTTCCCAAGCTCAGAGATTCAAAAATGTGCATCAGCAGTTTAATTCCATCTGCGGTTCTGTGGTCATTATTTTCTTATGGGAAACTCTTGACGTATCATGAGTGTGTTTTGAGAACTCTAAAACCACAACTCACACTCGGCCATTTTGATCGCTAGACGTCCTCGTCAGCATGTGAAATAACCAACAAAATATATAAATAAAAAATAAATAAAATCTATCTAAAAATAGCTAAAATCCGAAGAAAAAACTCTCATTTAATAATTAAGGAAAAAGAGCAAAAAAAAAAAAAAAAATAAGTCTAAATTTTATGTTTATGCAGAGCTACCGTGAGATATCTCCAACAAAAGAAAACTAAAAGAAGAAAAAAAATCTCTCGATATCGTCAATGTGTGTCATGAGACCGTCTGCCTCATGCGCCATCATCAGGAATGTGATAAGGTCGACTGCCCCTTACATTGCCATCAAGAACTCAACTCTGTCTTATCGTAAGTAGAATTTTGTAAATTAAAAAAAAAAAAAAAAAAAAAAAAAAAAAAAAAAAAAAAAAAAACATCCTTATCCCAATGTTTATTCAGAAAGAGAGATAGGAAATATTTTTTTTTTTTTTTGCCTCGTCTAAGCAAAAAAGATTTCCTTCCGAAGGGCTTTTTTCTCTTTCGACAGCCAGTTATAATTTCTGAAAAAAAATGTACTGTAACGACCGAAAAACCCCGCAGCCTATTTTGTTTCGTAAGTTGCGAAACTGGTTTTGTCCAGCGGTCGTTCCTGAATCGCAGCCTAGAGTCGGATCTTGTCCATGGGTCGCCGCCTGAGTTTCGGACTGATCAGCCGTGCTCTCGTATCGGAGAGAAACTTTTTCGATATGCGGAAAGAGAGCTGAAGATGTTAAGTGAGAGGTGGGAGTGAAGTGAAGAGAGCTAGTCGCTTGTGAGATGGAGATGCAGTTTGAGAAAAGTTTGGCAGATGGGATTCGAGCTGATTTTGTGTAGTGGAGGGAGAGCGTTTTATGGTGGTTTTTATTGATTGTGTTTTAAAGTAATGTATTTTAGAGAGAGCTGAAAAATTGTGCTTTTGTTTAAGAGTGACGATATGTTTTTTTTTATGATTGAAGACATTTTATTTTGAAAAATAAACTGTTAAATAAAGTTAATATTCAATGTTAAATCATTGTTTGTTTAGTGCTACCAGGGAACCAGATACAGTCGTTACAGTACGAGGGGGGAGGGGGTAAAACAAATACATATATATAGCACTTCAATATAAAGTTAAAACATAGAATACAGTTTTCAAAACTATAAATACAACAATTTTCTTTTTTTTTGTAAAAAGTAAATGTTCAAAGAAAAATAAAGTTCTGGGTAGATATAGTCATGTTAAATAAAGTTAAGTGGTTTACGCAACATGAAAAAACACGTGCTGCGTAATGCACATGTTTAGCAAAAAGACTTGAGGCAAAAGGAAAAAAATAAATCACCATTTTGCAGTCCGACAGAAAAAAAATTGCCATGCGAAAAAAAAAATCACAGCATTTCAATAAAAAGTTTTGAGCATATATTATATCTCTCAGAGATTTTTAAAAATGTTGAACAGAACTTCTAAAAAATTCACTGAAATTCTGTTAACACAAGAAGTAAAAATAATTATTGACACACGTTTTGCATATTTCACAAACAAATAATAATAAGAAGAAACACTGTCTTGTAAAACTACTAATAAATTGCTTAGCACGCGATAACTTCTTAAAAAAAAAGCACTTGAAGATTATCGCACTCTAGAATGGCATGAAACAAAATGACACAAAGAAAATAAACTTCCTTTTTTTTAGACTTGATCCTATCAAAAACTTGTCAATATAAAAGCTGTAGATAATATTAAGAAGATATATAGTAAATTGAAGCGGATACGATATCTTATGAATTGGCGAAGTTATGCATTGCTTTCTTCTTCAAACCCAACTTTCTTTTCTTTTTAAATTTTTGCTCTGAGAGTTGGTCCTATCAAAAACTTGCCAATATAAAAGTTGTAGATCATATTAAGAAGATTTATAATAAATTCAAGTGTATTTTATATCTTGTGAATTGACAAAGTTATGATTTTTTTCTTCTTAAAACACTATTTTTTGCGCCCCCTTGAGCCCATTTATAATTATATCAAATATCTGCCATACGTCATTTTTTGTCCCTTTGCCTAGAAGTAATAATAACTTTAAACTGATTTGATATATATCATAATTATAAGAGTTATGGGGTTATTAATCATGAGAAGTTATGGGTTTTGTTCTGTTTTCACAAAAACCCTCCTATTTCCACCCCATTGGGTCGATTTTGCCCATTTGCAATCTCCGCCGAGATATTAGCCATCTCAATGTTTTTGATAAGTTTGAAGACGATCCGTGCACAATCGCGACTTTTATCTTTCATACAAAATTTAGTGCATGCATATATATATATAAACTTTTAGGTGGGGGTGGTTTTGGGTTCCTGGGGTCATATAATGAAAAGTTGTAAAGGAATTTTTCAAAAGTCGCACCATGGTAACGACTGCAATAGGTAGTATTATTTCTTATGAAATCTACCTAAAATCGCCGTAGAACGGGGAAGAACGCTAAAAATCCATCAAAAAAATCGTTACAAACTCAACAACAGCAGAGGACAAAATTAACTATATTGAGCTAAACGACTGAAACCTGATTTATTTTAAGAATGTCAGGAAACCGTCGCGAAAAGCGAATAAACTCTAGAAATTGCATTAAAAAATTCGTGAAAAATTTAAAAAATCGCTGTATGAATTCCGAATAAACTTTGTTGAAAGAAAGGCCAAATATGTACTATATTGCGATACGATATTATAATAAAAAGTTGAAACCGGACTCCTTTTACGAATATCAAAATATCTTCCCACAACGTAAAAAAGCTAAAAATCACTTTAAAAATTGGTTTAAAGTCAAAAATCACAGAGGAGAAAATTTATTATATTAGGCTAAAAAATTGAAATCAGATTCTTTCACAAATGTAAAAAAATCGGGACGGAAAATGAAAAATCAATAAAACTGCAAAAAATCCCATTAAAAATCGCTAAAAATTCAAAAATCGAGGACAAAATGTTAGGTATATGTTAGGTATATATATGTTAGGTTTATGTTAGGTTAAGGTAATGTTAGGACAAAATGTTAGGTTAAAAGATTGAAACCGAATTCGCCATGAAACGCAAAAAAATTCTAAAAATCGTATAAATAATTCACGAAAATTTCGAATATTGCTGTCCGAATTGTAAATAAATTTGATTTAAAAGAGGTTAAAAGTTAATATTTTGGGAATTGAATAAGATTGAAACCGGTTTTTTTTTAATTAATGCAAGACGCAAAAAAAAAAAAAAACCTCAAAAATCGCACGAAAAACTAAATAAAAAAAATATAATAAAAAATTTCAAAACTGTCATCGAGATACATAACTTCAGACATTCAGGTAAACATATCTGTCAAAACTCGTAGATCTGTGCGTAGTGCATGCACAAGTCCATCTTTTTAACCCTTTCCGGCGCAGACAAATTCTATTCGCAAAATGAGAAAATATTGACTGACACCGGAAATTGCAAACGATTTCTTTTAGAAAATAAAAACTCCTTAAATTAAGCTTTCACTGTAAAATCAAAATTTTGTTAAATATTCTTGATGCCATTTGCAAGGTTGAAATTAAAATTAGGTGTGTCCAGACTGGATACACTGCGCCGGAAAGGGTTAAATATAGGTTGGTTGTTATTGGAGCATGGTAGAAGAGCGCGAGATGATTCTCGTTTTCCCAGAGAGAATAGTAACTGTACAGTAAAACGGGTTTTACAGTCAACGAGAATTTTCTGCGTTACAAAGAAATGCATAAACCAGGGTAGCTCTTTCTTATACAGAGGAAAGACTACTCGAAAGTAGGAAGAGGGGCATCATTTAGATAGGGTGAGGCAATTGTCCCCTATGAGTTTCAGAAATGTTTATCTTTTTTTTGTATCATCTGTTTTTATTATTATCGTTATTATTAATTGAATGTTTCCATTTATTTTTACAAATATATTGATAATTCCATATGAAGATATTATAATAGTAAAAATATTCCCTTTGGAAATAAGTATGAAAAATTAATGCAAGAAGAATACTAGTTCATTTCAAGCAGAAAATCTGAATTTAGTATGTCAAACGAATGAATTCATCACCTCCCCCCCAACTTATAAATAGATAACGGATATAGCATTATATCCGTACTTTGTCCGGGTCTTAGCGATATCTACTAATAAGAAGTTTTCTGACATGTTTAGTATTACTCCTAATGTTCCAAACAGAATATTTGTGAACGTTGTTTTTTTTTTTTTCCAATCTTATCATTATTTTAATATTATTACTATATATATGTGTGTGTGTGTTAAGCATGTTGGGGGGAACTGTATTTGTTAATGCCATTTTATTCATAATTTCACAGTTTTTGTTGGTGGTCGGTAATGTTTATTTAATGGTTATATATATGGTATATATAGATAGATAGATAAAGTTTTGAACCGGGGGTGATTTTGGGTTCTAGGGGTCATGATCGGCGTAGATCTGCAAAACTTTTCCCAGAAATTCCAACATAGGGCAGATTGCAATAGGTAGCATTTCTTACGAAATCTACCCAAAAGCACTGGTGTTTAAAACAGCTCCAAAAACTACATATGCTAATGGTTATCCTAACTCATTTCATAATTTAAGAAGAACATTGATTAATGAAACATCACTACCAGTGGTGGAAAATTGGCGCAGAGGAGGAGCCTATTGACACCACTAATATTTTATAGTATTCATTACTTTAATAAAAACTCAGAAATTCTGTCATTAGATAAGCCGAAAAATACTACTATAATTTAGTGGTGTCAATAGACTCCTCCTCTGTACCAATTTTCCACCACTGCACTACGCAAAACGTTACTAGTTGCCGTGTTCCTTAATTATGTACCTCATATTTCGTGAGTCGGATGATGACGGACTTTGATTTGATATTATTTGACATAACGCTGTAATTTTAAAAATAAAAAGCAATTTAAAATATTTATTCTATAATTTTTTATAAAGTTTCTTTCTTATCATTATAGTGATGCATATTTTTTAAATATGAGTATGAAAATAGTAAAGTCCTGTCTTATTTCTTTTCCTTTCGAACGTCAGCAGCTATAGTAAAAAAAAAAATAATAATGTCTAAATGTATTAAAGTGGTCATGAGATTCTTGAAGATATTTATGACAGCGCCTCTAGCGACAAATAAAGGCGTTAATGTATGTATCTCGCACTCTTTGTTTTTTATTTATATTTTCTAATTTTTAGTGTTCAAAATATTTCGTTGTTGCAGTTTCACACCCAGTTGCCCTATTTTGGGGAGCATGGTATACCTCATAGTTAACTTCATTGATTCTGTAATTCGTATTACAGTTGTAACCCTGAAGAATATTGGGCAATCGATCACCTGCGAGCTGCTAACGCAAAAATGGCCTTAAAATGTATTTATTAATCTATGTATTTAAAACGCTAAGCGTTTTCTGTCGACCGTTCGAGAGAAAAAACTACTTCAGCAAATTACATGATTTTTCTTTTAAGTGAAAAATATTTGGCCATAGATTTGTTATCGCGCATTCGTTTGTTCAAAACTTTTAATAATTAACAGAAATTTTCAATTAAAATTTTACTTCTGAGCATGCGCAACGTAAATGTGCAAATGTGTACCTTTGGGCAGATACAGTGCACTGCACATGCCTATAGGAACTCGCTCGGTTGCATTATCGTAAGTGGAGAGCTGTGTGCTTTATTTACTGTGTTCTTATTGAATATGATATGGACATAGGAAAATAATTCCTATTTGTATGATACTTCATAAGTCCATGAAATTTTCTTTCTTGCAGTGGTGAATAGAATAGTAGTAGGAGAGCTGTTGAACATTTTTGAGTAGGTATTTGAAGCACCCTGAAAATTTGTGCAACACTTCTTTTGTAATGCCTGAATACAAAATCGAATGTCTCGCTGAAGGATCGTGGCCCAAAACCTGTGCCAGACACGTGTCAAGTGCCATTTTTTGACACTACCCAAAAAAGGTATTTGAGGCACGCTGAGATTGAAACAGAATAATATTTATACTTAGAAAAAAATATTTTGAAAATGACAGACACTTTAGTCGGCCCAAAAACTGTGCCAGACACGTGTCAAGTGCCATTTTTTGACTACCCAAAAAAGGTATTTGAGGCACGCTGAGATTGAGGCACAATAATATTTATGCTTAGAAAAAAATATTTTGAAAATGACAGACACTTTAGTCGGCACAAAAACTGTGCCAGACACGTGTCAAGTGCTATTTTTTGTCTGGCACAGGTTTTGGGCCACGATCCTTCAGCCAGACATTCGATTTTGTATTCAGGCATTACAAAAGAAGTGTTGCACAAATTTTCAGGGTGCCTCAAATACCTTCCCTGAAATGTTTAACAGCTCTTGGACTATAGGGCTGTCATGTTGAATTGATTTGCATTACACAGTTGTTTGGCAGTAATGTTGAATTGATTTGCATTACACAGTTGTTTCAGTGGTGATTATGGCAGTGATGTTGAATTGATTTGCATTACACAGTTGTTTCAGTTTTGAATATGGCAGTAATGTTGAAATGATTTGCATTACACAGTTGTTTACGGATTGTTTGTTTAGAGCTTAACATCGAAAATAGTACTGTTTTTTACTGAGGGGGAAAACTTTTAAACTAAACTTTTGAAACACTGTTTCATACTCTCAACGGCCTCTCCCTCTTTTATGCAATAAAAAAAAAGCTTATCTTACTGATATTGTTATAGTATTTTTATTCTGCTAAGTTTTGACGTGTTCCATCTAGTTCATAATTCAGTTCTAAAAATATCAAAATATTGCATTGTCATCGGAAACACATCTGTGTACGCAGGGCTTAATTTGCGGCGGAGCCCACCGGAGTTCAGTTCCGGTACTTCTCTGTTTTCGGTAAATATTTAAATGCTGGTCGGAATTCACCGGAGCTCATAAATACAGGGCTCCGGAGCCCAGTGCAATAGCGCTTCGAAGCGCAGTGCAAAAACCGATGCCTAAATTACCCTTCAGTTCAATTTTATTTTATGACAGCAGGATATTTTTTAATTGGATCATTTTTTTTAAATTTAGATATCTAACCTGAAAAGAATATTTTATTTTGTTTTAATTCAAGGAGCATCAGTTTGAGGTTTTGTTTGTTTGACGTTTTTAGCCTTCTATTGTGTACGAGTATGAAAAATTTAGTGATTTTTCCATTTATTTTTCATCATGAACACTGCCGCCCTTGCCAAGGGTCTGCTCTGTACATTAACGAATAATTAACATTAAAATTAGGCAACGATTTCTATTCGGAAGGAGTGATAAATTAAAAAGAGGACAGTTAAGTGTATGCAAGTACATATATTTAAAATTGTTATTTTACCAAAGAAAAAAAGATGCTTTAAATTTTGTAAATAATATATGAAATATATATATATATATGTATGCGGGTCGGGCTGAAGGCCCGGGGGGGGGGGGATGGCACGCTACGGTTTTAGTACTGCAGAATTTTAGGGCTCCGGTACTTTTCTTGGTAGAAATTAAGCCCTGTGTGTACGTAATTTTAATAATTCTAGGCTGTCGAAGAGAGTAAAAATTTGATTACAAAATTCCATCTCTGCATACAAAAACAAAGTTGAGTCAAATAAAAGAGTGTAAAAAAAAGAGCGTAGTAAGTAACTTCATCGTATTACAAAATAAACAAGTTGGAAATTGCTTGTCAAACGTGGCAAATGAGGTGCGTTCGTACTATAACTAGTTTTATAATTATTTTTTGCACCCCATATTGTACTGAATGTGTATTTATTTGCAATTCATAAGTGCATAGTCTGTAACATCATTAAAATGCACTTGCAATAATTTTTTCCCATTCCCCTTAATGTAACGGAAAACTTTTGACTGTCTCTGTAATTAAGCTATACATCCGATTTTCCTGAAATTTGAAATGGCTCGACAGAATTTTGCAGCAATTATATATTTAAAATTTCAGCTCATTCGGAAAGCTGTAACATCATTAAAATGCACTTGCAATAATTTTCCCATTGGCTTTAATGTAAAGAAAAACTTTTGACTGTCCCTGTAATTAAACTATACATCCGATTTTCATAAAATTTGAAATGGCTCGACAAAATGTCGCAATAATTATATGTTTAAAATTTGAGACCATTCGGAAAGCTTTAACATCATTAAAATGCACGTGCAATAATTTTTCCCATTGGCCGTAATGTAAAGAAAAACTTTTGACTGTCCCTGTAATTTAACTATACATCCGATTTTCATAAAATTTGAAATGGCTCGACAAAATGTTACAACAATCATATATTTAAAATTTCAGACCATTCGGTTGGGTAGTTTTTGCTCTATTATATGCGGACGGACGGACAGACAGACGGACTGAACGACGACTATAGGTGCTACGTATTTATATAATTACGAACGCACCTAAAAAGGTTTTATTATAGAAAACATATTTCAGAGATTAAAAATGTGTATATTGCAACTGAAACAAAATACATTTGCTAAAAGTGATTTAAATTTAATTTCTTTTATATATTTTTAAAATTTTTACTATGTGGTCCATCTTACCCGGAATATTTTTACTGTGTGGTCCAACTCACCCGGAATACTCCGGGTCAGATAGATCACATAAATTGGGAGAGATGCACTACAATAAAATATTGAAGTAAATGCGCATATATAAAATTTATATAAAAGTTTATTTTCATTACATGAAAATTAAATGAACTTACTTACAATTAAATTACTCAACATTAAGTTATACATGAATTATTATTTAAATTTTTAATACAAACCTATGAAAATTAAATTTGTTTCTTGAAATCTTAATATCTTAACAGATTTAAACATTATTTATGAAAATGTTTTATATACTATGAGTTAAAAAAATTTTTTCAGTAACGCCTTTCTTGCTATTTAATTTCTTCCCACAATTATCACATGTTACTTCAAACTGTGAACATCTTTCATGAAACCAACGAAAACAAGATATCTTACTTTTTGTTTCGCCTCATTGCAATTTTCGCCGTATCGCACACATTCGTTTTCGTCCCAATCTTCTATATAGTTATCCTCGTCATCAAACGTTTCTTGAATGTTTATATCCATGTCAGAGTCCGATGAGAACGAATAAGGTAACCTTTGGTAAAGATAAAGAACTCTTTATGTTTTAATTATTCTCTTTAAAGTAGTTTTAGGAATGCTAAAAGACTTTGCCGCTTCATTGACACCAATTTTATTTTCTTCAACGGCTTTAATAGCAATTTTCAAATTATTTTCAGTCCATTCCCCGCGTGTAGACTAACTTTTCTAGCATAGGCAGTCGGCATTTTCTGAAAAGAGAAAAATACAATCCCTTGGTATTCTAAATTCAGCTCTTTAAAAAGCTAGATTTGAAATTAAAGATTGTATGGACCATTCCTCCCGACAGGAAACCTGGTCCACACTGTAAGAAAAAACGTGGGAAAAATCAGGAGAATGTGCCGTTAATAGTTCTTTTTTGTGCGAAAATCGAATTTTACAGTCCTGCTGTAATTTTCAGACGAAGTTGTTGAAGCGCCATCTGCCGATCGCAACTCTCATGGTTATCCCGTGATGACGTTTGCCGCCATGTTTATGATTTTCATCGTTGCCTTCCTGCTATAGTGTTATCGTTTTTTATTACTTTGTTTTTCTTAATAATTGATAAAGATATTCCCGTTTTAAGTGAAAATCAGTAAGATGATTAAGCAGATATTAAATTATCCTTTGTAATTATTTTATTAGAGGTGATTGTTTTCAGGTTATCTACTAGAATTTTTTTTTCAGGATTGTGTATATATATATATATATATATATATATATACAATCAAGTGTCAACTACTTGGACGTTAATTTGGAGATTATAAAAGGAATTTTAGTATATAGTATTTATGATAAAAGAAATTATTTTGATTTTGATACAATAAAAATATTAAACTTTAATAGTAACGTGCATGTTTCAATTTTTAGAAATATATATTTAAATGGTTTAAATCGTATTGCAAATTTGTGTTCAGATGTTGATAAATTGGTTGGTGAAATTTATAACCTTTACATAAACGCCAGTAAACAAAATTACCCAATACATTTTCTGAATGATTTAACTTTCAATTTTATCAAGAAAAAAAGCTATCGAAATAAAATATTGGAATTGTTCGATGATGGTGATTTATCGATACGTGATTCCTATCGAAAATAGCTTAGCGGTGAGGATATTCACAGACTTCATTTGACGGCTTTCGGGTTAGTTTGTTGTTTTCATTTCTTTCAATTTCTATTTGTTTGGTCTCGGCAAGTGAGGGGGAATGTTGTGCACGTAAAACATGTTTAACCCCGCAGTACAAGTCATAAGCCTTGACCACTTGTCTTCATGTTTAGTTTTTTCTTAGTTACTCTTGGTTTTGTTAATTATTGTTTTAGTTACAGTTTGTTAGATGTTTTTTCGTGTAATAAATTATGTGAATTTGGATTTTTCAATATATATATATATATATATTCTTTGAACATGCATTTATGAATACTGAGTTTTTAAAATTGAATTCGATCCCTTAAAAAATTAAAGAATGCCAATGTTATTAAAAGGTTTATAACTTTAATTTGCTTTCCTGTCTGTCTGTTTTTTAGCAATTAAGTATTTATAAAGATGTTTTTGTAATAAGCAAAGTGAAATCTGACTAAGACTGAATATTGTCTAAGGCGAAAAAATTTGTGAGTCCCAAATTCTTAGATATCACTAAAGTATCTCTGTTTCAGAAGGAATTCTGTCTAAGGCAAAATTTTATTTTGGTCCCAAGTGATTCTAGCTTAGACAGTATCACTGTAATTTTCAGTTTTTAAAAATTGTTTTCAAAACATCTGTTTTGACTATGTTCTTTTAGATGTGTATATTTTACTTTAACTGCACTAAAAATGTGATATATCTACATATCATGCCTAATTTTAAAGTCGAAGCTAGACTTCTTTTATTACAAACAGACTTTTAAAAGTGTTTTATAAGAAAAAATATTTTTGCATTACATATACAAAGAATTTATTAATAAAAATTATCAAGTCAAAAATAGGGCTATACTTCTAAGAATTTTTTTTTAATAATGCAATGAAGTGTTTTAAAATACTTAGAAATTTTTGACTCAATTTAATTGTTGCAATTAGTATCAATCATTTTGCTCAAGTTTCAAAAATTTATATACGTTGAACTATTTTTAGCAAGCTCCAGTGTACTTAATATCAGGACTTTGTGTGTTCGTCAGATTTATTTATTTCCATGTTCAGAATTCTCAAACTGCAAATAATAATTTGAATACAGAAACACAATTAAATTTCTTCGTGTTCTGAATTTTAGCTTTATTCTAAGAGTTGCATTTTCTTAGTTAAAATTCTTTCTGTTCCCATGTTCTGATTTACGTGTATATAATTTATAAATTCCAATTTCATTTTGATGTTGATTTTTTTTCCTTTTAAACTAAATTAAATTTGAAAATTTTCAAAATGGGATGAACTAACCAAATCAGTTTGAACTGGCTTGAATTTAAAAATTTGTATTAAACTGAAATAAACTATTTCGATAATACTTATAAACTGACAAATTTTTGATTTTATAATTGAGATAATTTATTTTTTAATCTTATGTTTTACTTACATTTCGATGTAAAACTAGATTTGCATGGATATGGAGTGTGCTTAGAGTTTGGTTTGACCATTCTTGTTTAACATGTATTGTGCACTCAGTTATTCATTTTAAATTCATAAAATAAAATAAAAAGTTTCAATGGAAGCAGAAATAGTACAATCTGTTGCACTAAAACACAAAGGTAATTGTCCATTTTTTCTTTCACTTTTTCCTATTTTCTCCTAGTATCAATGCTCATAGGTTAAAACATGCACCTATTGATTTATAATACCGTTCCAAACTTTGTTTTTGTTCTCCTAAAAACTTAAAAGTGAACATATACCTATTACCTCAGTTCTCTGATGTGTCCAATTGTTTATTTCTATTAAAGTAATTAAATAAAATGTACTTAAAAAGTTAGCGGCCCTGATGTATGAAATGTAATTTTGTAAGTCAGATGCATGTTGAATATAAACCCAAATAGAAGAAATAAACAGATAAAAATTAAGGATAGAATATTTCCACGTGTTCTTTCCCTGTTTAAATAATATGTCTGCTTTTGAGTTGTTGTAATTTATCGTTAATGTGTTATTGATAATTGTTTTGCATTGCAATTTTTCTTCACTGAAATTGCAATTATCATTTCTTCCTAATGACATTATCTAAGAAAAAAACAGGCCTAATTTTCAGCAAAATCATGGATGTCTGCTTTATTTACTAAATTATATTTAATGTGAAAAATGGTAATTTTAAGTGTGTCTAAACGTAATGAATGACTATTGTTGACAAGGAAAAATGAATACTTAAAGTACTAATCATAAAAGCTGTTTTATATATTCAAATGATATTTTAATTTAATTTCATAGGAAAATACATGTTATAAGAAACAATGTACATAATGTTTGACATCCAGGTTTTGTGTTCTTTTAGATGTTAAAGCACAAACTTCATAAATTCTCTTCTCTTTATTGTTCTCATTTTTAATTCACATGTATTTAAAATTTTACAAATTCAACTAAAAAATGTCATTGTTCAGTTTTCTAAATATTTTATCAAACTTAAGATCATGTTAAAATTTGAAAATGTGCTTATCAATTAAAATTCATGAATATAAATTCAATTTTTCAGTGACTAGTGAATGCAAGAAAAAATAACATTGTTTGAATAATGCACTTATCAAGTAGATACTATCAAATATGATACATAAATGTGGCTTATTTATATATTATATTTGATAAATTACTTTTGTTATTACAGTATACTCTCGATATCTCAAAGTGGAAGGGACGCTAAAAACATTTCGAAATAGCGAATTTTCAAGATAATGCAGCCATTTAGAGGAATAGGTAATATCAAAGGAGAAAATATTTTTTCGACATATTGAGGTTTTCGAGATATCGAGAGTACACTGCATTTTTAATATTAATTTGTACGCTTGCAAATTTAAATGGATTTTAAATAATTTACTTGTAGCATTTCGAAGTAACTAGTGTTTAGAATAAGATGCAACTCAACTTTTTCAGGATTCCTTAAGTATTTTTAAGTAATGTGCAAATGGTTAGAAAAATAGTAAAAATTTAAATTGATGAAATCAAAAGAGGAAACAAATATTTCATGTTTTATTATTTAATGTACAATAATCAAACAAAGCACATGAATTTAATAAGTAGTGTCTGAAACTGATAAAAACCCAAACCAGAGTTGATGTAGCCATGCTAAATTTCAGAGTTCATATTTCAAAAATAAAAAATATTGAATTGTAAGTTCTGAAGCTATTTTATCTATAATATCAAGATACAATATCTTAAGAATCGACATTTGCCGCAGTTAATATAAGAATTGTTGATTTTTTAAAAATTAGATTTAATTTAAATTGATTTTTTTAATTTTAATAATTCAAAAAAGAAGCATATCACAAACACACAAATCTTCAATTCACATTTTATTTAAAGAAATATTAACTGACAGATATAACAGGTTAAAAAATATTTGCAAACTAACAAAGAAAGAATTATATACTACAATATATTCGACCTGAACATTTTATTAAAATAAGGAAAAAAACAGCGGACTTGAGTACTTTGTATTAGCAACAGTATTGAATAATGGATTTCATTCTTTTAACTGTTCATTTATTTCTTTAGGAGTATTAGTTTTGATGCTTATCAACTTTTAATTTGTTCATTGCAATTTTGAATAAATTTCACCAAACCTTGAAGTTGCACACAGGCAGTCAATGTTGAATAGAATCTCTGAAGGGGGGGGGGGGGGATTAGCTATTTTGTGGAATTAAGGTAATAGCAATATATTCATGTATTACAGTAACAAAATATATAAAAAAATGTTCTGTCTACAAAATTGCTTATTATTTTTCCTTCTTCAGAGATTCTGTTCATTCAATTTTATTTTATTTTTTAAGGTTAAAATTAAGGTTCACAAGTTACATTTTACCATGCTTTTATTTATGAACATTTTCCTTTTACAAAGTATGTTTTATTTTTAACATTTAAAAGAGGGTGGAAGAAAGCATTTTCTACTGATAAGAGATTAATCTTAAATGCTTTCAATTTAAATGTATTCTTAAAAATAAAGTTTTGAAAGATACTTATTGCATCAATAAAAGGAAATATGTATATATCGATTTGTGGTCTAAATTTTCTAAATTTATTATTTTTAAATATGCATGTACGAATTTTATTAACATTTTAAAACTGCATAATTACTTTATGATTAAAAAAAATTTCTACTTGTGAAAGAAATTTATTTAAATCCTTTTTTTTTCTTTTTACATAGAAAATGTTTGTTGGTTAGCAAGCTTCAAAGAATTGAATGTTATTTTTAAAAACAAAATATTACTTCTTTGGTAAATTGTCTATTGAAGATTTATCTCTTCCCCCTTCCTTTGCTATAAGCAATAGTAATGCTGTGAAAAGCCTATCATAACCACAATATTGCTGTAACACTAGTCAAAAGTGTATTAAAATTAAGATTAATTTTAACTGTAAAATAAAATTGCGACTCAGGTGTAAAAAAAAGAGGATAAAATGCATTAAAATATACGATTGTGCTGTAAAATAAAATTACGATTCAGCTGTAAAAAAATTGCTAAAAATGCATCAAAATTTACGGTTGTCCTGTAAAATTAAAATACATCACAGCTGTAAAAATAACGGCTAAAAGTGCCTTAAAAATTACGACAATACTGTAAAATGAAATTGCGACACTGCTGTAAAAATAACAACAAAATCTGCAGTAAAATTTACGGCTGTGCTGTAAAATTAAAATACATCGCAGCTGTAAAAAAAAACGGCTAAACGTGCCGTAAAAATTACAACAATACTGTAAAATGAAATTAAGACATTGCTGTAAAAATAAATTAAATCTGCAGTAAAAATTACGCCTGCGCTGTCAAATTAAAATAACGCCATTGCTGTAAAGTAACAGCATAATAACCTGGCACCCAAATTGCCAGCACTTTTTGCTGTAAAATTTACGACAATACTGTAAAGTGAAATTACGACACTGCTGTAAAAATAACAGCTGAAACTGAAGTAAAATTTACGCCTGCACTGTTAAATTAAAATAACGCCATTGCTGTAAAATAACAGCATAATATACTGGCACCCAAACTGCCAGCACTTTTTGCTGTAAAATTACAGGACTTTTTCTTACAGTGCATCTCTCCCGATCGCCTAGGTGAGAAATATAGCCCCCCTCCCTCCCCCCGACTCTACACTGTAGATATTACGTCACCATTTTGGGCTATTTAGAAACCTAAATGTTCCCCGATATTACATCATTAAAACTAGATAGATCACATATAAACAAACCAAAACCTTTAAATGCATAACTATGAAAAAAAAAATATTTGACTTACCAAAAGCAATAATGGCTTTTAGCTGAAAACATATGTTTTTTGATAAGAAAAAAGTTGCACGCCATACATAATATCTTTAAATGTCTGACTGAGATAGCTACACCTTCTGTGGGGTGTCGCATTAACCCTTTCAGGGGCAAAATACTTCTATGCGTAAAATGCTGAAATCATTGAACGACACTGGAATTTAAAAACAGATTTATTTGAAAATAAGTAGAAGCATTTCTTTTCATTCTTGATAAAAGGAAAATTTTCATTCCAAAATTCTGGTGTCAACGTGGCATTTAGGAATTAAAATTATGTGGTCCAAAAATGAACCACCGCCCTTCGAGAGGTTAACAAAATATTTGACAGGCCCATACTTACCCTAGAGTTAAACCATGAAGAATATTGGGCTATTGATCACTTGCGGCGGGTTAAGGGGACCTTCTACATTAGGAGACCAAAAAAAGCACTTTTTATGATTTTTTTGTAACAAAAATGCATGATGGATCTTTTTGAAATTTTAACAGTTTATTGTACATATTTTAAGGTATAGTAAAGTGGGGACAGATGCCGCAGTTTTACTTTTCTTCTTTTAAAATGTACAATAAAGCAAAAAACAACAAACTAAGTAACAGAAATCATTAATCAAACCCTTTAGAATCAAATTTCTTTGTTAAACAGGTTAAAGCCCTCTTAATAAAGCAGGCATAATTATTTTCCCAAACGTCCTTTTTTAACATCATTTTTTATGTGCTGGGTAAGATGCCGCATGGGGTGTGGTATAGATGCCGCAGGGAGAAAAAAGTTATGCTGTTTATTCTTTTTCAAAAAAATCACATTTATATTTCCTCAAACTACTTAAAATGAAAATAAATAACAGTAAACTTACATAAATTATATATATCACTAAATTGTGAAAAGTTTAACGAAATTACAAAAGTGCAAGCTCAAAAATTAAAACTTAAGGCAAAAAAAAAAAAAAAAAAAAAAAAAAAAAAGGAAACATTTGGCTGGAAACAATAGACAGCATAATTACAAAAAAGATATAAACCACTTGTTTATGTCCAGGCGACCATTGTAGTTTGCTCTTAAGTACTAGTTCCATTCATTTTAGGCCGTAGTCTTTTTATTTTTGGCTTTTCTTCTAATTTTTTTGTTTCGTATATCTATTCGCCCACAATCACCACACTTTCCGTTGCAAAAGTAAAGTGAGCATGTTTCATGCAGCCACCGATTGCATGTTATGCACTGAATCCAGTCCGCTTTAGACTTTGTTTCTTGATATGACTCCAGACACTCAGCATATTCAGAGTCATCAAATTCCAATCCAATACTGACTTCAGAATCCATAAGAGGAATACTTTCCTCACTGTCGGAAGATGACTCACATTTCAGTTTCTTCCTCAAATGAGGTGTTTTCAAGTTGATCTTTCCCTTCCATTTTTTACACATTTTACTTCCGGCAAGCTGTCGTTCTTTGACGCTTTCTTGCTTCTTTTGCTTTTTATTTCCTTCTTCTTTTTTCTTGTTTATAAAATCTGTGCTTGTAATATTTGCAGCCTTTTGCTATCTCTTACTTGCCTGTATAGGTCTTTTGACCATTGGGGTAGGAGACATTTTGTTTAATAGTTTAGATGGTAAGAATTGTAAATGGCCTACGTTTTCCGTATTCATACTTGGTGAACCACCACTGTTGCTGAGAATATTTTGATAAGTAGCAGAATGCGCTAATATACATTCATTTAAATGTAAGTTCTACTTAAGTCGCAGCGATGAATTTATTGAACCGAAAAACAAAAATATATTTTGCGGCATCTGTCCCTCAACCTCGGTGCGGCATCTGTACCAAAGTGGAGAGTAAGATGCCGCGTCGCCATTTTGTGTCATGCGAGTGACGCGAGAGAAAGACAAGCACATGTCTGTATTCTACGAGGATCTAGTTTACAGTTGCAATCGGTTTTGGGATGAAATCTCTGTTTATTTTGCTTAAAATGTGTTATAAAACTTTGTTAGAATAATTTTTGCAACTTATCCTGCAGTTTCAAACCATAAAAACCGGCATAAATATGTAAATACTGACAATTAAGCGGTGGAAACGCATACAACACAGCAGACAGCACTTAGGCACACAACGAAATTCTTAATATGGCCTAGGGAGCGCTAATGTCGCCAATACAATCTCTGCGGCATCTGTCCCACCGCAGCGTCTGTCCTCACTTTACTATATGCACAAGAATTTTTTTATTAGATTTTGTTGCTTCGACTCTAAGTTATAAACAAATATGTTCAACTGTTTTGGAAAATTTCGTCTGGACGGTGGGCGTGATAGTGCCTCGTAGAATTATCTGAAACACAAAAATAATTTTTTTTCGTAAACTTCGTAAATTAGCTTCTAGTTAAATTAAAGAAAGCCATAAATTTATTTAAAAAAAGTTATGTAATGGCTGATTTTAATTTTTTTTTTTTTTTTTTTTTTTTTTTTTTGTTAAAAAAATTCGTTCTTATTTGTTAATAACTTTTTTTTAAATAATTTTAGTAAAAACTTTAATTCATATCGAAGGCAATTAAATAAGCTTTAATTAAAAAAAAAATCAAGATGATCCATTGAGTAGTTTTTTTTTTTTTTTTTTTTTTTTTTTTTTTTTTTTTTTTTTTTTATCTTGCCCACCGTGTCAAAAAATGTAGTTGAACATATTTGTTTATGACTTAGAGTAGAAGCAGCAAAATCTAATAAAAAAATTCTTGTGTATACCTTAAGGTATGTACAATAAACTGTTAAAATTTCAAAAAGATCCATCATGCAGTTTTCTTACAAAAAAAAATCATAAAAAAGTGCTTTTTTTTGTCTCCTAATGTAGAAGGTCCCCAAACGGAAAAAATGCTCTAAAATGTATTTATCAATTTATAATTAAGTTCTAAAAATATTAAGTGTTCATAATGTCATAAAATACACACCTGTGAACATAATTTTTATAATTCTAGGAAATCGGGAAGTGAGTAAAAGATCGATTATAAAATCCCATCTTTTCATATAAAAACCAAGTTGAGTTAAATAAAAAAGTGTAAACATCCTCTTTCAATAGTAAAAGAATAATCCAAAGATTATCATTTGAATTTTTAATAGAAATTTTATCAAGAACAAGAAAGAAAAATCATGCGTCAAGCATAGATTGGAAAAAACATTCCAACACCTCCAGAATTCTTTACCGAAAGTTCGTTTTTTAATGAGGTAAAACAAAATTTAAGTAACCATTTTAGAAAACTCATAACACATTTCACAACGAGATTTCAGCAATTACCTTCCATAGCCGGAAAGGTTGTCCGATTATTTTGTGAAGACCTGTATTTAATCTACAATTTGTACATATTTTACATAATATGCTAAAACTTAGTTTACTAAAAAAAAAAAATGCATAATAGAATCAAAATTCACCTTCAGCAATCTCTACCAATATACGGAAACATACTTGAATTCTTTTTTACAGACCTGTATATTATCAGCAGATATTTATATGCACACATATTAAGCTAAAATTTAATTCAGGTTAAAAAACTACTCAAATCACACTTCCAGACATTAATATCCTTAGGAGGTCATGTATCCAGTACTTTGCGTGACCCTGTATATGATTTTATTTATATTACACAAAGATCTCTTAGTATAGCAAATATAGCTCAACTTGAAAGTACATAACCCAATTAAAAGCCGTCTTTAAACCCTTCACGCTGATAATCCGAATTCTTTTGTGTAGCCCTGTATATGGTCTATAGCATTTATACCATCACATAGTAAGCAAAAATTTAGTTAAAGTTAAACACGCATATCATAAATAAAATCGCATTTCCAGCACTTATAACTAGTAGACAGTACTGTATCCGAACCTTTTGCGTGTCCCTTTAAATGAACGATAAATGCTATGGACATCATTTTATACAACTAGTAAATCTGCAGATCAGGAGCCTCAACGTCAGCTCTACAATTCATTGTGTTTAGCATCCTTTGAGTAATATTAATCTTTCTACAAAAAACGAAATTTAAAGTTTTGAAATTACATAACATTTAAAAAACGAAAAAATATTTCGAAGGTTTCTGACATTAGAAGCGTTAAATTAAACCCCTTGTTATGTAATGGCATTCTGAAAATCTCATGAGCTACTTATTCTGGTAATTTTTAGATAATAAAGTAGATTTCTTCAGGGGGGCAGAGCCCCCCTGAACCCCTTCGTAGTGTAATTTAATTTACATTTGTAATTATCAATTAATTGTGTTAATGTCCTTTAGTAAATTCTACCAATAGACGGAAACGTACATGAATTCTTTTCTACAGCCCTGTATATTACCTGAAGATTTTTACGCGTCGTCTATAACATTTAAATTTAATGCAGACAAAAAACCCTCTTAAAACTGCTCATATCACATTTCCGGGGAATAGTATGCATAGTATGCACCATATATCCAGTTTCTGCGTAGTCCTGTATATGGTTCTATTTAAATTCTGCAAACATTTGTTAGTATACTAAATGTAATTGGGCTGGGAAATACATAACTCAAAAAAAAAAAAAAAAAAAAAAAGCAATTCGCGCTCATTTTCATTTATGCTTACGAATTCATTTGTGTATCCCTGTACATGTTCTATACAATATTTAAGCACTACTTATTAAGCACAAATTTACTTAACGTTAAAACGCACACCATAATCGAAAATGCTCTTCAGCAATCATCCCAAATAGACCAGAACTGTATCCGAAATATTTTATGTGACCCTAGAAATGAACGATAAATACGATACAAATCATATTCAAGCTTCTTGTAGTCAACCACAGTAATGTAATTTAATTTCATAATGTTTGAATTAGTGCAACACAACACACTGACGACAGACAATTTAATTAAATCTGGGTTTAAAAACAGTAGAAGCTCCTCCCTCTTCTGAAAGTGTCTCGGAAATTGGTTTCTGAGATATGTTTTTCATGTTTATGCAGCAGTAAATATCTTTCAATGTGCGGATGTAATATATAATGTCTTACAATCTATAAAAAATATGGACAACACAATATAAATGTCTTTTCTGTAAGGTAGAAGTCACTCCCTTAGCCAATGATGTATTCTGAATAAAAACGAGAATTTTCGTTTTCCGTCGCTAATGTGTTAAAATAAGCTGTGAAGTGTTTTTTTCCCCCGTAGACCACATTTCAAACGACCACTTTTGTGTGACCCTGAAAAAAACATATGCTTTGCACCCCATATACTACAAAAATGTTTCAAAAATACATATCAGTTTTATTATTTTGTAACAGAATAACATCATTAAAAAACGCCACAAAAGGATTTTCTTCAAAGATTGTAATATTATGAATACTTTTGAGTTCCCTGTACGCATGCTGTAAGTGCTACACATAACATATTTTATAGTAACCAGGTTCTAGTGCACCTTAATAAAGTATATAAATTTCATTACGTTTAAAATTGTGTAACATTATTAAAATACACCGCAGACGATTTTTCCCAAAGACTATAATGTAACGGAATAGTTTTGAGTGCCCCTGTAATTAAGCTATGAATGCTACACTCTTCATTTTTAATACCAAACATACTTTGGCAAACCTCAATAACGTATATCAATTACATGTAATCCCGACTATATTTACGCGAGTTAGAGAACGTAGAGAAACACGGCAGGCGACAGATAGAAAAACTGAAGTCATAAATACTTTTCATCCATGTTGGAAAGTGTTAAAAAGGATTTACATGCCTTTAACTGTACTTTGTTTTCACTTATAGCATGGTTAAACATTAGTTTAAACATCCTAATCCATGCGATAGCAATAACATATTAAAAGCCCCCCAAAATAGGCATATCTGGAAATCTATAAACCTACTGGAAAATAATTCATTATCGTGCCCACTGTTAATTGCATAAATTGCATCGATTTGGCGCGATAAAATATTTTTTGTGATAGCCTTTTAATAGTACCTGCAACAAAATTAACGTAATTTACTAACTTCATTCATATTTGACGCAATGATAGGCTACGAATAACAGTCGCTAGGCAACGAAGAAAAGGAAAAAAAAAAGAAATATGTATCATGTAAAACAAGAAAATTAATTTAAAAATTCTTTATATTATTGGAATACATGTATAAATGTCCTCAAAACATTATACACGTAAATAAAAAAATCTTATAGATATATTGATAAAACTTCAATATAATAGGAATAATTTAAAACCTTTATTTGGAATTTTAGTATCCATAATTTGACATTTAAATCCATTAATCAAACGTGCAATTTTCTTTCAACAAATCGAAATTTGAAAATCGTCTGACTTGCCGTAGAAAAGCATTATAAAGAAAAATAAAATCTTCCATATTTTCCGAACGAATGAACCAAATTTAACCAAAAACTATACAGCTACGTCCGGGTATCTCACGAATTTGCCCAATTAATTTCAAGCTGATCGGGTGCTTTTTGCGGCAGTTATCGCGGAACAGACGGACAGACAGACAGACAGACAAACGGAAATCAAAACTTTTCGTGTCTCCACAGTAAGCCTTCACTGACGTTTCGGCAACAAGTATCTTGTAGTAAGCCAATATCAATTTCATTTTATTGAAATAGTGTAACAGAACTAAAATACGCTGCAAACAGTTTTTAGACCTTTCTTCAACGCAATGTTTTTATGTGGTCCTGTAAATGAATTGTAAATGTCTTGCATCCCATATTCCACAGAATGCATGATGCAGTGCATTACATAAATGCATATCAATTTCCTTATATTTGAAATTGTCTAACATCATTAAAATAAATTTGAAACGATTTTTTCTCATTGACCGTAATCTAACGGAAAACTTTTTGACTGCCCCTGTAAATGAACTATAAATGCTACACGCTGCATTTTCAATACCGATCGCGCTATAACAAGCATCAATAACATACAAACAAATCAGGGCAATCAATCCGAGTATATTTGCGAAAGTTAAAGCTCGCACAGACAAACCGAAGTCATAAACAACTTTCAACTATGTTGGAAAGTGTTAATATAAAACGAATTTCAAAAGAAAAATATGTTGGTATTGTTGGTTGGTTGTTAAGTTGGATTAAATAAAAGAGTGTAAAAATTTTTACATACGATATATTACCAAATAATATAAATACTAGAAAACCATGGAAATCTTGCGTACTTTTACTTCCATCTGTTGCAATTTAAGGGCGAAATATACAGCTAAAGGCTACCCGAGTATCTATTTATATAAAATCCAAGTCTCTGTGTGTCCCTCACAATTCCGGTAGGACCGCCTCATTGAAATGAGTGATTGTTGAAAAATACTAATGCAGGGTTACCACAGTAGCGCCAAATTTTAGCCAGCTTGGTGATAGCTGGCTAATTCGACGAAATTCCCATTTAAAACCATTAATCTTTCATAAAGGATAAATTTCACCGAAATTTAATTTAAACTCTGCTCTTTTAAGATATTTTTCAAAATCTATGAGTGAGAATTTAAAGTACATCTTTATATCTTCCTCCCGATGCTACTAATAAAATAGCTGCCAATAGCCGATGCTGTACCGTATAATCTTCTAACTGCGTGATTTTAATGTGCTTTAGGTACTTTTCCAATATAGGTGCCTTGGCGAGAAAGGAAATTTGGCAACATATTTTCCGGGAACCTATCCACTGTTTCATGTTTCTCTAATTTTATACAGAAACAGATGTAATTTGTACATAAAAACATCAATAATATACATATAAAATAAATATATAAAACAAACAAAAACGCTCATCAAGTTTGTTTTCGTAGCTGTTTATATGATTGGACAACAAATCTCGATATTTTTGCGTTATACGGACACCATGCCAAAATGTATGCTAATGCGTCAATTATTTCAAAATGCTAAAATATATTTGTAATTTTATGCCAGCAGTTTAATATGAGTTTTATTTTATTTCTTTATTTTATAACAGTTATTTGTTCACTTATTTTAAGTATATATTTGTGATTTAATGAAATAGTTCGTAAAAGTCTGGAATTTTCAAATGTTATATTTTTTAAATGCTCACTTTAGTATCGTCAATGTTTTTTCTTTTATTTTCCAGTTGCTTCAATTCACGTGATTTTCATTTTGCGCCAACTATTACGCTTGGCGACAATGGTATTCGTATAACGGAAAAGTACCCAAATCTCACTTTCTGATGCCCAAATTACACCAAGCTTTTAAAAAAAAAAAACGCCAAAGCCCCTACAGTGGAACTCCTAACCCCCCTCACACACACACACACACACGCGCGCACACACACACCTGTTTTTTAAAACGATTACGATTACCATACGAAATTTGTTTGGGCTGTAATTGTTTGCATCCGAGTTATACGTGTTTGCATTTTTCAGGCCATTATATTCGCGTTATATTAAAATTTTAGGGCCTTCAGTTAAGAAACTCTACAATGTTCCCTATAAAATTATGTCACATACTTCACGTGCACAAAATTTCAGCTTGCTGGAGATGGGACCGAAATGTCTCGGTACCGAAACGGCAGGACCGAAATGGCGGGACCGAAACGTCCTGCTTCCACAGTGGAAAGTACCAAACTGTCTATTATTTTGCACTATCTGTGTTATAGTTTGTACTATATGCAAGGGGGGTGGAGCGAAGAGTTTAAAAATTAAATATTAAAGTTCCGGCACAGATGTCATATACGACCCATATTGGCGCGATTTTTTTTTCTGAAGCCAATGTCATATTCACAACAGGTACTTAACTGGCGCCAAAGTGTCGTTATTTTGCTTGATATGGTAACCCGGATGTTGTTGTGTATACTGTTGATGTTTTCGCCAAATTGGCGTCGGAAAAAAATCGTATATGACAACTGTGCCAAAGTTTCTATAAAGCAGTATAAGACTAAAAAATTAAGAATAAAATAAATGCAAAAGAAGACTAAAGAAGAAAGAAAAATTATGCGTTAAGCATAGAATATGAAACACTTTCCAACAAATCCTGAATCCTTTAACAAAACTTCTTTATTTGGGGAAATAAGGTAAATAAGATAACTAAGTAAACATTTTAGAAGACGCATAAAAAATTTTAAAAATTGATTTCAGCATATACCGTCCATAGCCAATAGTATCGTTATTACATGTCACTATTTAGCTAAAATTTAATTAAAAGTACTCTTAAAACTACTGAAATCACATTTCCAGATATTATCATCCATAGACGGTTATGTATCCAATTCTTTGCGTGACCCTGTATATCATTTTATCTATATTGTACAAACATTTCTTAGTAAACTAAATGATGTTCAGCTTAAAAATGCATAACTGCTTTAAAAACCACCTTTAAGCAATTTACTCTCATACTCAGTAACCCTTACGAATTCTTTTGTGTAGCCCTGCATATGAACTGTAGTATTTATACACACAGTATAGTATGCATAAATGTAGTGAAACATAAAAGCGCATATCATAATTAAAAATGCATTTCTAGCAATCATTGCTTATGGACAATACTTCGGAGAAAAGTTTCTTGGCGAGAAAGAAGTTTGCCAACGTATTTTCTGACAACCTATTTACTGCTTCATACTCACAAGCAATTTTTTCCATGTGTATGCAATTTATTTAATATAAAAAAAGCTATTTACCCATTTTTATAAAGAAACAGAAGTAATTTTTGCACAGATATGACATACGCATCGGGGTTTGCGTGATTTTTCTCTGACGCCAATTTGGCAGAAATCTCGCTTTCGAATACCAGTTACTTATATATTTTTAAATTATTTGCTAACATTTTGAAAAGGAAATAACTATAAATAAATAAAAGTTTGAATAATAACTATAGAACAAAACAGTTTATATAATTAAAAACAGAAAATAAAAGTAAATAAACAATTTATTAATAAATAAAAAACAATAGCCGGGTTACCATAGCAGGCAAAATAACACCATTTTGGCGCCAGTTAGATATCCTGGTTCATATGTGAAATCTGCGCCGTAATTTGTATATAAAAAAATATTATGTATATTTCGAAACGATTTTTTTTATGTATATAAGTGCATATATAAACAAAAATAAAAGTTCATTAGATTTGTTTTCATAGCTATTTATATATTTTGGCAACATATCTCACTTTCTGATGCCCGAATTGCGCCAAGCTTTTTTTAAAAAGGCGCTATAATAGAAAAGTACCTAAATAAATAATTAACAGAAATAATCAATTATACAAACTAAAACTTTTTATTTCGAGATCAAAGCATTGTTTTTAATTTCGACTAAAAATACATATATCCTTAGATAACTTTAGTTAAAATTAGGCTTATAGCTTAATATCTCATTCCATAAACCTAAACAAACACAAGTGATTCATTCATCGTGAACCGTAAAATATATTAAATAATTGGGGTAATTATTCACAAAGTAAGTTCTCCAACAATCAAATGACAATATTCTAATGACGTCATAGTAGGTAAAATGGTGGCGGTATCGTTTGTTTTTGGTTTGAAATCACAAAGATTTAATTTTGCAATGTCTCTTAGTTACATTATTTTATTGTAATATTTATGATATCAGAACAAAAGCATATTTTTTCATTATTTAGTTATTAAAGACGGAAAAAAAATTATAAATGCATGATTTGAAAAATTTAAATATTTTTCTTTCTTAATAGTAAAAAATAGCATCGGTAAGTAACAACGGGTTTAAGTTAAATAAGTTTAACTGTTTAATTCTGTTGTAATATTCAAAATAACTGTATTTATTAGATTTCAGTAAACAACATCAGGGCCCGATTAAACTTTGAAGTTAGAGGAATTACAATGTCATTTCAGGACCTTTCTTTTGGAGAAGCTTTTCTAAATTCCACATATACATGGAAACTCTTCAGTGTTAGAAATATTATTCCTAAGACTGACATAACATGAGAACGGCCTGCAATTTTACACAAGTTTTTGAAAACTACTTTATATAAAAAAATTTTACTAAAAACTGGTTACTTTTTTGTTATAGCGGCCCACACTATTAGGATTATGACAAGTTGCAGTCAATTTCGCCAACGTCGTAACCAAGATCGTGAAGAACACACATATAATACCATATAATGCCATTTCATGAAATCGTATACGATAATTTAATAGTTTTTACCTTACTTCAAGTGTGTAATTTATTTATTTTTAAGGCTTAACAATCTAAATTGTCCAATATATGAATTAAAAAAAATGTAAACAAAGATTGAATAGACATGACCGCAAAAAGCCTCAAATCTGCATAACACTTGGAACCAAACTGTGCAGATTAGTGATCTTCTACTGTACACAGTTTTTCATAAATGTGTTTCGTTCTAGAAATGTGTTATTTTCATCTATCAAGGCGGAACAAGCGAGAAAACTCATATTCTTGCACATGAGTTGTATATATCTTTATATCTAAATTTCCGTCATTTTTGACGGGCTACCTTTCTAGTTTAATTATAATCTTGATCTTTTATGATTATGATTAACACTTTCCAACAAAGTTTTAAAGTGCTCATGCATTCGGTTTGTCTGTCCGTCTGTCCACGCTATATCTCCCGTAAACAGACTCGGATTTTCATGCAATTGATAAACGTTATTGAGGGTCACCAAAGCATGTTTGGTATTGTATATGAAGTATGTGGGGTTAATAATTCATTTACAGGGGCACTCAAAAGTATTCCGTTACATTACAGTTAATGGGGAAAAATCGTTTGCAGTGTATTTTAATAATGACATTACGCTATTTCAAATGTATTGAAATTGATATAAATCACTGAATTCCACTACAAGATGATTAAAATACAATAGGGCAATACAATATATATATATAGGGCTGATCAAAGAATTTTAATAATTTCCCGATTGTAGACGGGAACAGCTGAAATTGGGTTTTCAAATGTGTTATGCGTTTCCATAGGGTCCAATTAGACATAATATTTTAACTTATTAAACGGTGCGGTTTTGTATCGTTATTCTGAATGTGTTGCAAAGAGTTTCATAATCTATGCTTGACGCATGACTTTGTCTTTCTTGTTTTTATTATTATGATTACAAACAGTTCCTACCTATTTTCATATTTTAAATGCGATGCCCCAACACATTAACCTCTCCCTCCTCCTGTTACACTGTGTGGACCTCCTCTTGAACTGAGACGCTATTAATGAGTGTGAGACCCTTATCGAGGATTCACTAAATCTGT
Organism: Maratus speciosus; assembly: GCA_963932465.1. Lineage (NCBI taxonomy): Eukaryota > Metazoa > Arthropoda > Arachnida > Araneae > Salticidae > Maratus > Maratus speciosus. Next base: position 418,801,952 of record OZ010800.1, read on the forward strand.
ATAGCTAGATTCAAAATGCGGCTAGTAAGTCGTAAAATCAACAATAACCATAACGTTTTAGCAATAATTAAGACTAGAAAAGAAAATCATTGAAAATTAAAAGACTAGTGCGTTTCTTCGAAACTTAGATTTCAAAATGTCTGAAATTTTAATGCAATGTTATGGGGAAAATAATAAAGATAATAAATAAAGATAAATAATAAATAAAGATAATGAGCATGTTTGTCAACAAACTGCCTTGATGCTTCTCTACTCAACTCTACGTAGGCAAAACTTCGAGCTAAATTGCTGGTATTTTTCGCTAAATAGCTTGTAATTTCCACGTAGTTATAATACATCTTATTATGTGAAAGAAATTATAGTATATTATGAATTACTAGCTCTGCGATAATCGTTATATTTTCTCCACAATCCACGTCGAATTGAGAAGTCTTCTTTATTTGGGCTCTGCTGCTTCGTAACATCGCATGCACATTATCCATAAAGATTATTCGAAATCGCGTTACTAAATTAAGAACTATAAAGCTCTTAATAATTTTCTATTTAAAAGGAAAAAAGAAACTTATTCCTAAAATATGTATCCTGTTTCAGAATCTCCGTGACATGTTCTTGGGAGTCCCCATCCCCATCCGACATGGCCTAGCTCCATCTGCAGCGTGCATTCGAGCGTTTATATTTATATACGTGTACGTCCGTTAGTGTACACAAGACAGGGGGAACAGGCGATCACGCGAACACCATACACGGACACTGTTGACTCAAGGCTTTCGCTCAGTGTTGACCCTATCAACTAAAAATGTTCTTAATATCCACTCCTGGATAGCGGCACACTGTTTCAAGCACATTCAAGTCACGCAACTGGCCCTTTCTTACTGTATGGCACAGGAGAGCGAAATTGGATTAAAAATTCAGCAGCCTCACTTGGCGTAATTCGAGTTCCATGCACGGCTTTGTAATAATATCGGCTATTCATTTACGGGATTCTCTAATGAGTTGTTTATTGTAGGATACGAATGTTTCTTTTGTTTTTGTTTTTTTTAGTTTAATGTTTTATTATATGGGTCGTAAAATACATGTTAGAACGCTTAATGCTATGGTGTTTTTGGTCGCAACTTAGCACTAACAACACACTGCAGAAAAAAAAAAAAAAAAAGGTTTCTCAATCTAGAAAAATATATGACCACGAACGAAAGTATACAATAACCTCTTCCGAGTTAGAAACGATACCGAAAAGCGCTCTTTATCTTGAAGCCACACAAACCAATTCTTAAAATTTGAAAAAATGAAAAAAAAGGCCATTTTCAACATTTAATATCTTTAAATGTACTATATGATTTTAAAATACAATATTTATTAGGATGAAAGATGTAAATATGTTCTTTCATTTTATGTATTTAAAAAATGCAGTTAAACTAATTTTAAACTGCATAATTAGTATTACTCCAAACTGTCAGACATTCGTTGAGCAGAAAATTCGCATAACAGCTTACGCGCAAGATTACAAAATAAATTTTTCAAATAGAGTGAAATTTTTTGTGCCTAATTAAACTTCAGATTGTAATAATTACACTGAACCTAAATAAATATGTATTTAAAGCATTTTTATATTTTTAATACAAAGTTGTATTCAGCTGATACAACATTTTGAAAATTTCAACAGTATAATCACCTAAAAAAAATTGTGGACAATAAAAAGCAAATTTTAGGTTCAGTTATACAAGCTAACATATGTTTTGAAAATTTCACGAAAAAATATTAAGAAGTTTTTGAGCTATCCTGCGCGTTATGCCCAAAAAAACGCCATTTGGAGAAAAATGACTTCAAAATTTCTTAAACGCCGTTTCAGCCATTGAGCGGGTATAATTTTAAAAGCCATAACTCCTGCTCTAATGGGAATTTCAAGAAAACAATTATATCAAAATGATCAGAAAAGATAGGAGTTTGACATCTAAAAAAAAAATTAAAATTTTGAAAATTTTGAAGCTTTAAGAGTCTTGAGACCCCTTAAAGAATCATTTATAAAAAGAAAGTTTCTTTTTTAATGCCACTGATTTTCGGAAGTGCTTCCGAATGGCTTTTATGCCGTATTCAGAGCCTGCTTTAATCTATGATGGGCACGGGGAACATAGGCCGTGTCGAGGCCCCCTTTAAAAAAAAAAAAAATCGTGCTTTATAATCTTGAGAAACAGCTTTACGTTTAGTTTATAATTTAAACCACAGATTTATGGGGGGGGGGGGGGGAAGACATATATAAAAATGCATAAAAAATATAGGAATGTAAAATATTCAGCACTACAGGGTCTTTAGAGTGAGTAAAACTCTAAACCTATAATGAAACATGTTAGATTGTATATCCGTTTTTCTAGTTTACAATACAATTCGTTGTTGTTAGTGAAAAATATTGGGATAGCTTAGTTTACATGCATGGGAAAAATACATTATTTTTCTATGAACTGTAAATGAAAATTTGTATTTTCAGAAAGTGCAAAAATGCATTTTGGCCCCCCCCCCCCCCCCCTGAGAATGTAGAAACGGGGCACGTTCCCCGTGTGATCCTGTGATAATCAGGCTCGTGGCCATATTAACCCATTTTCTCAACCCGGAATATCGATTTTTAAGATGACATCCATCCTCAGTGAAATATTTTCGGCTGTGTAATTAAAGGCATGTACATCCGAGAGTAACAAATTAATATTAATTTTAATGTTAATATAAATGTTACACTGAAAAAAATGAAGTACTCAAAAATGAGTAAATCGGTGTACTCATATTGAATTGAGTAATTTTGGATCAAAAATGAACCTATGTTTTCTCAATTTTGAAACATTACATGTTATCAAACACAAACAAAACGATAATTTAGAATCCTGCAATGGTTTATTTCATTTATGGCGGCATAAATGATGTTTATGAATGAAAATATTAAATTGTGCACAGTACTTCAAAATAATTTAAAAGTGCTTGGAAATAATGCTCTTGTCATAAAAATATTCGATTTGGGTATTTTGTTAATAATTTTGCTATTTTTCTTAATAAATAATCAATTAAACGGTTCTTGTTAATAACTTTGAACGGGAAATAAATGTCAGTACATTTTTACTTTAATTTTTAGGTTTAGGCAGGGGGGGGGGGAGGGGCAGTAAATAACGATTCATATTTGAACACAACCATGGAATCCAAAATAAGTACACGTGTTTCTCATTTTTGAGTACATTTGGATCGGAGCTATTTTGAATATGTGACGTATTCAAAACTGAGTACTTTTTACTCAATTTTGAGTACCCATTTTTTTTTTTCAGTGTAATGCATCATGTTTGGCCGCAAAATATGTTTGTTGAACATCAAAATGTGTACTTAGGAATGGATAGCATCCTAAACACCTATATTCCGGGTTGAGAAAAAGGATTAATACGGCATGAAAACTACCCGGAAACGTTTCCGAAAATTAGGGCAACAAAAGAAGCTGTTTACATAAAAATCTTCATTAAAACTTAAATATAGGTTGGTTTCAGAAGTTTCTAAAGATAAGGAACACTTTTCGAAAAAGTGGTTAACTCGTAATAGGCTATTATATATTTTCATTCGTGGTTATAGTATAATTACCTAAATTAAGTAACTTTTTTTTTTAATTGCGTAGCATGGCTAGGATTTTATTTGAGAAGATGAGCAGATACGAGGGTGATAAATCTTTGCAATCCGTTTTAATATTTGGCAGTCGTCCAAAAGAGGAATACGATTTATTTTTAGGACGACCGAAAAGAGTCTGCAAATGGAATAGAAACTTTGTCAATAATAATAATAAAATCATACAAACTTTCTCTTTATTTCATTCAAAATCAGAAAAAAAGTACGTTATTTTGATTCACTCGTAACATTTTATTTTAGGAGCTTTAATTTCAGTACCAGTGAAATAAATCTATGAAATATCAGAGAAAATGACGTCATTTTGTCATCAGAGTTGATTCATATTGATAAGAATTTGCGCACTTCAAAGAGTTAAATAACAAAATACATGTTGTGCAGATATTCTACTGATAATAAATATAAAGTAAAAATTCCCCTTTTATCCACAAAATTTCGTTACATCAGATTAATTTCTTTTCGGCAAATCCAAATACGATTATGGAAAATTCACTGCTTTTTTTACGCTTGGCAGAAAGCTGGAGCTATTGAATTTATCTTTTTTAAATATCAGTTCTGCTGTGTTTCTTTCCTTAGCGAGTTGGGAAAAAGGAAAGAAAAGACTAGAAAACAGGAATTCTGCTTTTTCAGAATTTAGTGTCGCCCCCGATGATAAAAAAATATATGTATATAAATGTAGATACAGTAGAGTCCCGATTATCCGAGTTAATCGAACTTATACCTTTGGAATGGATAATTTTCTTCTGATGGACTGATGGCTTCCATTATTATGAAACAGTCATTATAAATGAAGTATTAGGTGAAGATGAAAGAGCAGTCGTAAAAAGTTAGAACTCTGATTTTCTGGTCAGAATGAGGGAAAAAATGACCATAATTTTTTTAGACATCAGTCCATCAGAAGAAAATACTCGGTGAAAGCGGAAACTCCGATAATCGGGACTCTACTGTAGTTCAGTTTTAAGACTTATAACACGCGATTTTATTTTACAACGTCATCCACATCCGCTGAAAAATTCATCATTTGCGACCCAGTGTTTAACAACATCTACAGTAAAGTACGCTTAGGACGTCACTATCGCTGAATAATACACAAATCCAAAAAAAAAGGGATTTCGTCCTTCAAAAAAATTGACAAAAAAATCGGCTATCTAAAGATTCACAGGCCTTCATTTGTTTGTATTTTTAATATTGATATTTAAAATTAAATTTAGTTTCTAATAGCTCCATGTTTTATCAGAAATCCTTCATTTATATTTTTTCAAAATAGCACGTATTTTAATTAATTTTTTTTTTAAAGTTTTTATGGGAAAATGGAAACAAAAAGATATATATTTTTCTTTCACTTTCTACAGAAATGGAGTTCTTCCGTTGCCAATATTAAGCAAATGGCTCTAAAAACTACAAAAAAAAAAAAAATAATAATAATAATAATAATATCTCAAAAATAAATAGAAATGTAGTTTTCAAACAAATTGCATTAAAAAGTACTTTTTTTCCCGAATAAGACGGTATAAAAATTGAAAATGTGCGATGCTTAGAAGTTTAAAAAATTGCTATAGAGTATTTAATCGTACTACTTTGTTTTACGGCTGGCTTCTGTAAGGTAACGTTATTTTTTAGAGACAACACAAAATAAGCTGGGAGAAAGAAATAGCATACCGTACCGGGGGGCTAAAAAAATGAAACATTATTTAAACTATCATTTTAAGATCTTTAAATGGATTTCCCAACATATAATCACAATTTAATTAATATTTATTGATTAAAACACATTTTTTAATATGTAGATTGCACTCTTTATTACTTTCTTCTATCTTTACAAGAAGAAAGTATTGGATTCATGAAAATTTTCGAATTCCGGTTTTCGACGATTTACACATTTCAGAGGTCAGAGAACCGGAAAAACATGTTTTTACAAAATGTCTGTCTGTCTGTCTGTCCGTCTGTCTGTGTGTCTGTGTGTGACACAAATTTTGTGGGCGCTCTATCTCAAGAATAATATATATAATAAAAATTCATATTCAGTTAGTCCCTGAAACAAATTGATGTTGATTAGTTTTTGGTGCAAATCGCTCAACAGGTGGCGCTGCTATGCTGCATTTTTATGATTTCCGAAATGGCTCTATCTCAAGAACTAATGCACGGAATTTAATAAAAATTTATATTCAATTAGTCCCTGATACAAATTGATTCTGATTACTTTTTGGTGCAAATCGCTCAACAGGTGGCGTTGCTGCGCTGCATTTTTTACGATTTCCGCAATGGCTCTATCTCAAGATTTAATGCACGGATTTTCCTGAAACTTCAAATTAAGTTAGTCCTTGGTATGACTTGATGCTGATTACGTGTTGGTGCAAATCGCTCAACAGGTGGCGCTGCTATGCTGCATTCTTTAGGATTTCCGCAATGGCTCTATGTCAAGAACTAATGCACGGATTTTCATCAGACTTCATATTCAGTTAGTCGTTGATATGACTTGATGCTGAGTACATGTTGATGTAAATCGCTCAACAGGTGGCGCTGTTGTGCTGCATTTTGCACGATTCCCGCAACAGCTCGATCTCAAAAACTAATGCACGAATTTTCATCTAACAACAGATTTAGTTAGATGTTAACACAAGTTGTTGCTGATTAGGTTTTGGTGTTAATCGTCTAATAGGTGGCGCTGCTATGCTGGCATTTTCGTGATTTTCGCAATAACTCTATCTCAAAAACTAATGCACGGATTTTCCCCAAACTTCAGATTCATTTAGACTTTGACGTAAGTGGTTGCTTGGTGGTTTTGTTTAACATAGGTTTTGGTGTAAAGCACCTAATAGATGGGGCTGCTAGGCTGAATTTTGCTGCATTTACACGATTTCGTAGATAGCCATATCTCAAGAACTAATGCACGGAATTTCATATCTATAGAATCCTCATGATGGGCATAGATTGCCGTTTAATTTTGTTAGTGTGATAGCTAATTTTCAAGTATTAACATGCATGAGATAGAAGAAAGTTTTGGGATTGGTATATCCGGCTAGTTTTTTATTGATATTTTCTAATTTTTAGTGCCTAAAATACTTCGTTGTTGCAATTTAACAACCTGTTGGCCTATCTTTGCAAGCGTGGTTGGACACATCATGGAATACATAGGTGTTATAATTCTAGGGTTCCCAGCGTCATGGAAAGTCAGGGAAAATCTGGAAAGTCAGGGAATTTCAAAGTAGTCACGGAAAGTCATGGAAATTTCAAAATATATAGGAAAAGTCAGAGAATTTACAAATATTTTCTGAAAAGTCGTGGAAAAGTGTTGAACAAAAAATGAAAAAGGGCGCAAAATTCATCAAATATTTTCTGAAAAGTCATGGAAAAGTGTTGAACAAAAAATGAAAAAGGGCGCAAAATTCATCAAATATTTTCTGAAAAGTCATGGAAAAGTGTTGAACAAAAAATGAAAAAGGGCGCAAAATTCATCAAATATTTTCTGAAAAGTCATGGAAAAGTGTTGAACAAAAAATGAAAAAGGGCGCAAATTTCATCAAATAGTCTCGGGAAAAAATCACGGAGTTCATCAAACGAACGGCAAAAAAAATTAGAGACATTTGAAAAAAGATCGCAGAAAAAAATCATTAATTTTGATAAAGGATTGCGAAAATAAGTAGCAAATTTCGTTGTATGTCTGTTTTGAGTCAGGGAAAATCAGGGATTTTTTTTAGATTTGGTCAGGGAAAGTCAGAGAATTTGCCCTCAAGTTTTGCTGGGAACCCTGAATTCATATAGCATTATAACTATAAAGAATATTTCTCTATGGATCATCTGTGGCGGGAAAACGGAAGATGCCTTAAAATTTATTAATCTACCCTATATATATAAAATCCTAATGAAACGAATTTATGAAACGAATATATGAAACGCCTGAAATGTAACGATTCTTTGAATCGACTGATTAAACAACTGATTATGTTTCACGGCAATTTCTCCTGAAATATGGAATACTTTGCGATGAAATTAACACCAAAAATCCGTATTGATCCACAGATCTCAAAACTGGTATTAAATTTTTAAATTCGAATTAGTTTTCGAAATATTAATTTTTTTCTAATTTTATATACATTTTTCTAATGATAGCAACTCAAATTTTAATCAAACAGATATTTTTTTTTTCAGATTTTAGAAAAGGTTACTATTTTAAACTAATTTGGCGAGAAGTCTGGCCTCCCTTAAATGTATGCTAAGAAATGTATCATGTTACTTTTATTCATAATTCAATTTGTATTTCATTATCATTTTATTTAATACAAGCAGAAACATTTAAAATAAATGGCTTTCACTTCTTTATTTTTTTAAACGAAATGAAAAGAAAAATATTAGGCACAGATGTCATATACGCATCGGGGTACCTAATTGGCACCAAAATGGCATTTTTTTGTTGACATGGTAACCCGGCTATTGTTAATTATTTAATAATAAGTGTTTATTTATTTTATTTCCTTTTTTTTAAATTACATAAATTGTTTTGTTCTATAGTTTATTATTTTTTTGTTATTTTCCTTTAAAAATAAAAATAATAGAAAATAATTAAAAAATACGGCACTACTTAGTTATTCCATCGACCCATTTCGCCAAATTATATAAATCGCCAAACCACTCGCCAAATTATACAAATTGACATAATTTTTATTTTAAATAACGAAAGAACAAAGAAAATAGTATAACATTAATAAATATACAAATAAAACGTCGAAATAAAAATCACTTGATGACGTAAAGACGTGTAACTTGCTTAAAGTCAAGTGAATGTGACATTTATCAACCATTATTGGCATTTAATCTTATAGTTTGGTGATAGATTTTTGGTCGACGGGATAACTAAGTAGTACCAAAAATACATATGTAACTGGTATTCGAAAACGAGGATTTTGCCAAATTTTCGTAAAAAAAATCACGCCAAACCGGGTGCGTATATGACATCTGGCCAAATATTAAATGATGTAACAAACGATGACATTTAATTCCAACTTCAAAGCAATGTTATAATTTACCACTCGGAAAAAAAAAAAAATAATAATAAATGCTAACTGGCGAGTTGAAAAATAGTTATTGGCGAGATTTGCACCCGGCTAGCGTAACAGTACCAAGAATTCTTTGCGACAATGCTTTTATGTAGTATTATTCGAAAAAAGAAATTGATTTTTTTAAATCGAAATGGAAAACTTTCGGCACAGATGCCACATACTGTCCCATATTGGCGCTATTTTTTTCTGACGTCAATGTCATATACGCAACGGATACTTAACTGGCACCATAGTATCGTTATTTTGCTTGATTTGATAAGCCGGATGTTGTTGTGTATGCTGTTGATCTTTTCCCCAAATTAGCGTCGGAAAAAAATCGCGCCAATATGGGGCCGTATATGATATCTGGGCCAAACTTTCATGTGAAAAGCGAAGGGATCAGAGCGTATTTATTTATGGCAGTTACATGACGTGGACATAATATAGATGAAATGATGGCGATAGAATAATATTTGGCGACTTATCATCTGTACCTGGCTAATATTAAAGTACCAAAATGGCACCAGGAATATAAAAAGCGAAGTGGTTCGCCCGGAAATCTTGATGATAGTCACATGACTTAGGCTATTGTTATAGAAATTGTTTTAAAATGCCGGGAGACAAAGACTCTGTACACTTAATTCCTTTTATTTTTAGCTTCTTTTCAAACGTTTAACTGATCCTCTTTAATCAAACACGAAAACAACCATTGGATGTCTTAACAGCAACTGATTTGGCCTTAAATTTTTGAAATAAAAGGAAATTGAATGGAAACCCGTTTACAGGGAGATCTGTACAGCTTTTTTCAGTATAATTCAATCTTCTATAATATTTTATAAACCGATCAAATTAGCGTGTTTTTAGATTCTGCGGTGTCTGAACAGGGGTTGGCGAGCGTAGCTTGCAGGGGGCAGAGTCCCCTAGTTTAGAATTAAAATTCTAAAAATATTAAAATGTTGTATTGTCATGGGAAACACACTTGTGTATATAATTTTTATAATTCCAGCCAATCAGGAAGTGGAGAAAAATCGACTTCAAAAAATTCCAACTTTACATTCATAAACGAAGTTGATTGAAAACAAGAAAGAACAATCATGCTTTAAGCATAGATTATCAAACACTTTCCAACACTTCCTGAAATCTTTAACATAAACTTCGTTATTTAGGGAAATAAGGTAAATAAGATAATTAAGTAAACATTTTAGAAAACAAATAAAACATTTGAAAATCTGATAGTTACCTTCCATAGCCAAATATGTATTCCAATTCTTTTGAGCAGCCCTATATTTTATCTGTAGATTGATATATATATACTAATTGCAAAATGTGGTTTAGCAAGAAAACGCGTAACAAGTTGAAATTTCTCTTCCAGCAATTTATACTAATAGATGGAAACATACTTGAATACTTTTGTTCAGCCCTGTAGTACCTTAATTACACGCCACTATTTAGCTAAAATTTAATTCAAACTAAATCACTCTTAAAACTACTGAAATCACATTTCCAGAATTTAGCATCTATAGACGGCCATGTATCCAATTCTTTGCTGGGCCTTGTATATCATGTCATCTATATTCTAGAAACATTTCTTAGTAAAATAAATTCAGTTCAGCTTAAAATGGCATAACTCATTTAAAGCCACCTTTCAGTAATTTACGCTCATACCCAGTAACTTTTACGAATTCTTTTGTGTAACCCTATATATCAACTATAGCATTTATACACACCATATAGTATGCATAAATATAATGAAACTTAAAAGCGCATGTCATAATTAAAAATGCATTTCCTGCCATCATTGCTAATATACAGTACTTCGGATATAATATACTTGTCTGAAATCTTTTGTGTGTCTCTGTAAATGGTATGCACTTCGTATTATACATGAAATAACTTACAGTAAGCCTTACCAACGTATATCAATTTCATTATGTATGAAATTGCATAATTAAAATACTTCGCAAACAATTTCCCCCTATACCATTATGTAATGGAATTCTTTTGTGTGGCCCTGTAAATGAAGAGTAACTATTCGTTGCACCGCATATTCCACAGAATGCATATTTTAGTGCACTTCGTAAATACATATCAATTTTATCATGTTTGAAAGTGTGTAACATCATTAAAAACCATTTGAAACGATTTTTTCCCATTGTCCGTAATGTAACGGAATACTTTTGACTGTCTCTGTAAATAAACTAAACATGGTACAAACTTCATTTGAAAAAGGGTTCCTGCTAGGCTAAATGTCAATAACATCCAAACATTTCAGGGCAATCCGAGTATATTTACGAGAGTTAGAGCGCGGACAGACGGAAAGACAAACCGATATTAATAACCCTTTTAAACTTCGTTGGAAAGTGTTAAAAACAGCAGTGATTTATTTACAAATTGAGTGGCTAAAAAAGAAAGAAAAAAAAAATTAGTAAACAACAAGAAAGAAAAATCATGCGTCCAGCATAGATTATGAAACACTTTCCAACACATTCAGAATACTTATATATAAATAGTTGGAAAAACATCATAATTTTTTTGTTCATCCCTGTGTAGGATCTATAGATTGATATTAAGTTAGTTCAGTGAAACGCATAGCACAGTTTAAAATTCCCATTCAGCAATTTCTGTCAATAAACGGAAATGTACTCTGTTATCCTTTGTATGTCCCTGTACAGGATTTATGAAATTTACACACACCAAGTTATATGCAAAAAAAATAGATCAAGTTTAAAACGCATTACTACAAATGAAAAACACTGCTAGCCATTATTCTTCATATGCAGTACTATAGAAAAATACATTTGTGTGTCCCTATAAATGAACGATAGATTATAGGCACACCAAATTCTACACTATAAAAAAAAAAATCCGCTAAAATACGGAAGTTGTGCTGGCAATCGAGACGCCAGTTCTATTTCTATTTTAATGGAAATTTTTTCCCGTAAATTCTAGAAAATTTTCCGTTTTTCTGGAAATTACAGTGAAAAATTTCCGTATTTTAACGGATTTTTGTTATAGTGTACAGTAAGCACCATGTACCGGGTGTCCCAGAAATGACTGATGGATTTTAAAATTCAATAACTTCCAAACGTTGACAGATATTAAAAAAATTCTTACAGGAGGGTTATGTCTATGATGTCAAGAGTTTTTGTACTGTGATTCTTGATTTTAGTTCGAATTTCAAACAATAGATGGCGCTGAGAGCAATAGGCGCTCAGTCCAGCCCCGATTTTTGGTACTTCGGGATCCATTCAATACATTTTAATCTCCTTTCTTCTCATGGAAGAAGAGAGAGGCCGAAAAATCGAGCCTGGATTTAGCGTTATTGCTTGCAACGCCATCTATCGATGCTATTTGTAATTAAAACTGAGAATCGCAGCATAAAAACTCCTGACATCTTACATAACACTCCTGCAAGAATTTTTTTAATATCTGTCACCGATTGCAAGTTATGGAATTTAAAAATCCATCATTCATTTTTGGGACCCCCGGTAGTACACCTCAGTGGTATATATAATTTTCAATGTGTTTAAAAAAGTGTAATATCTTTACAATACACCGCACACGATTTTTCCCCATAGGCCATAATGTAATGGAATTATTTTGAGAGTCCGTGGAAATGAACCGTAAGGGGTAAATCGAACATTTCATTTTCAATACCGACCCTACCACCCCGATAACATATATCAATTTCATGGTAATCGCACTATATTTACTCGAGTTAGAGCATGGATAGACGGATAGGCAGACAGACAAATCCAATTCAAAAATACTTTTAATCTTTGTTGGAAAGGGTGAAAAATGGTATGCGAAATAAAGATGGTATAATTTTTTCTGTGCTTTAGCAACTCCTGGTCTACTGACTAACTGTTTTCGCACCTTAAAAAAATTACCACTGTGATATTTTGGAGATAGTCTGTGTTAGAGATCAGGACCCAATGAAACTTCTGTCTTTTATAAAACTGTCATCATTTGCATAAAAGAAACACTCTTCGTAGCAACGTATTTCAACCTTGGCGTACGTAATAATAAAACGTAGCGTAGGTTATTGTTGCACGGTACTGAGTTTGTCAGGGTTTGAACATTGCCATTAAAATTTAATATGATTAATTTATATATTTTTTTTAATCAACATTGTTTTGCTTGATAATATGAAAGGATAGGAGCCATACTTTTTAAATTTGCTTTTTTAAAATAACGTTTTTCACTTTCATGTTAGCGGTCACGGGAACACGTAACAAAATACACTAAGCTGATTTTGCAGCAATAAACTTTATTTTTCGAGTGCCAGCATTCTGGAATATTTGTTATATTTTCGCTTTATAGTGTTTGGCCAAAATGGTCCGAATGTCATGTAGACTTTCGAAAGGTATGGGCCAGACGCAATGAAAATAAAATTACGGGTTTGGCTATTATTATATGAGAAAGTTTTTTGTCCAGTTTTTAAATAAAACCCTAAAAATCCTACAAAAATACAACTTGGTATACTTTTATTAGACAACTACACTCGAAAAGAAGCAGATTAGAAGTTTGTTTTTTTACATTACAGGAGTATTATATTTTAACATTTAAACATTTGCAGGTTCACGGGATAAAAAGAGCGAACCTTCATTGATTAGTTGAAATTGTGTAAACATTTTATATTCTTAAGTGATCATTTGAAAATGGCTGACGAAAAGGTAAGTTCATTCATTTTATTTTATTTATTTTTTTTTTACTTAATCCCTCAATAATAAAATTTTGGACACTACTTGGTTATCTCGTCGACTCATTTCGCCAAATTATACAAAATTGACATAATTTTTATTTTAATTAACGAAAGAACAAATAAATTAGTAAAACATTAATAAAAGTACAAATTAAAAGTCAAATTAAAAATCACGTGTATCGTGTTTAATGTCAAAAGCAAGACTCCTTTATCATATATCCCTTTTGTTATATGATACGGGAGTCTTGGTCAAGAGTTTGTTATATTTACGATCAAACGTTATTGGCATTTAATCTTATAGTTTGGCGTTGGATTTTTGGCCGACGGGATAATCAAGTAGTCCCAAATTTTGATACTTTTCAGTTATTCTGGCTCACTTTTTCTGGGTGATAATTTTGGTGAAAAAGAGCTAAAATTACGTGTCGCAGACGCATCAGGGTTGGCTTTATTTTTGTTTTTGCGCCATCTTAGCGAGAAACTCTCATTTTCGAATACATGTTAGACCTAGCAATGGAAAATAGTGTTAGCCATGTTAGTTTTATTATAAAACAATTTAATTTTATTTTATAAGACACATACAATTTTATTATAAAACTCACACAATTTATAACAAAACACACACAATCTATACTAATAAAAGAAAGTTTCGCTCTGTGTGTCTGTCTGTCTGTGTGTGTGTGTGTGTATGCGATGCCTAGCGAAATCTACGCTGCACGTATGAGGCTGAAAAGTGTCCCCTCATGCACCTGAGTCTCAGAATTTTAAATTTCTAATAATTAGCTTAGTTATTAATTAAAAACCCCAATAAAAAATGGAAAAATATTCATAATTCAACTAAAACATAGATTTTTATCAAACAGCCGAAAATTTCCTCGAACAACTCGATGAGATGGGGAGGGTTTGCTGGAATGAAGAGTTGCTAAGGGCGATAATGTACTGGGCCTTCTTAAAGAGGGCGATATTGTTAAGTCTGCCGGGCCTAAAAACTCGAATGAAACACACAGCCAGACGGAAAAAAAATTTCCATTTCAGAAATTATAAAATTATTCCGATACTCCTGCAAAAAGTTGAAAAATCCATTAAAAATCGATTTATAAAATCTCTTTTTTTCAATTCCTACTATTAGTTCACACTCTCCCTATATTTATTTATTTATTTATTTATATATCTTGTTCAAATTTTCAATCGTTAATAAAATACTTATTATTCATCCTATCAAGTTGAAATAATTTTTTTAAAACTTGTACTGGATGACAATTAATGTTAATACAGTTTTTTTCAAATATTAATTCATTAATTAAATTTTAATTAATTAATTTAAATTTTATATGGGGGACAAAATGGCGGTCATTGGTTATTGAACAGTATTTGATGCATCTTCATATCTATAAGGGGTTTACCATAGGGGGGGGGGACTGTTCTGTCGCCAAATACCGCCAAGTTTGTCGCCAACTTGGTGATATCTCTACTATTTCGCCAAATTCCCATAGACTTCCATTGTAAACCTACTTGCTTATAGAAAATCAATAAATTGAGATATTTTAATGCAAGAAAAATTAATATAAGCTTAAGGGATTATATTAAATTTTTCCTTGATGACCTAAGTAGGAATTGACTTTTAAAAAAAATTATATTACTTGTTAATTTCCATTGAGATACAAGCCGTAGAACGTAAATGTTTGTAATCTTTCGGAGCCCAGGCAGTTGTCACCAAGAGAAGTAGCATTTTTTCCTGGCCTATAATTTTTTTTTTACAAATATTGCAGGTAGAGATTTATAATTAACGCTTCTGCATGTAGTTCTTTTCGCTGACTACAAATATGTAATTTTCGTTAAAATATTCCCAGTAGAACTCTTATTATTAATTAAAAATCAGATTTAATGAAAGCATTTATTTTGAATTTCATTTCCTTCTCCTCGGCGACATTTATAGCACCAGCAGTTATAACCACAGACAAATTTTGGACTAGGATTTTTCGCGGTGTGTAACATTGTTATAAATAGTGCATTTACAAATTTTAAAGGCATGCATCTATTAATATTTTTCGTCGCTGGTTCTGAATATCTAATTTTCTTAAAAACCGATTAAGGACTTAACAACGGCACATTATTTAAATCTAAGCTTCCTCCACTAATTATCTTTATTTTACTTGCTATATTTTGGGTAGATTTTAAAATTTCGGATATTTGATAACACTTAAAATTTTTAATGAAAGAGGCGGAGTTGAATTTCGGAGAAAAAAGATGGGCGATTTTTTTTTTTTTTTTTTTTTTTTTTTTTTACCGTACAGTTTTGTACAAAAGCGTCCACTAATTTTTATTTTACGTCCGATTTTTTGGATCATTTTAACATTTGCTATATTTGATAACACTTAAAAAATTTAAAGAAGGTGAGAGAGTTGAATTTCGGGGGAGGGAGGGGGGCGAATTTGTTTTTTTTTAACTGTAGCGTTTTCTACGATAAGTATCCTTTATATGTTGTTTTCTGACGGAGACCTCTTATAAATATCTTTTTTTAAATATATATATGTCAAAGATGGGGGGGGGGTAAATTCCGGGGGCGTGAGGGTGGTCCCACGGGGGCATTTTTCAAACTTTTTCAGAAACCCTCGTACATATTATCGGAAAGCTCTCGGACCACTCTTTCATATTATGAATCTTTCTTCCCCTTCACCCCAATTATTCCCCCCCCCCTCCGGGGAGCAATTTTGTAACTCAGATCCTAATTAACCTACAGCGAGATTCGACCTCATTTGGAGGCTTGACCGAAGGTGAAACTCCTCACGAGACTTCGATTGGTGGGGTCTATTTTGACTCCAGACAATTAGGAGCATTCCCCCGTGGGGAAGCGGAAACGGATTTTTCATGTGACATATCGTTTTAAAGTTTTTGGCCTGTACATTACTAAACACCCACCTTAACAGCCCCCGCCCTCCGTCTTAACTCATTTCTTCACCGCTAGGGGCAATTTAAAGTTTTAATTTTTCATTACTATCACATAAAATTTACCACAAAATTATGAAAAAAAATTACATAACGAATCTCAACAACTTGCAGCTTCTCCCCCATTTTCACACAGTGTGCGGGCACCCATTTCAGACGAAAGCGAATTACAGATATAAATCATACAAATTTAAGGCTCATTTAAGAATACTATCGTGGGCCCGAGCAACGCTGGGCGGGTCAGGTAGTTTATAATAAAACGCATTCAATTTTATTATAAAACACACACAATTTATAATAAATTCCACAATTTTTCTTTATAATACACACACATTTATTTTATAGTAAAAAACACACAATTTTATAATAAAATCCACAATTTTTCTTTATAATATATATGTACATGTAAATTTTTGTACATTTCAACAATGAAATCAACGCTAACACATCAATAATGTCACGGGAAAACTAATGTTCAATAATAAAAACGCCTTCCCTCTTCCATGACGTTAATTACTTCCCCACCCTATTAATTTAAGCTGAAGTGTGGTATTTTAAAAGAGAGTAACTTTTGTTTGCATTTAATTTTTTATTAGCTCCCGGTATGCTAATTGTTTCTCCCTGCTATTAAAGTGTCGTCTCCAAAAAAATAACGTTTCGTTGTATAAGCCAGCCAGAGCAGATGTATCATTGTACTGTTAAATACTCTACTGCAATTTTTTTAACTTCTAAGCATTGCACATTTTCAATTTTTATAGCGTAGTATTGGGAGAAAAAAAAGTAATTTTAAATGCAATTTGTTTGAAAACTTCATTCCAATTTATTTTTAATGAATTTTTTTTTTTTTTGTAGTTTTTAGCGCCATTTGTTTAATTTTGGCAACTCAAGTACTCCATTTCTGTAGAGAGTAAAGAAAAAATTGTTAGAAAACAGTAGTTACATCGTTTTGTTGCCAATTTCTCATAACAACTGAAAAAAAAAAATTAAAATAAGTGTTATTTTGAAAAAATATAACTGAATGATTTCCGATAAAACATGAGCTATTATAAACTGTATTTAATTTAATTATCTATGTTACAAACAAATGAAGGCATATGAATCATTAGATAGCCTTTTTTTTGTCAAGTTTCTTGAGTGGCAACATCTGTTTTTTGGATTTGTGCATTATTCAGCGATAGTGACGTCCTATGAATACTTTACTGTAGATGTTGTTTAAGACTGGATCGTAAATGAGGAATTCTTCAGAGGATGCGAATGACGTCATTTTATATAAAATAAAAACGTGTGTTTGAAGTCTTAAAATTGAAATATGTTTTGTATTATCTATATTTACAAACAAAAATATTTTTTTTTTTTTCATCGAGGACGACACTAAATTCTGAAAAAGCAGAATTCCTGTTTTCTAGTGTTTTCATTTTCTTTCATCTTTTATTTTATTGTTAATGTTTGTTTTCTTACCTAAATAGCTGTAATATTATCTTCTGTGAGTTCAATATAATTCTTAAATTTCCTTAACTACAATCTTTTTAGGAAAGAGAAGCCAGTGAAAAATTACCTTCAAAACCGACGGTGAAGAAACCGCAAATACCTCATTATGATTCCTTTCCAGAGGCAATTCCATCGAAAGATTCAGATACTGGAGAAGGGGTGGTCAGCGAAGATATTCCTATAGTAAGAAACAAAATCTATTTTAATATCCTCGATTTTTTTTTCTGTTGTTAAATCAATATCTAATATGCTGACACTGTAGGCTTTCATGTAAAATCAACTTTGTAAACCAGAAGAATTGTGTCATAAGATGTTATGAAAATGTAATCCCTATTTCTGTATTATAAAGTAAAAACATGTTCGTCAGTAATGTTGACATCTTATCGACGATATCAGTGATCTGAGCATCCTCCTTAATCTGGATTACGCTTTTATCGGAAATTTATTAACTGGCAAACATCGCGCAATTTCATTGTTTACACCCTCGAACAGGGGAAGAAATGTACTTTCAAATACAATTTGTTTGGAATCAGTATCTCAATATAGTGATTTTTAAAATAATTTTCAAGTAGGGTTTTAAAAAATCTATCTTTATCGCGTGCAGCTCAATTGCGGACGATTAACCGGTTTGCACTTAGAACAATATAAATAGTTCAGGAGTTGTTTCCAGCCAATATTCCATAACGAAATTAACACCTGATCAATAATAATAATAAATCAGTATAATAATAGTCTAAGTCATGTGACTATATCATCAACAGTTCCGGGGTCAGGGCTAAATCACACAAGGTAGACGTTAGATGCAAACCCTGGGAATCACAAAATTGGCGCATGCGTATCTGCAGTCTTGGCTTTCGGCTACTTCAAATCCAGATCGATCATAAACAAGGGGGATGTCACGAATAGTGATTTTGTCGAAATACCGAATTTTCGTCCAAATTTTAAACGAATACCAACGTTTTTTCCAATAAAGATTTTAATTTTATAATGTATATTTTTATATATAGAACTTAAAATGAAACAAGTGGGTAAGTGTGATCACAGATCGCACAGAGGGTTTCGTTTAATATTCCTTTAAAACACTTTATCCTTTTGCGAAATCTGTTAGTTCCACATTTCGAAACCAGGGGGCGCATTCTATTCTACACAAACCTCTATACAAAGGAAACTCCGTTTTACAACCTATCCGTAGGTATATTAGTCGAGGGGATCGAGTCTATAGCACCCGAGATAGGTAGGCGCCCCAGGAAATTGCACGGAACATTCTTTTATAAGCCTTTTATTATGTGTTATGAACTATGTCAAAGTTTCCAGCAGATCGACTCGTTAGATTTCATAATTTTAACAAAATTGCCTTATGTTAGTTGCCAATTCCACCACCAGGGAGCGCACACTATTCATAACAAAAGTGTATCAGATCGAAACTCTGTTAAACAACCTATCAGTGGATGTGTTACTCGAGTTGGTGGCGGCCTTAAGCGAGAAATTAACAAATTTGCTGAAAGTACTATTCGGAGATAGTGGTAACTAAAATTTTGACATTTTTATATTTCATAAGCAGCACGTGTCTGAGTATATCATAGTGCTCAAAAAACGACATCTAAAAAGGTCGTAAACGCTAATTTAAAAAAAAAAAATCCAGCGCCCCTCCCCCGCCCTCCCTTCACAGGAAATTGCATGCACCATTATTTTATAAGCTTTTTATTATGTGTCATGAAGTATCTTAAAGTTGCAAATGGATCGCCTTGTTATATTTCCTAATTTTAACAAAATCGCGTTACGTTAGTTCCGCATTCCACCACCAGGGAGCGCACTCTATTCTTAACAAAAGCATATCTGAAGGAAACTCCTTTGCGCAATCTCTCCGTAGATACATGGTCGGGAGGGTGGCGGTGCAGTCTTAACCAACAATTTAAAACATTTTCTGCGATAACAAACGCTAAGATTTAATAAATAAATCTAGTCCCCCCCTCCACTCCTCGAAATATCACACTTCATTCTTTTTTACACTTTTTCTTATGTGTTATAAAGTATCTTAAAGTTTCGAACACATCGAGTGGCGGTCTTAAACAATAATTTAAGATATTTCCTGAAATTGCTATTCGGAAATAGTGGGATGAACACTTATAAACCTATAAACTTTTTCATATTGAATAATTAATACTTATCTCATAGCGCGCCGTCGAAACACCCCACGCAAATTGTTAGATTTCCTAATTTAAATGAAGTCTCCGTTAAAAAAGCACGTGCCTCCATCTTAATCTGGCATTTGATGGAATAAAAGGAATTAATAAAATAATAATTAATATCTCAGCTCGTAATGAAGCTATCTCTTTGAACCGGGTATGTATGAAATCTGCGAGAAATTTCCAGCCCGGATGTCAAAAAATTTAATCGAAAAATTTAATATTTAAAAAGTTTAAATTTCGTATTAGATATTCCTCCCCTTAAATTTCTCCCGCGCCGATATGTCGAGAGATGACGAAAGCTGCCTTCCGGTGAATGGAAATCTGTTTTCATTGTCTTTCGAAACACAAAAATTAAATTTTTATCGATCGATTTTTAGTGGATTTTTTGCGTTATATCCTACGCAGAAATTTGAAATTTATACCAAAATAAAGTAGAATGTTTTCCGCGTATTTCTACACCTGTTACGAATTTGTACGACCGATACTTCGGCAGATCCGATTTTGCTTTTTAAAGGTCCACTTCATTTATTGCTTAAATTACTCCGTGGTAACCCTGCACCGGCTGATTTGACGGAGCATCCGCCGAATTTACTGGCAACCCTTAGGAGAAACTGGGGAGGATTTCGATAACGTGTGTTCGCACCTGCATTCAAAAGGTTGATTGGTTAATTTTAGAATTTAATTAGCCCGTAATTAGGTTAATTACCAACTTTTTCAAAATTTTATGATTTGTTGTTTGATGTGAGGTGTTCAGCTATAAATACCCAAAATTTCAAGTCTGTAACATGCATAGTTTCTGAGAACGGGCTCTGTGACAGACAGACAGACGGACGGACAGACAGACAGACAGAGGAGCGAGACGAATAGGGTTTCGTCAGATGAACGAAACCCTAAAAAGAATTAAAAAAACAAGTTTATGTTCTATTATTAATCTGTTTAATTTTTTTAAAAACTTGACGTATTTCTTGTTCTTGAAAATTTTCAAACATCTTAATCCTGTTAATACACAACTTCTACAACGTTTATAGAAAGCTGCTCACCGGGCCCAATAGGGTCTAAAACAACAACTTCTACAACATTTAAATTATAATAGATTTCATCTACAAGAAAATAATTCATAAACATTTTACCTAGGGTGTGAACGATTTTAATCAAATGATTTAAATCGGTGATTAAATCGTTATTTTAATCAACTATTTAAAAAAAAAATCATTGATTAAAATCATAACGTTTAAAATTATATTAAAATATTAGCTGTTACCCGTGACTGCGTTCACGTAACATTTAAAGAAGAAGAAATTCATCAATTAAGCAAAAAATTTCGATATTTAAAAGCATATATAATTAACCTTTTATCACATTTTATAGTAGAAACGCTTCTGATGATCCCGATTTGCTTATTTTTGTTTATGTATATAGGACCATTTAAATTTCTTTTGTGAGCATGAAATTTCATACACCTTTTCTAAGATTAAATGAGGAATAAATTTACATCTCTGTTATTCTATTTTATTATTTATATTTATTCTATTTTATATTTATTCCGTTCAAGGATATTGATTTATTTTATGTTTTCGAGACAAAAAATATTATTTAAAGATATATATTAATAAAGAATTTTAAAGGAAAGTGGTTATTAG
Source organism: Maratus speciosus (assembly GCA_963932465.1). NCBI lineage: Eukaryota > Metazoa > Arthropoda > Arachnida > Araneae > Salticidae > Maratus > Maratus speciosus. The sequence goes on from OZ010800.1 coordinate 418,823,595, forward strand.
TAGGTCACTTCAGACGTGACTTTGATATGATTAGAATAAGCGAAAAATCAACATGCACCATTATAAGGTTATATTCCAAAAAATCATATTTTGGAAGAGAAAAAAAAGATAAATTGTATTAAAAAAATAATCAAACGTGGTGATAAAATAATCAAAGTTCAAAGTAAAAAAATAATCAAAGTTCAAAAATAAATAATAAGAGCACGGGAAATATCTTTAACTTTCAAATATTTATTACATTTTAATTTCACGGTACCACGCTTTTATGAGCTCTAGATCTACCAATAATATCAAAATGTTTATCACTCTCCAAAGACTCTTGTGCCTAAATACTTATTATTAAAGCAATAGAGTTAACTTATTGCTTTCGAGGAATAAATCGATTTATGTAAAAGCACCACAATTATGAATAAACATTTTCATATCTATTGTGTGTTGTAATTTTGGCTTATGAAAGCTTTGAAATTTGCAGGAATATGCGCCAATGGGGTAACAGTGATAGATTGTGTTCAGAGAGATTTTTAACTATAGATTTCAATAATTTAAAATCTAAAGAAAATTTCCCTTCTTCCTTTGCGCTTTTCGATAAACACGGTGCCTTTATACATTAGAGGGATGTGAAGTGAAAGGCAAATTTATTGCTTAGTTAAGGTTTTGGCTCTTGTGTACACGTAAATGATGTCACATGTAAAGCCTAATCTCAAATTGAAATTACTTGCTAAACTTTTTTAAGTTGACTTTCCTGTGCCATTTATTAAATTCTATTGAAACCAGTGTTATGGGAGATTGTACTGTAAAAGGATGTTAAACTTATATATTTGCGATTTTAAATTCTGTGCAAATCACGCCATTTTGTATAAAAACTGCTATAAAATGCTAATATTTTCTGAAAGAAAAGCAGCTAAGACTAATGTCAGACGAACATCTTTTGCACGCTTTTTTCCTTGCGTATTATCCCTACACAATGCTAGCGGCATATACGTGAGGAAAAAAGCGTGCAAAAAGACGTCCGCCTGGCATTAGTTTCATGATTTAAAATATGACGACACTAGGTTAGTTTTTCCTACGGAATGTTACTTGTCGAAATAAATAAATGTATATATATATTCTTACACTTCATGAATCATTTAAAACTATGCATTTTAATTTATTTAAAAAAAAGGGGGAAACCGATTAATGAAATCCAATATTATTGTACATTTAGAAAAACATTGAAAAATTATTTTTATTAAATATACTAAATTTCATGTAAGAAAATGTATTTAAAATGTAAGCTAAAATTTCATTTTCAAAGAATGCGACTTTTGATACAAAATTTTATTTCTGAAAAGTATATTGTTATTTTAAGATTTCGTTTTAACTTTCGAAGCTGGTGTAAGGAAGACGACATCGCTTTGACGAAATTAAAATAAATCTATGTTAATGTTTTCGTATTAAAATTAATGCTTTCCATGAAAAAATATTACATCATTTTTAACCGATAAAAGCTTTTACTAAAAACGCCTTTGTGACATATTTTAACTGCCATCTTTTAAAATTAATCAATTAAAATAGTATATGATTATTTTAATCAAGACCTCCTGATAAGGGAGTCTTGATTTTAATTTTAATTCGTATGAATAGTGGGCAATAACTATCAACTTAAATACACAGAAGTTATATTTACTCCTTGGTTGCGTCAATATGTCGACAGACGATTTTTGTTTCTGTGGAATAAATTCATTCATGAAGTTTCGATGCGTGTAAATATGTTTTCAATTTTGGAAAATTTAATTTAATCAAGTTTTTGCAACATTTATACTAATTGAAATTCAATTCTTTTTAATTTTAATGAGGAAATAGCGTCAAAAAATATATTAATCCGTTTTAATTCCCCTTTTTTCCACCAAAAATATCTTCTCCTGATAATCATAACGTGAATTTTGAAAAGAAAACTCTCATTTGTATGCAACTTACATTCAAACTTTTTAATCAGTATGGACAGTATTCCTGTGACGTCACAATTGGTAAAATAGCGGTTTTTACAGCCTCGAATCAAAAGCGAGAATAGGGTCCATTTGTAAAAAATATTTCTGTTATTCGTTTTGATATGACGTCATTATTTATCTATTTTCATTAGTTACTGATATTGATGCCCATTGTATTCTTAACGAATATTTGGAAATACCTGTTTTATTTCAAATTTGACGTCATATTTTCCCAATCGAATAACTTTATTAATAATATTATTTTTTTTCATTCTTTTTCCTTCTAATTATGACACCATTTTTGGCAGAAAACCCCTTATTAACGTAACCGATATTCATCCTTCATGCATAATAAAAAATCCCCCATTTTTTGTTTCAAGTATGACGTCATATTTATTTTCTTTTTAATTCTTTTTATTTTAATTTTTAATTGTCCAGGAGAAATTATTATTCCAGATTTAGTTTTTCTTGGCAACAAGAAAGAAAGATGGTTAAATTTATCGGGAAAATGTCAATTGATTCTGTATGAAAAAGAATGAAATTTTGAATTATTAAGATAATTATTTGAATAAATTAAATAAACTATAACCTATGTTCATTTTCGGGTTGTAATCCATCTATATCAGAAAAATACAAAAGCATTAATTCATCCGTTTAGATGCTGACTTCATTCAAACCTTCGGACACACATTGACATTTATAATATGATAAGGATAAGATGAACATAATTTGGAAAATTTCTATGGGTATTTTGCCTCATGAATAAACAATAAAAAAGCTTTAAATAATTGTTTCTAAGCTTAGACTATTCCTTAAACTTATAAAACACTAAGTATACTAAGTTCATAAAAATACATAATTTGTAATGTCTTAATTTCCTTTAATCAAGTTATTCATTGTTTTATGTAAAATAAAATAAGCTTAGTCTACAATCAGCTGATTGGCAAGTAAATAAAAAAAGTAACTTTTCTAACCGAGTGAAAATTTGGCCAGTACAGGAATCTAACCCAGAACCTTTGGCTTTAATTGAAAATGCTCTACCATTTAACTTATCTGGATAACACCAAAGTCTACACAATATTCACTCACACAGCCCATTGGTCATTTCAGACTGAATATTGTGTTAGCTGGTATGTCAACCAAATTGCTCAGTTAGAAGTGCATTGACAATTAAAGCTACAGAGTCTGGGTTCGATTCCCATTCTGGGTACATTTTCACGGCGCCACTCAAGAGACTAAACAATTAATTTGCTTTCAGTTCAATTTTCTTTTGTGGCAGTAGGATAATTTTTAATTGGCTGGTTTATTTTTTTATTTAGATACCTAACCCGAAAAGAATTTTTTTTCTGTTTTTAGCCAGCATTGATTTTTTTATTTATTTTTTACCATGAACGCTGCCATGCTAAGTGCTAAGGCACTATTCTGCACATTTACGAAGCAAGTTTCATTTGTAAATAGATATAATTGTCATGCATTATTATTCTAATAGAAAGCAATTTAACAGCATATCCTCTTTTTCTATAAAAGCATCTAATCTTTTCGATAACGGTGTAAAACTTTTAATTTAATCTGATTTTCAGGGACTCACCACAAAAGATTGTTATGCGGAAAAGAATCTATTATAGTTTAAGATATGCACATTTTATAGGAAATTGAAAAACATTGTTCCATTCTTTAAAATATAAATATTAATTTCTGTAAATTTCATTCATTTTTCCATAAAAATGCATAACTGCAAACTATCCCTTTTTTGCATTAACACTATTTCCGAATCATAATCTTTACTATATTTAATTGCAGAATTCTGTAATTAATTAACATTAAGATTGGTCAAAGATTGCTATTCGGAAGGAGTGATAACTAAAAAGTAGAATAGTTGACAGCTAAGTGTATGTTGATAAGTATATTAAAAAATTTTATTTTGCTAAAGAAAAAAGAAATGCTTTAAATTTTGCAAATAATGTATGAAATATAGATATGTAGATTGGAGCAACAGAGGGGAAACGGTACTGTTGTTAGTACCGGCAACACAGAATATTAGAACTCTGGCACTTTCTTTGTTAAAAATTAAACCCTGCATGTAACACCTTAATTATTTTAAATTTTCATTCTTTTTACTTTCTTCTATCTTAACAAGAAGAAAGTATTGGATACATGAAAATTTTCGAATTCCGGTTTTCGACGGATTTACACGTTTTAGGGGTCAGTGAACCCGAAAAACATGTTTTTACAAAATGTCTGTCTGTGAGTCTGTCTGTCTGTGTGTCTGTGTATGACACAAATTTTGTGGGCGGTCTATCTCAAGAACTAATGCACGGAATTTAATAAAAAATTATATTCAATTAGTCCCTGATACAAATTGATGCTGATTAGTTTTTGGTGCAAATCGCTCAACAGGTGGCATTGCTGCGCTGCATTTTTTTACGATTTCCGCAATGGCACTATCTCAAGATTTAATGCACGGATTTTCATGAAACTTCAGATTAAGTTAGTCCTTGGTATGACTTGATGCTGATTACGTGTTGGTGCAAATCGCTCAACAGGTGGCGCTGCTATTGCCCCCCCTCTTGACACTGGAACAGAATGAAAAGGCCAATGCCCAAAGAACTACTACAAACATGACTTTACATACTTTAGACATGCTAGTGTCCATATGAGCTAAAAAAAAGACCCAGCAACTCCAACCACTTAAAACCAGAAGAGCTTAATCTCACTCTATAAAAGCATGAAACTTAAAACTGCGAAAGGATGAACAGCCACTCAATGATTTAACATAAATTAATAAATTTATAATAAACTTAACAAAATAAATATAACACATAATATACACATATATTAGTAAAAAAAGTAGGACACATTTCTCAGACCCCCCTGTGATTCATCACAATAGTATTCAATCAGCATTTACATGATCGATTTAAAAAAATTACAATATATTAAAGTGAAGGCATTCAGTATTAAACAATTTCTTAAAAACTTGAAATTGCAAGTGAAACAACCATCTAACATACGTTCACCCCACAATTTGCCCCCCTAAAAAGAATTCAAAAGTGTGAAGATATATTTAGTAATCCAGCAAAATCTTAAGCATGAAGCAGCCCTACCCGAAATAAAACATCTTTGACTTATCAAAGGTTTATACATCTTTAAATTCAACACCGTTGCTCACACATGATGTCAACGTAAAACGACTTTGTCTTAAGCCGGCAAACCCTCCTGGCCAGTAAAGGCTACCACTTGACAAAAGTTGCAGAATGATAAGTGCTCCTAGATAATGCTTCAAATACTGTGAGGTTTAATAAAGAAAATTCTATTATTCAAAAACAGATTTTCCTCCACGGACTTCCTCCGATCACTATACAATATACCTGAGAATCCTGCCAAATAATAATCTAATATTTAACAAAAGAAAAATATACTGTTGAAGCAAGACACCTCACAAAGGACTTACCAACATGCTGAAAAATTAGATCAGCATTCCCTCTTAGCACTGATGCCGAAGCACGCACACATTCCAAAAAGAAAAAAAAAATTTCTCCATCCAGCGCTAGCGGAAACCAGATAAAGAAATTTGCCTTTGGCCAAAGGTCTTCATTCGCGCCGATTCATACAACATTAACATGCAGGTATATCCGACGGAACAGGAATATCCCAGAAGATAAACTAAATCTCAATAAAAATTCAACAATCCTGCTTAAATTCAAACATCAAGGAGCATTCTCTATTTTAAACCATGAAAAACAGTTTTATAGCATGACATCAATCAGTGGGAGAAAAACAAACGTATTCGTAGAAGGTGTATAGTAAACTCTCAAGTGCAAGAAATGATCAGGTTTCCATTATAAATATGAACCACTATCTTAAAAACTTGCCACCTTGATCTCATAGAATACTTCAAAAATTCAGCAACTTTACTCAATTTACACATGTTGCATTCCAAACCTTCTCTACTTAAAAAGATGCAGCTTAAAACTCGGGCAATGGCTACCATCAAAAAAATTTTGTAAACCACCGGGAAAAAGGATTTTAAAACAGCTAACAGATATTCCAACAAAAGAATAACTTTCCTTCTCAGGCAAGATAACCATCTTTGAATAGACCAGATGGTTAAGTTTCTTCCATGACCTTACCCTTAAAAACAGGAAACTCATTAAACCTTAACCTCTCAACTTTTCCGGTAGACCATTAAACATAGCCAATCTAAAAAAAACTTGAACTTGAATCAATGAAATTTTAGCATTTGATTCAATTCTAAAATATGCTATGTGATTGACATGTTGATCTAAAATGCTAAAGGCTACAAGAGATATTAGTCACAACTGCTACTCGTCCATGACTTCCCAGAGTTTAAATTCTGAAACTTTACAAATATTGAAACTTTATTTAAAAAATTGAAATCCGGAATCTCTACGAAGTTAAAATTGATCCAGATTGATTAAAAGTTAATCTTACAGCACATAAACCTGTTCCGTACTGCAAAGAACATGCAAGCCAAAAGGGGGAAAATTTAACCAAATGATTTTAAATATATTAAAAAAAACCATCTTTAAAACTTCAACTTATGTAATATAATATAAGAAAATGTAAAAACTTAAACAATTAAAAATATTGCACATTATATCTATTGCGTTTAATAGCTACAACCAAAAAGTCCCCCCCTCAAAAAGTTTCCATCAGGAATCAATCGAAAATCAGTGCCTTAAAAATAACATTGACACAAGATAATCAATTTAAAACAAGAAAACATATTTCAATGAGTAGAGGAACCCATATGGCCAGCAGAAATTACGTAAATTTAATAAATAAAAACTAAAGAAAACAAAGTAAAATTAAACATTGTCGTAATAAAGTTTCTCAAAACATATCCCACCTAATTTAGGGATCAAATATTTAAGTGTAGACTCAAATTCTATGTCATTACACTTAACTTAAATTCAAAAGATCTTAAGAAAAAGAAACTTATTAAAATTACAGACAATGAGGAAAATAAAAATTAAATTTGCAATCTTTCATATAAAAAAAAACTGCTTAAAGAGATTAAAAAAAAAGTAAAAAAAAAACTAAATGATTAACCCCAATTAATGGCCACAAATGCTTAATTTTAAAACATGAACCTACAAGAACTTCCTTAGAGTTCAACTTTTAAAAGGTTCCAATTTAAGGTACAGCTGCAAGAAAACATTTCAAAATATACATTTATGAGATTATCAATCAGGGCAAACAGTATAAAATGAATAAATTAAAACAAATTCATCTTTATTCACAGAATATATAATAAACAAAAACAATGAATAAATCACTGAATTGAAAACATCCTAATCAACTGACTTCAAATATAGTCCAGCAATTGCATATGACTATTTAAAATGAAAGGTCAAAGTTGAAAATTCATAATAACTCAGTGACTAAGAAAAGGTTTATATTTAATATTCAAAAAGAAAAGTTATGAAAAACCATATTTATTGAATATGACCCTCTGTTAAATTTAAAGTCTAAAAAGCATAAGTAAAAAAAACTTAACTTTGACTGAAAATAGGAAATTATACTTGTAAAAGCTATCCAAATAAATTTTTGGGTAATCGAGCTAGACCCTATTTAAGAAAATTCTTAAACAGTCGAACTTCCAAAAACGCATTGATAGTAAAAGACCATTCTATCAATAAAATCAAAAGAAATTTTAAACAACTGTTAAGTTGAAGAATTTACATTTAAACTATTGAATATATTATATAAGAGGGTCAAAGGATTAACTGTAAATGAAACAAACTTTAAAATTTAAAAGTTAACCAGAGTCAGGTAGATAGGCCATCATAATCTGTTTAACAGAAATTATGAAATTTCAAAAGAATTGCCCCCATTAAAAATTTCTAACCTGACAAGATTTTTAACAAAAACTAAACATAAAACATGATTTATTTTTAAAAAAATATTACCCCGATCAACAACTATCAATTTCTGATAAAATATCTATAAAGAGCAATAACAGACATTTAACAATCTTTAAAACCCGAAGAAAACTTCCTTCTTTAAATCTCTATATATTTAAAAATTTAATAAAAACTATACTGATCAACAGTATAAAGATTCCGAAATTTCAAAATACTTTCATTATACTCTCCACACACATTAAAAATTTATAAGAAGCAATTGTAGAAAGGTAAAACATGATGGCATACACTTTAAAATGCACAAAACTTCTTTAAAAAATACATTTGAACCATCCTGGGATCTGAAGAAAAGCATGTGTTGTCCCTCCGGAACTCGAATTTGGGTGGCTAAAATAGATTCAGGAACACCTAATGTTCAACTTATCGATCCATAAATGTCTCAAAAAAAAGTTCTGTATATTGGTAAAAGTCAAAAACGTGTCTCCAAAAATTGATACGGCTTCCAATCAGGCTCATTTATATAACAAGATACATCCATCATCATTACCGCCCAGCACGCGACCATTGCAATACTGGGGGATACATCATTAGGCACTTCTTGAAGAAAATCACAAACGTTCCTCAAATACTGCAGATGACGAACTAAAAAAAACTTGACAAACTATGAAGATTTCACTGAACACTTCCGATTATAGAAGCACTTGACTGGAGCACTAAAAATGATTCACTTCACAATGATCAAACCTCATCTTAACTTGAAAACACATGGTTCAAGGCAGATTCTTCAGCTTAAAAATATGAAACTTCAAAATATGCAAATCAAGGCAGATTCAAAAACAATATGTCGGACATATCTCTAAGAAAAAGGTAAGGATTCAGTCAGCTACTAATATAGATGACACTTGTTTCAAAATGTAAACTTGAACACTGTCTTCTTCAATAGGCAATTATTGTAAATATGCCATGAGGTCAAAAAAAAATTCTCAAACTTATTTACTTTATCAAAAACTTTTAATTTACCTTTAAAAAAATTCCAAATATACCATATAAACTTTATTACTTTAAAAAAAATTTTCAAAATTATCAAAAATATTCAATTTACTAACTTAAAAATATTATAAACTAACCGCCCCCCCATCGCAAAGCATCGCTAAATAGCTAATGGGGTTAGCGTTCACCACCATAATACCGTACCCCTAAGGGTTAAATACGGTAATTATAAAAATAAAACAGGATATATATAAAAAAATTAAAAAAAAACCACATAAATTACGATTTATTTAACTATCATAACAAAAAAAATTTTTTTTTTAATTTTTAAATGAAGTTTCTATTAAATTTTAAACTATTAACACAGTTAGGGACGGGCCCATAACCGTGATGTCATTAAATTAACGACAAGGATTTAAGTTAGCAAAGTTTAAGTAATACACAATGAAAGCAAAAGCTAAATGTCCCATTTGGGTTTTAAATAGTTATGAAAAAGATAAGAGATGTATGGTGGCGAAATGAAAACAAATTAAGTTTAAAAACAAACTAAACGTTTATTAAATAAAATATAAAACAATATGATTAAATATATTTCCAACAGTAAACAAATCTTTAAATTCTATTAAGTACATTCTGCTATCAAATTATACATATCTAGAAAAACATATTTAACGATAAAAGGAAAACTGACCTCGTGACACATAATGAAATAATCACTTGAGTGACTGTCCATGTTTAGATATATCAGTGAACTGCCGACAAAACTAAATTATCACGATTCATATATATATCGATGCTGAATAACACCAAGAAAACATTTCTTTAACGATGAAATTGAATTGCTGAAGAATATCACAAAACACTTAAAGTTCATGTATTAAATCGTCGATAAATAAATTCACTCCAAGCTTCACTTTAACAACTGCCATTCATGACTCACGACTCGGCATTTACTTGTTGTCGAGATGAAACAGAGTCCATACATCAAAACAGGAGTCGAAGTTGAAAACCATCGAACTCCAATCAGTAACCTCATAAATGGCTTGGCATAGGTTAAAGCAAGAATAAATAAAATGACGATTTGTTAAAAACCAACAGAACTTCCAACCGGACATCCTCAGCCATCGAAACTCCAGAGAGGTAAAACACTGTTAAAAAGAGGAGGTGAAGAGAAAAGAAAATGGATCTGTATTTATATCAGCCGAGCGTTCAAATAAGATCTCATTACGCAATTCAAGGAGCAGCAGCAGACGAAACCATGACGAAAGATCGCACAGCCGATGTGCCGTAGACTCAAACGTACGACGCCATTTGGCGGCGAGCGTGGAACTATTATCGTGGCGGTCATTCGAATGAGATGCGTGCTCTTGAATGCATGAAAGCTGACAGCTGGAAAATGGAATGAAAAACGAAAGTACGCCCGGGAAAGAAAGTAAATAAACTAAAGGACTTTACAAACAGAATAACAGAAGTGGATAAAAGGTAAGTAAAGAAATGATTGACTTTAAATTATTAATAAAATATATTTAAAGAATGTTAAAAGATATTTAAATAAAGAAATATATAAAATGTAGAGGAGATATATCTGGACAGTGTCAAGATAGGAATAAGGTGTTTTACACTTGTCAGCTATGCTGCATTCTTTACGATTTCCGCAATGGCTCTATGTCAAGAACTAATGCACGGATTTTCATCAGACTTCATATTCAGTTAGTCCTTGATATGACTTGATGCTGATTACATGTTGGTGTAAATCGCTCAACAGGTGGCGCTGCTGTGCTGCATTTTTCACGATTCCCGCAACAGCTCGATCTCAAAAACTAATGCACGAATTTTCATCTAACAACAGATTTAGTAAGATGTTAACACAAGTTGTTGCTAATTATGTTTTGGTGTTAATCGACCGATAGGTGGCGCTGCTATGCTGGAATTTTCATGATTTTAGCAATAACTATATCTCAAACACTAATGTTCGGATTTTCCCCAAACTTCAGATTCAGTTAGACTTTCACATAAATGGTTGCTTGGTGGTTTTGGTGTAACATTGGTTTTGATGTAAAGCACCGAGTAGGTGGCGCTGCTAGGCTGAATTTTGCTGGATTTACACGATTTCCATATCTCAAGAACTAATGCACAGAATTTCATATCTTTAGAATCCTCATGATGTGCATAGATTGCCGTTTCATTTTGGCAGTGTGATAGCGAATTTTCAAGTATTAACATGTATGAGATAGAAGAATGTTTTGGGATTGGTACATCCGACTAGTTTAATATTCACTTTTACATATATTTTTAACTGAAAATTTTTCAACCCTCGTAATATACAGTTGTTAAAAATTTAGAAATTGCAACAAAAAATTAAAGTAGGTATCAACACTTATCTTTTAACGCATAAGAAATTTATTAATTTATATTTTGTATTCTTTTAATCTTCCTTCCGCACGGAGAATTTAGAAAATGTTTCCTCTTCATATTCTTTTATTTTTTTTTTTTTTTATGCGCTTCTTCAATCGAATCAATTAAAAAAACACTCATTTTGTATCTTTCTATAAAAGGACTCTTTATATTCTGATGAAAAGCACGAGCTCATTTACTGTAGATGCGCATGCGCCAACTTTGTGATTCCCAGGGTTTGCATCTAACGTCTACCATCACACAACGCTCCGTTATAAACAAACTGAAGTCTCCTCCCACACTAGAAACGAGCGCCATCTACTGGCGAATCCTCCAAAAATAACACCCTGAAGGGTTCTTTAAATTAATTTTACATTTCATTTTTCTTTTTAACTGTGAATTAAAAACATTCTTAAAATAATAATAATAATAATAATTATAATATGACCTTTCTGTAACTACCAATAAAATTTTCATTTTATGGTATGACATCATAGGCTAGTGAATTTGAAATAAAAATTCTTTAAAGCAAAGTTTTAAAAAAGAAGTGTGTGAGAGGGGGGGGGAGGGAATATAATTTAATACAAAATATTTAATTTATATGCTTTAATATTGAAGTTATATTTGAGTATATATGTGTATCTAGACTTAGGACTAGTGTCTGTTAATACTAGCATGTTTTATTTATTTATTTATTTCTTTTATTTCTTTTTACTTAAAGGGAAATTTATTTCAGATTTATTGGCTTATGATGTCATGCAGAAATTGAAAAATTTACGGCTAGTCATAGAAATATCACATTTAATTATTATTATTTAACAATTCAAAGAAGAGGGTGGGGGGGTATTCATTATTTTTGCATCTTGTTAAGAAACAAGAAAATATTAATTTGAAGACCCCCCCCCCCCCTAGGATAATATTTTTCATAATAATATTTTCAATTTAATACTTAATAAAAGAGAAAGGGTGAGGGAAAAAAAATAATATTAACAATTATTTTCTAAAAATTTTAGCTATCAATAACATTCTCCAAGTTCAGCAGTAAGCTTCGGACAGGTCGGATGTATGCAGCTATGGAAGGGACACTTAGGAGTTCCATGGAAGGGGGTAGCGCCCTTCTAGACCATTAATAATCATAAAATTCCGAACCTTCCGATTGCATCCTTAAAAAACTTGACAGGAGGATCAAGAACCTCATCTCTGTATATTTCAGCATTCACAGTTGCACTGGTAAAAATGTGTCGGTCACTGCGGCCATTCAAAATGATGTCCGCCCATACCATGATTCCACGACCTTTGCATCGATGCCTTTCACGGATGTTTCCTGCCTTATTGCGTGTGATTTTCTCCCTCCATATGGTAACACATCTGTAGTAAGTCTCTCAACAAAATCGGGATTCATCGGTAAAGAGAACTCGGCTCCAGTCCGTGGTACTCCAATGACGATGATCTCTGCACCACTTTAACCGGGCGCATTTCGCTACCGGAGTTACTGGAACACAAATCATGGGTTTCCTTGCATGCAGCATGTCACTCACAGTAAGCCAGGATAGTCGAGTTCTTGTTACTGCAGCAAACTCCCTGCAATCTGAACCGGCGTCAATTGCCTATTTCTTTTAGAAATCTTTGGCAAATTACAGTCCTGGGAGCCTATTGTGGTGCGTTTTCTACCTTGACCTGGTTGTTTATGGAGATTATACCAGTATCTTTAAACCGTTTCCAGATTCTTGACATGACGCTTTTAGCTATTTTTAAGTCTTTACAGACCCCTAAGTGTGTCTGTCCTGCTTCCATTCTCGCTATCGCACGCAATTTCTCAAAATCGGTCAAATCATCTGGAAGACATATTCCACCTACTAGAAGCGAAAGCTTTACCTAATTACACGTACAATCCTTAAAATTAGACTTCAAATTACCCATGTGCGCTCCTTTTCACACGTGAACCGAAAGAACGGGCTGAGACTGAAAAAATTGCATATATTTCTGTAGCAAATGTTAATCCCATTAGACTACGTGATAACGTTGACATTGAGTTACCTTTCTGGTAGTTCCCTTAATAGAATTAACAAAGCACCTTTTTATGGTTGTTCCTTTAATTTTTCTCGCCAGTGTATTTTGTAAGTGGTAACAAATAACCAGTCCAAAAATAGTTACTTTTATTAATTGCAAGCAGCAGATTTAAGGTAATTGTTAATATTGTCCGTTATAAAGTGAACAAAGATAAGGGTCACGAAACTCAACCAATGTACCGTTATTGCGCTCGTATAAACTCGTTCTTTCCCATAAGTGTCGACAACAGAACCCCATCGAAGTCCAAGATAAAGAAGTTTTACGTTTAATCTAGTTACAGTAAATTTGTGTAAACGGAATAGCAGGTGTAGTTACATAGTTATCCTTCCGTCTCAGGACATTAAAATGTTTTTGTTTATGAGAGGATTCCGTGTTTTCAGAAAACCTGCCAAGAAGGATTCACAACAGGAACAAGTTTCATTTCAGATAGGTTTCAAACGTTTGCAAGCACAAATACAGTCGGACTCGTTGTCCCGACACCCGGTTTTCACGTCACACCGCTTATCACGTCAGTTTTTCAAAGTCCCGATTTTCTGTAGATGATTTTAATGTAAATAAACTCCGGATTTTACGTCGTTGAATCATTTTCAACTCCGGATATCCCGTCGGTTTAAGAAAATAGTCTATTTTTCATAATCCATCGTATAAGCACTGAATGTAAGCGGTAAGAACTACTAAGCAAACTTTTCACAAAAGTGTCTAAAATACACATTGAGATAAATGAGAAATTTTACTTCAATCCTTTATCTGAATAAATAAAGCCACACACTATGAATGACCCACTTAAGCTGCAGATAGACATATCAATCTACTCGCGTTCTTTTCGTTCTGGTCAGTTGGCGCTTTCTTGTGGTTACACGGCGTTTTTCATCCGACTAAAATCGGAGCATTGCATTGCATTGAAACGATGAGAAATTATCTAACATCCATTTCTGAAACAACGAATATTGATTAGAATTCATTGTATAATATTGAAAAAAGAATGGTAGGAAGCACATCTAGGGATAAGTAAACCTTAATTCGTCAATATTTCATGTAACAATAAAAAAAAACAAGTCATTATAAATCTGATTTTTATTCTTTTCCCTTTTATTTTTGTGTTTATTTTTTCAATAATAATGTTTTATTGCTTAAAACTGCAATAACAGTTAGGAATTTAAAATTATCTTAAATTAATCAAATATACAGCTTTTTATAAACATATTTTTCTCCAACTCCGGTTACCACGACACTCCGCTTATGACGACACATTTTTCTGGCCCTTAGAGTGTCGGGATAACGAGGTTCAACTGTACATAGTGTTGTTTTCGTCGAACCTTAAATTGTTTTCCTTTCAGATAGGTCATCTTCACAGATTTTCTTGTAATAGATTTATGCTTTTCAGAGGTGGTTTTAGCAGCGGTTTCCAACCTGGGGTAGCGTATCCCTGTGGGTACGTGGCGGGTCTGCTGGGGGTATGTGAAAATAATATCGGTAATGGCGGAAGTCACAAAAACGTTAGAAATATCAAAGTTATTTGCATCGATTTATTATATGGTTGTAGTAAGAAGATTACTAATGAAAAAAGCATGTTTACGTTATCTTCTTGAGTGGAGGGGGGGGGGGGGGGGCGGGGGAGGAAGGAGGGCGTGCTTATGGGAAATGGAGTACTCCAAAATGAAAAACCTAAGAAAGGGGTACGTGAAAGAAAATGTTTGGGAAGTGAGTACAGTATTTATAACGAAAATCTGCCTAAAACGAAAAAGTTCATAGTCCCGAAGAAAGACATACCTTTGAATTCTGCCTGCTAAGACGAACACCTCTTTAAAGCGGAATTTTTTATAGATCCTTTGTGATTCTGTCTTAGCAGTTTCTACTGTTGTATTTGTATCCATGATTCAGTAAACCAGGTCTACTTTCGGGAGGGGGTGTCCGGATCCATGGACCCCCCACCCCCCTGGCTGCGCCACTGTTACCATCCCTTTTTTTCCACTACCGTCACTTTTTTCCTATACCATCCCCTTTTTTTTCTTCCGTCCCTTCTTTAACACACCTTTAAGACAATGTTATACTAAAATTTTGTACTAAAAATACTACATTGTTATTATTTCTTAGTTGAATATACTATGGGTACTATGCAAATTCATTATAAGTAAAAATTTAGAAGGAAATAGAAAGCTATAGTGGTAAAATAGTAAGGAAAATTAAACTCGCAAGTTCAGCCTAAACCTCAGTTAAATAAAAAAAAAAAAAAAAATTCGCTGCTGACCATTTTTTCTTTATTTTGAATCGTTAAGGCATTCGTCTATCAGATTAAAATGTTATTTTAGCAAGTTTAATTTCACCAGATTTTTATTCCCGAAAGTCAAAAGATTGTGAGAATGCCCCATATAAAGCTTTTTGCTGGGGGTGGTATTGGGTTCTAGCAGTCATGATCGGCGTAGATCTGCAAAAAAATTTCCGAAATTCCAACACAGGAGAAATCCCAATAGGTAGTATTTCATACGAAATCTACCTAAAAATCAATGAACATAATTATGAAAAGTTATCACTAACGAAACTTAAAATAAACTTATCGCAACACTAAGCCTAAACCTCGTAGGCTCACATTACAGGATGGTAATAGAGTGTTGAACAGATGATTTTTTTTTGAAAAGATATATAACGTTTGTTACATGGATTTAAGATTGACATTCTCAAATTTGATCGCTTCTATGAAGATATCAGAAAAAATGCACAAACTATATATATTTTTCCGGTCTGATTTGATCCAAGATACTCAAGCATAATCTAAAAAGTGGCTGTTACTGTCTGAGAAAAGATAGTTGGTACAATTTTTAATATGTAGATGGTCTTTAATAGATAATTCATGCGTAAAATTTAATAGTAGACGTTATTACAAATCAGCTAGTGCAAGTATCATTTTAGGTAGATTTCATAAGAAATTCTACCTATTGCAGTCGTATATCTACCCTATATATATAAAATCCTAATGAAACGACTGAATTGAAACGAATTTATGTAACGATTCTATGAAACGACTGATTAAACAACTGATTACGTTTCACGGCGATTTCTCCTGAAATATGGAATACTTTGCGATGAAATTAACACCAAAAATCCGTATTGATCCACAGATCTCAAAACTGGTATTAGAATTTTTAAATTCGAATTAGTTTTCGAAATATTATTTTTTTTCTAATTTTAAATACTTTTTTCGAATGATGGCAACTCAAATTTCAAAATCATAACAGATATTTTTTTTTCAAATTTCAGAAAAGGTTATAATTTTAAATTAATTTGGAGACCAGTTTGGCCCCCCCTTAAATCTCCTTAGAAAAATTCCTTTTTTTTTTTTTCATTATCATTTTATTTAATACAAAACATTCCTTTAAAGCTGAAACATTTAAAATTAATGGCTTTCATTTTTTTTTGAGCGAAACGAAAAGAAAAATATTATGCTCAGATGTCATATACGCACCGGGGTACCTAATTGGCGACAAAATGGCGTTATTTTGCCTGATATAGCAACTCGGCTATTGTTGCTTATTCATTAATAAATGTTTATTGATATTTATTTTCTTTTTATTTTAGAAAAAAGTTACAAATTGCTTTGTTCTATAGTTATTAATTAATTTTTTTTTATTTATTGTTATTTCATTTTAAAAATAATAGAAAATAATTTAAAACAATAGAAAATAATTTAAAATAAATAATGTAACTGGTATTCGAAAACGAGGTTTTCGCCAAATTGTCGTAAAAAATATCACGCCAAACCCGGTGCTTGTATGACATCTGTGTTAAATATTAAGTAATGCAAGAAATCATGACATTTAATTTCAAATTCATAGCAAATGACCAATATCGCAAAATTATATAAATCGCCAAACCACTCGCCAAATTATACCAGTTGACGTATTTTTTATTTTAAATAACGAAAGAACAAATAAATTAGTATAAAAATACAAATAAAGCGTCGAAATAAAAATTACTTTATAGCGTAAACACATGTAACTTCCTTACAGTCAAGTGAATGTGACATTTATGATCAACCATTATTGGCATTTAATCTTATAGTGAGGCGATAGATTTTTGATCAATGGGATAACCAAGTAGTACCGCTTTAAATTACCACTCGAAAAATAAAAAAATGCTAACTTACGAGTTAAAAAAAAATGGTACGTTTCCGTTATACGGACACCATTGTCGCCAAGCGCAATAGTTGGCGCAAAATGAAAATCACGTGAATTGAAACATTTGAAAAAAAAAAAAAAGAAAAAACACTGTCGATAGTAAAGTGAGCCTTTTAAAAATATAACATTTGGAAACAACAGACTTTTACGAACTATTTTACTAAATCACAAATATATACTTAAAATAAGTGAACAAATGACTGTTATACAATAAAGCATAGCAAATAATAGCAAATCACAATATTTAGCATGGTTTGCAATAAAAATCCGGTACTACTTAGTTATCCCGTCGACCAATTTCGCTAAACTATATAAATCGCCAAACCACTCGCCAAATTAACAAATTGACATAATTTTTATTTTAAATAACGAAAGAACAAATAAATTAGTATAACATTAATAAAAATACAAATAAATCGTCGAAATAAAAATCACTTGAGGACGTAAACACGTGTAACTTGCTTAAAATCAAGTGAATGTGACATTTACGACCAACCATTATTGGCATTTAATCTTATAGTTTGGCGATAGATTTTTGGTCGACGGGATAACTAAGTAGTACCAAAAATCCTTTTCACGATCAGGGTTGAAATAATTGGTGCATTAGAATACATTTTTGCATGGTGTCTGTATAACGAAAAAGTACCAAAAAAAGCTATTGGCGAGATTTGAACCCGGCTAACATAAAAGTACCAGAAATTCTTTGCCATCATGGAATCTTTTGTAGTTTTATTCGAAAAAATAACTTTGATTCTTTAATCAAAATGGAAACCTTTCTTATGAAAAGCGAAGGAACTGTTGATGATAGTCACATGACTTAGGCTATTATTATAGAAATTGTTTTCAATTATAAAAACAGCGCAAAGAATAATATTTCCTAACGATTATAAATTTATTTACACATGGCTATTAAAAACAGAAAAAAAACTTTAAAATTACTATTGAATGAGTACTTGTTAAAAGAAGGAAAATATTGAAAATTATGTCTTGAAAATCGTATTTACACGTGAATATTAAAAGAGAAAGGAAACTTTAAAATAATAAACACATTAATATGCGTTTAACCATTTCAGGGGCAAGGTACTTCTATTCGTAAAATGTTGAAATCAGTGAATGGCACCGGAATTTACAAACAAATTTCGAAATACGAAAATGCTTTTGTTCATTTACTTAATAAAAGAAAAATTTTCATTCCAATATTCTGGTACCAATGTGGCATTTAAGAATTAAAATTAGTGGTCCAAAAATAAACCACCGCACTTGAAGGGGTTAAAGCAGTAAATTGCAGTAATTGTAGTAAATTGTATTATATCAATCGTTTTATAACGCTGTTAAAAAAATTCCGGTCGGCAAAGACTCTGTTTATACTTAATTCATTTTATTTTAGCTTCTTTTCAAATGTTTAACTGATCTTCTTTAATCAAACACGAAAACAATCATTGGATGTCTTAACAGCAACTGATTCGGCCTTAAATTTTCGCAATCAAAGGGAAAATGGAAACCCGTTTACAGGGAAATCGCTATAGGTTTTTTCATTATAATTCAATCTTCTCTAATCTTTTAAAAACCGATCAAATTAGCGCGATTTTAGATTCTGCGGTGTCTGAACGGGGGTTGGCGAGCGTAGCTTGCAGGGGGCAGAGCCCCCTAGTATATCTATACTAATATTATAAAGAAGTGGTATAATCTCTGGAGCTACCGCACCGATTTCAAAAGTAATGGTATCAAAATGATGGTGTTAGTCCAACTTAGAACATAGGCTATATTTTATGTCGTGCCACTACTCCAAAGGGCGTGCAGGAGCAAAAAACGTTCTAAAAATGCGATTTTTACGTTACTGAAGGGCCTAGAAATATGAAATTTGAAATATTAATTACTTATAAGATATAAAGGATTTCTAAGAGCAGTTCTTAAAAAATTCGAAATTTAAAAGGTGTGAAAATGCATGAAAAACGTTCTAAAAAACGTTTTAAAAAACGTTCTAAATGGTGTTTTCTACACAATCTCAGGAAATACCAAACCGATTAAAAAAATAATTGTATTAAAATGATGACGACAACACTTGCTCCAAGATAGGCTATATTTTATGTCGGTGCCACTACCCCAAAGGGGGTGCAGGAGCAAAAAACTTTCTAAAAATACGATTTCTGCGTTACTGAAGGGCCTAGAATAATGAAATTTGGAATATTAGTTACTTATTAGATATAAAGGATTTCTAAGAACAGTTCTTAAAAAATTCGAAATATTAAAGGGGTGAAAATGCACAAAAAGCGTTCTAAAAAACGTTCTTAATTGTGGTTTCTACACAATCTCAGGAAATACCAAACCGATATAAAAAATAATTATGTCAAAATGATGGTGACAACCCTTACTCCAAGATAGACTATATTTTATGTCGGTGCCACTACCCCAAAGGGGGTGCAGGAGCAAAAAACGTTCTAAAAATGCGATTTTTGCGTTACTAAAAGGCCTAGAATCATGAAATTTGGAATGGTAGTTACTTATAAGATATCAATGATCTCTAAGAACATTTTCTAAAAAAATCGAAATTTAAAAGGGGTTAAAAAGCATTGTAAAAACTTTCTAAATTGCGATTTCTATGCAATTTCAGGAAGTACTGAACAGCTTTCAAATATAATGGTGGTCTTGATCCAAGATAGGCTATATTTTATGTCTGTTTCCACTACCCCAGTGGAGATGAAAGAGCAAAAAACGTTCTAAAAATGCGATTTTTTTATTATAGAAGGACCTAGATTCACGAAATTTTGCATGGTATATATTTATTATATATAAATGATCTCTAAGAACATTTCTTTAAAAATTTGAAATTTAAAAGGGGTGAAAATGCGCGAAAAGCGTTCTAAAAACGTTCTGAATGACGATTTGTGAGCAATCTCAGGAAGAATCAAACTGATTTCAAAAGTAATGGTAGGAAATTGATGCTGACAGCTTCTGCTCTAACATACACGCTATTTCATGTCGGTGTCACTATCACCTGGAGCTTGCAGGAGCAAAATACATTCTAAATTTGGATTTTTATGATCGGTAGGGGCTAGCAACTTGAAAATAAGCAAGGTACATATTTATTAGATATAAATGATCTTTAAGAACAGTTTAAAAAAAACTGGAAATTTAAAAGCGGTGAAAATGCGTTAAAAGCGTTCTAAAAACATTCTAAATTGCGATTTCTACTCAATCTCAGGAAATACCAAACCTATTTTGAAAGAAATGGTTGCAAATTGATGGTGACAGTCCCTGCTTAAAAAATAATTATATCAAAATGATGGTGACAACCCGTGCTCCAAGATAGGCTATATTTTATGTCGGTGTCACTACCCCAAAGGGGGTGCAGGAACAAAAAACGTTCTAAAAATGCGATTTTTGCGTTACTAAAGGGCCTAGAATCATGAAATTTGGAATGGTAGTTACTTATAAGATATCAATGATCTCTAAGAACATTTTCTAAAAAAATCGAAATTTAAAAGGGATTAAAAAGCATTGTAAAAACTTTCTAAATTGCGATTTCTATGCAATTTCAGGAAGTACTGAACCGCTTTCAAATATAATGGTGGTCTTGATCCAAGATAGGCTATATTTTATGTCTGCTTCCACTTCCCCAGTGGGGATGAAAGAGCAAAAAACGTTCTAAAAATGCGATTTTTTTTATTATGGAAGGACCTAGATTCATGAAATTTTGCATGGTATATATTTATTAGATATAAATGATCTCTAAGAACATTTCTTTAAAAATTTGAAATTTAAAAGGGGTGAAAATGCGCGAAAAGTGTTCTAAAAACGTTCTAAATGACGATTTGTGAGCAATCTAAGAAAGAATCAAACTGATTTTAAAAGTAATGGTAGGAAATTGATGCTGACAGCCTCTGCTCTAACATACACGCTATTTCATGTCGGTGTCACTATCACCTGGAGCTTGCAGGAGCAAAAAACATTCTAAATTTGGATTTTTGTGATCGGCAGGAGCTAGCAACTTGAAAATAAGCAAGGTACATATTTATTAGATATAAATAATCTTTAAGAACAGTTTTAAATTGGAAATTTAAAAGCGGTGAAAATGCGTTAAAAGCGTTCTAAAAACATTCTAAATTGCGATTTTTACTCAATCTCAGGAAATACCAAACCTATTTTAAAAGTAATGGTTGCAAATTGATGGTGACAGTCCCTGCTCCAACATAGCTATATTTTATGTTGCTGTCACTACCATCTGGGGGTTGCAAGAGCAAAACATGTTCTAATTTGCGTTTTTTTGCACAACTGAGGGGTCTAACATTTT
This sequence comes from Maratus speciosus, assembly GCA_963932465.1. Classification (NCBI taxonomy): domain Eukaryota; kingdom Metazoa; phylum Arthropoda; class Arachnida; order Araneae; family Salticidae; genus Maratus; species Maratus speciosus. The sequence continues at coordinate 418,845,367 of OZ010800.1, forward strand.
GAAATATGGCAGGATATTTATTTACAAGATGCATCTGCATTCTAAGAACAGTCAAAAGAAAATTCCAAATTTAAAAGGATGAAGTGAACGAAAAGCGTTCTAAAAACGTTCTAAATTACAATTTTTATGCAATCTTATCAAATACCAAAACTATTTAAAAAATAATGGTGACAAATTGTTGGTGATAGGTGGTGATACTGAAGAGGCTAGAAACTTTAAATATGACATGGTTGTTACTTATAAAATATAAATGCCCTCGAAGGACTGTCGAAAATAAATTAGAATTAAAAAGGGGTGAAGCGAAGGGAAGGTGCGAAAAGCGTTCTAAAAAAGTCCTAAATTACGTTTTCAATGCAATTTCAGGGAATATAAACCGATTATAAAAGTAATAGTTGCAAACCAATGGTAACAGTCTCTGATCCTACACTGGCTATATTTTATGCCGATGATTCTACCACCTGGTGTTCACAGGAACAACAAACGTTCTAAAAAAGGCCTTTAAAAGCTTTCTAAATTACGTTTCTGTGGAATATTAGGAAATAAAAAACCGATTTAAAAATTAATGTTGGAAAATTAATGGTGACAGTTCCTATTTCAACATAGCCCTTTATGTTGAGAAAGGGTGGTAGGACTTGGAATTTGACATGATGGTTAATTTGAAGATGTAAGAAGATGGTTTCTAAAAAATTCAGAACTTCAAATGAGACTGAAATGAGTGTATTAATTGAGCATAAAAGTTTCAAAATATTTTCTAAATTATCATTTATTTAGTTTTATTTCTTTTTTAAGTCTGATTTCTGCCTAATACAGTGAATTAATGAAGTTTAGTCAAACTGTTTTTTAAATAGTAATTTTTGAATTATTCCTAAAAGTATAAATTTTTTTAATAAAAATTACACATATAAATATCACTTGGCATATTTCAAATATTCGCGAGCAAAGCCGCGGGGTTGCTAGTATTATATATGGAGCATTCTGACAATCTTTTGACTTTCGAGAATAAAAATCTGGTGAAATTAAACTTGCTAAAATAACACTTTAATCTGATAGACGAATACCTTAATGATTCAAAATAAACAAAAAATGGTCAGCAGCGATTTAACTGAGGTTTAAGTTAAACTTGCGAGTTCAATTTTCGTTACCATTTTACCCCTATAACTTTTTATTTTCTTCTAAATTTTTACTTATAATGAATTTGCATATAGTACCCACAGGACATTCAAATAAGAAATAATAAAAATGTAGTACTTTTAATACAGAATTTTTGTATAACATTGTCTTAAAGAAGTGTTAAAGAAGGGACGGCAAGGTAAAAAAAGGGGGACGGTATAGGAAAAAAGGGACGAAATGGGGGAAAAAGGGACGGTAAGGATGGAACGCAAAGAAAATTACCACCTATTTTTAGGAAAATCATGTTGATACTAAGTGATAGCCACAATGTTCATTGATTTTTAGAAACAGTTGTTAACATTGGGTTAAATTATTTTTTTTTTTTAAATTTATCTCGAAAAGTGCAGGAATAAACCTTGGGGATGGTAAGACTACCAATAAAGCCACGATCTTGAAATTGATATTTAAATGCTGATTTAAATTCTGCAGTAAATTTCCTGTCAAAGAATTTTAGCCATTCTTTTTCTAGCATACTTCTGCATGAGAAAAAACTTGAAAAAAAATTCTGTGGCTGCATCTGAAGTGATTTTCTGCATAAGTTTAGCAAGAGGGATGGTAAGGATGAAAAACCCAGGGACAGAGTTAAAAAAATAATATCAACCGTAAAAATGTGTGCAGGTTAATTTTTTGCTTCATATTTATATAAAACAATTATCCCAGTTTCGGAAAAAAAATTACATCGAATTATCTTTATTGAAACAATTTTATACAAATAGATCCAAACTTAAAAATCAGCATCAGGGACACGGGACGGTATAGGAGTTTTTCTGGTATTTGGACCCCCAACATCGTCCAAAGCTTATTTATCTCATTAATATTGTTATGCAATCATGCAATGGGATGTTCCTCTGTATATGAAATAAAAAAAAACACAAAAAAATGTATTAAAATAAAAATTATTATTCAGGGACATAAAAGTCAAAAGATTGTGAAAATGCCCCATATATATACTATAAGTTTTGTCCGCACGATAAAAGTCGCAATTATGCACGGATCGTCTTCAAACTCGCCAAACACATTGAGATGGTTAATATCTCGGTGGGGATTGCAAAAGAGCAAAATCGCCCGAGGGAGATGGAAATGGGGGAGGGTTAAAAATTTTGAATACCGCCTAACATAATTCTGATAAATCCAGCTCTTACAGAAAAATGACGGGAAAATTTAAACATTTTTCCTTGTAACCTGTTGCCTACAATTAAAAAAAACGACAAAATTCTTACCACAACAATAATTTTCTATTGCAAAATTTCCACGTGAAAAATGAAAATGAAATAAATACTTTAACGAATTTTAAAAAAAGTTAATATTTTGGTCATAACTTTTCTATAGCAAGATTTCTACGTGGAAAATTAAAATTAAATAAATAGTTTGATGAATTAAAAGAAAGTGAATATTACGTCCTATTGGAAATATAATAGACGTCAGAAGGTTTGTATGTAACGTCATGTGAGTTTGAAAAAACGTATTGAAACATGATAAAAACCCGACTATGGAAATATTGGCATATTTTAACATTTTGAGCTTCTAATTTTGAATACCGCCTTACGATGATTCTGATAAAACCAGCTTTTACAGGAAAATGAAATTAAAAACTCGTCAAAAACGGCCAGATAAAATTGCTAATTTGTGTTTATTTCTAATCTTGTGCTTATTTCTAATTTATCTCTAATCTTGATTTAGTTTTTGTTGGTAAAATTAGTAGTTAACTTCGAAATCTACCTTTATGAAATGATTTCAAACAGAATCTGTGGTCGTGTGTGTTTTCCCGAAAACTATACGCAATATTATACTCTTTTATTTAAGTCAACTTGATGTTTGTATGTAAAAATGGAAATTTTGTAATCTATTTTTCATTCACTTATTGATAGGCTAGAATTAGAAAAATTATAAACAGAGATGTGCGTCCGATGATAATACAAAATACAACATTTATTATTTTTAGAACTTAATTATAAATTAATAACTTAAATGTAAGGCATTTTCCATTATCCCGCCACAGGTGATCAATCACCAAATTTTCTGTTTGGTTATAATTGTATACTAAATACAATATCAATGAATTGACTGATGCGCCAAACCATGCTCGAAAAAACAGGCCAACTGACAACGGAACTCTAACAATGCAATATTTTAAAGACAAAAATTAGAAAATTAAATAAAAATAAAACTGAAAGTGTATTAACAAAAAAAAAAACTTTTATTATTTATCAGTTTAATATTAATTAAATTATGATAATATATTGAGAAAACAATCAAATCCCGAATAGGTAGTTTGAATTATATCTTTTTATTCTGTTGCTATATTTAAAAAGAGAACAAAATTACATATATCTTTTAATAAATTCACTAGCTCCCGCTTTCTATTAAGCGATAAATGTTGCATAATCGGTGCCCACGCCAAAGTAATGCATTGTAGAGGACATTTTTTTTTCTTTTTTTTGGAAAAATCATAAATTGCAGTCATGAAATGAAGCATAATTTTCAAGATAAACATCGAATGCTTATTAAAAAAAATATTTTAAAAAAATAATATTTTTACATTTTTACTTATTTATATTTATACAATTCAAGGGCAGTAAGCTCTGGTTGTTTGAGGTAGCCGTTTAATTTGGACAAAATGTCAAGAACAAAATAGAAAAATATCATTAAATTTACTTCTTGTGTTTTATCGAGACAAATCGTGTAGAACCGATGCGTATCCCATTAAAATTGATAAAAGGCATTGGCCTCATTAATTGGATTAATTTTTAATATGAACCCGGATAAAGAAATTTATCTTGTTGAAAAATGCAGCATGGAAGAATTACACTGAAAAAGTCGCGAACAAGTGTACAAATATGTTAATTATAATTTTGTTACTACAGATGAAGTCAGAAGACGGAAATTGGAATACAAAATAAAACTATAAATAAAATAAGATAAAATAAAGTAAATATGAATAGAAAATATAAAAATGGAAGCATAACATACGCCTTTTCTTTATTTTTATAGCCTGGTTTTGGAGAATTCAGAAAGTATAAGGCAGTCAACGAAACAAGGGTTATTACGCCTTACAAGCCGGAGCCAATAATGAAAAAGGTAAATTAATTTAATCTTAAGCCTTATATTGATTTTGAATATAATGACTACGTAAAAAGAAAAATGCATTTATCATTTTTTTTTTTTTTTTTTTTTTTTTTTTTTTTTTTTTTTTTATTGCTACGCAAAAAATGTTGGTTTGCAAAATTTTAAACTTACCATGTTTTTTTTTTTTTTGCATAATTTTTAAACAAATTCAGATTTTCAAACGAATAATTTATAAATTTTAAAAATATGTTTTATTTTAAGGAAAAAAAACAAGATTTACCAATGTTATTTTCAGTGTTGTACTTTAATATAAAACATCTTAAAGTTCGACATAAGAGCACAGATAAAGCAATGCGTTTCAAATAGTCAGATCTTTCATTTTCAAGCTAAACCACATGCAGCCACTTGCAATAATGCAATCAATACTCTTTCTGCCTCTTAAATAGCTTACTCATTTCAGCATGAAGAAGAAATTTTTCATGTTATAAAGTTTCAAGACTTTTCAAACAAGTAAAAGTTAAATTTAGAAACCCGACTGCGTAAAAAGTGAAATTATTTCTTATCAAATAATTAATTATTTCTCATCAGTGTGAAACTATGTATTTTTTATATTACTTACCTATTTTTTTTTATTTACTTGTATTGATGACTTTTAAGTTGTGTTTAATTGTTAGTTCCTAGCTATAAACACTGTTTTGATGAGGCCTATATATATCTATGAAGGTTAGAGTTGCAATAAAGCTAGAGATCCTACCTACACAACTTCCAGGTTGTGTAATATTTAAACGGAGCTTCTGACTGTAAAATAGTCAATGAAACATCTTCTTCATTTTGGAAGACCTGTCCAATGATATGCCACTCAATAGGGTGCGTAAAATTTTTTCGTCTCTACCGCCATTTTGTATTTCACGGCCGCCATTTTGAATTTATAAAAACAAAACTTAGCCTATAACCATCGGGCGTTTAAGATGAATCGATAGAGATCTCATTCATTAAAACCCATCCAGCCGTTGGGATGTTTCGAGGGTATAAAGTAATCCACATACCCAGATACGCGGGAAACACATAACCCTTCTTGGCAGTCGGGTAAAAAGTGTTCAGATTCAAACTTGGCGCCAAGTATTTACATTCTTAATGGAAAACAAAAGAATTAGCAAAACGGGTGGAAAATATTTAAAGCAAAAAACTTTCACGTAAAAATTATTCAAGAAGAGAAAATTCAGTAAAGAGTGTGATTTAGAGTACTGCACGGGTCGGGTTGTGTCCGACCCAGATCCGAAAAGTATGCTAAAAGTCAACACGAAACCCGACAAAAACATTTCGTCAATCCGTAACCTGAAACCGAAATCGACTCGAAACCGAAGGGTAAGAACATTAATCCACTTTTTAATATAATCGTGGAAAGTCTACAATTACATCTTATCAATAGTGTCTATACTCTACAATTATATCTCTAATATCAATTTTACATTTTTTGTATAAAAAAGGAAAGCATATATACTCAAATATATAATATCATTGATGTTCAAATATATAGTTTTTTCAATTGAAAAATATTCAGAACTTTCTTTTTCGTCAACCCGAGTCCGACCCGAAAGAATCAAAACTCATCTCCAAAACATTTAATGTCAACCTGACTCGAACCCGATCTGCAATTTAAAAAAAAAAACTGGTTTTGATGATTCAAAGATGGCGGTGGGCGACAAGGAGAACCCTGGTCAACCAAAAAAGTATACAGACGCAGAATTGGAGGCATTGCTCGACGCAGATCAATGTCAAATGCTTAACGACCATTTCGAAGTGTTTTAGTCGATAGGAGTGATTCAAAATCAAGGAAATTGGGTGCCATACGAATTGAACCCAAGAGACAAGTGGTGTTTTTGAATATGAGAATTGCTACTTCAATGGGAAAGAAGGAGAGTTTTTTTGCATCGTATGGTCACTGAAGATGCAAAATGAATACATTACGATAATCCCAGGGGCAGAAAATCATGGTGCAAACCTGGCCGGTCAACCAAATCATCAGCATAGTCGAATATCCGTCGTTCGAAGGTGATGCTCTGTATTTGGTGTGTTGAGAAGAGCGTCGTCTATTCGGAGTTGCTCAAACCCGGTCAAACCATTACTGGGAATAGCTACCGACAACAGCTCGTGCTGCTGGAGCGTGAATTGAAAGCAAAACGACAAGAATACACCAAAAGGTGATTTTCCAGCACTTCAACAATTGCCCGCATGTCTCAAGAATGGTGAAGGCAGCGTATGAGATCCTCAGATGGGATTTACTACCCCTCCCCCCCGCTTTATTCCCCAGACCTTGTTGTTTCGGATTGCTACTTATTTCTATCGCACATAATCATCTTTCTGACTTGCACTTCAGCTCCTTTGGAGATATCTAAAAATGGTTCGATTCATCGATAGCCCCAAAAGACGAGTCGTTCTTTGGCCGAAGAATCCATTTTTTACCTAAAAGATGGGAAAATGACGTAGCTAACGACGAACAATACTTTGAAAAACATTAACGTATCGCTTTGTTTTGTAATAAACGTCCATTGTCTTTAAAGAAAAATTTTAAAATTAAATTTACTACCCAATATATTATTCCTGGGCGTTCGGTTTTGTTATATTAATCCCATTTATTAAAATGATGGATCAAAGAATTATTACATTGGCAGTTATTACAGTTTTCTCATTAAGTAAGATCGTTTACTTTTATTTATTCTTATCTATTTTTACTGTCATTCGAAGAAACCTTCTTTATTTTATTTCTACTGTTACAGCAATATTTATATCATCGGCACAATGACTAGCAGGGAATTTAGTTGTAACAAAAAGGAAGGCATAGCCGATAGAAACTACGATAGAAACACCACATCCCTTGCAAGATTATATCAAGAAAGAAACATCCAAATAAATTTCAATCAAAATATACCCCCGTCTCTTAAATCTATACAGTCATCCATCATACACTGCTCAAAACAATTAAAGGATATTGAGGCTGTGGATGGATCTTGAGGCTGGGGAATTGTTTAGATGATTGATACATGATCGACAGACGTGGTAGGGTATAGGAGGAGAAAATTACACATGTTTGGCAGAAAAATGCATGGTATTGAGCATTTGGGTAAAAAAGGAAAAAAACACAATTTGCTTCATATAAAAAAAAAGAATAAAAAAAAAGGTGTTTCTTTCAAAGACAAATCATTTTTAGTAGGGGGTTGCTTTCCCCGGACAGCCAGCAACGTTGAACACCTTTGAGGCATGGGGACAATGAGGCTATTAACGAGGAGCTTGGGTGGCCAGCAACTCGTCTGCCTAGAATGTTTCAAACATGCTCTGTTGGGCTCATGTCCAGAGAACACACTGGCCATTCGAGTCGTATGATTACTTCCTCGAAAAGGAAATCATCCACTAATTAAGCACAATGTGGCCTGCAACTGTGGTTCATTAACATGAAGTCGTATCCAATTGCTGCGGCGTAAGGGACTATAACAGGTCTGAGGATCTCATCCTTATATCTCTGGCCGATCAGAGCTCCATTTCGAATGATGGGGAGGTCGGCGCGTCCATCAATGAAGATGCCAGCATAGACCATCACCCCCCCCCCCACACACACACACACACACACTGCCAAATCTGACAGTTTCTTGCAAGAAGGCAGGATTGTTTCTAGTGCTACGTTCTTTCCAGATGAAAATGCGCCTATTATCAGGATGAACAGAAAAACTGGACTTGTCATCGAAAAGAATATTGCGCGATTCATTTCTCCTCCAGTTCACATGCTCTGCTGTCCGCTCCCTGTGGGCGCCACGGTGTCTTGCTGTTAACGTAACACATACCATTGGTCTGCAAGCATACAGACATACAGCCTGGAGCCGGTTTCGGACAGTTTAAATCAAAACTATGGTAGTGCCAGTAGCCGAGCGAAGGTGTTGTTGAAGAAGATTGGCATTCATATTTTGGTGTCTTCGAGCAGTTAGCGTTAAATATTGATCTTCATTGGGCGTTGTTGCACGTCTACGACCTTTCCCTGGTCTTCGACCTGCATTTCCAATCTCCAAAAACGGTTCCAGAACCTGAATCTTTCTTTTTTTTTCATTCTTTTTTTTTTTTTTTTTTGTCAAAATATTTCTAAAATATATACTTAATTTTATTGGACGTGTTAAAATGTTACTCTGTTTCGCTAATATTTTAACATAGAAAATTATAAATAAGTATATATTTTAGAAATATTTTGGTAACTAAAAACAAGTTGGAAATTACATGTCAAATGTGGCAAATGAGGTGCGTTCGTACTATAACTAGTTTTATAAATATTTTTTGCACCGCCTATTTTACTAAATGTATATTCCAGTGCACTTCATAAGTGCATATCCATTTCATTCTGTTCGAAAGGCAGTCACATCATTAAAATGCACTCGAAATCATTTTTTTCCATTGGCCGTCATGTAATGGAAAACTTTTGACTGTCCCTGTCATTAAACTATACAGCTGATTTTCATAAAATTTGAAATGACTCCACAAAATTTTGCAACAATTATATATTTAAAATTTCAGACCATTCGGTGGGTAGTTTTTGCGCTGTTATATGCGGACAGACAGACAAACAGACGGACTGCCTGAACGACGACTATAGGTGCTACGTATTTATATAATTACGAACGCACCAAGAAAAGTACAAAGAACAAAGAAGTTAAATACGAATTTCCTAAGAACATATTTAAAAATGAGGATGTATCACACGCCCATACATTTAACATTAGCGAGGGGAGTTCGAGATCTGACTGACCAACAGCCTTAACGGATTCGCTTCGTCCCCATCCGCTCTCTCATCGTCCCCCCGTCTGTCCGGCCTACACACTGACACAAAAAATGGCGGCTGTTGTAGGCGTATTTTTTTAAGCGTTTGCATAGTCCCCTGCATTTACACACCAGTAATATCTAAAAAAAATTCTTGACATATTTTACCTAAGAAAAATTTTAGAAATTGTTGGTATTCAAATTCGAAGGACCGTACAAACTATGAAAAAAATCTGTCGACGACAACCGCCATTTTAGTGATAGGCCAAGGCGAAAGCGCATAGGCCTTTATTTAGGGGGTATGGCTCTCTTTTCAGATACTTGTACTAGTCCGATTTTATGACATCAGCAAGCACCTCTGAAAGCTGTAGTGCTGCTATCTATGAAGAAGAGCTGCGAGATCGCTGAAAATTTCTGCATATATCTAACCTATCTATCTATATTATAAAGGACAAACATATCTGTGCGTAACGCATACGTCATTATAAAGGACAAACATATCTGTGCGTAACGCATACGTCATTTTGCGAATGGCAGCACTTTGAAATTTGAAATGAAATTTCGGTTTTGCAATTTTCTCTACTGCAAATTTTTAAACTTCTAAACATCGTACATTTTCAATTTTTACACCTTCGTTCAGAGAAAAAAAATGTGCTTTTAAATGCAATTTGTTTGAAATCTGTATCTTAATTTGTTTTTGAGATATTAATTTTTTTGTAGTTTTTAATACAAATTTTGTAATCGTGGCAACTGAAGTACTCCATTTATATTGAAAGTAAAGGGAAAATATTCATGGTTTATTATTTTTATTCATTATATCCTTATTGATGCCATTTTCACATTACAAATAAAAGTAACTTTTTTATAATTTTTGAACAGAAAATGATGTCAGACATTAAAAAAAAAAACACTCATTCTTCTTCATAAATCAGCTACATTTTAATATTTTTAGATTACGCTGATAAATGAGTTTGATGCGCTCGGCAAAATGATTCAGTGAGTAAAAATGATATATTTAAAACAAAACGATCATTTTTTTGATAAAACTAAATATTTGACCAATACTATAAATGGCGAATACTATGACAACTAAAGGCAAATTTCTGAATTTTTTTTTTTCGCGGGTACTAAGATTAGAACTTAAAGTTTGTGCGAATGTTCACATGAAAAGTTGCATCGGACGTCGTGACTTTAAGTTTGGAAATACATTCATTAATAATCTGTTGCGCGTTAAAATACTTTCAAATTGTGAATTTGAGTGGTGCGTATGTAAATTATGAGAATGTGAAAATAACGTACAGTTTAGATTTTATGGGGGAAAATTTTATGATATCATAGCAAAACAAAATCCTTTTTACTGATTTTTCATCCCGTAAAAACAAACATAAGAGCTCCATCGATAACTTCATCATAATTACTGATCTTGATTACGTAATCTAATATAGTTTAATTTTTCAATAATTTAAGCAGTTGAAGTTTGAAGAAATAATATCTTGGTAATTTTACGTAAAAAATATTATTTTTTTTAAGAGTTGGACAACCAATGTAAGATGATTTTTTTATTGTAATTATTTTTGTAGGTTTATTATAAATTCGATCTGACAGTTCCTTTCAAACATTTTAGTACGTCGAATTTCGACGGGTTCCAACTCGTATATATAAAATCCTAATGAAATGAATTTATGAAACGAATATATGAAACGGCTGAAATGTAACGATTCTTTGAATCGACTGATTAAACAACTGATTATGTTTCATGGCGATTTCTCCTAAAATATGGAATACTTTGCGATGAAATTAACACCAAAAATCACTATTGATCCGCAGATTTCAAAACCGGTATTAGAATTTTTAAATTCGAATTGGTTTTCGAAATATTAATTTTTTTCTAATTTTATATACATTTTTCTAATGATGGCAACTCAAATTTTAATAAAACAGATATTTTTTTTCAGATTTTAGAAAAGGTTACTATTTTAAACTAATTTGGCGAGAAGTTTGGCCTCCCTTAAATATATGCTAAGAAATGTATCATGTTACTTTTATTCATAATTCAATTTGTACTTCATTATCATTTTACTTAATACAAACAGAAACATTTAAAATAAATGGCTTTCACTTCTTTTTTTTATTTTTTTAAACGAAATGAAAAGAAAAATATTGGGCACAGATGTCATACACGCACCGGGGTACCTAATTGGCGCCAAAATGGCATTATTTTGGTTGACATGGTAACCCGGCTATTGTTGTTTATCTAATAATAAGTGTTTTTTTTTTTTTTTACTTTATTTTCTTCTTTTAAATTACATAAATTGTTCTGTTCTATAGTTAATTATTTTTTTGGTTATTTTCCTTTAAAAATAAAAAATAATAGAACATAATTAAAAAATACGGTACTACTTAGTTATTCCATCGACCCATTTCGCCAAATTATATAAATCGCCAAATTATACAAATTGACATAATTTTTATTTTAAATAACGAAATAACAAAGAAAATAGTATAACATTAATAAATATACAAATAAAACGTCGAAATAAAAATCACTTGATGACGTAAAGACGTGTAACTTGCTTAAAGTCAAGTGAATGTGACATTTATCAACTATTATTGGCATTTAATCTTATAGTTTGGTGATAGATTTTTGTTCGACGGGATAACTAAGTAGTACCAAAAATACATATGTAACTGGTATTCGAAAACGAGGATTTCGCCAAATTTTCGTAAAAAAACCCACGCCAAACCGGGTGCGTATATGGCATCCGGCCGAATATTAAAGGATGTAACAAACGATGACATTTAATTTCAACTTCAAAGCAATGTTTTAATTTACCACTCGAAAAAAAAAAAAATCTAACTGGCGAGTGGAAAAATGAATTGGCGAGATTTGCACCCGGCTAGCGTAACAGTACCAAGAATTCTTTGCGACAATGCTTTTATGTAGTATTATTCGAAAGAAAAAATTGATTTTCTTAATCGAAATGGAAAACTTTCGGCACAAATGCCACATACGGTCCGATATTGGCGCTATTTTTTTCTGACGCCAATGTCATATACGCAACGGGTACTTAACTGGCGCCATAGTATCGTTATTTTGCTTGATTTGATAAGCCGGATGTTGTTGTTTATGCTGTTGATCTTTTCCCCAAATTAGCGTCCGAAAAAAATCGCGCCAATGTGGGGCCATATATGATATCTGGGCCAAACTTTCATATGAAAAGCGAAGGGACCAGAGCGTATTTATTTATGGCAGTTACATGACTTGGACTATTATGATATAAATGAAATGATGGCGATAGAATAATATTTGGCGACTTAGCACCTATACCTGGCTAATATTAAAGTACCATAATGGCACCAGGAATATAAAAAGCGAAGTGGTTCGCCCGGAACTCTTGATGATAGTCACATGACTTAGGCTATTGTTATAGAAATTGTTTTAAAATACCGGGAGACAAAGACTCTATACACTTAATTCCTTTTATTTTTAGCTTCTTTTCAAACGTTGAACCGATCCTCTTTAATCAAACACGAAAACAACCATTGGATGCCTTAACAGCAACTGATTCGGCCTTAAAATTTTGAAATCAAAGGAAATTGAATGGAAATCCGTTTACAGTGAGATCTGCACAGCTTTTTTTCAGTATAATTCAATCTTCTATAATATTTTTTAAACCGATCAGATTAGCGTCTTTTTAGATTCTGCGGTGTCTGAACGGGGGTTGGCGAGCGTAGCTTGCAGGGGGCGGAGCCCCCTAGTGCATATATATAGCTATATATAGAGATGATTGCTTTCAAATATAGAAAATAAAACTGATATTAGATATAGAATTGTAGGTTATTTTTGTATAATTACATTAAAATATGGATTAATGTTTATAATTTCAATTGAAGTTTTTTTTACTATTTCAGCCAGTGTTGACAGTGGGCTATTTTTTTTTTTAAATCCAGATTTCTTGATTGGCACCACTTTCTTGTAATAGTAAAATTCGCCTTATTTAATGACATATTAACTAAAGCGAAAACAAGGGGAAATTTACCATTTCAGAAAAGTGGTGCCAATCAAGAAATCTGAATTTAAAAAAAGTAGCCCACTGGCAACACTATGCTTTCAGCTAATATTTCCCCCCGTCCCCTTTCCATAACCGGGGTGTCTTCTCTATTTTCATGGTCGAAAATTTGTGGGCATCAAAAAGGCCATTTTATATCAGAAACATTTCAGTAAACCTCAGAAGCCTTGTTGTTTTCTAGGATTTCTGATTTCTCCTTTTCCAAATTGTTTATGAAGATGTCGGAACCATGGGCATACGGACTTTCATTTAATTTTGGTACATGCTTCTGATATATGCTACAAGAAGAAAATTTCTGAAATTCTTTTACAGGGTACTACAAATTATAAAATTATGAACTTTCTCTAAAATTCCGCTTTTAGTTATTTCTAATGCAAATAATTCTTTTACAGAAAATTGAACCGGAGGTCAAAGTGTACCCAGCTGTTGAGATCCAAAATGTTGACAGATTTCTCTTGGGTAAGAAAAACATTCAGCGACATATATTTTTTATTTGTTCTTAATTTACATACTTTATACTAGTTATATAGCGAGGATTTTTTTACGATCTTTTATTTAACTTGCAATGTTTTTTAGGGCTGGATTAATTATCAATATATCGGTCAAATATTGATATTTTTTAACTATCGCAATAACAATATGTAAGCTCTGACTCTAACGATATATCCCAATAGCGATATCTAATCTCTGGCTCTACTTATATATCCCAATAACATTTTTTTCCCGCACCACGACTTCGAACCGCAAGAAGAAAAAGCGCCGAATATTGCGTAACCAATAACTTCTTCAAACCTTTCTCTCATCCGATAGATGCATTTATTCGCAGCCCCGCTTTATTCTAAATTCCCTCCCGTGATAATCTGTCTTTCGTTCATATCCCAGACCCAGACTAATTCATATTCTAATATATCAACATACATATGTCCGTTCGTTACTGAATAATGGTTTAATCGTCGTTGTTTTAATTTCGCTGCTACTATTGGTTTAGACATATTAGAACATATCAAGTCTTTGATACGTCCTGGCCAATGACTTCTTCAATCCTTTCTCTCATCCGATAGATGCATTTATTCGCAGCCCCGCTTTATTCTAAACTCCCCTCCTGTGATAATCTGTCTTTCGTTGATATCCCAGACCCAGAATAATTCATATTCTAATGTATCAACATACATATGTCCGTTCGTTACTGAATAATGTTTTAATCGTCGTTGATTTAATTTCGCTGCTACTATTGGTCTAGACATATTAGAACATATCAAGTTTGATACGTCCTGGCCAATGACATGAGCTAGAACATCTGTTCATTGTTGAGTCAATAATTGCTATTGTCTATAGGCTTCATTCAATGCTCGTTCGTATGGTCTTCTCGAGCGAGTTATCGGCAGTAATTTTATATTTTATAGTAAGATGAACGTACGGTGTCGGGTAAATTGCCCGAATTATAATCAAGTGATTTAAAAAAAAAGAGGCTAAGAGTAACGTGTGGCAATATTTTGGATGCCCAGGTAATGAAAATGGTGAAGTAATAAATGAAAAAATTGCAGTATGCAGTATATGCGTTCGACCGGTATTTGCAAAAGCTACTTCTAATTTATGGAGCCATCTTAGCTATAATCATCCTCTACAATATGATGGATTACATTCAAGGTAAGAATTGATTTACTTTATTTTACTGATTTACTTTATTTATAAGATTTACTTTACTGATTGATTTTATTGATAATATTCACACAAGCGTGGAAATTAGTTAAACGAATTCCAGTTGTAATTTTTCAATGAAAATATATTTCTGATTTTTTTTTTTATTATTATATAATTTCTTTAATTTTAAATAAGACAAAAAAAAAATCGGGTTTTAAAAAATGACATAAATGAGCAAAAAGATAAAAAAGAACAATAAAAATAAAAAATATTACTACATCTGGGCCTTATTTTTTAAGTCTGTAAATGTAATATTATTCAATGGCATTATACTGGATGTCTGCAAACTGGGCTGGAACGCTTGGATTAACTTCGTGTCATTAGACTGAAGCCGTGTTTGCTTTTTGCTCTGGACATGCAGGCTAGGTCGGCCTTTTTTTCTGCTCACTCGGGGTGTAGTGCGGCACGGGTCGCGTCTTACCAGAGCCAAACCCGAAAACTCTGCTTAAAGTCAACCCGACCGACACCCGGCACACTTCATCACAAACTCGAAGTGGAAGAAAATAAATTCATATTTTAATACAATATAAAAAAGAATTATTCTGTAATATCAAATTTATCTTTTTAGTACAAAATTGAATACATATACACTCATTAATGTTCAATTATATAGTTTTTTCATAAAATATATTCCTGACTTTCTTTTAAAATGGTTGGTCTACATGAACCGCGTGTCGGGTCGGGTTCGGGTAATCTGAGACGATGCAAGAATCTAATTTGAAGACTGGGTCGGGTTTGAACTTTTTTGTAGTATACGTCGAATTGATAGTTTCCCTTACTTTACTTTTCTCTCTCTATTTTTTTGTAAAAATAATAGTTATATAATACATTTTTAATAGAAATTTTGAAGCTTTATTTTTGCTTAAAAAACTACAGTGTAATAATTTAAAAATCTATTTTCTTTTTTCATTGTTTAAAAGTTTGGATTTTCTTTAACCACATTTTCCTTTCATTTTAATTTACATTAAAAATTTTATAGGTTTACGTGCTTAGTGTTTGTTGACTCTAGAAAAAAAAGGCCGCCGGGCGGGAATTTTTCACATAGGGGACAATATTCTGAAAAAGGTTACTTTTTCTCAAAAAGGGAATACTATTCTAATAAAAGGGCACTTTTTTTCAAAAAGGGCACACTTGTACCTTGTTTACAAAAAATATTTTGAGCTGGTTTGTTTAGAGTCCCTAGAATTTGTGATATTTTTCCGAGATCAACTGAATTGGCACGGGGCGTATAGGAAGTATTAAAAGGGCAGCCGGGCGCATCGGAAGAATTTCGAAAGAGCCGCCGGGTGCCAAAATAGAAATAAAAAGGGCCGCTGGGCGCAAAATAGAAATAAAAAGGGCCGCCAGGCGTAAAATAGAATTAAAAAGGGCCGCCGGCCGCTGCGCCCTGCTAAAGCAGCTTAGAGTCAACACTAGTGCTTATAATTGCTTAAGTGATCAGATCAAGATCACTAAAATTGATATACCATGCTCTATGGCCGGCACAGACGCACAAATAATCTGAAAAATCCAGTACTTTAATTTTTATACATAAATATGCGGTACAAAATTCGAAATCCAGCACCCATTGGACCTTGGCGATTCCGAATTTCGTTTCATTTTAATTAAATATATATATATATATCTACCGCCGCCCTCCACCCCACCTCCTCTCCCAAAATACAAAAAACAGTGCGTGATTTACGTCAAGAATGCGTTTTCAATACTAAAAAACCATAATATTTAAGCAGATGTTTTAATAGCGAATTTTTTTAATGTAAAAAAAAAAAAAAAAAATCTATCCACATTGAACACTCTCTTTCCCTGCAAATTATTTATATCAGAAACACGTTTACAATACTGAAAAAAGATAGTACTTAAAAATAATAAAACTAAAGTAGATATTTGAGTTAAAAAGAAGAAATAAACAAATAAAAGCTCTATCCATGGTTTCTTTCTGCATTGAAAAACATAATGATCTGATTGTGTAAACATATGACTTCCGATTTCTTGGAGCGAGGTGAATAAACGAAAACAAACTGCAGATGCGCTCCTGCTTTTCATTCGAAGTTTCGGAAGGCGTTGTAACTTTCTAATAAATAATTAAATTTTAATAAAAATTTCTTACACAGCCTAATTTACTATTATTTCAACTAGCTGAAAATTTGAAAGAAATCGGTGAATTTACATAGGAGATATGGATATATTGATTATTATTATTTTTTTAACAGTAAGGAAAAGAAGATTTTGATTTTCATTCTTTTTCTTTTTTTGTTTGCTTGCAACTGGTTTTTTTTTCTCTGCACTTAAGCACTACAAACTTGATGTCACTTTCAAGGTCCTTTTTATACCATTTAAAATAATAGAATTTGAATAATGTGTTCTCGCGCTAAAATGAGGGGGGGGGGGGGGGAGTTTTCTGTCATGACGGCATTTTAAAAAGCCATCCGGACAAGGCGTGGGTATCTATAAGATGTATATTCATTTGTAAATAATTATATGATTATTAATGTTTTAAATTTTTTTGTTTATTAATCTTTTAAAATAAATGTTATGAGTATTTTCATAAATTTATAATGCAATGATTTCTTTGAACTAACCAAGACTCTCTGATTTCGAACTTCTTGAAATCTAATGCAGAATATCGATTGTTTTGTTTATGTATTTGTTTTTGTTAGCCAATAACTTTATTTTATTTCTATTTTTTTTTTCATTTGCAACATTTTTTTTTTCCTTTTAAATTCAGTGGCACTTTCGAAATAAAAAACAGATTTAAATATCAAACCGAGTATTTTGCGTAATCAAGTAGAATTTTATGGTAAGTTTTTCTTTTTTGTTAGTTTCTTTCTGGAAAAATATGTTGTTATGGGTCTAGATGTTATTTACAAAATATTTATAAAAAAGTGAACTTTCCTTAGCATAGGTCTATTTCCAAATGGGATTTGAATATGTATATTTTAAAACTTTTAATGTTTTATTCATCCATAGATAAACAAATATGAAGGTATAAAGACAGAGAAATTTTCTTAATATTTTAACTATTAAGAATGTATTGATACTCTTAGAAAAAGATTAAAAAATAAAATTTCTGCTGCATCTGTCATTCACTGAAGACTATTTAATTACGAGTACATGCAATTATGACATTAAATCTGTTTCAGTTTTTGCTTTTTACTTATTTTAATCATTTTAAAATCATCAACGTCCTAAAATTGAGAACTTTTTAGTTTATCTAGTAAAGTTTTTTTTTAAATAATATTCTCCGTTTACGCGATAAAATTAAATAGTTAAAAAGTTATTCATAAATAATACATAAAACAGGAAGAATCGAGAACAAGCTAAAGAAAACCACTATGTAATCAATGATATAAGTGCAAATAGATAACGAATATTGGTTCCTTTTTCTAAAGTATTTATTTGTATCATATATATATATATATATATATATATATATATATATATAAAGAATATTGCGTGAGCAAATAGGTATAAAACATTAATTCTTTGCTTCCTACAGCTATTTGCAATAAAATTATTCCTACTATACCATTTGTCTTTAGCAATAAGAAATTTTTCTATTCCCTCACACTTTAAAGTAGTTATCGCGATATATCACCGATATTGATATTAACTCGTTGATATATTGCGATATTAAATTTTTGATATCGTCCAGCCCTAATGTTTTTATGTATTTATGTCTTTCAGGTTTAAAATTTCTACTCGAATTTTAAATCACTTCCGATCGAGCTGAAAATTTGGATGCATATGTAAATCCAATGACAATGCAATATTATTATCATTTGAAGTGCGTAGCATTTATACTTATTTTATAGGGTCACACAGAAGATTTCGGATACATTACTACCTACAAACAGAAATTTTAATTCAAATTCAAAAAAATCTAAATATGTTATTGAGATAAACAACAGCATTTTTTCAATTGAAAATAAAGTGTGTATAGATTTGAAGACCATCCTAAATAATTCAGATACGTTACCATCTACGAGTAGGAATTTTAATTTAAAGTCAACAAAAATCATATAGGTTACTGAAATACGCAAACAGCTTTTTCCCAATTGAAAATAACATACCTAGCATTTATATTTCTTTTACAGAGCAGCGCAAAAGAAGTTAGATGTATAACTATGTATGGGCAGAGATTGCTTAAAATACATTTTATTGATATTAAGATATTTAAAAGTTTCTTTTAAAAAATAATAAGGTTAGCTTATTTTCCTTGCGGATCACCCTCGAAGAAGTGAAACAAAAAAAGGTGCAGTTTATGGCAACAGGAAAGGAAAAATACCATTATTTAGAGTATCTTTTTAGGATTTCTAAATTGATTTCTCAACGTATCATCATAATTTAATTAATAGGAAACTATTAAATGATTAAAAAGTTTTTTTTTAATATATCCTTCTATATATAAAAAATGTAACGCTTTGGAAATGGACCAATGAAAATCTGCGTAGATACCACGAAACGCATCTGATTGGTCAGAGCTTTCTGATGCTATAAGGGGGTTACCATGGGGAGGGGGGACTCGGCTCTGTCGCCAGGTTCGTCGTCAACTTGGCGATATATCGCCAAATTTGGCTATCAAAATTAGTCGCCAAAAGTAACACCAACTTGGCACTATTTCCAGTATTTCGCCAAATTTCCATAGACTCCCATTGAAATACAAAAGGGATTACTTGCTTGCAGAAAATCAACAAATTGAGATAGTTCAATGCAACAAAAACTAATATTGGCTTATGAATAGAGCTTAATTGAACTATTTACATTATTTTTAAGCACAAACACTAATTATTTACAATATTCGTAACATTATACATACAATTTCATGCATATATGTTGGCGGAGAAATGGCGGCGAAGTGAAAATTTCAGAGGAGAGGAGATTTATATGATTATTTATTTAGATCCAGAATGGAAACACGAAACAATTACGTCTGGGGTTGGCTAGAAAATAGGGATTCCTTCCGGATACCGAATGGAATCGCGAAGCGATTACGGGGGGTGGGGGGGTTGGTGAGCGGAGCCCCCCTAGTATATATATATATATATATATAATAGTAATATATATATATATTATTAGTAATATATAAAGTTATATTTATTAGTTTTTATATTATAGTTATATTTATAGTAGTAGTAGTTATATTTATAGTTTATATTTATTAGTAATATATAAAGTAATATATATATATATATATATATATATATTACTTTTCAGTGTTAAAAAATTTCGTTGTTGTATTTCCACAGCCATTTGTCCTATTTTGGTGAGAGTGTTTAGGCGCATCATTAAATCTATTGTTGTAGTAACGCGTCTAAAATTGTAACCATAAAAATTATTAGGCTGAACGAAAAACGCCTTAAAATTAAGTTGATAACGTATAATTAAGTTTCAAAAATAATTGTCATCGAAACGTAATTTTTATAATTTTATCAGGTACTTTTCCAGTATAGGTGGCCTTGTCTTTTCTTTAAAGCTTGGTGCAATTTGTGGCTTCATTAAATATGAGATTTGTTGCCAAGTGACATAACAGTTATGAAAACATACCTAATGGACGATTATGCTTGTTTATAATATGTATTTATATGTATATATATATGTGTGTAAACATTTCATTTAAAGATATATTATTATTGTTTTTATATGCAATTTACTTCTGTCTGTATGTAAAAAAGATAAATGGCTTTTTAATATTAAATAAATTGTATAAATATTTTTAAAAAAATGCTTGTGTATATGAAATAATGAATAAGTTGCCAGGAAGTGTGTTGCCGAATTTCCTTCTCTCGCCAAGGCCCCTATACTAGAAAAGTATATTTTAGCCTATCAGGAAGCCAGTGAGAATTCGATTACGAAATTCCATTTTTACAAACAAATACCAATTTAATAAAAGAGTACAAAAATCCCACCACAGAAGCGTGTCATTGTGTACAAGCATAAA
This sequence comes from Maratus speciosus, assembly GCA_963932465.1. Taxonomy (NCBI): domain Eukaryota; kingdom Metazoa; phylum Arthropoda; class Arachnida; order Araneae; family Salticidae; genus Maratus; species Maratus speciosus. The sequence goes on from OZ010800.1 coordinate 418,866,109, forward strand.
TTGTGTACACAAATTCAAAATTGGATCAACATATGCATGTCTTCAAATGATATATACATATACATATATAAATGTAAAATAAATAATTATAAAAACAAATTCTATCTTTTTTTATAATTGTTATTATTATAATCATTTTCAGATTTCGAGAATGTCACTATTATTGAGTATTTGTACGTTGCTTATTAAAAGTTTTTTAAGATTTTTTTTTTTTTACTATGAACTGTAATCATAGTATTACCACTAGATGCGCCGGAAATTTCACTCAAGTTTTATTTAAAAAAAAAAAAAAAAAAAAAATGTGTACCAGAATTTTTATTTAAAGCTTTTTAACTTATTTATTTAACTAATTTTTGTGCGATATATATACTAAGTAAAATCTGTCTAAAGCGGAATCGATCGCGATTGGGAAAATTTTCCGTCGTAGACAATATTCCGCCTTATGCCCAAATTAGCAACGAATCCCAGCAAAACTATTGCTTCCGAACAAATAAATGGTCTATTATTTTTACACCACAATTAAAATGCATACATACTTTTAAGTTTGAGCCAAATAATAATAATAATAAAAGTTTGCACATTTATTTATTTACTTTTTTACAGAGAGAGAGATAGTTTTATTTATGAAATTTTGCATTTTATGAATTTAATGAAAAGTATAAAAGACAAAAATGTACACATTTTTATTAGCTCAATCGACATTCTCTTTTTCTTTACAATTGTTTACAGTTTTTTACACCAATAAACTCAGCGAAATGGATTAAAATACGGCATATAAAATTAAACTATGCTATTCTAAATTATTTTTTTTAATTATCCAAATAATTTTTAGAAATTGTGTTTTTAAAAAATTTGCTTTTTAAATTTTAAATTTATGATTTTTTTTAAATCTCGTAGTTTTATATTTACACTTAGAATAACTGCCTGTGTGTTTTTTTTTTTTATTATAAGGGTAATGGAAAAAATAAAAACGCAAATTTTCGTTTAAAAAAAAGATAAATTTATTTGTGTTTAAAATTGTAATTAAAAATAAAATGCTGTCGGCTAAACAAATGGAAACTACGTATTTTCTTTTGCTTTTTATTAAATCCCCAAAATTGCAAAATTTTCTAATTAAAATCGTCCCTCTGTAAACAAATGAATGAGTAAAAATATGTTTTTTATTGATATTTGTATTTTATACATATTTATTTATATGTATTTGATCTATAAATCAGTTTTAAAGTTTCATTTACCGAATGCTTTTTATTTTCAAAATGCAGTAAAACCTCCTTAAAACGACCACGTTCTGTTCTAATAAAAATTGGTCGCTCCGAGAGGTGGTCTCTTTAAATCTAGATTTTAATTGTTGAAAAAAGTAACAATTAATGTTACTAAAATTTATTTTCACATTAGGAAAAAATGTGAAAATTTAAGTATCAAAACAAAAGTCAATTTCATAAGTTAATTACTGCAGAGTTTAAAAAATGAATACATTGACGTTTGCTTTTATTTTACGGTTTTATCTTTTATAACTTTTATTTCCAAGTCCTTTCGAAATTCAGTAAGTAAATGTTTTTTTCTTCTTTCTTTCTTTCTCTGATGGGAACAAATAATGACGATTTCATTAATTTACCTATTTCTTTGAGAGCTTCCTGACAGAATAGGGCAGGGGAGTTTATTGGCAGTCATTCTTAATTTGTCATCAGAGTTAAAGGCATAAAGGGGTTTAAACACTTAAAAGTTACCGATCTGAAAATCTGAACTTAGATTAGAAGTTTTATGAATAATGCGCTCTTCGGAATTATTTTTCTAGTAAAACCTCCTTCAAGCTGAATTTGTTTCATTTCCTTCAAATAAAATGGTCGCTCATGGAGGGAGTTCAACTGGGATGGTCTCTCAATGGAGGTAAAATTAGTATTGAGCCTATGGGAATTAATTTCCTTCCATGAAAAAATGATCGTTCAGGGAGGTGGTCGCACAGGGAGATTTCACTGTATACCATTTGCCGTCTTATGCAAAAATTTGTTTTCAGCGGGACCTTCAAATCCTTTCCGCTTCTGCGTTAGGCAGATTCCGGCTTATGGAGCACATATTAATGTTATTTTCTATGGATTCGCCAGGACTCGGAAATCTTCCCGCGGTAGACAGATTTCCGGCTTACACAAAGTCCACCTTTAGACAGATTTTACTGTATTTAACTCTTTTTTTTAAAAAATTTCTTGTTCAAATCAAATTATACATATTTGATAACAGTCAATTTGACTGCTCTTGGCGCTTCTAGTGTTAATATGTGTATTTTATTTTAATATTAAAAAGCGATTTTTTTAATTAGGAAAACAATGTTTTAGTATAAAAACATTGAATGAGATACTGTAAAAATGTAATAATCCTGTTCCATACATGCTTTTTTTTTTTTTCTTCTTTAAAGAAAAGATCAAAAGCATTCCTGTGGAATCGTTGAAGAGCCTGCTAAAAATGATTCACATTTACCCCGACGTCGGATTTGTGACGATGAATCGTCCGCACATGGATCTGCTTGACGACTACCAACCCTATAGTTACGCGTGAGTACAAAATTCATATAATAAAGAGTATAAAATTGTATAAATAATTAGTATTTATAATCTATTCGTATGCGCAAGCATTAAAGAAGCAGTACATTTTCCTAGATAAAGTTCAAAACTACTTTTAAAAAGCCTAAGCTTACAAGACATTGGATGAAAAGTGTTTATGAATTCAGTTTGTCTAGCCGTCTGTCTGTCCGCGCTCTGTCTCTCGTAAATAGACTCGGATTACAGTGTAATTGATACAGTCGGACCTCGTTATTCCGACACCCGATTTTTCGTCACTCCGCTTATCACGTCAGTTTTTCAAAGTCCCGATTTTCTGTATAGGGTTTTAATGAATATAAACTCCGGATTTTACGTCGATGAATAATTTTCAACTCCGGATATCCCGCCGGTTTAGGAAAATTTTCCATTTTTCATAATCCATCTTATAAGCATGGAAATTAAGCGGTAAGAAATGTCTTAGCAAAACTTTTCACAAAAGTATCTAAAATACCCATTGAGATAAATGAGAATTTTTACTTCAATTTTTTTATCTGAATAAATAAATCCACACACTCTGAATGACCCACTTAAGTTCCAGATAGACGTATCAGTCTAACTTACGGTCTTTTCGTTCTGGTCAGGCAGCGAGCGCTTTCTTGTGGTTACACTGCGCTTTTCATCTGACTAAAACCGAAGTATTGCAATGCATTCCATTGAAACGATCAGAAATTACCTAACATCCATTTCTGAATATATTGTAATCAACGAATATTGATTACAATGCATTGTACAATATTGAAAAAAGAATTGTAGGATGCGCATCTAGGGATAAGCAAACCTTATTTCATCAATATCTCACGTAACAATAAAACTCCAAGTCATCATAAATCCGATTTTTATTTTTTTCAATTTTGTTCATGTGTATATTTTGTTTAATAATAATGTTTTATTGCTTAAAACTGCAAGAACAGTTATGAACTTAAAATTATCTTAAATTAATTAAAAATATAGCTTTGTCAGGCTAGCTCAGTTTCAAATCACACAGAAATTTCACATAATTTCAAAATATCACATTCTCGGGGTAGTTTTTTAAAATATTTTTTATTTAATCTTGATAAGACGGCACATCACAAGTAGAACGGCACATAACACATAGACACAAAATAATAAAAGCGCGAATAACTTTCTACATGTTAGCACAACTCAAAACAGAACAGAATTCTCACAAACTCACAGCATTTCTCATTCGGCAAAGCTCACGGAAAACGGTCACGTGACTGCCGGTAGAGTCTATTTGTTTTAAAACGGGTGGCGCGCGTTACATCCTCCCCCTCTGTTTCCGATTTACGTCTCGGAGAGGAAACAGGATGCTTTCTGGGTCTTCCTCTTTTCCTTAAGGGTGCAACTGGAATAGTTTCAGTCTCTTGAAATGGTGACAAAGCGGAAACATGGTAAGACCCAATTCGCTCAGTAGGATTGTCCAGGCTAGCAATGTCATATGTCACTAGTGACTTTTGAGTCAAAACTATGTATGGCCCATCTCTCTTAGGCATAAATTTGGCTGTTTTATTTTTACTTGCTTTGCTCACAGGATGTAGGTTAACCCATACTTTATCACCAGGTGCGAAATACACTCGTCTACGATTTTTATCGTAATATTTCTTCCGCTGATCTTGTTTCATTTCAACACGCTCTTTCACACTTTTTGAAATATTTGCAAGACGTTTAAGATATGGGGTTATTTCCGGAACAAAATTGTCATTTTCCACAACAGCTCTAAAATCGTTCACCACATCATCGATTGTTCTTAATTCTCGACCAAATTGCAGATAGGCGGCAGTTTGGCCAGTTGTATCAGATTTGGCAGAGTTCATAGCAAATCTAATAAAAGGAAGTTTATCAATCCAGGAACTGTGTTCATCTCCAACAAGGATTGCTATTCGAGGTTTCAAGTCTCGATTTTTGCGTTCGACTGGATTGGCCTGAGGATGGTACAAAGGTGTCAATGATTGGTCTATTCCAAGAATGTAACAAACTTGTTGTAGAACAGCGCTCACAAACTGAGGGCCGTTATCACTTATGAGTCTTCTTGGGATACCATAACGAAGGAAGATCTCTTCAATCAAAGTAGTCGCACATTCTTGTGCAGTAGCAGTTGTTAAGGCAAATAGTTCGACCCATTTAGTGGCACAATCTTCTACTATAAAAATCCATCGATGCCCATCTTTACTAGGAGGCAATGGTCCAAAGAGATCAATGCTGAGGGTCTCAAACCGCTGAGCATAAGCAGGTGTTCGTAATAAACCAGCCGGTTTCTGATTTGTTGCTTTATAACGGGCGCACTCTGGGCACTTTTTCACATATTCAGAAATGTATGCTTTCATGCCTGTCCAATAATATCTTTTAGCAATTCTCTGATAAGTTCCTGCTTCACCATAATGTCCGGCTGAGGGGTCGTCATGATGAAGTTTCAAGATATTTTGTCTTTCTTGTATTGGAATGACCAGTTGCGCTTCTTCGGCATCTGATTCGGGAGCATACCTATAAAGCACACCTTGATTCATCAGGAATCCTCTATCGGTCCAATTTGCGAAATCTTCGCTTTTCTGTTCGTCTTCAAAACAATCTATAATCTTTTTAAGGTTTTCATCTTGCAACTGTGCTTCTCTGATATCTTTTGGACTTCTTGTTGGCATGTCTATGCTGACAAAATTGCATGTCTCACAGAAAGCAGATTGATGATTACAGACAGAGCGTGACAGCATGTCAGCTACAACATTTGATTTTCCAGATTCATATTCTATTTTCTTCTTATCAATTCCTTTCTTAGCAGGAGTCATCCGATTAGGTGGTGCAGCAACAGGAGCACTATCACCTGTATTCATACTATGCTCCACAAACGGGGTTGTCTCTCCCCCTGGTTGAAAACATTTTTCATACCTTTTCAGAAGATCATTAAGTTTGTCCCTTTCATCGGAATTTAGATTTTTACCTTCATCTTCACGTAAAGCGTACGGATTGACTTCGACCGCACCAGCTGACGTATTATTGTCTTCTTCATATTCATACACAAAATAAAACTTTTCCTGAGGTTTATCACTGAAATACCATGTTTTGTTGGCAGTATCTAACACTATGTTAGCATTATGTAAGAAATCCATACCTAAAAGAGTTCTATTACCCTTTGCATCTGGTAATACTATGAACTCCGTTTCGAAGACTCGGCCTTCAATCTCTACGGGCACAGTGGCAGACAAAGTGTCTCTGACCACCGTAATTCCGTCAGCTAACGTTACTTCATGGGTATGAGGGTTCAATGCAACACCAGTTTTTAAAAATAATTGATACATACGTTCTCCCGCAATAGAACGATTCGCTCCCGTATCTGCACAGACTAGCACCTTCTTATTGCAGATCGTGATAGGCACATTTGGAGCTGAAACTGCTGATGTATTTAAACTATATAGCTCAAGACGATGTGCTTGAACAGTTTGTTTTTTAACCGTAGGGGAACAATCTGGACATTTCTTTTTTATAAATCCCAATTTACCACAGCAAACAATATCGGATTCTATGCGTCGATTAGCAAACTTAGGGGAAGATCTGTCTTCTTTTGGAGGCTTACTCTGTTTCCAATTATTTTCTCGACGAGAAAACTCCTTTTTCTCTTGGGGTACAACCGGATCTCTTTTAGGGAACGTAGATCTAATGATATCATACGCATCTAATTTTTCGGCAAGGTCAACTGGAGAATTTAAATTTTCCCAATCGTCTAACATATGTTGTTTGCATTCAACAGGCACGCGCCTTTTCATTTGATCAGCTATGATAAGATCTTGAAGAGCTTCAAAAGACGTTACAGTTAATTCTTTAAGCCAGTTTTCTAAATAAGCTCGAAGTTCAAAATAATAATCTCGCCAAGTTATTTCCTTGGACTTGCGATGCGTAAAGAACAGCTGTCTAAATTTTTCGGCACTAATTTTAAACCTTTTTAGAAGTAAATCTTTAACATGTGAAAAATTTGAAGCGTTTTCTTCTGACTCACGAGCGATAAGCGTAGAGATAGAAGACGGTACAACACTGAGTAAATACGAAACCCACATATGCTCTGGTACCTTCGAGAGCTTTAATTGACGTTCCAGGAGCACCAAAAACAAGGTTACATCATCAGTTTCTGGCCTGAATGTAGGCAACAGCTTTTGGATATCTATCTTACTCTCCGGATGAGACATTACCCCTGCTGCGTTACCACCTACCGCTCCACTGGAAGCACTTTGGCTCTGAGCCTGTAACTTGAGCTTCTCAAGCTCAAAATTCATCTCAAGCTTTTTTAACTCTAACTCTTCCGCTCTATGCTTTTCTTCTAATTCTAATTTGCGCTGTTCTAACTCAGCTGCTTTTTGTTTTTCCTCTAAGTCCCGTCTGCGTTGTTCTTCCTCGCGAGTCGAAATTTGGTTTCTGACTAATGAATTTACAAAATCAACTTCGTACGAGGGGGAGGATTTAATTTTTTCACGCAATGTGACAACTGTCATAGATGATTGAACATCTAAATTCATTTCTAACGCAACCTGATATAAATCCTCTTTGCGAGCTTTATTAAGTTCAGACATTTTAAACTTTAGCAAAACAACAAAACAAGTACCCCACAAATGCCGAAAATTCGTTTAAATTATTCCCCAAACGTGTGAGCTTTGCCGTTACAACTCATATAAACAAGACTTTAATAAAGCAAAACAGTAAGGTTTAACATTAGCAAAACTCTGACTACAAAACAAAACAAACTTTAAATCCCTGCAGGTATAAATAAACAGTATGGCCATAACGCGACATTTAATCAAAACAATATTGTAACCAATATAAAACCATTTACTGAATAGTTAACACTTTCAAACATTATTCTAAATAATATCAAATACATAATGAATAATTAAATTTGCAACCAATATTATCATTATATTACTAAGATTACTTAATATCAGTTTCATTCAATATCACTTTAAAAGAAAATAAAGTTTCTTTTATAAACAAATAATAAATACAAAAACTTACTCATTCCGTTTTGGAAATGAATCACATTCAAGGCTTTTTTATCAATAAATCAGCAACTCAAAAGTAAATACTTACGTTTAGCATTTAAATAATAACAAACACTTAAATAAAAATAGTAATCATTTCTCTTACGAAACCAATAAAAAAAAATAATAAAAATAAGCACATATCTTTATGAGAATTGCGATAAAATTATGAATCATCTTAACAACTTCTAATTTGACTGACAACAGTTTATTTTCCTCTTTTAAAAGAAAAGAAAAAAAAAATCAACGAAAACGTAAATGAATATTTCTTTCGCTTTCTCTCGCACTCACTCTTTTTTTTTTTTTTTTTTTTTTTTTTTTTTTTTTTTGAATCAAAATATTTTACTTAAAACAAAGTAAAAATTAAACATACATGAACAGAATCAAAGTAAAATTTTCAGAATAATGGGTGAGGGAGGGGGGAAGGGGAAATATGCAATACAAACATGACAGGAAAATAATAGAATGAACCAAAATTTAATAATGTCAAAAATATTTAGAATTTTTAGAATATCAATGTTACGAAGTCAAGAATCTGAAGAATGCATTCTTTTTTAATAAAAATATTATGGATCCATTCTATTTAAAACGCTTACTTGGTAAAAATATTTTGTAGAACAAACAAATCTTGTAGAATAAACCACTATAGGCACAAACACTGTAGGCACCGTTCTAAGAACAAATGAAGCGAGAGTCCCTTAAAGCACAAACATCCTAGAACTTTCTTTAGGACATTAACGAAATATTTTGTAGAACTTTAACTTGAGAAAATAAGAACAAAGATAACGAAACATTTCAGATTCAGAACATATTTCACGTGCACTCACGAAGACGACCGGTCGTGCCATTTTTTTTTTCTCTGCATGCTCGTAAAAACAACACTTTATGATTAAAAATATATCACTATATCACTTGACTTGGAGAATGATGAAATAATATTGCGAACACTTTTGAAAAATTTGGATATGAACATTTTACTTCGAATTCGTGGCCCGAGTTGGGTAGCCAATTGTCAGGCTAGCTCAGTTTCAAATCACACAGAAATTTCACATAATTTCAAAATATCACATTCTCGGGGTAGTTTTTTTAAATATTTTTTATTTAATCTTGATAAGACGACACATCACAAGTAGAACGGCACATAACACATAGACACAAAATAATAAAAGCGCGAATAACTTTCTACATGTTAGCACAACTCAAAACAGAACAGAATTCTCACAAACTCACAGCATTTCTCATTCGGCAAAGCTCACGGAAAACGGTCACGTGACTGCCGGTAGAGTCTATTTGTTTTAAAACGGGTGGCGCGCGTTACAGCTTTTTATAAACCTATTTTTCTCCAACTCTGGTTACCGCGACACTCAGCTTATGACGACACTTTTTTCTGGTCATTAGAGTGTCGCGATAACGAGGTTCGACTGTATATGTTATTGAGATTTATTATGGTATGCTCGGTACTAAAAATGAAATATGTAGCGTTTATGGTTCCTTTATAAGAACGTTCAGAAGAATTTCGTTGCATTACGGTCTATGAGGGAAAAACCGTTTGCGATGTATTTTCAATGATGTTACACAATTTCAAACAGATTGAAAGTGATATATATTTCTCAGATGCATAGCAAGATGCTTAATACAGTATAAGGTGTACATAGCAGTCATCGTTCACATACAGGGACACACTAAATAATTCGGTTACAGTACTGAACAATAATTGCTCAATATGCGTTTACCGTTGTGGTACGCATTTTTAAATTTAAGAATTTTTTTTCAATATTACTTGGTGTGTTAAAATTCTATACAGGACTGCACAAAGCTATCGAGGCATTTTCGTTTGTTGACGAAAATTGCTGAAGGGGAATTTACAACTGTCTTATGCGTTTCCTAACTGAACTAAATTTTAGGATACTCTGTAGCAGTGGCGCCAACTTTTGAATAATATTGGGTGGGCTCAAAACCTTTTTAGGGTAAAATCACTCTGAAAGTTTGGGAAAACACGATATTTCAAATTATGATAAGAATTTTTGTGAATGGAATATAAAGTTGCGTTTTTATTTAATTACATTCTCATGGAATCTTCATTTTATGGACTCTAATATTTACTATTGTGCCATTATTTTGACTACAAATTAAAACGCAATGGATTAAAAATATTAAAATGGGCATTTAATGCAAATACGATGAATGGTTATATTAATAGTAGTACTATTTACTTAAACTACGCCGGATGATTCAAAATAGATACAATTTCTTAAACCGCTGATAAAAGAAAGATACTTCCAATTAGGAAAAGTATACTAATCCAGTACATCTTTCAGATATGGCATTTATTAAACAAGTTGGAAATTGCTCGTCAAACGTGGCAAATGAGGTGCGTTCGTACTATAACTAGTTTTATAATTATTTTTTGCACCCCATATTGTACTGAATGTATATTTTTTTCCACTTCATAAAGTGCATAGTCTGTAACATCATTAAAATGCACTTCCAATAATTTTTTTCCCATTCACCGAACACATTTGACTGTCCCTGTAATTAAACTATACATCCATTTTTCTTAAAATTAAAAATGGCTCGACAAAATTTTGCAACAATCATATATTTAAAATTTCAGACCATTCGGTAGGCTGTAACATCATTAAAATGCACTTTCAATAATTTTTCCCATTGGCCGTAATGTAAAGAAAAACTTTTGATTGTCCCTGTAATTAAACTATACATCCGATTTTCATAAAATTTGAAATGGCTCGACAAAATTTTGCAACAATGATATATGTAAAATTTCAGACCATTCGGTTGGGTAGTTTTTGCTCTGTTATATGCGGACGGACGGACGGACTGAACGATGACTATAGGTGCTACGTATTTATATAATTACGAACGCACCTAAAAAGGGGCTGCATGCGCATTAAAATATGAAATTTAATTTTTATATGGCCCCGTTTTGTATAACGTATATTTAGAAAAATAATGACATTAGAAGAAAATACTAAGAAAAACAGTAAAAAAAAATATCTTTTGCGGAAAAAAATACTGAGTTTTTAAATTTTATGAACTTTCAGTGTCTTCTGGTATTAAAACGCTCCTTTCGTATTTATAAGGACTTAAGGGGGCTGGTCACTCAACTTCGGATTTCCCCTCACTAATGTTAAAGTCTATGGGCATTGGATGCATTCGTCTATTTAAAATATCTCCTCGTGAAATTAATATTTTTAACTTCTATCTTTTGTGTACACTTCCTAAAAGGTGTCTCTTTTTTTTTTCTTAGTTCTCAAAATATATCTAAAGTATAGACTTAATTTTTTAGGAAGTGTTAACATCTTACTCACAGTTCGCCCGCTTTTAACACATAAAATATTAAATTCAGCATGGATTTTAGAAATATTTTGAAAACTGAGGAAAAAAAAAAAGAGACATCCTTTAAGAAGAGTACACAGAAAAAAAGATGTTAAAAATATGAATTTCCCGAGGAGACATTTTAAATATACGAATGTATCAAAAGTCCATAGACTTAACATTACGGAGGAGAATTCCGAAGCTGAGTGACTAGCCCCTTAAGGGTGAACCAAAGAAATTTTGGTACTACTTGATTAACCCGTTGACCAATTTTGCCAAATTATGCAAATCGCCAAATTATTAGCCAAATTATGAAAATGGTGTATTCCAATCCAAACATAAGGTATGTCATTTTACCTAAGTATGTCATTTTGGGACGGTTTCCCCTAAGTTAGATGCTTTGTAACTTTCTTTTTAAATAATTGTCGCTCATTCAAGCCTTTTTCTGGCTTTAATGTAGCTGGATAGCGGAGAGGAACTTCCGCCGCAGTGTGGTACATATATGCCACATAACGGTTGGTGCTCCGGTGGGTGATCTTGTTTACCTAGACATTAGATTTCACCTTATTAAACTGTGAAGTTCAGTTACAGTATTCTGAATGTATTGGAAAGTGTTTCATAATCCATGCTTGACTCATGATTTTTCGTTCTTGTTAATGAAGAACTGGGTTTATCCAGGTTCCAACTTCAAAATACTGGGAGTTATTCTTCTCGACTTTTAAAACATAAATGTACGAATCCAAAAGTTTTTTTTTCTTTTTTTTTTTAAGAGGCCACACTAGTCACTCAAAAAGACTCGAATGATAATGTTAATCCTATGGGGAAGTTATTTTCAAATATCTCGCTTAAATTTTGATATTTTGGAATGATTTATTTTTCACAGGATAGCTGAGGACGATCTACATCCGGGCTAGTTTTTACTTTTTTGGTTTTAGTTTCAGATTTTTTTTTTTAATTACTTTAACTTTCGGAACCGGTTCCGAAAGTAAAATAATTTTTTTTTTTAACAATCTGAAACCAAAATCAAAAAAGTTAAAACTAGCTCGGATGTAGATCGTCCTCAGCTATCCTGTGAAAAAAAATCATTCCAAAATATCAAAATTTAAGCGAGATATTTGAAAATAACTTCCCCATAGGATTAACATTATCATCCGGGTCTTTTTGAATGACTAGTGCGGTCTCTTAAGGAATTTTTATAACTTTTCGGCACAATGAAATCGGTTTGATTCGAACGCTGGATCTCTTATTTTGGAGTCATTTTCTAAGAAAGTCACAACAGGACAAGACAACAACTTTTATTTAGCAAGTGAAACATGCAACTTTTTAATAAATGAAGTAAAAGAAGAATATGGGAAGAATAAACAAACAGTTTATTATAGATGTTTGAAACGCTGCGATATTCTGAATACAGGAGGCGAAGAATAACTTATACCGCTATTATCTGCAGAAAAAATAGAATTCCTGTATTATGTTACTTTGACGAACTGTTAAACTTCATACATGATGTTCATATCGCTGTTGGCCTAGCTGGAAGAACCGAAAGGATTAAGAAACTGAATCGCAAATACAAAAACGTGACTGTATAGAATCTACCGTCTCGTATTTGAGACTATGGGAACCATCTCACAAAAAACAAAAATATTTGAAAAAGGGATTTGCAGCCAAACTAATTTTACATAGTGAAATGAATTCTCCATGCAAAGTCGACTTAGTCGATAGATATAGTAGAGTCCAGATTATCCGAGTCTCGCTTAACCGAGTTTCCGCTTTACCGAAGTTATTTTCTTCTGGTGGACTGATGGCTTCCATTATTATAAAACAGCCATTATAAATGAAGTGTTAGTTGAAGATGAAAAAGAAGTCGTAAAAAGTTAGAACTCTCATTTTCTGGTCAGAATGAAAAAAAAAAATATCGCCATTTTTTTTTAGAAGTAGAAATGAAAAATTGATGTTCGGACCTTGTGCGTATGCCGAAAGAGTTCCGCAGCTTTGCGGTCATGTGACTTAGTTCAGTTGTTCCTTAGCTGTCATTCTGGCACGTTGTTATACTTTTGAAATTTCTCTTAAATTTAAAAATCTATTTTTATCCACTAAAGATTTCACAATCTTCAAACTGCTTACCTAAAGACTTTGCCAAGAACTCTGATAAAAAATTTGCATATTTAAAAATAAAACATAAAATTCAAGTGCGCGGCCTTTGTTTTTCTCTCTTGAGTTTAATAACTTTAAATGCTGCATTTAACTGATGAATATTTTTTTAGATAATTTTTATCGACAGAAATAACTGCCTTTTGTAATGCCTGTATTTTATACTTATATTTTGTCCTTTATAGTTCAAAGGACAAAACAACTTTCAAGCTATTAAAAACATGACATATTATTTTTTCCATTCAAAAAATTCCTTATAATAGAAAGGAAAAATAATTATACAAATATAAGGAATTTCTTGAATGAAAAAATTATGAGTCATTTTTTAATAACTTGAATAATATAGGGAAAACATAGGAAAAATTGATTATTGAAAATGTTATTCTTGAATTGAAACTATTAAAGGTATAATTAAAAGATGAATAAAATATTCAAGCTACCTTTTTTTTCTTGAGTCCAAAGTATGGAGTAACTAGCTCAGTGTTGCCTGGATGTAAGCCAAAGAAATTTTTAGTACTTCTCGAGTTGTTATAGTTCATGTATAATAAAGTAGGTTTGTTTAAATTATCTTTACAAGAGCTACATTATTATTAACAACGTCACGACAGTTGTTGCGTATAGTACGGGACATTTAGAATGCGTACAATCTTTAAATTTTCTTTCAATAATTTTGAATATTGAAATCCGCAGAATTTATGCATTTAAGATAAGCGAAGATTTATTTCCATTTCAAGTTATTGATGATAAAAGATTAAAAATTGTTCTTTTATAAGGCTTTAAAACGTGGAATAAAAATAAGACTTCGGCTTAGTGACATATTCTATATTTTTGATTAAATAAGAAGTGAATTGCAATCCTGATTTCTTATACAAAAATTGTCTGTCGTGATACAAAAAAAGTACATAAGCACGCAGTTTATACGATTGACTATATAATAAAATCATTCTTTTTTTTTTTTTTTTTTTTTGTGAAAACAAAGTTCATTATTGTTTAATCGAATCAGCTGGTAATAAATAATCGTAAGATAATCGTAATCTGGGAGGATTCTGGCATAAAATAATAAAAAAAAAACTTTAAATTATTCAAAACATGATAAGAAAACATGTAAAATATTATAGATAAAAAAAAAAAAGGAAAACAATCCCTAGAACAAGAATAACAATTTCTTTAAGAACACTCTCTTGAATTTTGAACCAAATTCTCTCTCTCTGTCTCTTTTTTTTTGGGGGGGGGGGTGTTGGGGGGGGTTACTGATGGGTGAAAAAAAAAAGCCAAGCTATTGTTGCATTAACACTTCGCACACCTAGTAGCAGAGATTTTTAAAAAATGGCAAGTTACTCTCCACAAAGAAGAGCAAAAGGTTAAATAAAACTAAAATTTTGTATTGCACTATACTGTTTATTGAAAATATTAGTATAATGAAAATTTCATAAAAAGGGGTTTTAAGATTTGTTTGTTTAAACGATTAAAGAAAAAATGTGAAACTTATATATTTTTTAAGCAATAAAAGTATTTTAAATTATCATTTGGCAATAATTAGTCGTTAGCCCAGTTTAATAAAGAAATATTTATTAAAAATATTGACTTTGATAAAGTAATTAATGTTTTATCTAAATTCGCTGAGTAATGACGGAAAAAATAATAGCTAAAGAATAAGCATTATGAATGCGGAGTATTTTTTTTTATTATTATTATTATTATAAAGGAAAATAATCTTGCTATTTAAATTTCACACATTTATAAAGGTAAATTGGTAACATATTTTTGCAGATTTAGATAGCTTATTTTAAACAAAGGTGTGAAACTTACAATGAAATAAGAAAATGTGTTCCCTTTTTTTTTACAGGGTTTAAGACTACAAAAGCTGAAAAAAAGAATTTTTTTTGTATTAATACCGGCTATTAATTATTCTCTATTTGCTGGGGGGATGGGAGAGAATTAACATCAACGATTCTAATGAATAACAAATACAGTATAATAATCTAAAAATTTTGAAATTATTTTTATATTTTATTTATTAATTTATTTTTTTATTTGGGAGAAGGGTAAGTCATTTATTTATTTAACATTTAACACAACTTAACATTTGAAAGAAACAAGAAAAGAGAAAAATATTTTAAATGTTTTAAGTTTTGTGGGTAAGGAAAATTTTACGCGGATACTTATTGTCATTACTAAGAAGCCAATGGTCAAAAAAGAAAAAAAAATTCATGATTTTAAACTCTGTGCAAGGGAGTGGAGGATTAGATGACATTAAAAATTTTAAAGATACCCCCTCCCACCTTAAAAAATGAAAAGTATTCATATATATAATAAATAAATAAAAAGTGGCTTTTATTTTAAATAGAAAACAAATACTGCTGATGGGAATTAAAATCTCAGTTATATACTGCGTTGATTAACTTTGATGTTGAAAAATATTTATGTATAACTGAAAAACAATGATAGATGTTAAAACTTCATAATCTTATTCATAAATATGTATCGTAAGAAATTCTTAAATTTAAAAATTGTTATTTTAGGGGTTAAAAATCATTGATATTATACATTTTGAAACCTTCACGAAGGCTTAAAATTGAAAAAAAAAATGTAACTGCATTTTAAGAACGCACAAGCTACGTAAATATTCCACTTATTATTGTTTTATTCGCGTCTTTCCTCTCGCGTGCAGTCATTCTGTATTTATGCTTCCACTTAGGCAACAAAATGGATTCCTGTATGCATCAATAGCAGGCCAGTGCAAAGAAGAAAATATTTCCTTCTCATCTGAACCCCGACAGACCGTTTGGAGGTGGGGAGAATTCTATTGTGTAGTTGACCCGTGCCACATATTGCGAAGCCGTTATCTTTAGAGGGTCTTATCCCCAAGTATAGTACTTATTGTTCTTAGGCTACCATTGTGGCACCTTGTGTTTTTAGCGGGTCTCATCCCCAACCATTCTATTTATGTTATAGCGGGTCTTATCCCCAATTATTTTGTTGCTTATAGCGGGAGTATTCCCCAGAATATGTTTTACGAACGTCACTTTATCATTCTATGTGTTCTTCAGTGTTTGTGGTTGTAACATTTCTATGCTGTGAGTTATAAAAAATGTGAAAAAGAAAACTATTTGTCTTCAATCTTAAAGTTATACACAGTAGTCACATACAATTCAGATACATTAAAAGTTAGTAAAGGACGAACTTTGACTATTTCTTAACACATTTTTAATGCGTTTAAAGCGGAAGAAAAAAAATGCATATCAATATTTAGCTTTAAAAAAAGTTACGCTTTTCAGGTAATGTCAAGCAGTCGGGTAATATACAACCTGTGGCCAGAAAGTTCGGTGAATGAATCTTTATTTCAAATACAGTATTGTACAGCATCAAATACAATTTACTGTCCTTCAAAATAATCTCCATGGATGGTAATGCACTGTTAAGAACGAGTATATAAGTCCTGGAAACTCCTGTAAAATAGTTCTTTCGGAATGGCTTTCAGCTCAGCCGTCACGTTGCGTTGAATGTTGGTGATGCCCGTAAATCTCTTTCCCTTCAGGGCTGACTTCAGTCTGGGGAAGCGGAAGAAGGGGGGAAGGGAAGGGTCTGCAGGTGCCAAATCAGATGAATAAGGGGGGTGATCAAGTGTCACAACTCCATTCGCGGCCAGTAACTGCCGTACAAACAAGGCGGTGTGTAGCCGGGCATTATCATGGAGAAGAGTCCAGTAGCCTTGCGTGGCGTACTCAGGGCGACGGATCCGTTGCAGTAAACGCTTCAGAACATCGGCGTAGGCAACAGCATTCAATGTGGTACTCTCAGGGAGGAATTTTTTGTGAATGAGACCCTTAGAGTCGAAGAATGCGATGAGCATTGTCTTTATGCGCGATTCTTCCGACCGTACCTTGGTTTTTTTTAGGCGACGACGGTCTCCGCCACTCCAAACTTTGCCGTATGCTTTCGGGATCGTACTTGAGACACCAACTTTCATCGCCTGTGACGATGTTGTTCAGGAAATTTCTGTCTCCATCTGCCATGTTAATGAGGTCTCCGCAAGCAGCAAGCCACATTTCCATTTGTTCAGGCGTTAAACGTTGGGGTACGAGACTGTAGCAGAGCTTTCGTTTTGACAAATCCTCAGGGAGTATGAGGCAAACACTTTCTGTGCCGATTCCCAGTTCCTCCGCAATCATTCGCTTTGTCAGACGACGATCGTTTTCCACAAGCTGCTTAACGCTTTCAATGTTTTCCGGGGTGCGTGTCGTTTTTGGTCCGCCGGCTCGGGGGTCGTCTTCCAGGCTGGTCCGCCCTTCCCGGAAACGCTTAAACCATTCATAAACGCTCTTTGATGTGACGGCTTCATCTTTATAAACTTCTTTGAGCATTTCGTGAGTTTCTTTTGCCGATTTCCCAAGTTTAAAACAAAACAACATGTTTATTCTCTGATCTATTTTGTTTACCGCGACAATCCACAATAAACCTTTCGCGCTCGGGTGTTAATCGTAACAGGGAATAAACGCTCTTAGAACCTTGCCAAACGTTCAAACAGATATTGAACTTCACCACGCTCGGCGCGTTGAAAAGTACTAGTACAGCAGCGACCTCTACAGGCTCATTCACCGAACTTTTTGGCCACAGGTTGTAGAATGAGGTTATAAGGAATATTAAAATTCCAAGAATAACCCCAATTTACAAGAATAACCAAAATTATTTAATAAGTAAGCATTAGTACATCATCTATAAATCATCAGATTCTTTGATAAATGTTTTAATTTTTACAAAAACACAAATGTAGTCTATTGTTTCGCACAGTCCATATGAGCCCACATCAGATGTTATATCCACTCCTCCTCCCTCTTCCATCCTCTAAAGAAACCATCCTCTCCTTGAAAGTTTTAAACTAATAAACCTAACAAAATGCCATTTAACTTTATAGGATTTGTAACTATAACGACAAGAACGAAACGAATTACGCCACCATAAGTCGAAATGGCTTGATGGAAGTTTATAAAGGCGAAGCAGATTTCATGGAGTTGAACAGACTTCTGTTAGAGTATGAGCTGTATCGTTCTTTGAAATCGGTAAGTTTTGCTTAATTACAGTAAAACTACAATATCTGTGGACTAACGTTATCTGGACGCAATCCGGATATGCGAAAATCGGAAGGATTGTAGTTATCATAAAAAAGGGGTTAAGTTATGGCATAAAGTATTCTTAAAATCACTTTCGTTTCATAAAAAGATACGTCTGATATAGGTTGAAAATAAGATCTCTTTTACTACAAACAATTAAAAAAACTCAGTACAAAACTCACATACATTTAAAGATATTACTTGAACTAGTCGAACAAAGTTATAATTAATGCGTAGTAAAGCATCTTAACCAGGTTAATTTACGATGACTGAAAAGAAAATGGATTACACCACATTCTGTGTCAAAGTCAGAATAAAAAATTGCTCCTTGTATTTGGCGTGAATTCCGATTATAGAAAATTCAAATTTTGGAAAACGTTGTTGTTAGGCCCTAACTTTTTACTGAATTGAGTAAAGAAGCTTAAAAATTTTACAAAACAGTGGACCGTAGACCTTACAACTTGATATTAATCTCAACTTAATATCCTCAGCCGTTCAAAAAAAAAAAAAAAAAAAAAGGTGTGTGTGTGTGTGTGTGGGGGGGGGGGCTCTTGACAGACAGATGGTCAGGCGAGTTTTTTATGTAATAAATCGACATAGAATTGTAAATTACTGATTTTTGGATTTCAAAAAAAAAGTTTAGTTACAAAAATGCCGATAGGTGAGAATGTGCCGCTATAAAGACTGTTTCATTAGAATACAAAACAGCGCTACTAATAAGGACTATCATATTAAATGACATCATGTTAATTTATTAATTCACATTAATAAATTTATTAGTGTGAAGACGGGTTATGGGCGGGTCTAATGCGGTGGATCCCCATTATAGAGACCGTATAGGGGACTCTACCTAGCAAAATTCATAGTAGTTCTGGAAAAAGGCTTACTGTCTGTTTTTGGGGTCGCTGAATCCGAATTTTTAACTTCCCTCCAAAATTCCTCACGGCAACCTCCCTAAATTTTCGTAAAATGTCCTCCAAAATAGGTTTTTATTAAAAAATTCAATTTTTTTATTGTTTTAGAGAAAAAGTATCTAGAAATTCAGAAAGTAGACAAAATTTGCAACGAATAAGATACATGACATTATAACGTAGGATGAAAGGAAAGGCGGGGGCCTGCTTTGGAATATCCGCCTCGGTGCTGCGTGCACTAAGTTGCGCAATTCCGCTTAACAACTCACATCGTTTATGTTCGCTTTCCCGTCTCACCTCCAAACTTTCCCTATAAGCTTATTTTATGTTTTTTAGGTCGCTGAATCCGAATTTTTAACTTCCCATCAAAATTTCCTCTCGCAACTCCACAAATTTTGGTAAAGTGCCTCCTCTCCCCCCCCCCCCCCACCAAAAAAAAAAAAAATAATAATGCCATGTATCTTATTTGTTGCAAATTTTGCCTACTTTCTGAATTTCTAGATACTTTTTCACCTACAGAAAAAAAAAATGAAATTTTTTAAAAAACTTTTTTTTTTGCGGGGCAGGGCACTTTACCTAAATTTGGGGGGGGGGGCTGCGGTGAGGATTCGGGGAGAAAAAATTCGGATTCAGCGACCCAAAACACATAAAGTAAGCCTTATAGGGAAAGTTTGGAGCGGAGGCCGGAGAGCGAACATAAACAGTGTGATTGGTCAAGCGAAATTGCGCAACTTAGTATGTTCTGAGGCAAGCTCCCGCCTTCTCGTTCATCCTACGTCACAATGCCATATATCTTATTTGTTGCAAATTTTAGCTACTTTCTGAATTTCTATATACTTTTCCCTTAAAACAATAAAAAATTTAAGTTAAAAACAACTATTTGGGGGGTTTTCGGGAGGGAGAAATTTTGGGGGGAAGTTAAAAATTCGGATTCAGCGACCCAAAAAACTTAAAGTAAACCTTATAGAGAAAGTTCGGAGGGGAGATGGGAGGGTGAATGAAAACGTGTGAGTGTTTAAGTGGAATTGCGCAACTTAGTTCATGCAGCACCACACGCATGTTCCGAGGCAGATCCCCCTTCCCCTTCATCCTAAGTTATAATGTCATATATCTAATTTGTTGCAAATTTTGTCTACTTTCTGAATTTCTAGATGCTTTTCTCCTAAAACAATAAAAAGAAAATATTTTTTTAATAAAAACCTTTTGGGGGGGGGGGCATTTTACCAAAATTTGGGGGAGGGGGGTTGCCGGCGGAAATTTTGGTGGGAAATTACAAATTCAGATTGAGCGATCCAAAAAACATAAAGTAAGTCGATTTCCAGAACTACCATTAATTTTGCCAGGTAAAATCCCCTATTGCCTGGACTATTACTAGATTTGCTTAAAAAAAACAATCCGGCTAGACGGCGAAGTCAGGCAGGCTAGTATTTATATAAAATGACTATATTTGTATTGCTTGAGATTATAATTACTTTCTTCTATCTTCAATAGAAGAAAATATTGTAATCGAAATTTTTTTCGACTTCCGGTTTTCGACGGATTTACACGTTTTAGGGGTCAGAGATCCCAAAAAACATGTTTATAGAAAATGTCTGTCTGTCCGTGTGTCCGTCTGTCTGTCGCCATTGTGCCATCAAAAAGTGTATGAAGTTATGCATAGAATTGAACCAAAAATTTTTTTTAAGTATTTGGCTATAGCAAGCAGGTCCTCCCTGAATTTGGAAAAAATTCGCCGGTAGGGGGCGCTGTAATAGCGATTTTGAATATTGTACCATCGAAAAGTGTATGAAATTATGCATAGAATTGAACCAAAAAAACTTTTTAAGTTCTTGGCTATGACAAGCAAGTCCTTCCTTAATTTGGAAAAAATTCGCCGGTAGGGAGCGCTGTAATAGCGATTTTTGTGCCATTTTGAATATTGTACCATCGAAAAGTGTATGAAGTTATGCATAGAATTGAACCAAATTTTTTGTGTTTGTTTTGGTCATGGCACGAGGGTCCTCCCTGAATTTGGAAAAATTCCGCCGGAAGGGGGCGCTATAGGATAGACCGGGGCTAGTTGGCCATAGGGGCATGTTGGCCCAGTCGCAATATTTCTTTAACTTTGCGTTAGATAACATTGTCAGCCCAGCCAAGTATGCGTTTCTTCGCTTTCCTCCTCCAACATAAGCACCATTGAAGTCGGAGCGTCCGTTAAAGAATTATTGAGAATTTTCAAAATTTTGCAAAGGTGAGTAAATTTCCTCTCTTATAAATAATCGTTTTTTATTTGTTTGTAAATTACATTTTAGATTTTGATATATAATAATTCAGAAAAATAATTGTTCGTAGTTATTGTAGGGCATGTTTTTTTATTGAAATACTTTCAGAATAATTCGTTACAGTCATGAAAAATAAAAATGGCGATACGGGGTTAGTTGGCCCATTTGGCACGGGCCATGTTGGCCCGCAACGGATTAAGGGAAATGTGATTTTTTTCCCTTATACAACCTCCCTGCCCCCCCCCCCCCACACACACACACTTTTTTTGTTTTTAATTTCTTTTTGCTGTAAGAATTGCTCCTATCAAAAGCTTGTCAATACAAAAATTGTGGATAATATTAAGAGGATTTTTGATAGACTTAAGTGAATTTGATATCTTTTGAATTGACGAAATTTTTTATTTTAATTTAGGAGGCTATATTGTGTTTTCGTTCGAAAGAAATAAAAATTAAGATTTGGTAAAATTTTGATCACTTCTTAAACTTTTACACTATCAGAACATTAAAAAGTGACGTGGGCCAACTTACCCCGCAATCGGGGCAGGTTGGCCCAAGCGACTTGGTGTCAATTTGAGCTTCTAAACTAATATTTATAGTTAATATTTTCAAACTTTACTATTGAGACTTCTTCCTGAAAGTACACTGATAGTGGTAACATAAAAAGAAATTTAAAATGTTGAATTGTAATTTTTTTTTAAATTATTAGAATAAAAAGCGGGCCAACTAGCCCCGGTCTACCCCCTAATTGCGATGTCTGTACGATTTTCAGTATTGTACCATCGAAAAGTGTATGAAGTTGTGAATATAACTGAACCAAATTTTTTGTGTATGTTTCTTGCTATGGCAAGCAAGTCCTCCCTGAATTTGAAAAAAAATCTGCCGGAAAGGGGGGCGCTGTAATAGCGATGATTGTGCTATTTTCTTTATTGTACCATTGAAAAGTGTATAAAATTATGCATACAACTGAACCAAATTTTTTGTGCATAATGTTGGATATGGCCAACAGGTCCTCCTTGAATTTGGAAAATATTGCGCGGTAAAAGGGCTCTGTGATAGCGATTTTTGTATACTTTTCTTGATTTTTCGTAATTCTATTGTCCACCGGCGGCTCGTGCAGCGGCGGGAACTCGCTCCCTGCTAAGCCGGCTATTCGCAAACAGCTGATAACAACAGAATAATTAAAAACTATTAATTTTAACAAATATCATAATATAGATTAACTCGTTTTTAGTCCGTTTAATTGGTTGAAAGCAGAAATTTAGGAAGAAAATGAAAGTTGGTATAGTAGTGAACTAATAATATTGAAATATTAACATGTGTAACTACTTTTTGAAATATTAAGATGTATAAGATAGAAGAAAGTTTTGGGATTGGCACATCCAATTAGTATGATTTTGAGTTCTGCCCTTTTACGTGTAGTAGTAAAAATGCAGAGAATATGACGTCATATTGGCACAGTCATACTAAAATATTTTGCTTTCATAAATGAAAATTAACTTTTCTTTCGATAATAATGACATTATCATTACCGGAACCATTCTGCCTGTTAACTCATATTAAATACTCACAAATACACAAAATAACAAAACTGCAGTGCACTGTTTTTTTTATTAAATAATATCACAAGAGCCGCTCATGGCTACCTCTCTCACAACAAAACATTCTATAAACTCGTATAAACAAACGCAGACGATCAAAGTTATTGCCAAAAATGCAAAGCATAAAAACGACCGAACATACCGGCCCCCGTTGAATGATTTTCATTCAACCACAATTATAATACATTATTACACTTTGAATTTTAAACAAATAATACAGCATGTACTAGTAAATAATAAATCGACAAATTACAAAAGATAATCATTTTTCCATAGGTAACAGACAAATTTTTGAAATTGGTCTCTTGAAAACACCTCGTTGTTTTTATGTTTACTACTCTAAAATTCTGCACACATTATGTAATGATGTTCACTCATGACATCTAACACTCAAATTAAATTTTTAAATGCTGCAAGAATTTATTTCTTTTCTCATATTTTATCTCAAAAAATAGCTCAGAAATACTTTATTTTAAAAGTGTGTCGATGTGGGTTTGATAAACTCTTTCGACACTTAAACAAACACATTTTAATATCAATTACACACAAAATATATACAAAGTCGCGAAAAGCGCAAAAAATAACTTTGGAACATACATATTTCCATACAAACATCTCTAGGGGAGATACATTTCGAACACTCGCCGAAACTCTTCTAAACCCGCGCAATCATGATTACATACATTCACTTCACTTCATCATTTCATGTTTGGCAAAATATCTCAGGATATTTTGCCGACAGTGGCAACAGCGCCATCTATATGCTATACAAATAAGGGAAGGCAGTCATTTTGTTACAACCTCCCCCTCTGGTTCCGCGGACGTCCCGGTGAGGAACCAGTAACTTTTTTAGGTGGTCTGCCACGTTTCCTAATAGGTGCAATAGGCACAATGTCAGAGTCATTACACAGTTTCAAAGCTGACGTATGACATGTAGCAAGCGGTTCATTTGGATTGTCCAGGCTTGCTATAACAAATGTGGTGGGTGATTTTTGAGTTAAAATAATGTATGGTCCGTCACGTTTAGGCATGAACTTTGCAGTTTTATTGCTAGAGGCTTTACTTACTGGATGTAAGTCAACCCAAACCTTGTCTCCTGGAGCAAAACAATGTCCTGATTTTCTTTTACGGTCAGCGTATTTCTTTCTTTGATCTTGCTTGGCTTCAACTTTGTCCTTAATGTCTTTGGTGAAGTTTGCAAATTTCTTGAGGTATGGTGTAATTTCAGGTACAAAGTTGTCATTGTGAATTACAGCACGGATGTCGTGTTGAACATCGTCTGTCGTTCTTAATTCTCTCCCAAATTGTAAAAATGCTGCTGTTTCTCCAGTGGTGTCACACTTAGCAGTATTCATTGCAAAACGTATTGTTGGAAGTTTCTCTTCCCATGAACAGTGGTCATTCTCTACTAATATAGCCAATCTCGGCTTGAGATCTCTATTTTTTCTCTCCACAGGGTTTGCCTGAGGATGATATATGGGAGTTGGGTTTTGTTTGATACCTAAAAGAAAACAAAGTTGTTGCATTACACTACTAACAAATTGTGGTCCGTTATCACATATTATACGTCTGGGTAGACCATATCTAAGGATAACTTCTTCGAGCAACGTAGTTGCACACTGTGCTGCAGTAGCTTCTGTAAGGGCAAATAGTTCAACCCATCTTGTTGCACAGTCTTCTACTATGAATATCCATCTTTTACCATTCTTACTTTTTGGTAAAGGGCCAAAAAGATCAATTGATAGAACTTCAAATCGTTGTGAATACACTGGTGTTTGTAACAAACCGGATGGTTTTTGATTAGAAGGTTTATACCTATTACATTCAGCACAATGTTTGACGTAATCTGCAATGTATGAACGCATTCCAGTCCAATAATATCTTTTGGATATTCTATTAAATGTACCTTCAGCACCGTAGTGACCAGCCGTAGGTGAGTCATGGTGTTCTTTTAAAATTTTCTCCCTTTCATGTGAGGGGACTACTAGTTGTGCTTCTTCAGATTCCGAAGTTGGGGAATACCTGTATAAAACTCCTTGGTTCATAATATAACCACGTTCAGTCCAGTTAGTGTAGTCTAGAGTTTTTTCTTCATCTTCGAAACTTTTAATAATTTTCTTTAATTCTTCATCTTTCATTTGTTCAGCACGTAGATTACTAGGCATTTTAGCAGGGATATCAATCATTATGGTGCAAATATCACAATCTTCTTTACTGATATGGTCACATGCAGGACGAGAAAGCATGTCAGCTATGACGTTTGCTTTACCTGGAATGTATTCTATTTTCACATTAAATTCTTGCAACTGTAAAGCCCATCTGGGAAGTCTTCCAGAAGGGGACTTTAAGCTCATGAGCCATCGGAGAGGCTGGTGGTCGGATGCCACAGTAACTTCTGTTCCATCGATGTATCCTCTGAATTTATTAAGAGCCCAGACAACAGCAAGAGCTTCCCGTTCCGTGGTGTGATAGTTGCGTTCTGCAGGAGTCAGTAATCTACTGGCTTACTCAATCGGATGCTCTTCCGCACCTTTACCCTGGAGAAGTACTGCTCCAAGAGCATAATTGCTTGCATCGGTTCGAATGATGAAGGGTTTTGTTTCATCAGCCTGTTTCAATATTGGTGATGAAACCAGGCATTGCTTCAAGGCTTGAAATGCATTTTCTTCATCGGCACCCCAAAGCCATTGCACATTCTTCTTAGTGAGGTTACTAAGCGGTCTGGATATTTCTGCAAAATCTTGTATAAAACGGCGATACCATGAACATGTCTGCAGAAACGATTGCAGTTTTTTTATATTCTTGGGAGGCGGGATCCTCACAATAGCATCAATTTTCCCAGGATCAACTTCTAGGCCATTTGGAGTTATCCAGTGTCCTAAGTACTTTACTCTGGAACATGCAAAGTTGCATTTTTCTCGATTTGCAGAAAGTTTCCATTTGTCTAATCTTTGAAAAACAGCTTCAAGATCAGATAGATGTTGTTCAAAACTTGATGATAAAATAATGAGGTCATCAAGGTAAGAGAGAATATTTACATCTGGAAGTCCGTTGCGAAAGTTATCCATCGTCCTCTGAAAGGTTGCAAGAGCGTTACGGAGTCCAAAAGGCATTCTTCGAAAGCGGTATGTTCCGAGAGGACATACAAAAGCAGTTTTATCACGATCAGGCCCATAGAAGATCGTCCATACGAGGGAGTGGATAGGTATCCGGTATAGTCACCTCATTGAGCTTCCTGTAGTCTACACATAGACGTACACTACCATTTGGCTTAGGAATGAGCACGATTGGTGCAGAATATGGAGATTCGCATTGCTCAATAATTCCTTTGGCAAGAAGATCATCAATTTCTGTTTTCAACAACTCTTTCTTTGTCGGTGATAATCTGTAAGGTGGTAATGATATAGGACGATGTTCTCTAGTGTTTATGTGATGTTCGACGACGGGTGTTGCTTCTCCCCCTAGTTGAAAGGTATTGGAAAATTTTTCAAGCAAGTCATTAAGTCTCTTTCGTTGTATTGCAGATAGGTTTTGACCTTCATTTTCTCTTAACATAACTGTGTTAGCTTTGACATTTGGTGTTAAGATTTCAGGTGTCGTTTTGAAAGGATCATCAACAAAAGGAAATTTATATCTTGGATTGTTCTGGAAATACCAACTTTGGCTTCGCATATCCAACACAATCCCCATTTTATTCAAAAAATCTATGCCTAACAATGTTCTATTTCCGGTGGCTCCGGGTAACGCAAAAATCGTTGTATTAGTTCTACGACCTTCTATTTCAACAGTGATTGTTGCTTGAAGAACGTTAGTTTCTTTTCGTATGCCATCAGCGAGCGTTATGTTTACACTGGTCTCTTCGAACGAAGTTCCTTGGTCACGGAGAAGCTTGAACAACATTTCCCCAGCAATGGAATGTGTAGTTCCGGTATCTGCGCAAGCTACCCCTGTAATACCATTTACCTTTATATACAACATAGGTGTTGCCTGTGTATTAATATAACAAGATTGGAGATGTAGGGAACTAAAATTTGCTGATTTTACTTGCGTAGATGGGGAACAATTAGGACATTTTGCTTTTACAAAACCTTGTTTCCCACAGCCATAGCAGCTT
This sequence comes from Maratus speciosus, assembly GCA_963932465.1. Classification (NCBI taxonomy): domain Eukaryota; kingdom Metazoa; phylum Arthropoda; class Arachnida; order Araneae; family Salticidae; genus Maratus; species Maratus speciosus. The sequence goes on from OZ010800.1 coordinate 418,893,200, forward strand.
ATAACTGGACGCTTATCATCGTTTACAAAGCGTGAATTCGTATATTTTGAGGTAGAAGTAATTTTGAAGTTTCCAAAATGTTCGCTAGCTTCATTTTTGGTTACCTGATTTTTCCAGAATTCCTGACCATTTGAATTTTTTGACAAAAAATGTTTGTGTGTTTCACGCGATTTTGAATTACTAGCTGATTTTTGAAAAGGGGGTCTAATATTTTCATATATGTCAAGCTTTTCGGCCAACAAGACAGGGTCATTTAGTTTGTCCCAACCATCTAAATAATGATTTTTATATTCTGGTGGGCACTTTTTTTTAATCTGATCAGCGATTATTAGTTCTGAGAGCTTTTCAAATGAATTAACTTCTAATTCGGATAACCAACCTTCAAAATAATTTCTAATTTCAAAGTAAAAATCTTTCCAAGTAGAATTCTCTCTTTTTTGATGTCGGCTAAATAATACCCTAAACTTCTCCGCTGTTAATTTAAATCTTTTTAACAAAATGTCACGAATATGTGCATAGTTTTTGAACATTTCTTCAGGCTCTCTTGCTATAAGTTTAGCAATGTCATTCGGAAGTACGGCGACTAATTGTGAGACCCAAAAATCTTTGGAGACATTTAACATTTTCATTTGACGTTCAAACATTGTCAAGAACAACGACATATTATCTTTTTCCGGATTAAATGGTGGTAGGATGTTTTTAATATCTATACGCACCTGGTCCATTTGATTTTGTGGGACAGTTGTCGCGGTATGGTTTTGAGCTTGCAGCTTAAGTTTTTCTAACTCATAAGCTCTTTCCTCTGCGATACGTTTGTCCTCAACCCTTTGTTCTTCTATGCTCTCTTGTTTTTTCCTATTTTGTTCTTCTATGCTCTCTTGTTTTTTTCTATCTTCCACGATAGCAATCAATGCCTCTTTTACAAATTGTTCATCGTCTTTAAAAAGGGCGCACTTCATAATTTTTTCACGCAAGACTACTATTTTATCACCTGCATCTACCTGAAGTTCTAATTCGGTAGCCAAATTATATAAATCGATTTTTTTCCCTTTAGAAAGAAACGCCATTTTTCCTAAAATCAGTTAAATTTATGCTTAAATTACAAAATTATATGCAATACTTGACCCATTAAATAATCAAATAACAAAATAACTACCTTCCCCTTACAGATAAATATGCATAAACTTTCATAAACAATTGATGAAACATACAAAAATAATTTAATACCATACTGAAATCTATCTCTAATTAAACATGAGCTCATGTAAATATTAATGCAAAAATATTATAATCAGTAATATGCAACTTTTTTTTTCTAATATAACTTACCGTATAAAACTGTCAAAATATTTAAATCATAAAATTTTAAGTATATGAAATACCATCGATAATTTAATGTGAAAAAATTTTTCATTCACAAATAAATATGAAAGCAACAAAAATATCAAAATAAAGTACTTACTTACTTCTTTAAAATAAACAACATTCTAAATAATTATTGACGATTACTGAAATCACTTTTCTTTTCTAATATACTACGCTGTGCACAGTTAGAACAAATAATCATAAAATTGACTTACTCAAATAATATTGATTGAAAGAAAAAAATATTACCAAAAGAAATTATATAAATCTCTTTTCAGAAAATTAATCTTTCATAATACTCAAAAGAACAAAAACAAAAAAAAAAAAAACCACATACATAAAACAGCATTTAAAAATAAATAAACCACTAGCTGGCCAGCAATAAACAGAAAAAAAAATTTTTTTTTTTTCAACTTTTTACCGGTAACAAAACAAATAAAATAAGATTTATCTTTCTTTAGCTAATAACTTTTCGATGATTCATATGGCGGTTTGAGATTTCTTTGGTGTAGGAAATTGATTAAAATGATGCATGCATAAAATACACCGAATTCGTTCAGAGCAGTAACGCTTGGGATCAAGGTCACTAAAATAATATCAGTCCGAAAACATTTTAAACTGCGTAAAGAATTTTCGACGATCACAAACAGAAATTATGTAACAAACTCAAAGATATTTTATGATTTTAAACAGCACACTTTCCCTTGAGAACTTTGAAGATTGAAGCATACCCCACAAATAATTATTCCATAAGGATGGCACTAATTACTTGATTTATTATCAAGAAGAATGCAAACATTAGAACCGAAGTGGTTCTTTTTTCCATATACCATATTCTTGAAATGATGATTTCACACAATTACGAATCTAGCTGATTCTTTTTACTCATTTGCCAGGGCGGCAATACACTATAGAAGGAAAACGCTTTTCTTGAAATTAGGCTATCACATTCACAGATTTGAGAATGGTTTCTCAAACTTTAGAATTTGGAGATTCTTTTTAATCACTTACTTTGTCAGGATGACAAATACACAATTATCCACTGTCATTATTGTCCGGATGACAATATTTTGAACCTGGTATAGCGGTTCCTTTTTATTTCGTTTTTGAAGAAGGAGATTTTTTCACGTTGGGCGTCATTTTGTGTCGATGTGGGTTTGATAAACTCTTTCGACACTTAAACAAACACATTTTAATATCAATTACACACAAAATATATACAAAGTCGCGAAAAGCGCAAAAAATAACTTTGGAACATACATATTTCCATACAAACATCTCTAGGGGAGATACATTTCGAACACTCGCCGAAACTCTTCTAAACCCGCGCAATCATGATTACATACATTCACTTCACTTCATCACTTCATGTTTGGCAAAATATCTCAGGATATTTTGCCGACAGTGGCAACAGCGCCATCTATATGCTATAAAAATAAGGGAAGGCAGTCATTTTGTTACAAAAGTATTTAAAGGTTAACACACTCGATTTTATCAAAATAAAACTTAAACCTTCTGGATAAAATCAATGTCATTTAAATAACTCGAATAATATATATCTCATATAAATAATCTCTCTATATAAATTTCTCTATATAAATAATATATAACTCAAATAATATATACACTCTCAATACACATTTTGTATGAATATTTTCTTTGATAACACATAATACATTCAATCAAGCAGAAATTAGCTTAATTTCATATGTACACTCATAAATCTTATAAAACCTATTGCATTAAGAAAATATAAAAACTTTATACAATATTTATAACACGAAACATGCAACAATTATGAATTATTTTTCTACATATTGCACGACCATTTAAAGGCCAAAACTTCTGCCTTAACTGAAAAAGTAAAGCTTGTGGACCTAAATGTAAATACCGTTTATGAAAGTATTCTACTATCATTTGAGTAAGTTTACTTTTATTATTTAATAAAATTGGAAATTTTTTATTGCCATTTAAGTTACTGTTCGCTAACCTACCTCCTACTCTTAGAAGACACTCTTTATCAAGAAATGGATGTAAGTTTTTTAACTGACTATCATGATTAATATTACCTGATTTTTGCAAGGATTTTATTTCCTTGTCAAAAAACTCACGTTGAACACTTTTTAACAAAAAACTTTCTGCTTTGTTGAGCTCTTCGAGGTCCAGAGGACCCTCCTTTTTTTCTTTTTTACAATTACTAAGGAACCTGAAAATAAATCCTAAAATACGAATTATTTTACAATAGTTATTACTTAAATCAATTATATCATGCACAAAAGAATTAACAGAAACTGTAAAAACAGATATGCTTTTAAAGTCACTTATATTAATATTTTTCAGTTCATTTGAAAAGTCATTGGAATTAACTGCTACAGGAATATTTGTATTGGGATAGTCTTTTTCCTTTAGGAACAATGGACCACTCCACCATAACTCATTTGATAATAGTTTATCAGGATTAGCTCCTCTTGTTAGAAGGTCAGCAGGGTTATGCTGAGATGGAACATGTCGCCACTGCATCCCTTGAGTTAGTTCTTGTATTGTAGAAATCCTATTCGCAACAAAAGTTTTTAGAACGTATGGTTCTTTTTCAATCCAGGATAATACTATCATGGAATCGGACCATAAGAAGATTTTGTTTACACTAATTTTGAGCGAAGAAATCACTCGTTTCATAAGCTTTGTCAATAAAACTGCTGCGCAAAGCTCAAGTTTTGGAACAGTTAATTGCTTTAAGGGAGAAACTCTAGATTTACTTGTCACTAATTTTACAGACACTTGACCTGATTCTGTCACTGATTTGCAGTAAATTACCGCACCATAGACTGCTTCAAACGCGTCGCTGAAACCATGTAACTCGATCATAATTGCATCTTTCAATAAAATACACCTACTAATCTCAAATTTATTAATTAATTGTAGGGTATCAGAAAACTCTCTCCATTCCTTAGCCTCTTTCTTGGTTAGCAAATCATCCCAATTTAATTGTAATAACCATAACTTCTGCATAAATATTTTTGCTTTAATTATAATAGGAGATACTAAACCTAAGGGATCGAATATACTTGATATAGTTGATAACACTTGTCTCTTAGTGACATTTACATCATTATGAATTTTAACATTGAAACTTCAACAATCTTTCTTCGATTTCCACAAAACACCTAACGCTTTAGATTCTTCTGAATCACCAAAGGAGTATATTTCGACATTTGTTTTACAAAGTTGTGGAGCATTACTGCACCATTTATGTAATAACATTCCTGCACTGTTTAAAATTTCTATTAATTGATTTTGGAGTTCCAATGCAGAACTTAAAGAATCAGCTCCAGATAGAATATCATCCATATACATGTCTTCTCTCAGTACGGGTGCTGCTAAAGGAAACTTGCTTCCTTCATCCTTAGACAATTGAAGTAGTGTTCTCATGGCCAAAAAAGGTGCGCTAACAGTACCATAAGTAACTGTCGTTAATTCAAAATTTTTAATTGGCTCGTTAAGACCTTCCTTCCATAAGACTTTTTGCAGCTTCCTCTGATCTGGATGAATAGAGATTGCTCTATACATTTTTTGAATGTCTGTAGTGAAAGCGACGATATATTTTCTAAATCTCAACATAATTGAGAATAAATCATCTTGTATTACACCTCCGTTATATTGAATAGAATTAAGTGAGTTTCCCTTAGTTGTTAAGGAAGACGCGTTAAATACAACTCTCAAAGGCGTTGATATACTTTTTTCTATTCCTCTATACACTCCAAGATGGGGAATGTAATAGGATCCACTTTCTTCCTCGCTTTCGTTAACTTCAACCATATGGCCTAACTGTTGATATTCTTTTAAGAAATCTGAATATAATCTTAAGTACTCAGGATCTTTTGCTAGACGATTCCATAAAGAATTTAATTTTTTCGTAGCGATTTGTTTTGAGTTTCCTAAAATAGCTGGATCCTCTTTTAAGGGCATTTTAACAACATATTTACCGCTTTTGTCTCGTGTATAATTTTCTACGAAATGTTTCTCACAAATTAAAGTCTCTTTACTTTTTGGTTTTTCAACCTCGATATTTTCTATCTCCCAGAATTTCCTAAGTGTCTTGTCTAGGTTGGTTTCTTTCTTAATAAACCCACAATGAACTTTGTTTTCATTCTCTGTTGAAAAACTTCCCGATACAACAAAACCGAAAACTGTGTCTTGCAAAATAAGATCAGAATTATTAACACGAATTTGTCCCGGTCTCAAAAGCTCATAAAAAATTCCTGCTCCTAAGAGCATGTCTACATGTTCTGGGATATTGAAACTAGCATCTGCTAATTTTACATTAGGTAAATCTTGTATTGAGATTTCAATTGGACGTGAAGGCGTTAAATCTGCAGTTATTTTCGGAACTACCAAGAAATCTAAATTTTTCACAAAACTTTCATCTCTATTGCATATTGATGCATTAACTTTATGATTTATTACTAAGGTAGCATCATTTAGACCCGACACTAAGATGTTTGTTCTCTCTTTTTTTAAATGCATTAGCTCTATTAAATGGCGGGATAAAAAATTAGACTCACTGCCTACATCTAATAAACACTTTACTCTATGTTTACATCCCGATTCATCAATTAGAAAACAAATAACAGTTGAAAGTAAAACTTTGCTCTTTTTATTCGAATAGTTACTAATAAAGGTTTTCTGAACGAACTCTTCTGCATTAGCGTTCAAGACTGATGTGCCACGATTTGTTGGCCTAGAATCTGAACATTCTTCCACATTTACCTTTCCTTGTTTATTTTGTTCCGATGAAACATATTCTTTCACGTATGTATTGTTATTTGTTTTTGGAAAATGTATAGTTTTATGATGACGTTTTTTACAAAAGCACGTGTACTTTGATGGACAATTTGCAACTGAATGTGAATTTAAACAATTAAAGCATAACTTGTTACATTTTATAACGTTCACCCTTTCATTGACAGATAATTTTAAATAATGCGGGCATTTTGAAAGAGTGTGATTTTCGTGACAAAAAATACAACTTAATGTTTTAACATCTGATAAGAATACTTTAGATACACTTTTGGAGTTAGTATATTTACGATTAACACTAAAATTCTCAGTAAGAGATTTTCCGCGTGATGTGAAATATAAATCAATCTCTCGACCCAACTCTTCTGGTAAAAAACATTTATCTCCTTGTCTCACACTAATGTGGGAAGCTGTTTCTCTATCTAATGTTTGATATAATTTATCCGATACTATAAGTTGTTTTAGACTCTCGAAATTGGAGACATTTCTTAAATTTAAATAATATTCCCAGTTTGTCATTAGACGTGAAGCAAACTGTACATGCGTTTCATTTGGTTGTTTAACAGCTTTTCTAAATTGCTCTAAGCAAAAATAAGGTGTAGGTTGAAATTCTTTTAACACTAATTCTTTTATTTTTGCATAATTATCGATATCACTATCATGTAAGTAAGTTAATATGTTAGATGCTTTATCCCCTAATAAATTTAACAGAATTTCTGCTTTATATTGTTCTGGAACATTTTTAGTCTTAAAAGCTCGTTCTAAAGAAGAAAAGTAAAATCCCCATCCTTCAGGACGTATTGGAATTCTTACAGTCAAAGTTCGAACACTTTTTATCAATTGATCTAACGATTCTAATTTTATTTCACTCTCACTAATATTAGATTTAGCTTCAGATTTAATTTTAGCTAGTTCTAATTCAAGTTTCATTTTTTCCAGATCATATTGCTTTTGCTCCTTATCAATTCGCCTTTGCTCCTGCTCCTCATCAATTCGCCTTTGCTCCTCATCAATACGCCTTTGCGCTTCATGTTTACGATTTTCAATTATATCGTTTGCTATATCTTTCACAAAATCTGGTTTATTTTTATACATTTCACTGTCTTCAATAATAACGTTTAAATCCGCAATTGTCATATTTTCCTTAACATTTAGATTTATTTCAGTGGCTATAAGCCTTAAATCCTCTTTTTTTGCACCTTTAAACATTGTTTAATATATGTATAACAGTAAAGATAAGAAAAATCACGTTCACTTACTTTTCGAATAATCTCTTGACGAATTTCGTAGCACGGAACTCTTAGAACTTATCATTCATCTCGGCGTTTCACTCAACTTAAAATTTGATTTTAGAAGGTCGTTGAATTTAATCCCAGGCTGCTTCTTCGTTGCTCGGCGGACCATTATGTTAACTCATATTAAATACTCACAAATACACAAAAAAACAAAACTGCAGTGCACTGTTTTTTTATTAAATAATATCAGAAGAGCCGCTCATGGCTACCTCTCTCACAACAAAACATTCTATAAACTCGTATAAACAAACGCAGACGATCAAAGTTATTGCCAAAAATGCAAAGCATAAAAACGACCGAACACTGCCATTCAGGGATTATGACATAATTTAACGCAATACAGTATTTGAGTATTATGAGTGCCACTACATTAAATATTTTCAATTAAATATTTCTTTTAAATATAACGTCATTTTCACGGGTGGAAGCATACCGCGGATTGATGGACTGTTGATTAGGTAAACTAAATTTTATATTATAGAGAAAATTATTTTCATAAAGCAAGGATTCACTCTGTTTAGAGCTTATGCGATTTTTCTAGGACGCCTATATTTTCCAATTTTATTAAAACTTTAACCCTTTCAAATGCAAAGCACTTCCAGGAAATGAATGAATGACACCGGAATTTACGAACAAATTTATTTGGAAAAAAGAGACTATATTTTACATACATAAGTGGAAATTTTTTTAACCAAAATTCTGGTACCATTGTAACATTTGGATCTTAAAATTAAGTGATTTCATAAACGTATACCGCCGCCCTTGAAAGAGTTAAAGTATCAAAGTTTGATAGTATTTTATCTGTATATAAGTTAAATATAAAAATATTTTCTCTTTCTTAAAAACTAATTAAAGTTTAAAAAAGAATCTTTACTACTTTATTTTTTAATTAATTTTAAAATAACTTTTAATTAAAGTTTAACATAAAATGCATACATTTGGTTAAATAAATTAGTTAAGAAACTACAGTAGAGTGCCGATTATCAGAGTCCCGCTTAACCAAGTTTCTGCTTTAACCGAGTTATTTTCTTCTGATGGACTGATGGCTTTCATTATTATGAAACAGCCATTATAAATGAAGTGTTAGGTGAAGGTGAAAGGACAGCCGTAAAAAGTTAGAATTCTGATTTTCTGGTCAGAATGAGACAAAAAAAATGACCATAATTTCTTTTTTTGACAAAAATTATGGCAACCCCCCCCCCCCCCATTCTGACCAGAAAATCAGAATTCTAACTTTTTACGACTGCGCTTTCATTATCTTCAACTAACACTTCATTTATAATGGCTGTTTCATAATAATGGAAGCCATCAGTCCATCAGAAGAAAATGATCCATTACAAAGGTATAAGCTCGATTGAAAAAAACTATTTATTACTTTCAGCAGAAAGAAGAGGCTACACCTGCAATTTTCATGACACTAATAGAATCACATAGCTGCCAATTGTACGATTTTGTTACCTCTAAAATTTTATACAAATTTTTGCCATAATCGTTGACAATTATTAGATTTCGGCGATTGAATTAGTCAAAATTTAATGGTAAATTTTGAAAAAATCTTAGAAATTGGTAGCTAGGCAGTAGCGTAATGCTGCAGAAAAAAAAACTGCAGCAAAATTGACATTCAACAAACAAAAAACTATCAAGGGCTTTTTCAAATAAACAATTTCATTCCCCGTTTTTCTTAAAAGTAACGGAAATGTACATCAAAGAAATGTTACTAGTACCATGAAAATGAACAAATTAAGTGAAAATTTATATTCCATCTCTTTAGTTGGTGACGATTTATGTAAATCCAGTTTATCCGAGTTTTTTGCTTATCCGAGGTGAGCTTGGTCCACATTAACTCGGATAATCGGGGCTCTACTGTACTATGAAAATGTTTTTCGTTACAGGTGTATAAAAATAATTATAGCATTTTTTACAGATTCCTTTATTTTCTTATTTTCTCTACTGGAAAGCTTTCATGGTGTGGTTTAAGAAAATTCGAAGAAGAAAATTTGTGGATGCCAGTAATAAATTAGAAATATTTTTTGCCGAAAAGTATAAAGTATCTAAAAAATATCCAAAAGAAAACAAATAAGCATGTATAAAAATTACATGTCATGACTATGTTTTTGAATAAATGAAAGACAAGGGACGAAGGCTGTTTCGTGTCATTAATTAAACAATAAGCAAATAAAGTGGTTTAGTAAAACTATAAGAAAATATATTGCTTATTATTTTTTAATTATTATGTAATGAAAATAAATAAATAGCTAGAAAACAGGAATTCTGCTTTTCAGAATTTAGTGTCGCCCCCGATGAAAAGAAAAAATATATATGTATATAAATATAAATACACAAAACATATTTAAATTTTAAGACTTAAAACACACGCTTTTATTTTATATAAAATGACGTCATTCGCATCCGGTGAAGAATTCCACGTTTATGATACAGTCTGAAACAACACATTACAGAAAAGTATGCATAGGACGTCACTATCGCTGAATAATACACAAATCCAGAAAAAAAGCGATGTCGTCATTCAAGAAACTCGACCAAACCAAACTGGCTCTCTAATGATTCATATGACTTCATTTGTTTGTAACATTAATACAGATACTTAAAATTAAATATAGTTTATAATAGCTCCATGTTTTATCAGAAATCATTCATTTATATTTTTTCGAAATAGCACAGCACGTATTTTAATTACATTTTTTTTTTCAATTGTTATGGGAAAAGGGCAACAAAAAGATATAATTACCACTTTCCAACTATTTTTTCTTTATTTTCTACAGAAATGGAATACTTCAGTTGTCAACATTAAACTAATATCTCTAAAAACTACAAAAAAAAATAATATCTCAAAAATGAATTGAGATGCAGTTTTCAAACAAACTGCATTTAAAAGTACTTCTTTTTCACTATACGACGGTATAAAAATTGAAAATGTGTGATGTTTAGAAGTTTTAAAAATTTCTGTAGAGATTATCCGTATTTATCCGCACAGTGATACACCTGCTTTGTTTTACGGCTGCCTTTATATAACGGAACATTATTCTTTTTGAGACGACACTTTAATTGCTGGCCGAAAGAAATAGCATATTGGGGGCTAATAAATACTGAAACTTGCCAAGTGTTCAAACTTATTGAAACAATGCATTTACTCAACAAATAATAATTCATATGAGTGACCCTAAAATTACTGTAGATGAGTTTCAAAGTTACAATTTAAGTTTTCAATCCTTTTAGCTTAGAATCTGGACGCTTCGCTACTTTAAGTGTGGTATACAGTGTTGGACAAAAGTTATTTTCAAAATCGACACTCAATTGTTGCGATTCAAAGAGATTTCACAATTTAAATGCGAGACATTCTCCCACTGAGCGCAGTTTAATTACACATTTTCGAGTACAAAGTTCTGTAACTATAATGTGTACAGATAGAACACGTTCGGTCTTTGCACCACGGAATATTAGATAAATCCGAATAATGGAACGTTGTTCTTTGAAAATGAGGATAACCACTAATACTTGATTAATTTTTAAAAAATCATTCTAATTGGTAATTAAATAATATGAGTTGTAATTTTTCCAACTGAGTGAAAAAGTGTCCAGATCAGGGTTTGAACTGGAGACCTTTGGCTTAAAGGGGTATGGGACACAAAAATCTTCAAATTTTCTAAAAATATTTTATTGCATTAAAATTTTCTCTGTTTTTTTTTTCTGCTTTAAATGACGTTTAAATCATGTTTCTATCTTAATTAGAACAGGAAATATTAATTTTTTCATTTTGGTTTGTTTTCAAAATCTAGCTTTCAAGCAATGGTTTTCATAGAAACTACTTCTGAAAATTCGTTTTTCTTCATGATGTGTTTTTTCATCATTTCGCGTATTTAACTTGTTTTAACCTCTTGAGACCCAAGCTCGCATTTTTCACGCAAATTTTACCATTTTTAGGATTAAGGCACTTTATGGGGCTAGAAACTTTATATATATTGATTTATTTTTAAAACTAAAAAATAAGAGTTTTGGCGTGTCCAGTATAATGGACATTGGGTCTTAGTCCTGTAAAAACCATATTATTGAATTACATGATTCTGAATGAAAAATTCTTAATTGCAAAATATTCTTTCATTATAAATGTTTTTATCGTTCATACATCACCTTTAAATATTGCACAAGTATAGTTTTTTCATTATCAAAGAATAAAAGTATTTTTGTATGAGATTTATTTGAAAAGTATAAATCAATTTAGTGATTTTTAAATATTTTTTTTAAAGGAATAAAAAAAATCTATCACATCAATAAAAGTTTTTTTCTAAATAAAATTATAAATAATTAGTGGCACGGTTATCACAATTGACATTTGGATGCCAAAAGGAAATTAAAAAGAAATAAAACGCAGTTTATTTATAATCTTAAATTATTATCTTCAGTTGTATTTTCTTTCAATATAAATGTGCTTTTATCGTTCATACATCACCTGTAAATATTACAAAATTTAAAATTTTTTCATTATCAAAGAGAAAAAGTATTTTTGGATGAAATTTATTTGAAAAGTATAAATCTATTTAGTGACTTTTTAAATAGATTTTTAAAAAGGAATTTAAAAAAATCTATCTCATCAATAAAAGTTTTTTCTAAAAAAAAAATGAAAAAGTTAGTGGCACGGTTATCACATTTGACATGCCAAAGGTAATTAAAAAGAAATAAAATGCAGTTTATTTATAATCTTAAATTATTATCTTCAGTTATCTATTCTTTAAATTTTTATTTCTCTTTAAATTCGATTAAATTAACTAATTTAATTATAAACAACTTAAGAACAGTAAAATAATACAAAAAGCTTGCATTTATTTTTTTATAGTTAAACGAATATACAAATACAAGTTGCATTTCATGCTTACTTATTTTATTTTATACTTATCAAGTAAGATGAGTTCGCTACATAGGATTCAAAAACCAAATTTTTAGCGTCCAGTTACTATTTCTTTCACTACAAACTTTGTTGACATCAGAAGTGTGTTTTTATGGTTTATATGTCACTTACAAATATCACATAAATTCAATTTTTGCATCATCAAAGTAGAGAAAGTGTATTTTAACCAACAAACGTGTTGATCAATTTAGTAATAATAATAAAAAATTAATAACATTTTGTTTTGTTTTTTAACTCTTCTCAACACCAATAATTTGTGTGTTAGAATAATGATAATAAATAGTGGCACAGCTACCACAATTGGCAAGTAAATGCCAAGAAGAAATTTAAAAGAAATCAAAATGAGTTTATTTAGAATCTTATACCGTTATCTTTAATTATATTTTCTTAAAGTTTTTTTGCTAATTAATTATGATTAAATTTATTAATTAAATTATAAATAGTATACTATCAGAAAAATAATACCAAAAATAGTTATGAATAAGAATAAAACATAATAAAGGGTTAATTATCCATATTTACCAAATGCTGTACAGAAAAAAAAAATTCACTGATCCAAAATTTAACAATGTACTGACTTAGAACAGGAATTTTATCAGTAAAAATATTCATTTCTATGATAATATTTATTTTTTATTTATTTATTTAAAAATATATATTATCTACTTCTGTATCTATTATTTGTTTCAATACTGTGTTAATTTTTAAGTAAAAACTAATGTATCTCTTCAGTATACAAAAAGAGTCTAATATCAATAAAAATAACTGATGAAGACCCAATGTCCAATAGAATGGACAAAAAAAAAAAAAAAAAAAAAGTTGTTTATTTTCTAAAATATACATTAGATTACTTAAACTGTGGTGTCATTTCATTGATACAACACTTAACATTAGATGTCTGTAGCATTAATATCAAAATATTTTAAAAATATACATAAAATTAGCATTAAATCTGTCTGCTTACCTTCAACAGTCTTTCTCTTGTTGCCTGCCACATTCAAATGATTAAAATACATATTTAGTTGCAATTTTTTTTATTATTTCGGCATACAGATAGTAGCACTAGACTATCTAGTATAATGGACAGCAAGTATTTACAAGTTCCAATTGAAATTAAGTATTCTACATAAAAAATAAAAATGTCCAATAGAATGGACGCGGGGTCTCAGGAGGATAAGTCAAGAAACGTTAAAGATAAATGATTCAAACTTGGAACATGTCTTTTTCAATTGTTTTACTTTAATTTTGATTTAGCAAATTTGAAAAAAATATTTAGTTTTGAAAATATAATTTTGTTTAAGTTAGATCATTTTTTTTTTACTTTAAATATTTTAATTTTTTTAATTAATATTTTTAAAATACTGAATCAAAATTAAAACTTATGTATTTCTGTTTATTTAAATGAAAAATAAATTAAATTTTACAAATAATATTTCGAGTTATAACGATTTTAAATTACCCCACTTTTTTAATAAATTTAAAATTTTTTTTTTACAAAATTATGAGAAGTTTTATCATGTGATTTTGTATACAAATGATATGGGTAACCATCATAAGAAAATTCAAATCTTTAACTCAATAAATAAAAATTATTTCACAATTAGTCCCAGACCGCCTTAAGCTGCCAATGCTCTACCAACTGAGCTATCATAGGCGAATCTGGCGGACACTGTTCACTCAGCTAACCTTATTGATAATGACATCTGCTGAAATAGCTCAACAGAATATATCGCAGGTAATGGAATTAAGTAAACACTGAATAAATAATTACATCGTTCGTATCCTGGCCTGCATACGTCTTCATTAGTTTGAAAATTACATGTCATATAACCTTTTGTTCCTTTTGTCCCCTTTTGTAGCCTATAACTAATACTTTTGTTCAACTGTAAGTTTGTTTTTCAAGTGCGAAAACTTCAAATGCGCTTTTGAGTTTGATATTATTGTATTTATTTAGAATGTTTGGCTTGTAGTAACGCTTATAAGTCAAAAAGCTATACAAATATTCTTGGGAAATTTTACGGCATTCATTTATACGTTCTCGTCTGTTCGTCGGAATAAATATTAAACTCTGTAGTCAAAACTGCTTAATTTACAGATAAAAAAGATCTCATATATCTGCTGCACCTACAGGCTTCAAATTTCGTGCGAAGTTCGTTTACGCTATAAAACTAAGGAATAATAATAAAAAAAAAAATTGTGAAAATCGATTAATTACCCACTTGGGGGTGGCCATTTTTACTTTAACATTACGTCTATTAGGCGAAATTTTAATTTGCCAAATAAAGCGCCAAATGTTAAATCCGTGCTAAACATGCAGCAAGCATACAGTAGAACCTCTTTTATCCGAAACTCTTTTAACCGAAACTCTCGGTTAACCGAAATCCACTTCTAAAGCTTTTTTTTCCCCCTTACGTTCCTTGTGTGCAAAATCCATTTTGAAAGCTTTTTTTTTTTTTTTTTTTTTTTTTTTTTAACCATCATATTCTTTGTGCGCAGGCGGTCCTTTCCGAACTACGAAACCATATAAACATTTTCTATCCCCTTTCTTAGAGTTCCTTTGAATTTAACTTGAGCTCCCGTAAGCTGTGGAGTGGAACATAAAAAAACCCGAACAAATTAGCAATTCTGAAGCTTTTGAATGTTTTGCAAAAGCTTTGGCATGGCTGAAGCAGCAGAAAGACTAATACTGGTGAACTAATAATATTAAAAAACTCCGTGATAGAGCTTCAAAGCAAAGGCATCGAAACTGCGACAAACAAAACATTTTTTCAAACCCTTGTGATCTATGTAAAAGGTACTTAATTTCAAAATTAAAATTCAGGTAATTTATTCATGTTTCTATTTTGCTATTGCTTTATTTTTATTAAGCACACTTGTCACCTTAATAAGAAATATTGCATATATTACTCCTTAAAATTGAAGCATTCTCGATTATCCGAAAAATTCGATTTTCCGAAACATGGTCGGTCCCAATTATTTCGGGTAATCGAAGTTCTACTGTATTTTTTTTTTTTTTTTTTTTTCGAACCATGATTTGACATCTCGTAATCTGATTGGTCAAAGCTTTCTGCGTCAAAGTGACTTTTCTTGGCAGGAAGGAATTGTGTTTGGCGAAAACCATGAAAGTAGAGAATTTAGATAGGATGGGCAGGGAAAAGGGAAGCATCTTCTGTATTTCAATAGAAATATTTTTTGTATTTCAAGTGTTCATTTATGACTTCGGTTTGTCTAGCCATCTGTCCGCGCTCTAACTTTCGTAAATATACCCGGATTGCCCTGAAATATTTGGATGTTATTGACGTTTACCATAGAACGATCCCTATTTCAAATGAAGTTTGTAGCATGTTTAGTTCATTTACAGGGAGAGTCAAAAGTATTCCGTTACATTACGGCCAATGGGAAAAAATCGTTCCAAATGATTTTTAAATGCTTTCAAACATAATAAAATTGATATGCATTTAAGAAGTGCACTAAAATATGTATTCTGTAGAATATTCGGTGCAAAGAATAGTTATTCATTTACAAGGCCACACAAAAGAATCCGTTGTATAATGATATGGGGCGAGGGCGATTGTTTGCGGCGTATTTTAATTATGTTAAACTATTTCGTATATAATGAAATTGATATACGTCGCTCAGGTTTACTATAAGTTATTTCATGTATAATACAAAGTGCATATCATTTAATGTTAAAATACCCCTTTCTTTCTGTTTGACTTGGCGAAAATTAATCACCGCCAAGAATTATGGTAACCCTATTTTTTACTTTAATATTTTTCAGTTTGTTTATTTAGGTAGATGTAATTTAAATTCTGAAGCGAGCGATCTCCGCTATATGAGATCTGAACCAGGATTGCCTGGTAATAATAATAAATATATTAATATTCAATTCTTCGAGATTTTAATTATTTGAGTGCTGATTTACTTTCAATGAGTAAAAATCGTTCTGTTGATTGTTGCTATTAATTTGATGTGAAATATGAATGATTCGAAGTAAAGTTCTTTTTATTCGACTGTGTTCTTTGAAATCCCTCATGTTGGCTGACCGCGTCAGGATGTCTGGACTGACGATTGAATATTATTTTCTTCTGATTCTGAAAGCTTGAGGTAAGCTATTTTTTTATTGTTGATTAATTGAAAGCAAATATGTCGACTACTGTTAATATTGATACTTTAAAAAAGAAAAGAACTGGATTACGTACACAAACGACAAAATTGTGTACAAAAATAAGCACAACTCTTGAAGATGATTCTATCACATTAGGAAATAAACTGGATTTATTAAACATTTGTAAGGACCAGTTAAATGACAAATATGAATTATTAAAAAAAATTAAACTCTGATATCCAGGATATTATAGCTGATGACGATTTTGAGAAAGAAATCGAAAGTTCCGAAACCTATAGTGAGAAAATAATTGAATCTCGTTATAAAATAACGAAGTTCTTAAATGAACATAACTCCCAAAATCAGAATAATACTTTTCAAAATTTTATGAAAAATGAATCCGGTTCTCAAAACGGAAATTTAGAGCGATCTATGAAATTGCCGAAGCTCACTATAAATAAATTTTTTGGTGACAGCAGTTCCTGGTTAGAATTTTGGTTTTAATATTCTAACGCAATTGAAAAGAATCCTAATTTAACTCCTATTGACAAATTTGTCTACTTGAAATCTCTTCTTGGAGGTAGTGCATATAATGATGCTGTTGCAGGATTTTCGCTTTTTGAGGAAAACTTTAATGCTGCAGTTGATTTATTAAAGGCTCGCTACGGTCGTGACGACCTAGTCATCAACGCACATATGAATAAACTGTTAAATTTAAGACAGGTAAAGAATGCTTCTAATGTTAGAGAACTTCGGGAACTGTATGACAGTTGTGAAATACAAATTAGAAATTTAAATTCTCTCGGAGTTACAGCAGGAAGTTATGGTCATCTCCTATGCCGTATTTTATTAAAGTTGATACCTACTGAAATGGCGTTAGATTTTAATCGTAAAAGAATCGATGGTAAAAAAATGGAAGTCGAAGAGCTTCTTTCTTTCATTAAAAACGAAGTACAATCGCGAGAATCTACTATGGCACTCCAGAGCTCTGAAAATAGTTTTAGTGCTAAAAAAGAAAAGAATAAATACAATAACAGTTATAAACATTTTAGCAACTATAAACGCGACATTCCTCCAGCCTTTGCATTGACTACCAATCTAAAAAATGTTTGTTTATTTTGTGACAATGATCACGATTCAAAATTTTGTAAAGTGTGTACTATCCCTCAAAAACGGGATAAATTACGCATGCAAGGACGTTGTTTCACTTGTTTCAAAAAATTCCACGTCTCGGCTAAATGTAAATCTAATTTAGAACCATGTAAATTTTGTAATGGAAATTTTCATCATTATTCGATTTGTTTAAAAAAATCTCAACCGACAATTCCCAAAGAAATCGAATCAGCTGACACAATTATTAGTTCGATATCTTATTGTAAAAATGAAAATGAAAATTCTTTTAAAGAGGCTATATTACAAACATCTTGTGTAAATGTGGAATCTGAAAAAACTCTGAGCTTGCATTATGCTTATATGATTTCGGGAGTCGAAGGTCATTCGTCACAGAGCAATTAGTATCAAAATTAAATCCCCGAATTATTCGTCAAGAAAAACTTCAAATTTATTCTTTTGCAGCTGTTAAACCACAAATAAAAACATTTGATGTTGTGCAATTAAAATTATCCCATGTTGAAAACAAATCGCGTTTCATATTTATCGAGGCTTTAGTCACAGATGTAATTTCAAACGTTAGGATTTCCCCCCCCCCCTTCTCTCCAGACAGATAAAAAATAAACTGGCACCTTTTAAATTAACAAATGCTGTTGCATCATCCCATTCAAATGTAAATGTTCTTATTGGAGCGGATTATTTTTATCAAATCTGTTACGATAGAGAAATAAAAAAATAACTAAATCTCTCTCTTTATGTGATAGTTTATTTGGATATTCGCTTTGTGGTTTTTATGAAGATGAAAAAAGAAAAAAAAAATGGAAAGCGCTTCTGTTTTAAAGCTGTGTGTTTCAACTTCAGTTGGGGAAGATTTGAATTTTTTATGGGATATTGAATCTTTGGGTATTACGCAATCAAATGATAATATTTCTGATGCAGATAAGGAAATTGTGAATAAATTTGAGAATAACTTAAAATTCGTAAATCATAGGTATGAAACGGGTTTATTGTGGAAGGATGAGAAAGATAGAGTCGGGAATAATTTTAGAATAGCTAGAAGTCGCTTTGAGGAGTTAAATCGTAAACTCGAGAAGGATAATGACTTATGTAAAAATTATAAAGATATTATATTAGAACAATTAACGGCTGGAATTGTAGAAGAATGTCCTGATAAAATAACTGAAAGTGGTTATTTTATGCCGCACAGGCCGGTTTTAAGAGATGATAAATTAACTACTAAGGTAAGAATGGTTTTCGATGCTTCTTCTAAAGAAAAACATTTAAATTCTCTAAATGATTGTTTATATCCAGGACCTAACCTTAACCCGAACATTCTTAATGTAATATTTAATTTCAGAAAATTTAATGTTGCATTTAGCGCTGACTTAGAGAAAGCGTTTTTGCAAATTGGGATAACAGAGGAAGATCGGGATTATTTAAAATTTTGTGGTTTGGTGACAAAAAGGATGATTTAAAATTTTTGAGATTTACACGAGCTGCTTTTGGGGTAACTTGCAGTCCCTTTCTTTTGGCCGCAACGATTAAATCCCATATACGTAAATATGTTGATCATCCTGAAGTTGTTAAGATTTTGGACTCGTCTTTTTATGTAGATGATTTGATTACGGGGTCAAAATCTGATGAAGACGCTTATTATCTATCCTCAACAGCTTCGCATATTTTTAAAGAAGCTAGCATGAATTTGCGAAAATTCAATACTAATTCTGTCAAACTTAGAAAATTATGGAAGGAAAATAAATTATGTGACTCAGAAGAAAATTTGAATAATTCTTTAAAAATTTTGGGATTATTATGGGATACTAATTGGGATATATTACGTTTTGACGTACAATCCTTTCCTGATGATTGGAAATTTAATCCATCAAAACGCGTTGTTCTTAAAGCCATGTTAAAATTCTTTGATCCTATTGGATTTATTGCACCATTTTCTGTTCGTATGAAAAGTTTGCTACAGGAAACATGGAAAAGGGGTTTGGAATGGGATGAAAAATTCCCTAATGATTTAAAAATTGAATGGGAAAATTGGTGTACAGAAATCGAACATTTACATAAATTTGAGGTACCCCGCAAATATTTTCCACAGGGTTTAGACTTTTCGGACCCAATCGAAATTCATATATTTTCAGATGCTAGTCCTACGGCTTATGGGGCCGTAGCTTATTTTCGATGTACCACAAGTGATAATAAAATTATGACTAGTCTTATTTGGGCAAAATGCCGAGTCGCCCCGATTAAATGTTTGACAATTCCTCGGCTTGAATTAATGGGGGCATTAATAGCTGCAAGGATGTCTAAATATCTGAAAAGTGCATTTATTTTTCAAAATTTGGAAATTCATATCTGGTCAGATTCCACAATTACGTTACATTGGATCAAGGGATCAGCCATGGATTGGAAGCCCTTTGTGGCTAATGGGGTTGTAGAAATACAATCTTTAACTGATCCTAGAAAAAGGAAATATATCCCGGGTAAGTATAATCCTAGTGATCTTCTTACTCGAGGCGAAAATTTACATAACCTCATAGAAAATAAATTATGGTATTACGGTCCTGAATGGTTGTCATTACCAAAGGACAGTTGGCCGAAACCTGAAAAGATACATTTTAATGAAAATATTTTGAACGAAAGAAAATCAACAAATTTGAGTTCTGCTCAATCATCTTGTACTGTAGGTATTGTACCTCCAGAGTCTTTGTTAAAATTAGAAAATTTTAGTTCTCTTTCCAAATTACTTAATATCACAGCCTGGATCTTAAGATTTATAAATAATATCAATAAATCGAAACCTAAAATTTCAGGCGAGCTCACAGCTCAAGAAATTGAAAAGGCAGAATTTTATTGGTTAAAACAAACCCAGTTATCTGTCTTCAATCGTGAAATTGAGTTACTAAAAAAGGGAAAGCCCATCGATAAAGATTCAACCTTGTATAGCCTGAATCCAAAATTGGATGAGAATGATTTGTTAATTTTATCTGGAAGATTACAATTTTCAGAATTATCTCTAAGGGAAAAGCACCCTTTTATACTTCCATATGGGAGTGCTTACTCCAAATTGTTGATTCGAAATGCCCATGAAAAGGTTTTCCATTATAGAATTGCAACAACTTTAGCACACTTACGAGAAAATTATTTTATAATTAGAGGACGAAAAATGATAAAATCTGTACTGAAAAACTGTCTTATTTGCACAAAATTTAAAGCTTCTCCTGGGAAGCAAGAAATTGCACCATTACCTAAAGATCGTATTAGTGAATCACCACCCTTCTATACCTGTGCTGTAGATTTTGCAGGACCTATTTATGTCAAAGCAAAAACTGGCCAAGAAAAGGCCTATATAGTTCTTTTCACGTGCGCAGTCACTAGAGCTGTGCACCTCGAATTATGTACCAATTTAACGACAAAAACTTTCCTTTTATCATTTAAAAGATTTATCTCTCGTAGAGGAATTTGTCGAACGATCTACAGTGATAATGCGAAAACATTTATAAAAGCTGATAATTTACTCGGAGAAGTTTGGAGCCGAATATCGAAAGAGGGAGTTTTACGATATTTTAACAAAAATAGAATCATATGGAAATTCATTATTCCAAGAGCCAGTTGGTGGGGCGGTTTTTGGGAACGCATGGTACGTTCGGTGAAAACTCCTTTGAAGAAAGTTCTTGGAAGATCTTGTCTCTCATATGAAGAAATACAAACCACTTTAACTGAAATCGAAGCAATGATTAATGGTCGCCCTTTAACTTACGTTTATGAAGAAAACAGTGAACCGCTTCCACTAACTCCTTCACATTTCCTGATCGGCAAGCGAATAAATTCTCTACCAGATTTTCATTGTGTTACTGAACCTAAATCGAATAGAATAACGTTAACAAAAATATTGAAATATCGAGAGCAAGTTTTAAACCATTTCTGGAAACGTTGGAGGCAGGAATATTTGCTAGAACTGCGTTCTGCCAATTTTTCAGTTCCTGTCAAAGCTCCGACTAAATTCGAAATTGGTGACGTTGTGTTAATTAATGAAGATAAAACTCCAAAGCACATGTGGAAATGCGGCAGAATTACAGAGCTCTTTTTAGGAAGAGATTCGAAAGTAAGATCTTGTGCAATACAAACTGAATCTGGTGTAATAAAGAGACCAGTTCAACTGCTACATAAACTTGAACTTGACATTACGGACTGATTTTTTTGAACTTTTCATTTTTAAGAACATTTTGTTTACATTTTCATTTTTTAACTTTTTCTAATCTAGTATTTTGTATATTTTAGTTTCAGTAGTTGTTCCTGTGAAAATAGAATTAATTGTATGTCTCATTATTGTAAGTATGTTCTAACTTGTAATTGTCTTATTGATGTAATTTGAAATCTTTGATAAAAATTTAGTTTGAATGATGAACAATAGTAATTGTTCATCCGGGGGCAGTGTGTTAAAACACCCCTTTCTTTCTGTTTGACTTGGCTAAAATTAATCACCGCCAAGAATTATGGTAACCCTATTTTTTACTTTAATATTTTTTAGTTTGTTTATTTAGGTAGATGTAATTTAAATTCTGAAGCGAGCGATCTCCGCTATATGAGATCTGAACCAGGATTGCCTGGTAATAATAATAAATATATTAATATTCAATTCTTCGAGATTTTAATTATTTGAGTGCTGATTTACTTTCAATGAGTAAAAATCGTTCTGTTGATATTAATTTGATGTGAAATATGAATGATTCGAAGTAAAGTTCTTTTTATTCGATTGTGTTCTTTGAAATCCCTCATTTACAGAGGCACAGAAAAGATTTCAGATATTATATTGTATCCGAAGTACAGTATATTATACGATGATTGCTGGAAACGCATTTTTAATTATGATATGCTCTCAATGCCTGATTTACGATAGGACATTCGGGGCACGGAGG
The DNA here is from genome assembly GCA_963932465.1 of Maratus speciosus. Classification (NCBI taxonomy): domain Eukaryota; kingdom Metazoa; phylum Arthropoda; class Arachnida; order Araneae; family Salticidae; genus Maratus; species Maratus speciosus. The sequence continues at coordinate 418,915,724 of OZ010800.1, forward strand.
TCCCCTGATTTTCGGGGCCCCCAATTGCTGCTGAAGGTTGTCCAAATTATTGTCAAAATCTGATGTAGTTTTAACATCTAATGGAATTTTACATTTCATTCTACATACTATTGTCTTTGTCTTGTATTTTATAACATCGTATATTTTTTCTGAAACATCCATATTTTATTGTTTTATTATAGTGAATATTTTCTTTTAGTTTTATCACTTCAAAAATGTATTGTATTTTTAATTCTTATTTAATCCTGTTCCTGTTCTAGTCAGGTTATTTCGGGGTTGGTGACGTAGCTCGTAGGCGGTACAGCCCCTTAATATTTTAAGTAATTGTAGCTCGGTATTGCAGAAAATTTATTATTAGTTGTTGCATACTTTATCATTCTGGATATGTAGACTTGTAAAGGAAGAGATAATCAGCACCACAAAATTTATTATAACATGTCTAACTCATTTGAATTTCATAATTGGGAAATAATTGTTTAAAAGTAAATTAATAATTATTAAATTTAATTTTTTAATGGATATTTTAAAGTAATTATTGAAGTCAATAGTGGTTATCTTAAGTACCTTTACACTATTTTTTAGACTCAATCCCCCTGAAAGCATCGGCACAAGGGGGCCCCATAAGCCTCTATTCCCGGGGCCCCAAAATTTGTAAATCGGTCACTGTATGCGCTTTTATGTTTCACTATATTTATGCATACTATATGGTGTGTATAAATGCTATAATTTATATGCAGGAAGAAAATAATAAAAGAATTGTTAAGGGTAAATGGGTATGAACGAAATTGCTTAAAGGTGGGTTTTAAATGAGTTATGCATTTTCACGCTGAACTGCATTTAGTTTACTAAGAAATGTTTGTAGAATATAATTAAAATGATATACAGGGTGACGCAAAAATTGGATTTACGGCCGTCTATGGATGATAATTTCTGTATATGTGATTTCAATAGTTTTAAGAGTGTTTTAGTTTGAAAAAAAATATCTAGCTAAATAGCGGCGTGTAATAAAGGTACTAGGTAAACTACAGGGTTGTAGAAAAGTATTCAAGTATGTTTTCATCTATATTAGTATAAATTGCTGAAAGAGAAATTTTAACATGTTAGGCGTTTTCTTGCAAAACTATATTTTCCCATTATATATATATCAACCTACAGATCAAATACAGTGCTGTTCAAAATAATTGAAATACATATTTGGCTATGGACGGTAACCGCTAAAATCAGTTTTTTAAATGTTTTATGCGTTTTCTAAAATGTTTACTTAGTTATCTTACCTTATTTCTTTACCTTATTTACCTTATTTCCCTAAATAACGAAGTTTTGTTAAAGCATTCAGGAAGTGTTGGAAAGTATTTCATAATCTATGCTTAACGCATGATTTCTCTTTCTTGTTTAAAAAATCATGAGGTAAGGTATCTAAATTTTTTAATTAGGGTAAAGTGGGGACAGACGCCGCAGTGGGACAGATGCCGCAGAGATTGTGTGGGCGACACTAGAGCTACCAATTTAAGAAGTTCGTAGTGTTCCTTTGTACTGTGTGCTGTGTTGCATGCGTTTTCACCGATTAATTGTCAGTATTTACATATTTATGACAGTTTTTATGGTTGGAACCTACGTGGTGAGTTGCTAAAATTGTTCTAATAAAGTTTTATTACATATTTTAAGCCAAATAAACAGAGATTTCATCCCACAACTGATTGCAACTGTAGACTAGATCCTCGTAGAATACAGACATGTGCTTTCATTTCTCTCGCGTCGCTCACATGACACAAAATGGTGGTGCGGCATCTTACCCGCCATTATGGGACAGATGCTGCACCGAGGTTGAGGGACAGATGGGGGCTGCAAAGTATATTTTTGTTTTTCGGTTTAATAAATTCATCACTGCGATTTAAGTAGAACTTACATTTAAATGAACATATAATATCGCATTCTGCTACTTATCAAAATATTCTCAGCAACAATATTTGTTCACCATGTGTGAATAAGGGAAACGACAATTCTCATCATCTAAACTGTTAAACAAAATACCTCCTATCCCAATGGTCAAAAGTATACAGACACGTAAGGGACAGCAAAAGGATGCAAATCTTACAAGCACAGAGTTTATAAACAATAAAAAAAAAGAAGAAAATAAAAAACAAACAAAACTGAAAAGCGTCAAATAACGACAACTTGGCGGAAGGGATGTGTAAATAAAGGAAGGGAAAGATCAACTTGAAAACACTTACTTAAGGAAGAAACTAATATATGAGTCATCTTACGACAATGAGTAAATAGTTCCTCTTATGGATTCTGATGGCAGTATTGGATTGGAATTTGATTACTCTGAATGTGCTGGGTGTCTGGAGTCTTATCAAGAAAGAAAGTCTAAAGCGAACAGGATTTAGTGCATCAAATTCAATCGATAACTGCATGAAAAAGGCTCACTTTACTTTTGCAACGCGAAGTGTGTCTGTGATTGTGGGCGAATGGAAATACAAAATCAAAGAATGAGAAGAAAAGCTAAAAATAAACAGACTAGGTCCTAAATAGAATAGAACTAATACTTACATTAAGAGCAAACTGCAATGTTCGCCTAGATGTAAACCAGTGATTTATATATTCTTGGTAATTATGCTGTCTATTGTTTCCAGTAATTATGCAATCCATTCATTATGCTATAAATTCAAATGTTTTTCTTTTCATTTTCATTTTTTGTCTTAAGTTTTATTTTTGTGCATTCCATTAAACTTTCGCATTTTCATTAAACTTTTCACAATTTAATGATATATGTAATTTTTGTAAGTTTACTGTTATATATTTTCATTTTAACCAGTTTCAGAAAATAAAAGTGTGATTTACTTGAAAAAAAAAATAAACAGCCTAGTATTTTTCTCCATGCGGCATTTGCCCCACACCCTATGCGGCATCTTACCCAGCAAATAAAAATGATGTAAAAAATGAAGTTTGGGAAAATAATTATGCCTACTTTTTTAAGAGGGTTTTAACTTAATTAACATAGAAATTAGATTCTAAAGGGTTTGATTAATGATTTCTGGTACTTTAGTTTGTTGGTTTTTGCTTTATTGTACATTTTACAAGAAGATAGGTAAAACTGCGACATCTGTCCCCACTTTACCCTATTATTACAATAAAAAATAGAAGAAAATATTTAATATATATATGTCGTAGGCTAATTGGGAAATCCGGCTCTTTGCAAACAGCCTAGGCTCTTTGCAAAGAGCCGGGCTAATTGGAGAATCCATCTCCCTTTTTCCAATTAGCCTCATATTTTTCAGGCTTATTGCAAAGAGCCTAGAAAGCGTTAGGCTAATTGAAAAATGACCACTTATTATCCGCTCAGGGTGACATTTTTAGCTCATAGGCTATCAAAGCCTGAGAGCTTATGTGCCCGCCGATTCTGTATGTACGTGTGTACGTAACACGATAACTCTTGATAGGAATATCCGATTTGCTTCAAATTTTTTTTTCTAGGTTCATTCTGATAAGCTGCTTCTCTGATTAGTTTTTGGGGTTCATTGGTTAAGGATAAGGGGGAAAACGGGGGCTAGTCCCCCGTCCCTTAATTTATATAAATGGGTTTTTCATGCAGAAGTATTCGATTTGCTCCAAATTTGGTATACCGGTTTATTGTGTTAAGGAGCTTCCCTGATTAGATTTGGAAGCTCATTATTTAAGTATAAAGGGGGGAGAGGGGGGCTACCCCCCTTAATTTAGATAAATCGGTTTTTCATGATGAATTATTCGATTTGCTCCAAATTTGGTATACCGGTTTATTAAGGTAAGGAGCTGCCTTGATTAGATTTGGAGGTTCATTAGTTACATATAAAGGGAGGAAAGGGGGGGGGCTACCCCCCCCCCGTAATTTAGGTAAATGGGTTTTTCATGCAGAAATATGCAATTTGCAATAAATTTGGTATACCGGTTAATTATGTTAAGCAGCTTCCCTGATTACATTTGGAAGATCATTATTATGTATAAAGGGGGGAAAGGGGAGCAATTGCCTCTCCCCATAATTTAGATAAATGCGTTTTTCATGTAGAATTATTCGATTAGCTCAAATTTGGTTTACTGGTTTAATATGTTAAGGAGATGGTTTGATTAGACTTGGAGGTTCATTAGTTAAATATAAAGGGAGGAAAGGGGGGCTACCCCCCCCCCTTAATTTAGGTAAATGGGTTTTTAATGTAAAATTATTCGATTTGCTCCAAATTTGGTATACCGATTTATTATGTTAAGGATCTTCCCTGATTAGATTTGGAAGTTCATTAGTTAAGTATAAAGGGAGGAAAGGGGGGCTAGTCCCCCCCCCCTTAATTTAGATAAATGGGTTTTTCATGCAGAATTATTCGATTTGCACCAAATTTCGTATACCGGTTTATTATGTTAAGGAGCTGCCTTGATTAGATTTGGAGATTTATTGGTTAAGTATAAAGGAGGGACAGGGGCTAGTGTCCCCTTAATTTAGATAAATGGGTTTTTCATACAGAATTATTCGATTTGCTTCAAATTTGATATACCAGTTTATTACGATATGGCTTCCTTCATTTGATTTGGAGGTTCATTGGTTAAGTATAAAAGGGGGGAAAGGGGGGGCAATTGCCCCTCCCCTTAATTTAGATAAATGGGTTTTCATGCAGAATTATCTGATTTAGTTTAATTTTTTTTCAACCGGATCCGAACTGATGATTCCATTTGAAGTCACCCGAAAACCGACCACATCCAGGTTTCGGATTGAGTTCAATTAGAACTTTCAGGTTCGGATCGGGTTGCCGGTGGACGGAGATTATTTTGTCTGGCTTGCATCGAGTTATAGTCCTTTGGAATATTTTTGTCGGTTAAGATTTGGTTCGCGACGGGTTTCAGGTTGACTTCGAATGGAATTTTTAGGTTCTGGTAGCGTTGCGTGTCCACGGAAACTAATCTGTGTTGTTCGGATCCGGTTATGGATCTTTGGAATTTTTTTGTCGGTTATCAGATTTGGTTCGTGATTTAGGGTTTTTTCAAATGGAACTCTCAGGTTCGGGTCGGGTTGCATGTAGACTGAAATTATTTTGTCTTGCTCGGATAGGGGTACGGTCTGTTGTAATTTATTTTTCGGGTTTAGGTAGGGTTATGCGTTAATAAACCTAATAAAAAGACAATTGCCCAGTTAAACTGATGGCATTGAGCTCGCAGGCTATTCCCACTAATTGTATATTATACTCTTATTTCAAAGAATAATGCCCCTCGAAAAATAAATGAAGGTATTAGTCCCCGTTGCCCCACTTTCTACTTAACCAAAGAACCTCCAAATCTAATCAGGGAAGCTACTTAACATAATAAACTGGTATACCAAATTTGAAGCAAATCAGATAATTCTGCATGAAAAAACCATTTCTCTAAATTAAGCGGGTATTAGTTCCCCCCATTTCTCGCTTTATGCTGAACCAATGAACCTTCAAATCTAATCAGAAAAGCTCCTTATCAGAATGAACATAGAAAAAAAAATTAAACTTAATTAGATAATTCTGCATGAAAACACATTTATCTAAATTAAGGAGAGGGGCAATTGCCCCCCTTTCCCCCCTTTTATACTTAATCAATGAACCTCCAAATCAAATGAAGGAAGCCATATCGTAATAAACTGGTATATCAAATTTGAAGCAAATTGAATAATTCTGTATGAAAAACCCATTTATCTAAATTAAGGGGACACTAGCTCCTGTCCCTCCTTTATACTTAACTAATGAACCTCCAAATCTAATCAGGTAAGCTCCTTAACATAATAAACCGGTATACGAAATTTGGAGCAAATCGAATAACTCTGCATGAAAAACCCATTTATCTAAATTAAGGGGGGTCTTGCCCCCCTTTCCTCCCTTTATACTTAACTAATGAACCTCCAAATCTAATCAAGCCATCTCCTTAACATAATAAACCAGTATACCAAATTTGAGCTAATCGAATAATTCTACATGAAAAACGCATTTATCTAAATTAAGGGGAGAGGCAATTGTCCCCTTTCCCCCCTTGATACATAATAATGATCTTCCAAATGTAATCAGGGAAGCTGCTTAACATAATTAACCGGTATACCAAATTTATAGTAAATCGCATATTTCTGCATGAAAAACCCATTTATCTAAATTACGGGGAGGGATAGTCCCCACTTTCCCCCCTTTATATGTAACTAATGAACCTCCAAATCTAATTAAAGCAGCTCCTTAATTTAATAAACCGGTATACCAAATTTGGAGCAAATCGAATAATTCATCATGAAAAACCGATTTATCTAAATTAAGAGGGGTAGACCCCCTTTCCCCCCTTTATACTTAAATAATGAGCTTCCAAATCTAATCAGGGAAACTCCTTAACACAATAAACCGGTATACCAAATTTGGAGCAAATCGAATATTTCTGCATGAAAAACCCATTTATATAAATTAAGGGGGGGGGGACTAGCCCCCCTCTTACCTTAACCAATGAACCCCAAAAAATAATCAGGGAAGCACCTTATCAGAATGAACGTAGAAAAAAAAATTTGAAGCAAATCGGATATTTCTATCAAGAGTTATCGCGTTACGTACGTATGTACGTACACACGTACATACAGAATCGGCGGGCACATAAGCTCTCAGGCTTTGATAGCCTGTGAGCTTAAAATATCACCCTGATCGAATAATAAGTGGTCATTTTTCAATTAGCCTAACGCTTTCTAGGGTCTTTGCAATAAGCCTGAAAAATATCAGGCTAATTGGAAAAAGGGAGATGGATTCTCCAATTACCCCGGCTCTTTGCAAAGAGCCTAGGCTGTTTGCAAAGAGCCGGATTTCTCAATTAGCCTACGACATATATATATACACTGGTGGACAAAACTTAAGGACCAAGAAGTACATGTAAATGAGAATCTACGTGAGATTGTGGGTCAAAAAGCAAACAATTGCATCAACAGAATGTTACACCGGATTTAATATAAAAATTTTGTTGAAAGGATGTATACAGGGTATTACCAAAGGTTCTTTTTCTGAAACGTGAATATTGTCCGAAAACATGATTGTGCAAAGAGAGTAAAAAACTCACAATTAACAATTGTCAGTGCCATATAAATAAGGGATGTGGCCACCGTGCAGTACGAGACAACATTCAACACGGCGTGGCATATTCAGAACAACATGATTCAGTGGTTGTTGAGACAAGTTGCCCCATTCCTCCTTCACTGCACAGATGAGGGTTTCCTTGTTTGTGGGGGGAAATTGTCGCGCCGCAATACGTCTCCCCAAGGCATCCCATACATTTTCAATGGAATTCAGGTCAGGGGAACGTGCTGGCCAGTCTGCGATGGATATCTTAGGCCTCAAGACAACCTTGCACAGACTGTGTGCGATGACAAGGTGCGCTATCGTCCATAAAACGAAACTTTGTGCCGACAGCACCTCGAAAAGATCGAACATGTGGAAGCAGGACTTCTTCAATGAGCCTTCTACCGGTCATGGACCCTTGGTCAAGCACATAGAGATCTGTGCGGCCATTGAACATGATGCTTGCCCACACCATGATACTTGAAGTCGCATATCGATCTCTTTCTAGAATATTTTCGCGACAGTAAGCACTACCAACCTCGCAACATATCAGTTTACGTCTAAAATCAGACGATAGACTGATTCTATTCTCATCTGAGAACAGCACGCTAGACCAGTCGTCATCAGTCCAATTGCGATGCATACGGCACCACTGTAAACGGGCGCTACGTGCGTCTCAAGAGTGGGATACACACAACAGGTCTTTGGGCGTATAGTTCACCATTTTTCAAACGTCTTGCAACAGTTTTCCGCGATATTTTAGTTCCTGTTGCAGCACAAAGTTGATTTGCTAATTAACCAGCTGCGCTGCGTCGGTTCCTTTTTGCCGAAATAACAACATAGAGATCTTCTTGGGACGTCGTACTGCTAGAACGACATCCGCCTGTACGCCTAGTACATATTCCACTCTTTTGAAATGCCGCCCATTGCCTAGAAACAATGCTGTGCGCGATGTTAATTTCACGGGCAACATCTCTCATTTTGCGTCCTTCTTCCAATTTTCCGATTATTCCACCACGAGTAATATCATCTAAAGGATGCCTCGAAGACATGTTCAAAATTTCATTGTTCAAGCTTCATCTATCTCCTTCAATTTTTACATCTAATGACAACTCACAGCACCCGCCGATTGCCTAAAATCTCTTACCTCTGCTGGCACATGATTGACAAAAGCGGAAGTACAAAATTTGCATAAGTTTCACAAAACAGAGTACATCCCGCATTCATGCAAATTTACACGTGCTGCTGCGGATCTATTTCTAACTGTAATCGTTGAAAATAACAGTGGTCCTTAAGTTTTGTCCACCAGTGTATATATATATATTTTTTTTTTCAAAATTAATGAAAAATTACCGCATGAATGGCGCTACAGCAGCACATATCAAATGCAATAAAACATATTACTTTTGTAGTTATGGTGTTTAGGCATTTTGAAATGATGTAATGTATATATATATATATATAGCTACCTTCTTACTTTCCATGAGAAGGCGTCACAATCTTTAATAATACTCATCACTTGAAATGGACAAGTCACTCCATACTTTATTAGAAAGTAATGTCTAATAAAACTCTTTACTACAAGACATATTGTTATTTACAGAATGGATGTACAATATTTACATAGTAAAGAACGGTAGAAGAAATCCGTGTGTGAAAACATTGATTCGCAACCATTTCATCATTTCCGGCCTCTCATAAAAACTCCGGGGAAAAACAAAGCAAGACAGCCTGCATTTCGCAACCTATTCATTGTGCGTCTCAGAACACTCTACGGAAAAACGTATCGCAAGGGATGATGGCAGAAAACTATTTGGCAGCCGCTATAATAAGGAACTATCGTCTAGTGCTGCCATCTAGTGTAGCAATCTTAAAATATTTGTTACACACATATATATATAATTTTACACAGTATATGTTGGCGGAAAAAGGTGGCGAAATGAAAATTTCAGAGGAGAGAAGATTTATATATTAAGATTATTTACTGTAACTACAAATTAGCAACTTCATTAAAAAGAAAAGGAAGAAAATTTCCAAATAATTTTAATAAACTTGTTGCTTTTTAAATCTAACCTATTTTTTAATTTTACAATATGTTTTTTTTAATTTTAATTTTATTTAATTATCAATATGATTATTATTGTTTCAGAAACAATAAAAATTTCGATCCGAAATTTTTATCCGAACTAGGGTCGGTCCCGACTTGTTCGGATAATCGGCGCGCTACTGTATATTTGATTTAAAATAAATTCTAATATTGATATTTTTTTTACTATTTTTAGTTAAAAAAGGAATTTGAAATTAAAATTGAGTATCAGTAAAAAGCTACAATTTTATTTACTTACTTCATAACTAAATTTTGCACTTAAAATTGTGGTTTGTATAACTTTATTTAATTGCGTTTCATTAAAAAAAAATATATGTATGCTGTTGCGGGATTAATCCTGCTCTTCAATACAACATGAGCAATTTATACATTTTTTTCACCGATTGTTTATTTACAAACGGATAAATTACAAGTGATCAAGATAAATTACTAATAAACTTTAAATTCAATAAATGAGCAGTCATCTTTTTTAATGCAAAATTTATTGGCTCCTCCATTTAATAAACATCTGACAACATGTTAGAGGTCTGAGGTCTGCACGGGCCCGGGTTTTTCCCGAGGCCAATACCCGGCCCGGTGGAATGAAGTCGAATTTTCCAACGGGCCGGGCCGAGCTGGCAGAATTAGGACAATTTTTTCAACGGGCCGGACCGGGCCGACAAAAAAATTGAATGGGCCTGCAGGGCCGGGCCGGGTCGATAAAAAAATTAATATCAAGCTATATATATATAAAATTAATATCAAGCTGATATAAGAATTCAAGCGAAGCAGTTAAAATACGAGCCATTTTCAATGAATATGATTTTCTCGAGAAGTATAAATGTGCGTCACGAGCCGATGCGAGTTTAACAACATCAATACAGATATGTAACATGTCCATCGTAGAGATCGGCATCGTACAGTTACAAGATGTCTGATTACGGGCTTAATTTTTTTTTTCAGCAGACTCGTGCCGGGACTGGTCATAATCGATCTCAGGATGTGTAGGACAGGCATTATGTTTTGTAAAAGTATTAATAGTGATAATGAACGTCTGTTAACAGTATCTTTGGAAATATACCTTAAGGGGGTTCTCATATTCACTGCTCAACAATGCGAAACTTTCAGACACATTTTCTGACTCATTTTTAACTATAAAGGCATAAAATTGACAGGCCTGACTATTGAAGGCATTTGGAAACGAATAGCTTTCTCCATATTTGATAAATTACTTACACAGATGACGGAGATTCTTGTCACGTGACTGTACGTTTTTCTCCTTTCCTGTGCTATCGCTTCCGGAAATTCGATTCAAAACGCTAACTTTGGCAGTATTTTCAGAGAAATTTTTATCTATGAAAAAGACGGCATTTACATAGTTTCTGAATAAGAATACCTGCCAATCTTACGCGTTTCCGAAAAGAAATGAATTCATAAAGGTGTCGAAATGTAGCTCCTTTGGATTTGAGAAAAGCCTTAAAAATGAGAGAAATATTTTCACAAATCTACTTTTTATTACACAGCTTCAAAAGTTATCATGTTTTTAATCCTTTATTCTGAACTACATTAACCTTTTAATGAATCCTTATTGGAATTTTGAAATGTCTGTAGAGATGATGACTAAAACACTGTGTAATCGTTAATGTTTACTATTGTGTGTTTTCTTTTTTCGAACACATAGTAATCTAAAATATACTGTAAAATGTTCCCATAAATATGTATGTAGTATTCATTAAAAGAATCTTAATTGTATGTCGAGAAAAAACGGACTTTTCTGTAGAAATTGAGTCGGGCCGGGCCTGTTTTCACTTATTTTTGTACGGGCCGGGTCGGATCGAGAGCTGTAAAAATGCAAACGGACCGGGCTCGGAAAGAACTTTCAATTTTTACACCGGGCCAGGCCGGACCAAGACAGCTTTCAACATGTTCGGTCATTTAACCAACTTTCGAGCAGAGCAGAAAATGTCTGAAAAAAAAAACAGACAGAAAAGAAAAAAAAACTACATGCAATTGTTTATCACTTACTTTTTTTTTTTTCTTTACAAAGAAGGCTATTTTCTCTTAGTGAATCATCATAGAGAATTTTAAAGACTGAGATTCACAGATAAACACATATGAGTTTTTATAAATTTTGCATTTCTTTTCCAACAATTTTTTATCAAATGCATGCGTTGTGGATTTAAAAAGTATTTCATATTAGGGAATGTCTATTAACCTCCGTAATGGACACTCCCGGATACCGGACACCTCTATTTAAAAAAACTATAATGCAGGGTTGAATTTTTTGCAGAAGAACTTTATTAAAGCATGGGCAAACTGTGCAGTGTCCCCAGCTTTTCCCCTACGATTTTAAGGGCCCAAAATTAGGTAATCAATTTTTGTAAGGATTATATTTTAAATCAATTTCGACATTGTACTGGTTACAAACAATATTTTGAACTTTTAAAGTAGAATAAGATTAAAAACTAACTAACTAAAAAAAATCTAAATTACAGTAAAATCGCTCAATCGCGGGCACCTTGGAAATGCTGAATTTGTCTTCTATTTGAAGGTGTTCGCTTTTCTGAGGTAAATATGTACAGCTCATATTCAAAATATTAGACTAATTACTTTTCTTTTACAAATTGAAAATATCGTTTGGTAATTTAATGTATTTTAATGCAAATATGCAAATGATATTTTTATTAAGAACTTATTGTTGATTAAACTTATTTATTATCATAAAGTTAATATAATTTTTGAAAAGATTAATTGAAAAATAAAATTATTTTGAAAAGTCAAAATATTAGAATATTTATTCAAGTTCAAGTGGTTCAAAATATTAGAATATTTCACATTAATTCTCCTTTAATTATCACCAGTTCATAACTGGTTGCATCATTGATTAAATTCAGACGATTTTATTTAAAATCAGTATTCTTTTTGCAGTTTGTTTGCTTTTTCGTCTTAAAATGGGTCGTGTGAGTGATATTCCTGAATCTATTAAACTTCGTATGGTTGATTTGTATCGGCACGATAAAAATCAGTGTTACATAGCGAATTATTTACATTGTTCGCAATCAAGCGTTAGTAAAATACTAACACAACATTCAAAAAATGGAAATTTTCAAAATAATCGCTGAAATGGCGGCCGAAAACCAAAAACCAAAAACATCTGCTAGAGAGGACAGGAAACTGAAGCGTATAGTTAAGACAAACCATTTTAAAAGTGCACGATTCTTGCACCGAAAATGGAAAGAAGAAGGAGTTGAAGTTTCTACATCTACAACTTTAAGACGTCTCCATAAATTTAAGTTTGAATCTCGTGTACCAAAAACAAAACCTCTCATGACTGCAAAACAAAAGCGTATAAGATTGAATTGGTGTAAATCAAGACGTTTATGGAGCGAAGAAGATTGGAAAAACATATTATTTAGTGATAAAAGTATGTTTTGAGTTTCATATGGTAATCAAGGTATTCGAGTTTGGAGAATGAAGCTAGAAGCTTTTGATAAAGAATGTCTTAAACGTTTCGTAAAATTTGCTGCTAGTGTCATGTTTTGGGGTTGCATGAATGCAGAAGGACCTGGAAAGTTATGCATCGTCTACGAAACGGTTAACTCTCGGATATATCAAGAAATTTTTGAATATTACATGATTCCATCATCAGAAGATTTATTTGAAGATGATTTCATCTTTCAACAAGATTTAGCATCATCGCATACCTCGGTGTCAACTAAGAATTGATTCCGCCAACGCAACATTAAGGTACTTCCTTGGCCACCAAACGCACCAGACCTTAATCCCATCGAAAACTTATGGTGTATAAGGAAGAAAAAACTCCAAGAAAGTCCTCCTTCAAATAAAATTGAGTTAGTGGCATGTATAAAGTCTATTTGGTCTAATATTGATAGAAATATTTGTAAACACCTATATATAGTATGCAAGATCGATTGTAAGCTGTTATGAAAGCTAAAGGGGATGCTACAAAATATTGACTACCATTTACTTCATATTCATAATGTAATATTGTTGCGTAAAATAAAATATTCTAATATTTTGAACCAATCTAAATTTTATTCTAATATTTTTATGTGTTTCAGAAAACTGTAAACCTAATTTATTGTACTGTATTTTATATTTTGTAATATTAAAATCTTATCTAAACATTCCAGATTTAATTTGTAAGGAACTAGAAAACCCCGTGGCTTTGCTCGCGTAATAGTTGAAATATGCCAAGCGATATTTGCATGATTATTTTTTATTAGATGAACACTTTTTTCAAATAATTCAAAAATTACACATCAAGCCACAGTTTGACTAAACTTCATTATAAAAGTGCAATAGACAGAAATGAGATTTTAATTAATAAGGAGAATTAAAACTAATTCCAATTAAATGATAATTTAGAAAGTATTTTGAGACTTTTGTGCTCATTTCATACGCTCATTTCAGCATTCATTTGAAGTTTTGAATATTTTAGAAACCATCTTAACACATTTGCATCTTAAAATTAACCATCATGTCAAATTCCAAGCTTCTTGTCTAACTGTCTACCACCTTTCTGGTGTTAGTGGCACTAGCATAAAATGCCGAAACAGAGTTGAAATAGAATGACTCGAAAAATGTTGAAAAGAGACTGTCACCATTAATTTACCAACATTAACCTTGAAACCGGTTGGTATTTCCTAATATTCTATAGAAAACAGAACTTATGTGTTTTTAAAGGCTTTCTTGTTGTTAATGCCAACCAGGTGGTAGTGACAACGGCATAAAATATAGCCCGTATAGGATCTGGGGCTATCATTCTTGATTCGCAACCAATAACTTATGTAATCCGTTTATTATTTCCTGAGATTCCATAGAAATCGTAATTTAGGACTCTGTTAGAATACTTTTCGCTCCTTCAATTCGCTTCACCCCTTTTTAATTTCGAATTTATTTTCGACTGTTCTTAGAGGACATTTATATTTTATAAGTAACTCTCGTGCTATATTTAAAGTTTCTAGCCTCTTCAGTACCGCAGAAATCGCAATTTAGAAAGTTTTTTGCTCCTGCAACCCTCGACATAAAATATAGCTTATGTTTGAGCAGGTTCTATCACCATCAATTTGCTACTATTATGTGTGAAATCGGTTTCGTATATCATACGATTGCAAAAAAATCGTAATTTAGGACGCTTATAGAACGCTTTCCGCTCACTTCATCCTTTTAAATTTGGTATGGTATTTTGACAATTCTTAGAAATCATTTGCACCTTTGAAGTAATTACCATTCCAAATTTAAAATGTTAGACCCCCTAAGTAACACAAAAAACGCAATTTAGAACATTTTTTGCTCCTGTAACTCCCAGGTGGTAGTGACTACAACGTAAATTATAGACTATGTTGGAGAAGGGACTGTCACCATCAATTTGAAACCATTACTTCGGAAAACGGTTTCTATTTCCTGAGATTGCGTAGAAATCACTGTTTAGAACGTTATTCGAACGTTATTCGAACGTTTTTCGTTCATTTTCATACCTTTTAAATTTCAAATTTTTAAGGAACTCTTCTCAGAGAGTATTTACACCTCATAAGTAATTACCATGCCAAATTTCAAGTTCCAGCCCCTTCAGTATCACAAAAATCACAATTTAGAACTTTTTTTTTTTATGCAACCGCAAGGTGTTATAGTGACGCCGACATGATATAGATCCTGTATCGGAGCAAGGGCTGTCATAATCAATTTCCAACCATTACTTTTGAAATCGGTTGGGTACTTTCTGAGATTGCGTAGAACGTTTTTTGTCCATTTTCAAATTTCCCTCTTTTAAATTTCGAATTATTTAGGAAATGTTCTTAGAGATCATTTATATCTTATAAGTAACTACCATGCCTAGTTTCAAGTTGCTAACCACTGCAGTATTAAAAAAACGCAATTTAGATCATTTTTTGCTCCTTCACCCCGTTTGGGGTAGTGTCACCGACATGAAATAGAGCCTATGTTGGAGCGAGAGCTGTCACCATCGTTTTCACGCCATTATTTTTTAAATCGGTTCGATACTTCCTGAGATTGCGTAGAAATCGCAATTTAGAAAGTTTCTTAGAACGCTTTTCGCTCATTTTCACCTCTTTTAAAATTCGATATTTTAAGAAATGTTCTTAGAGGTCATTTGTATCTTATAAATAACTGCCCTGCCTAATTTCAGGATTCTAGGCCCTTCAGTAACACAAAAATAGCAATTTAGAACGTTTTTTGCTTCTGTAACCCCTAGGTGGTAGTGACACCGACATGAAATAGAGCCTATGTTGGAGCAAGGGCTGTCATTATCAATTTCCAACCATTACTTTTGAAATAGGTTCTAAGATTGCGTACAAATCGCCATTTAGAACGTTTTTTAGAACTCTTTTCTCGCATTTTCACCCCTTTTAAATTTCCAATTTTTTAAGAAATGTTCTTAGAGATCATTTATATCTTATAAGTAACTACCATTTTAAATTCCATGTATCTGCAGATACATGGAATTTTTATGATACATGGGAGATGATACAGATACATGGAATGCGATTTTTGTGTTACTGAAGGGCCCATGGGCCCTTCAGTAACACAAAAATCGCAATTTCGAACGTTTTTTTTCTCCTGCACCGACATAAAATGTAGCCTATATTGGAGCAAGGGTTATCACTATCATTTTGACACCATTATTTTTTAAATCGTTTTGCTACTTCTTGAGATTGCGTAAAAGTCGCCATTTAGAACGTTTCTTTTAGAACGCTTTTTGCACATTTTCACCACTTTTAAATTTCGAATTTTTTAAGAAATGTTCTTAGAGATCATTTATATCTAATAAATAACTAACCATGCCAAATTCTATGTATCTGGACCCTTCAGTAACACAAAAATCGCAATTTCGAACGTTTTTTTTTTTTTCTCCTGCACCGCCTTTAGGGGTAGTGGCACCGACATAAAATGTAGCCTATGTTGGAGCAAGTGTTGTCACCATCATTTTGACACCATTATTTTTGAAATCGGTTTGGTGCTTCCTCAAATTGCGTAAAAATCGCCATTTAGAACGTTTTTTAGAACGCTTTTCGCGCATTTTCACCCCTTTTTAATTTCGATCTTTTTAAGAAATGTCCTTAGAGATCATTAGTATCTTATAAGTAACTACCATTTCAAATTTCATGTTTCGAGGCCCTTCAGTAACACAAAAATCGCATTTTTAGAACGTTTTTTGCTCCTGCTCCCCCTTTTGGCCAATGGCACGGACATAAGAAGACATAGCCTATGTTCTAAGTTGGACGAACACCATCATTTTGATGCCATTACTTTTGGAATCGGTTCGGTAGCTCCAGAGCTTACCTCCAACAAACAAACAATTTTTACCTCTTTATAATATTAGTATAGTTTTAATTGCATTTACTTAGTATCAAAAATAAATAAATGAAAAATAATTTTTTCTTATTACTTTTTCTGAATTATTCTAATATTTTGAATATGAGTTGTACATTTATGTTGAAAAAGGTGAGTGTTCGTAAAATAAAGTTGTCCGCATGAAGGTTTTGCAGTAAAATCTCCATAACGCGGACACTACTAAATAGAGGACACCACTAGAAAACACATTTTTTATTCACAACATGCGCATTTTTTATATACTTTTACCTCAGAAAAGCTGACACCTCCGAATGAAGGACAAATTCCACGGTTCCGAGGTGCCCGCTATTGAGGGTTTTTTACTGTATTAAGACAAATGTTTTTTGTTTTTAATCATATTCTACTTTAGAAATTCAAAACCAGTATCATGTGGAAAAAGATTTCAATGATCAACTTTACGAAAATTGCATACCAAATTTTGGAGCCTCTAAAATCAGGATTTGTGGGGATGGAAAGGGCAGGACCATGGCCATATATTTTTCCAGGATTCAACGTGGTCAAACATGGCTATGTATAATGCTTACAAGGGGAGAAAAAAGGCTACAATTCAGACATTTCAATTAACAGTGTGATTGTCCCATAATCAATTGTCATTTATAAGCTTTAGAAAACGTGATTTCTCGCAAATTTACTTTAATTGTTATAACCATTGTTGCTACGCTCATACGCTTAAAATTACGCAGCCGCTAGAGTCAAATTCTTGCCAAGTTTGGCGATGAGTGGTGAAGTATCTCCAAATTTGGTGTAAAAATAAATCGCCACAAATGAAGTCAACTTAGCAGTTGCTGACTAAATTTTCAAAATTCCTATTCAAATTCATTATTGACAAAAGCTGGGAATTTTCTATAATCGGGTTCCACACTGTAAAACATTTGTGTAAGTTTACTCGGGATTATGAGTAGAACATTACGCAAATTGGAGTAAACCATTCTGACATTTTAAAAACTCACATTATTGGAGTTTTCTTTCACAATGGCTGTGGGACCTCCCACATCAGACATAAACCTCAACATCTCCGGGCTGCATTTAAACTCTGTTTACTCGATTAGAGAATACGTAGAAGTCTCCGGCAACCTGATTGGTTAGTTTCCTTTTCGTCTTTTCTGATGCTTAAGGTCTTTGGAAACTGGAATTTCTAATGACGCCAGTAGTAATATATCATTGTATATATATATATATATATTGTATATAAGTGAATCACCATTTAACATTAAACATTTTAATCTAACTCAACTCTTGTCAAATGTATAATTAATTCAGATTTCCGCAAAATGTTATTACATTAGATAACAGGAATTAAATGAAACACATTATAAAAAATATGTAATGGCGCCATCTTCTTTTCTTATACTAAACTTCAGCTTCTTTTTTCAGTCAACGTTTGTCTTTTGTGTCTTTTGTTAAATCTGATTTTAGATATCAGCTTCGAAAACGTTTTGCGCTGTATGTATATATTTTATGAAATATATACATTCTACATCCATACATGTAAAACGTTTTTAAAATTCTAGTATTTTATACAATAGGGAACGATAGTTTTTTTTCCCCTAATAAATAATCTGGACAATTACATCATGAAAAATATTACTGAAAATTTTATCGTGAAAATAAAATAAATCACAAGGTTCCTAAATGGTGAATACAGAATGTTGTAAAGTTATAAACTAAACAGACATTAAATTTAAATATTAAAAATTGACGTTTCGGTCAACATTTACGGTGTTTACGTTTGTTTGGTTTTTAACTTTACAATATTATGTATACACCATTTAGTAACTTTGTGATTTATTTTATTTTCTCGATAAAATTTTCAGTTGTATTTTTTATATACAAAAAACTTTCGATCCCATTTCTATTTTGACAATTTTAACGAAATATTCTGAATTTTTAGGTGGGAAAGGGACTAAAAAAATCTTATTTAAAAACTAAAGAAATTATATTTTGTACGTGTATGCATCATACTATGATTATACTTTTTCATTCATTTTTTGATGATTTTTACCTTGGAGCTGTTCAAAAACTTTTTAACATTAAGAAAAGCTGGGAGTACGAAGAGGCATATTTTTTAATTTAATTTAACGAAGAGTGGGGGAAGGAACGTAAGATATGCTATAAGACGCAAATATCACCAAAAAAATCTGCATAACTTGTAAAAATATTAGTTTTGTAAATAAAAAAAGCAACACAAAAGTTAAAGTTATTAATTTTCTCTCTTATCTGGATAAAGAGTTCTTAAAATTGGTGTTTAACAGATAAAATCGATTTTTTTGTTTGTTTAAATCTTCCCGTAAGCTTAAATGAGAAGGGGGTTTCAAATCGTTTATTTTAACAGACAAAAACGGGGATAAAACGTATATTTTTTATGTGTACTTTAAAATGCTCTCTTTATCATTATTATTTAAATCTGCAACTAATTAGGGAAATAAATAAATCTTTTATTAAATAACAAAATAGTTTTCACATGAAGCAATTTAATAAAAATTAAAAATATTAGAAGGTAAAATTAATTTTAAACAAAATGCATTCAGAATAAAATAAAATTGTGGCACATTTTCTAGTAAATATATGCTCATAACAGCGAAGTCTAATGTCTTTTTGCATTTGGCTGGTTTAATTTAGCGTTTTTTGACAAGGAACGTTTCCTTTTTCTGCTTGACAGAGTTTATCTTTGTATACAAGGCTTTGATGATCTTGAATTCGATTTTCTATTATTCATATTTCCGAATTCTTTCACCCATTTATTGAAATCTGCTAAATTTTTAACATTGCAGCGAACTGAAATTAAATTTTGGGAAATTGATTCGATTTCATTAAAATATGAAGTTGGAAGTTGAACTTCCGCAAAAGAAAACATTTCAGAAAAATGAGAAAAAGAAACTGTTAATGAGCAGTTGTTTCTAAGTCAGTGTTTTGCGTTTTCATAATGTCGCTAAAACAAATCTCATAAAAGAAACCAACCAATTAGGAGGCCGGAAACTTCTCTGTGGTCTCTAATCGAGTAAACAGAGTTTAAATGCCTCCGGGCTGAAAACTGGTGTCGCATATGTCACGTGAGATCTATTGACAAGAATTTCTTTCAACCTTGAAACATGCAACCTTCTTGCACTCTGTGGTCTGCAATTTACCCACATGTCGAAGCAAGAATAACACGTGTTTGTTGCGATTTTAATGTTATTTTTCTTATTAAAAAAAATATCAAAAGTACACATACGCCACCGTCTTGTGTGATATATGGATGTCATTCTAATTAGAAGAATGGAGGGAAACACAAGGCGTATTGTTTTATGTTTGACAAAACAAAGATCATTCCCAAAAATGGATATCATTAATAAACTCTCAAAGTACAGTACAGTAGGAAAACATATAGTTAATTTATTTTTCAAAGTATTATATATATTCAATTTTTGATTTATTAGTTTTTATCGCATCATTTCTTTAAAAATTACATAAGAAAAACGTTTTGTTTTAGCATAGTATATAATTTTTTTTTATAAAATCCATATTTACACAGAATATGTAAAGCCTGAAAAATAATGTATATATAACTATTTGTGTGAATTATATTTATTGTTGTAGATTATTCTGTAGAAAATACAGTATATTTTTATTTGAATAACAAAAAAATATAAATTATTTTAATTATTATTATTTAATATATAAATATTTTAATAACTAGGTGTAACTATTTTAATTTTTATTTCTTAATATTAAAAGTGTTATATATTCCATTTTTCATTTTAATCGCTTTATTTCATTACGGTTTAAATGAAGTAACATTTAAAGAACGTTGTTGTTGTTTTTTTTTTCTTATGAAAACACATTTTATTTTAGTATAGTAACGTAGTACAGTAATAGTAAATAGCCCTTTATAAAATCTATGTTTACAAAGAATATGTAATCTATAAGAAAATTATACATACGAATTATACTTTGTAATAGTATATGTTGCAGAAATCTTTTTTTAAATATTAGAAATAATAATTAAGTGAAACTATTTTGTTTATTATTCAATTCCTACTATTAGCTCACACTCTCCCTATATTTATTTATATATTTATATATTTATCTTGTTCAAATTTTCAATCGTTAATAAAATACTCATTATTCATCCTATCAAGTTGAAATAAATTTTTTTAAACTTGTACTGGATGACAATTGATGTTAATGCAGTTTTTTCAAATATTAATTAATTAATTAAATTTTAATTAATTAATTTTAGTTTTGCATGGGAAACAAAATGGCGGCCATTGGTTATTGAAGTTCAATGAAAGTATTTTCAATAAGGGGTTACCATAGGGGACCCTGTTCTGTCGCCAAATACCACCAAGTTTGTCGCTAACTTGGCGATATATCGCCAAATTTGGCGGCCAAAATGAGTCTCCAAAAGTGACGCCAACTTGGCGATATCTGTAATATTTCGTCAAATTCCCATAGAGTTCCATTGTAAACCTACTTGCTTATAGAAAATCAACAAATTGAGATATTTTAATGCAACAAAAACTAATATTAGCTTGATTATATTAAATTTTTTTTTTGATAGCCTAAGTAGGAATTGACTTTAAAAACAAAATTTTTATATTACTTGTTTTTTGTTAATTTTATATAGTCGTGTGTTTTACTTATTCCTTTTTATTACAACATTTCATTACAAGTTAAATGAAGCTTATTTTAAACAATCATTTTTTAAGAATACATTTTGTTTAGTATAAGAATACATTTTGTTTTAGTTTAGTATTATGTTTTAGTATATTTAGTATAGTGTAAATTAAATAAACTTTTATAAAATTCATATTTACATAGAAAATGTAAAGTAACAAATAATATATATATATATATATATATATATGATACTCATGGGAATTATATATTGTTTTAGAATATTCTGTAAAAAAATATAGCGTATTTTTATTTCTGAATAAAGAAAGAATAAAGTATTTATTTTAATTATTAGTGTTATTTAAGATCTTATACTTATTAATATTGATAACTAAGTAAGATTTTTAAATTATTATTTCTTATTAATTGAGGTAGCAATATAAGTTTTTAAGCTTTTAAAATTTTACCTTTTTCTAAACATAACAAAATAAGTATAAAAAAGGAAACACGTAATGCTTTAAATTAAAATGAATATATATAATACTTTAACTAATAAATAATATGTTTTCTTATCGTATTGTACTTTGTGAGTTTATAATTTGTACAATGAGTGCCATTCATCCACTTTTCATAATGATTCAGAAACACCAAAGCAATAAAAAAAAAAAAATTAGGAGGAAGAGAATGGGGGTGGGGTGGAGATGTAATTTTTGTGAAATTCTGTCCTATTTTATTCTTTCATCAGATTGAGGCAAAAACTACATTAAAATACTTATTCAGAAACACAAAACTCTTCGGGAAATACAAAAAAGAAAAAAAAGAGTCGCTGGGGCAAGGGGGTGGGGGGATTTTCTGTGAAAGATATTAATTTCAGATGTTTATAAGTGTACTTTAGTACATATTTCTCATTTTGAGTGCTAAATTTTTACTGCACCTATTAATAATCATCTGGTATTAAAATATTATTTACCTAAAATATTTTTTTTACAAAATAGTAACAACTTTTAAAAGAAAAAAAAAATATATATTAAGAACACATTTTACTAAAAATTAGTATGTATTAATAAACAAGCCTTTAAAAGCACACGTTTATTTATTTTGCTTCAATAAATATATTTTTTTTCAAATTTTGAAATAACAATTTAGTGTTTTTTTACAAAGGAAATTTATAGAAAGAAACATTCTAAAATTGTAAATTTAACCAAATTTTTAGGCGGTGTTGACAAATGAATAATGGAGTTGAAAACGTACATCTACTAACGTGTAACATTCCAGGAAAGCTTACCCCTACTACCTTATACACATTTATTGTGTAAGGTTAAAATTGAAATTGAAACAAAATAAATAAAAAGTGTACTTTTAAAGGCTTGTTTATTAATAAACAGTAATTTTTAGTAAGATGTGTTTTCAATATTTTTTTTATTTTTATTTTTATTTTTATTTTTATTTTTATTTTTTTTTTTTTGCATTTAAAAGCAGTTATTCTTTTGTAAAAAAATTATTTTGGGTAAATAATATTTTAATACCAGATGATTATTAAGAGGTGCAGGAAAAATTTATCCATTCCATCAAAGCTTACGCCTACTGATGTGTAACCTTACACACAATTACTGTGTAAGATTACAGACAAAATATGGTGAAAACTTACACCTAATAATGGGTAACCTTCCAGGAAAATTAGGTGAAACCTTACTTCTACTGATGTGTAACCTTACACACAATTACTGTGAAAGCTTCCAGGCAATTGTGGTGTAACCTTACACAGAAATTTGTGAAATGTTTCACAAAATTACGTTGTAACCTTACACAACAGCTGTGTAATGTTACACCAGTTATATCAGTTAGATACCACCATAAGATTGGAGGCAGCAATGCTGCCTCCAGTTTTATGGAGTAACGTTGTTTTACAGTGCACGCAGTTTAGCTTCATATGTTTCAGTAAAATTAGCTGAATTCTTAAAAACAAGGAACATGAAAGCTACCTTTTCCTCCCGGCACAGGCAAAAACGACTTTTTTTTTTTTTTTTTTTTTTTTCTTTATGATTATTAAGGATTTCGAAAGGATTTTTACAGGATTTTACAAGTTTTTGGTGTCATTAAAGTACTATGCACCAGACATCTCCTCCCAATTTAAAAAATGAGATACGAATTCTACATGAGCATATATGGTGTTTAACCCTCTACTGCTCACTACAAGAAATTGCTGTGGAAAAAAAATCCCTGTCGGCTCGGCCTACAGGCACAGGTAGATTTCGCCGCTTTGGATGAGTTTTTAATTTCATTTTTATATAAGAGATGGTTTTATCAGAATCATGTTAAGGCGGTATTAAAAAAAAATACATTTCCATGTTCAACAACTCGAAATTTTCTGGCTCATTTTCAGATTCATTTTTAAAAGAAAAAATATAAAACTTGCTGACGGGATTTTCGAAGAGATTTATAAGCAACCCGTGCTTTTATTTTTCGTGCAATTAATTAAAACTTGATTTATAACAATTATTTTCTCAGTAGGACAATATTTTTCGTTTCCAACACAATCGCTTCGGGAAATTCGGTTCAAAATGCCCCCTTTGACATCATTTTTTGAAATATATTCTGCCTCTATCAAAAAATCGACAATTAAGATACATTATATAGTTTAGTTTCTAAATAAGAGAATCTACCAATTGAATGCATTTGAGATCAAAAATGAATTAAAAAATGAGTCAGGAAAGAAGCAGTTTGGATTTGAATACACCGTTAATACGATGATTTTTTTTTCTTCAATCGCTATGTATTTTTAATTTGATTTTGCTGTAAGAATTGGTCCTATCAAAAAGTTCTCAGGATAAATGTTGTAGATAATATTAAAAAGATATATTATAAATTCATGCGGTTTTTATATCTTGTGAATTGATGAAGTTATGTATTTTCTTCTTTTTCAATCCTCTCTTTTTGTTTTCATTTTTTTTTTTTTTTTTTTTTGGTACGACTACATACTTTGGTACTACTTCCTATCAAAAACTTGTCAATATAAAAGTTGTAGATAATATTAAGAAGATTTATAATAAATTTAATTGAATTTGATATCTTGAGAACTGAAGAAGTTATGATTTTTTTTCTCCTTAAAACCCTATTTTTTGCGCCCCTTGAGCCCATTTTTAGGTGCGTTCGTAATTATATAAATACGTAGCACCTATAGTCGTCGTTCAGTCCATCTGTCCCTCCATGTCCGTCCGTCCGCATGTAACAGAGCAAAAACTACCCAACCGAATGGTCTGAAATTTTAAATATATGATTGTTGCAAAACTTTGTCGAGCCATTTCAGATTTTATGAAAATTGGATGTATAGTTTAATTACAGGGACAGTCAAGAGTTTTCCGTTACATTACGGGCAATGGGAAAACATTATTGCAAGTGCATTTTAATGATGTTACAGACTATGCACTTATGAAGTGCAAAAAAATATACATTCAGTACAATATGGGGTGCAAAAAATATTTATAAAACTAGTTATAGTACGAACGTACCTCATTTGCCACGTTTGATTTGCCACGCAATTTCCTACTTGTTAATTTTATCAAAAATCTGTGATACATAAATTTTTGGCCCTATTTTTAGAAGTAATAAAAACTTTAAACTGATTTGATATGTACAAAAATTAAGAAGTTATGTGGTTTTTTGTGTTTTTACAAAACCCCTTCCTATTTCCATCCCCTTGGTCCGATTTTGCCTATTAACGAACTTGACCGAGATTTTATGGCCCTTGATTTTATGTATCAGTTTGGAAGAGGATTTGTGCATAATTACGGGAGTTATCGTGTCCATCAAAAGTCATATATATATATACTAGCAGAACTACCCGGCTTCACCCGTGTCAATTATAAGGAGCCTTCCAGGTTAAATAAATTAAAACGAAATAATGCGGCAATCGCATTAACTGAAACTTGTGCATTCATTCCCATCCACAAAACGTTAAAAAGGCAATCAGAAAACATGACGTCATTGTCTCGCAACCATAGTAAAATCCCTGAACTTTAATAATAGAATGCGCGTTATCTTTGCCGGATGTAAGAGAAAAATGTGTGATTTTCCTCACAATACGGAAAAAAAAAAATTCCACCAAATCGCGCAGCATTTAGTGAAATTCTCGTTTGCATGGTATATATATATATAAAGTACAAACACTATATCAGTGCCCATAAATTGTGCCCCATAAATTGTAACCCATAAATTGCGCCTTTACTGCAATTTTTCTAACTTCTAAACATCACACAATTTCATTTTTTACAATGTCGAATAGAAAAAAGTTCTTTCAAATGAAATTTGTTTCAAAATTGTATCTCAATTTTCTGATTTTAATGGATTTTAAAGTAATTTTCAAGCATGGATATTTTTAAAGGTACGTGCAACCCGATTACGGAAAATGAACCCGTTTACTCTTAATGCAATAGTATAAAGAAAAGACATGTCTATGAGTAACCTGGTATCATATTTTCTGTTGCAACAACCTAACACAATAATTAATTTCCCTTTTACTGCAATTTAACCTCTAAACCACGGTGACCGTTTTTAGCCTGTTGTATAAAATCTGGACTGTTGTATGAGATACAACAGGCTAAATCCGGCTAAAAACTCAGGCTAAAAGATAGTTGTCAGTCTATCGACTGGAAATTAACAGATTTTTTTAATACTCGTATAACGAAATTTAGAAACGATTGCGGATGATTAAAACAAAAGACATGGGTGTTTATTGCTCCGGGAGGTTATCTTTCTCTGGATGTCTGTCTGTCTATCCCACAGAATGCAATTTTCTTGTAAAGGATGATATTATTATGCAGTAAAACCTCCATAACGGACACACCCGATTAGTGGACACCTCTATTTAGCGGACATTTTTTCGATTACCAACCCTTAAATAACTGTACATTATTTACTCTCAGTAGCGGACATCTCCAAATAGAGGACAAATTCTGCCCTCCCGAGGTGTTCGCTATTCAGAGGTTTTACTGGTAAAACCTCCATAACGGACACACTCGATTATCGGATACCTCTATTTAGCGGACATTTTTTCGATTACCAACACTTAAGTTACTGTACATTTTTTACTCTCAGTAGCGGACACCTCCAAATAGAGGGCAAATTCTGCACTCTCGAGGTGTCCGCTATTCAGAGGTTTTACTGTATATATTATTGACAGTTATTTTACAGGGCCGCACAAAAGAATAAGAATATATGAAACGAATATAAACTATCTTCGGGATTGGTAGATCGCTGATGGTAATGTAATTTTAGGATGTTGTTGCAGTCACCCGCAGCGTGTTTCCAGGGTTTCGTTCATCTGACGAAACCCTACCTGTCTCACTCCTTTGTCTGTCTGTCTGTCTGTCACAGAGCCCGTTCTCAGAAACTATATATATCGGAGACTTGAAATTTTACATACTTATAGCTGAACACAACACATCAAATGGCAAATAATAAAAATTTGAAAAAGTCTAATATTTAACCCTCTGGGCTCTACAATGTGTATTTTAAACAATTTTTCTAACTGAGCCCCTAGTTAAGTAGGAGACTTGAAAGATTGCATACTTATAGCTGAACACCACATATCAAACGACAAATCATAAAATTTTGAAAAAGGTCTAATATTTAACCCTCTGGGCTCTAACATGTGTATTTTAAACAATTTTTCTAACTCAGCCCCTAGTTAAGTAGGAGACTTGAAAGCTTGCATACTTATAGCTGAACACCTCACATCAAACGACGCATCATAAAATTTTGAAAAAGGTCTAATATTTAACCCTCTGGGCTCTAACTTGTGTATTTTATACAATTTTTCTAACTCAGCCCCTAATTAAGTTGGTGATATGAAATTTTGCATACTTATAGCTGAAGACTTGCGATCACACTACATATCATAAAAATTCAAAAAGCCTTATATTATTACAGCCCTTTGACCACTCTTTCTTATTGTGCACCATAGCCTTACATATTTTAGTTTCACTTTTTGCTACCAGGTGACGCCTACCTATATCGAGTGCTATGGGCGTGATCCCCTCGACTAATATGTCTAGGGATAGGTTGTAAAACGGAATTTCTTTCGGATACAGGTTTTATTTAGAATAGAATGCGCCCCTGGTTGCAAAATGTGGAACTAACATATTTTTTTCAAAAAGATAAAGTGTTTTGAAAGGAATATTAAACGAAACCATCTGTGCGATCTGTGATCACACTTAACCAACTTGTTTCTTCAAGATGGTGCATTTAGCATTTATAATAGTTATTTTACAGGGTCGCACAAAAGAACACGAATGTATGAAACGAATATATCTTAAATGCGGGGTTTGTAGATCACTGATGGTAATGAAACTTTAGCACGTTGTTACAGTCACACGCAGCACATTTTTTATTTTATTTTTATCAAGAGTGCGCAAATAGCATTTATAATTATTGTACAGGGCCGTACAGTAGAATACTAATATATGTTATATGCGGGATTTTTAGATCGTTGATGTAATATAATTTTAGCGTGCTGTTACAGTCACCGCAGCATGTTTTACCTTCAAGAAAGGTATTTACCTTCTTACAAGGTCATACAGCAATTAGAGTTATTTTACAGGGCCGCACAAAAGAACACGAATGTATGAAGCGAATATATGTTAAATGCAGGTTTTCTAGAACGCTGATGATAGTGTAATTTTAATATGTTTTTACATTACCATACAGAATGATTTTTCTTAAAGAGGATATATATAGCATTTATAATTATTGTACAGGACCGCACCAAAGAATACGTACATATGTTAAATGCGGGAATGGTAGA
The DNA here is from genome assembly GCA_963932465.1 of Maratus speciosus. Lineage (NCBI taxonomy): Eukaryota > Metazoa > Arthropoda > Arachnida > Araneae > Salticidae > Maratus > Maratus speciosus. The sequence goes on from OZ010800.1 coordinate 418,943,667, forward strand.
TCGTTGATGGTTATGTAATTTTAGCATGTTGTTACAGTCACCCGCAGCCTGTTTTTTTTAAGCGGGTGCATGTAGCATTTATAGTTATTATACAGGGCCTTACAAAAGAATACGAAATACGAATACATGTTAAATGCGGGATTTGTAGATCACCGATTGTAATGTAATTTTATGATGTTGTTACAGTCATCTACAGCATGATTTTTCTTAGAGATGGTGCATATAACATTTATAGTTGCTTTACAGGGCCGCACGAAAGAATACGAATATATGTTAAATGCGGGTTTCGTATATCGCCGATTGTAATGCAATTTTAGGATGTTCTTACAGTCACCCACAGCATGTTTTTCTTCGGCATAGTGCATATAGCATTTATAGTTATTTTACAAGGTCATACAAAAGAACATGAAAGTATCAAACGAATATATGTTAAATGCGGGGTTTGTAGAACGCTGACGGTAATATAATTTTATCATGTTGTTACAGTCTCCTACAGAATAACTTTTCTTGAAGAGGATGTATATAGCATTTAAAGTTATTGTACAAGGCCGTACAAAGGAATAAGATGGGAGGAAATGGGGTAACCAAATTTCGGTAAAATTAATTTTTTTGATTTTTCAATTTATGATAGCTATATTAAAGTTAAAGTTCGCACAGATTCAACACAATTTTATCACGTGTTTATATATGCAGTGTCCCCTGGTGGGAAATAGAACAACTATTTTTAAATAAAATATTTTTATTAAAATAAATTTTCAGAATACGTTTCTGCCATGGTGAAATTTATGTTTTACTAAAATATTTTACACGAAACTTTTTTTTTTCGCTGATAGTACCCCTGGTGGGAAGATTGTATAACTGAAATTTTAAAATTAATTTTTTTTTTTTACGTTTTCTTTTACGTCCTTAGCTTTAAGTATGCAAAATTTCATGTCTCCAACTTAATTAGGGGCTGTGTTAGAAAAATTGCTTAAAATGCACAAGTTAGAGACCGGAGGGTTAACTATGACTTTTTCAAAATTTTATGATTTGTGGTGTTATCGCAAGTGTTCAGCTATAAGTATGCAAAATTTCAAGTCTCCAACTTAATTAGTGGCTGAGTTAGAAAAATTGTTTAAAATACGCAAGTTAGAGCCCAGAGGGTTAAATATTAGACTTTTTCAAAATTTTATGATTTGTCGTTTGATGTGAGGTGTTCAGCCATATGTATGTAAAATTTCATGTCTCCAACTTAATTATGGGCTGAGTTAGAAAAATTGCTTAAAATACACAAGTTAGAGACCGGAGGGTTAAACATGACTTTTTCAAAATTTTATGATTTGTGGTGTTATCGCAAGTGTTCAGCTATAAGTATGCAAAATTTCAAGTCTCTAACTTAATTAGGGGCTGAGTTAGAAAAATTGCTTAAAATACACAAGTTAGAGCACAGAGGGTTAAATATTACACTTTTTCAAAATTTTATGATTTGTCGTTTGATGTGAGGTGTTCAGCCATACGTATGTAAAATTTCATGTCTCCAACTTAATTAGTGGCTGAATTAGAAAAATTGTTTAAAATACGCAAGTTAGAGCCCAGAGGGTTAAACATTAGACTTTTTCAAAATTTTATTTTTGTCGTTTGATGTTAGGTGTTCAGCTATAAGTATGCAAAATTTCATGTCTCCAACTTACTTAGGGGCTGAGTTAAAAAAATTGCTTAAAATACAGAAGTTAGAGACCGGAGGGTTAAATATGACTTTTTCAAAATTTTATGATTTGTCGTGTTATCGCAAGTGTTCAGCTATAAGCATGCGAGCTTTCGAGTTTCCAACTTAATTAGGGGCTGAGCTAGAAAAATTGTTTAAAATACACAAGTTAGAGCCCAGAGGGTTAAATATTAGGCTTTTTCAAAATTTTATGTTTTGGCGTTTGATGCGTTCTGTTTAGCTATAAGTATGCAAAATTTCAAGTCTCCAACATTTATAGTTTTTTAAAACGGGCTCTGTGACAGACGGACAGACAGACAGACAAGTGAGACGAATAAGGTTTGGTCAGATATGAAACCCAAACAATATGTATGAAGTATACATCTTTTGTTAAAAACATACAATAATGTATATGAACAAAGTATTTCAATTTCGCCAGTGTAGGGTAATATAATTCAAATACGATACTTCCAACAATTTACGCCTTTAGAAAGTAATGGACCCGATGTTTTTTGTGGAGCCCTATATATGAATAATAAATATTACGTTAATCGTTTTTGATTGAACCATGCTAGAGTGAACCTAAAGATCGTATATCGAATTTGTTTCTCAAAATATGATTTTTTGCATTTTTAATTATACAAACCGTCAATAGATAGCAGGACAATCGATTTTATTTTTAGCCTGTTGTCAGGCTAAATCTAGCCTGCATTTAGCTTGAAAAAACGGTCACACTGCTCTAAACCTCGTACATTCGATTGTTTCAACGTCTTATAGAAAACAAAAGTACTTTCAGTAAGATTTGTTTGTAATGTTTATCTCAATTTACAGATTTTGTTATGGATTTTAAAGTAATTTTCAAGCATGCATATTTTTTAAATATGCTTGCAATCCAATTTCAAAATATTAACTCAATTGTTCAAAAACATTGTAAGTAATTTAGAATTTGTTTGTTTTCGTGTAATATTCAATAACAAAATTAGAAAACGAAATTAAAACGCCAAAAATAACATAAAATAAAACACAACATGAACTTAACAGATTATGGCTGTAGTATACAATCAAAGAAGTAAACAAAATATAGGAGCCATTTATTTACGGTGAGTGGACTACATGTTGAAAAGATTTGATGGAATGTGAGGTCATATCTAGCCTTTTTTTTTTTTTTTTTTTTTTTTTTTTTTGTTCCTAAATTGTTTTCATGAAATTTGACTGTTTGTATTAAAGTAGATATTTTAATTTTAAAAAGCAATTAAATTAAGGTGCTACGTCATTTTACCGCTCTTATAGGTGAAGTTTTTATTTTATTTATAAATAATGTGCGTTTTCTGTGTAGAATGACGTCAATTTCAAAAATGCAAAAATATAGCAACGCGTTATCATTACTTTTTTCACATTATTGTGTCATTTTTTAGGGTGTGGCAACGAGAAAGAAACGATTTAATTAGAAAATTAAAAAGATATATTTCTATAATATTAAATTACGGAACATGGAAGAAAAAAGTGATAAATAGTGTTCTGATGATTTTTTTAAGTAGACAGTGCTCTTTTCCACGTTCTAAAGCATATGTAAATGAAGTTTCGTGCAAATCCGTCAAAAATTGAAGATTTGTATAAAGGACATACACACAGAGAACGGCTTTTATATATACTAGGGGATCGTGCACGGGCTTCCCGGGTTAAGAATGTAGCGATCTCATCTCACATGATCAGTATAAAGCGAGTTACTAGCTTAGAGTAACTGGCTTGGCATTTGCTCGACGCTAACGTTCTTGCCTCCTGATCATGAGATCCGTGGTTCGTATCCCATCGGCGCCACTCACTCTCCAAAGTGGTGACCCGGACAAACACGCAAAAACAACCTTCAACAACAATCATCTCATCTCATAACCAACAGATGGCAGCCCTAAAAAAATCATCCCTCGCAACCAAAGCCTGTGAAATGCTCACAGCACAAAGCCTGTCCTCACACGCATCACATATCCGTACGACAGCATCATTCACGAGTGCATATCGCTCGCCAGACGTCAGCAATACGTCTTTCTCACTGGGGATGGAGTGTGTAGCGATCTCATCTCACATGATCAGTGTAAAGCGAGTTACTAGCTTAGAGTAACTGGCTTAGCCTTTTGCTCTATGCTAACGTTCTTGCCTCCTGATCATGAGATCCGTGGTTCGTATCCCATCGGCGCCACTCACTCTCCAAAGTGGTGACCCGGACAAACACGCAAAAACAACCTTCAACAACAATCATCTCATCTCATAACCAACAGATGGCAGCCCTAAAAAAATCATCCCTTGCAACCAAAGCCTGTGAAATGCTCACAGCACAAAGCCTGTCCTCACACGCATCACATATCCGTACGACAGCATCATTCACGAGTGCATATCGCTCGCCAGACGTCAGCAATACGTCTTTCTCACTGGGGATGGAGTGTGTAGCGATCTCATCTCACATGATCAGTGTAAAGCGAGTTACTAGCTTAGAGTAACTGGCTTAGCCTTTTGCTCGACGCTAATGTTCTTGCTTCCTGATCATGAGATCCGTGGTTCGTATCCCATCGGCGCCACTCACTCTCCAAAAGAATATAGGTGAAAACGCTCTTTTTAATTGAAAACTAATAATTTTTTTAGACTGCCCACTTGCATTAAAAAAGCATTTTTCATATGGAAAATACGAATTATATAATCAAATAAATTTTTGAAATTTATCAAAAGCTATATTTTCTTGTTAGCCGCATGCTAAGAGTTATTTGACCAAGATTTTGCTACTTATGGCATCTTTTTATGTTCTGATAATTTCAGAGCTTATAAAGATATGTTAAATTTGCGTTTTATTTATGTTATTTTATTTATTTAGTCATAGTGATGTGTTTTTTTTTTTGTTTTTTTTTTTTAATAGATATTAGCCGGAAGAAAATGGTGAACTCTTTATTTTGTTTTAAGGGCAAACGGATTAATCTTTCGTAATCGAGCTCCGCGCGATATAGATAAATTAAAAAATATTTCATGCTTTAAAATTGTTTTTAAAACCATAGACAATCAGTAAACTGAGATGAACTTTGCAAACAAATTCCATATGAAAAAAAAAATTACATTTGGTGATCTAAAAATTTTAATTGTACGATTACAAATATGTTAGATTTGTGTTTTTTCAATATTATTCTTTTATTTGTTTATAAAAGAAGTATTAATTTCATTAATTTGTCTTTCACAAATATGTTGGATTGGTGGGTTTTTTATTATTATTCTTTTATTTGTTTATAAAGGAAGTTAGGCAAAAATAGTCAGAAACAACTGCTGGAAAATGTTTGCTTTATGTGCAAAATGTTTATTATTATTATGTATTGAAACCGGCACGTGATAAGATAAACTTAAAGAAAAATCATGCTTAAAAATTATTTTAGAAAATATAATATATCAGTCAATTAAGATACAGTTTTTAAACAAATTGCATTTGAAAGTAAATTTTTTTCCATGCGATGAAAATTGAAAATGTACGATGGTCAAAAGATTGAAAAATTGCAGTAACGAAAATTTCAAGACCGAAATTTGATCGTAAAGTGTTGCCATTTGCAAAATGACGTCAGCGTTACGTACATTTACGTTTGTTCTTTATAATATAGATAGATACTTAATAAGTAAAATATAAAAAAGATTATTTATTAGGATGTGGTTATCAATTTAGGCTCTTATGCTTGGTATTCCGGAATGAAAAACAAACAAAATTTGCATACGCACTTCAAATATACATATTCATCATTTTAAAAAAAATTGTATTTTGTTTGATCATTTAAAAATCATTTTAACTCAAAACTTGAAGTCACGATTGTCAGCAACATATTTTATGCGAACAGACGCACTCTTTACTTGAGATTCTAATCTCAATTCCGGAGAGTAAAAATTTCCATAATTTAGGTTTTTTAGACGCATTTGTGTTAAAATGTTTAGTTTTATCTAAGAAAATGATTGTTTTCTTTTAAATATGACTTCATTTTCACTTAAATAAGCATTTCGCGTAGTGTCTGAAACTTAGTATCAGTACTCATGCAGAAGAAAAAACAATATAGAAAATTTATGAGGAAAAATTCGTGTTTTCAAAAGCAGTATGTCATTTTCTGTTATTATGCCCCCAATATAATATTCTGCTCCTAATGGGATTTTGCGACACTAAACCCTATACAACAATTTTTATCAACAATTTTGAATTTTTGAAGTGAAAACTTCTTTAGGCGCGTTGAGCTTTTTTTGAGATGGGGGAAAACCACTCATTTCGAGACACTGTAACGTAACCGACATGCTAACATTTTGACACATAGACACTAGCGCGCCAAGCGGTGAATGACAGGAACTTTTCCCTCTTCAGCTCAATCCGCAAAAGAAGAAGGAAGCTAAAACTCACTTTTTCTCTCGGCGTATTGCTAAAACAAATTATTATTTTGTTTTTCGTCAGTTAAAATGAATTATATCGTATTCGTGATGTACCTATTTCGTGTAACTAAAAACCGATAACGCTGTATTTTATCGTGTTGATGGTCTGGTCAATGGCCAACAGTATTGGCGGGAATTTCGATTACGGAAGATAAAATACGGGGCACAGATGTCAGATATGCACTTGCGTACCTAATTGACAGCAAAATGGCGTTACTTTATTTTACAAGGTAACCCGGCTACTGTTGCTTATTTATTAATAAATTGTTCATTTACTTTTATTTTATTTTTTTAAATTGTACAATTGTTTTGTTCTATAGTTATTAATGAAATTACCGTTAATTTATTGTTGTTTACTTTTTAAAACAATAGAAAATAATTTTAAAATATATATTGTAACTGGTATTGGAAAATGGGCTTTCGCCAAATTGACGTTAAAAAATCGCGCCAAACCTGGTTCGTATATCACATCTCTGCCAAATTCTCGGTTTCTTGATTTTTCGACTTTTTATCCAAATTTTCCGGATTTTTTAAATTTTCCCTTTCATTGTATCCCAAACGCTACCTTCATACCAAATTTCAAGATTCTAGGGATACAGGACCTACCTCTGAGTTTTGATGATCGGTGAATCAGTGTCGAAAAGGCGAAAATTTAAGTTCATATATCTTCTGAAATAAAAAAGATAGAAACGTAAAATTTCAGCATTTAGTTCCATTTCCACATTACTTTAGATTTACGAAGTTTCAAGTTTCTGGGAATCACCAACACAAAGATATTGGGGGGGGTCAAAAGTACCCTGAGTTGCTTCCAGAAAAAGCTGCTTACGGCTGGGCTTTCAAGACTTGGCAGGGGCACTGCCGTGTCCCCAGATGCTTTCATTAGTGCTGCTACACAATTCAACGCATAAAACATTTCCTAACGATTAAAAAAACACACACGTAATTGTTGAAGTTTTCACTTCTATTGGCACTCCCGGAGTGCCACTGTTTTTATCAGAAAATAGCATAAATAAAGATAAAAACACCTCATTATTTCTCTCTTGTCTGCAATAATGAAAGCTATCTAATTTTCACCATTTTGAAGAAATTTCATAAAATGCTTTTAAAATTAAAATATAAAAGTGGGGATATTAAAAACAAAAACAGATAGTGCGATCACATCTACAAATGAAGAACTTTCAGTTAAAAAAAAAAAAAAATAATAATAATAATAATAAAATTGGTTCAGCAGAAAGATCAGGGCAGATGATTAAAAAACAGACTTGTGTATTAAATATATAGATTATATAAAATTAGGAAAAATTAAATTAAGCAAATTATGTTATTTTGGTAAAATTATAGTAGAATGTCCTAAAGAATAGCATTAAAATTTTATTATTCGAGAGAATTTTGGACAAAAACTTCAGGAACATGATATTATTTTAAACCACGAATTATTTGTTTGCTTGTCTAATTCGGCGAAACAAATCCATCCAGGCGAGAATCATCAATTTCTGTAATATAAATCGCTATTATTTGCACGTCACCTCCCTTTTTTAAAGACACTCCAAACTTTTGTAAAATATTGCGTTTTATCAGTGTGTGATTTCGATTACATTATTTTCAAAAGTGAAGCATTTTCACCTGTGAAGAATTTCAAAGCAGCTGGGCTATGAAACTGACGCACTTCTACAAAACATAATTCAGGTTTAAGAATTTAAATACACGCTTTTTTATAAAATGACGTCGTTTGCATCCACTAAAGCAATTCACTTTTACAATTCAGTCTTAAACTTCGTCTATAGAAAAGTATGCATATGACGTCATTATCACGGAATAACAGACAATATTCTTGACATAGCCCATATTTTAGTTTTAACTTTTTTTTCAGGTTTTATAAGAAAATGGCAACAAAAAGATACAGTATCTCCTATTTTCCGTTTACTTTTAATGGCTTTCAATAGAAATGGGGTACTTTTGTTGCCACGATAAGAAAAATGGTATTAAAAACTACAAAAACATTAATAGCTCAAAAATAAATTGAGATACAGCTTTCAAACAAATTGCATTTAAAAGGGCATTTTTTTCCTTATACGACGGTGTAAAAATTTAAAATGTGCGATATTTAGAGAAGTTTAAAAATTTGCAGTAAAGAAAATTGCAAAAGCAAAATTTTATTTCAAATTTCAAAGTGTTGCCATTCGAAAAATGACGTATGCGTTACGCACAGATATGTTTGTCCTTTATAATATAGATAGATAGATAGATTAGCAGAACTACCCGGCTTCGCCCGTGTCAATTATAAGAAGCCTTCCAGGTAAAATAAATTAAAACGAAATAATAGGGCAATCACAATAACTGAAATTTGTGCATTCCCATCCACAAATCGTTATAAAGACAATCAAAAAACATGGCGTTATTGTCTTGCAACCATAGTAAAATCCCTGAGCTTTAATAACAGAATGCACGTTTTCTTTGGCGGGTATAAGAGAAAAATATGTGATTTTCCTGACAATACGAAAAAAAGAAATTCCTCCATATCGCGCAGCACTTAGTGAAATTCTCGTTTGTATGGTATTATCTACATTATAAAGTAAAAACACTATGTCAGTGCCCATAAATTGTGCCCCATAAATTGTAACCCATAAAATGTGCCTTTACTACAATTTTTCTGACTTTTAAACATCACACAATTTCATTTTTTACAATGTTGAATAGAAAAAAGTTCTCTCAAATGAAATTTGTTTGAAAATTGTACCTCAGTTTTCTGATTTTAATGGATTCTAAAGTAATTTTTAAGCATGGATATTTTTAAAGTTGAGCGCAACCCGATTACGAAAGATGAACCTGTTTACACTAATGCAATAGTATAAAGAAAAGACATGTCTATGAGTAACGCTGGTATCATATTTTCGGTGTCAACAACTTAACACAACAAATTTCCCTTTTATTGCAATTTAACGTCTAAACATTGTACATTCAATTGTTCCAACGTATTATAGAAAACAAAAGTACTTTCAGTGATATTTGTTTGCAATGTTTATCTCAATTTACGAATTTTTTATGGGTTTTAAAATAATTTTTAAGCATGCATATTTTTAAAATATGCTTGCAACCCAAATACAAAAGATTAACTCAATTGTTCAAAAACATTGTAAATAATTCTGAATTTGTTTGCTTTCGCGTAATATTCAATAACTAAATTGGCAACCGAAATTAAAACGCCAAAACCAAAATAAAATAAAACACGAATTTAACGATATCAAATCAAACTTCTCAAAATAACCTGATAAGTATATAAAATTCAAATGGGAATTTCGTTCCGGGTGCATATAACTTGAATTCTTCTGAACGGATTTCCATGCGATTTGCACTATTAGTTTTTTAATGAAGATTTTAGTGCTTAACATATTGTTTTCCGTTGCTTAGTCATAGAATTATAGGGGAAAGTTATATAATCATGTGAACCCAATTATGAAGGATTAGTCTTATTAGCTGAATGAAAAATGCAGAACTATTTTTATCTCTAAGTATATTGACGGGTTTATCTTCGGTAATGGGGCTGTGCGCTAGGGTATTCTTATTTTAATGAGTGTGCCTGACACCTATTATGGCATGCACCTTTGTTTAAAACAATATAGAATGACTTATGTTGTAAGCGACTATCTGGCATGCAACTTGATTACAAAATACTAACCTGCAAATGCTTAAGGTGCTTTTGCAGTTTCCTGCTCAACAACGCGAAACTTTCTGACACATTTTCTGACTCATTAAACGTAAAGGCTTAAAATTTTTAGGCTTGACTATTAAAGCCATTTGGAATTGAAATGAGTTTTTCCTTTTTAGGTGCGTTCGTAATTATATAAATACGTAGCACCTATAGTCGTCGTTCAGTCCGTCTGTCTGTCCGTCTGTCTGTCCGTCCGCATATAACAGAGCAAAAACTAGCCGACCGAATGATCTGAAATATTTAATATATAATTGCTGCAAAATTTTGTCGAGCCATTTTCAAATTTATGAAAATCGGATGAATAGTTTAATTACAGGGACAGTCAAAAGTTTTTCTTTACATTACGGCCAATGGGAAAAATTATTGCAAGTGAATTTTAATGATGTTACAGACTTCCGAATGGTCTGAAATTTTTAATATATAATTGCTGCAAAATTTTGTCGAGCCATTTCCAATTTTATGAAAATCGGATGTATAGTTTAATTACAGGGACACCCAAAAGTTTTCCGTTACATTACGGCCAATGGGAAAAAATTATAGAAAATGCATTTTAATGATTTTACAGCCTTCCGAATGGTCTGAAATTTTAAATATATAATTGCTGCAAAATTTTGTCGAGCCATTTCAAATTTTATGAAAATCGAATGTATAGTTTAATTACAGGGACAGTCAAAAGTTTTCCGTTACATTACGGGGAATGGGGAAAAAATTATTGTAAATGCATTTTAATGATGTTACAGACTATGCACTTATGAAGCGCAAAAAAATATACATTCAGTACAATATGGGGTGCAAAAAATAATTATAAAACTAGTTATAGTACGAACGCACCTCATTTGCCACGTTTGACGAGCAATTTCCAACTTGTTTCATAAATAAATTACTTATCGAGTTATGAGCAATTGTGGTTGCTGACGGCCGGTTTTTATCCTTTACTGCACTGTTGCGTCCGAAATTCAGTTCAAAACACCAACTGAAAGATCTTATACCTTTACCAACAAATGGAAACTATCTTTCGATTACATAGTTTCTAAATAAGAACTCCTGTCAATTTCATGCGTTTCCGAACAAAAATTAATTAAAAAATATGTCAGAAAATAGCTCCTTTGGATTTGAGAACAGCCTTAACTTGAAGTTTATGAAAAAACTCACATTTTTAGTTTTAATTTTGGAACTCGCGAAATTTAAATTCAGAAAAAGGATGTTCTTTTGACACATTGTGGTAATTTTTTTAACTTTTAAAATAAAAATACATGTTTTCTTTGGCGCGCGTAACAGAAGTATACAATATCTTCACAATACGGGAGAAAATTAAAAAAAATAAATCCAAATGAGGTAGTAGTTACTAAAATTTTATTTGGAAAATTTGAAATTTTATTGAAATTAAATCTACAATGATTAGATGAAATGATGTCATTTTCCATAAATTTTAAATCAAGACTATTAGGTATTAACCGAGACATAAATAGTTAACACAAATGCAGCTTAAACCTATTATATAACGTTACTAGCCAGAAACATAGCTATCAAAGAGTAACAACCAAGTATAATTACATATTCAATTCGTGCGGCCTGTTGCCATTCCGGTAGGATAAAAGTGTGTTACAATACATAACATTCCTCCCCCCTATGTAACGTAGTCCTTTAGCCAGCTTGGTGGATGTTTAGCTCTGACTGGTCTCGATGGAAGGACCGCTGGCCTTGCAACATCGGGCAACGTTCCAACCCCTACGGGTGCAGTCCCAATTAAACTGTCCATCTTCCTAGGTTCTGAAACCACGTCCTTTGCCGACAGAACTAGATTCTGGTTGCCTCCTGCTGGCTCAGAGTTGTCGCTGTCTCCTACTGATTCTGACATCAACGATGAAGGTGTTGGGACATTAGATGGATATGTTGAAGAACTGTCAGAGTCTGTCATATGTTGAGGACTGCCCAGGCGTCGTCTTAGTTGGCCAATGTGTCTTTTCCACACAAGACCTTTATCCGTCAAAACCTCATACATTGTGGGGCTAATTACTTCTATTATTGTAGCTGGTACCCATTTGTCGTGAGGGTAGAATCCTCGAGCATATACCAAGTTTAGAGGTGCAAACATCCGGAATCTTGAATTAGACTGATCCTTAGGATTAGGCTCTGAAAAATCTGGATGGATCCTGTCGAGGCAGGTTTTCAAACGACGGTTCATAAGCAGCTCTGCTGGAGAAACATTGGTAGCAGAATTGGGCGTAGCATGTTGTGCTAATAAGAATGATGCAAGTCTAGTATTCCAATTCCCCGAAACAATTCTTCGAAGTGCATCTTTTGTTGTTTGCACCATCCGTTCTGCTTGTCCGTTTGATGAAGGATGTCCAGGAGCTGTGAATGTATGATGGATTCCGTTTCTCATAAGGAACCGTTCAAATTCAGACGATGTGAAGCCAGGTCCGTTATCCGAGACTATGGTGTCAGGAATACCATGTGAGCCAAAAAGCTTCCTCAAAGCTTCAATAGCACAAGGTGAGTCTGTTGACGATACCTTAATAACCTCTAGCCATTTTGAGTATGCATCAACGACAATGAGGAAAAGGGATCCCTGAAAAGGCCCAGCATGATCGATATGGAGTCTTGACCATGGTTTTTTAATGCATTCCCATGTTCCCAGTGTCTTAGGAGGTGGTGTCGTGTTTGTTGACAAACGTTACACCTATTTACTGTGTCTTCAATTTGACTATCCATCTTTGGCCACCACATGTAACTTCTTGCAAGGCCCTTTGTACGTACGATGCCTTGATGTGAACTGTGGACAGTGGCCAATAGGTGTTCTTGTGCCTTTCTGGGTATTATGACCCTGCATCCCCAAAGGAGGCATCGTTTGTGGGTTGAGATTTCCAGTCGCCGTTGAAAATAAGGGATGAATTCTGCATCTGGATTTTCAGCTGGCCACCCCTTCAAAACCCAGTTGAGCACTCGGGCTAAGATAGGGTCTTGCATAGTCATCCGTGCAATATCTTTGGCTGAAATGGGAGGCTTGTCCAAAGCCTCCAGCTTCGTTAGGAGATGTCCCATGATGAATCATCTGAGGGTGAGGTAGACGACTAAGTCCATCTGCATTAGAAATCAATTTACCAGGTTGGTATACAAGATGATAATCATATGAGCTTAAAGCTAGGGACCACCGCTGCATTCTTGGAGACAACATTGTTGGTGTGGGTTTGTCGCTGGCCAGAAGGCCCAGTAAAGGCTTGTGGTCAGTTCTTATTTCAAATTTCTGCCCATAGAGGTAGTTGTGAAACTTCCTAACCCCTTGAATGATGGCCAAGGCTTCTTTGTCATTCTGGGCATACCGACGCTCTGTTGGGTTCATTGTTCTTGAATAGAACGCCACTGGAGCTTCAACTCCCTCTGACAATTTGTGGCTGAGGACAGCGCCAACACCATACTGAGAAGCATCACATGTCAGGATGATTGGTTTCTTTTCATCGAAATGTAAGAGGAGGGAATCACTTGATAAGAGTTTTTTAGCCTTATTAAAAGCTTCATTGTGACTTTTCTTCCATTTCCACACTACTCCCTTGTCCAGCAAGCGATGAAGAGGCTCTGCCACTATTGCTTTATCTTGTAAAAACACATAATAAAAGTTTAGTAGACCCAAAAATGCTTGGAGTTCTTCTCTCTTTGTTGGCGTAGGGGCTTCTTGAATAGCTTTTACTTTGTCCTTTGTGGGTTTAATACCTCTCTCGTTGATTTCATAACCTAAGAATTCAAGTTTTGGAGTTCCAATAATACATTTATTTTTGTTTAAGCGTAACCCAGCTTTAGAGAATCGATCAAGAACTTCACGAAATCGCTTGGCTACTTCTTCTTCTGTAGAACCTTTGATCAAGACATCATCATAGTATGGAAACACTCCTGGTATGTTTGCGAGCAATGTCTCAATGAACCGTTGGAATATTCCAGGAGCTGTGGAAATTCCAAATTGGAGGCGATTGCACCTGAATGCTCCACGATGTGTCACAATTGTTTGCGCCATGGCAGAAGATTCATCCACGACTAATTGCAGATATGTTTGGGACAAGTCAAGCTTTATGAAATGTCGGCCTCCTGTTAATTCTGCAAGTATTTGATTTACTGCCGGTACTGGATATGGATGGGTGCCTAAAGCCTTGTTGACCGTACATTTATAGTCACTGCATAACCTAATATCTCCATTAGATTTCATGACAGGAACTACAGGAGTTGCCCAATCAGAGTAACTAACTGGTTCCAGAATTCCTTGGTCTTGTAATCGTTGTAATTCCTTCTCAATCCTGGGTCTTAGAGCAAATGGTACATTCCTAGCTTTCAGCTGAATTGGACGAACTGAGGGATCCAAATGTAACTTGATAGGTGTACCTGTAAACCTTCCCAGTTCTTCCTTGAAAACATCAGAGAATTCACTCAGGACATCATCCAAGGTAGAATGCAGTATGCTATGGATGCCTGTTACCTTTATTCCCAATGGTTCGAACCAATTTAGACCTAGAAGTTCTTGACGTTTCTTTTTAGCAATCAGAAGTGGAAGTTCCTGTTCATATGAAGCATATTTAACTCTAACTTGGCACCGACCCAAGATTTCTACTGGTTGTTTATTGTAGTCTTTGACAACGAAAGGAGACTTTTCCAACAGTGGAACGTTGTGAGGATATTTAACCGGTCAAAAGTACCTTTGTCAATGATGGATATTTTAGCTCCTGAATCTACTTCCATAACGCATGGTGTACCGTTGATCAGGACGGTTGTTTTCATGTTTGGTGTTGTTGTTGTTTTAGTATACAATCAAAGTTGTAAGCAAAATATAGGAGCCATTTGTTTACAATGAGTTTGATTACGCGTTGAAAAGATTTGATAGAATGTGACGTCATATCTAGCCATTTTTTTTTTCTTTTTGTTAAATTGTTTTCATGAAATTTGACTGTTTGTATTAAAATAGATGTTTTAATTAAACAAAAAACATTCAAATTGAGGTGCTACGTTATTTTCCCGCTCTTATAGTTAAAGTTTTTATTTTATATACGAAAAAATGTAAATTTTCTGTTTAGAATGACGTCAATATCAAACACAGGGTCGTACTGGCATAACTGTTAGGGCGGTGGCAAAATGGATAAAAAGGGCGCCGATTGCCTTACAAAAAGGCCCAAATGCATATATATATAAGGTGTG
This sequence comes from Maratus speciosus, assembly GCA_963932465.1. Lineage (NCBI taxonomy): Eukaryota > Metazoa > Arthropoda > Arachnida > Araneae > Salticidae > Maratus > Maratus speciosus. Next base: position 418,958,669 of record OZ010800.1, read on the forward strand.
TCCCAACGAAATAAAGCCACCCTAATTCTGTGCCGTAACTGGACACGAAACAAACAAATAAGAACAAGACAAATATATTAAGAAAGTCCATATACAAATACATAATACATAGTAACTCATTCCCTGCCCCACGTGGGCAGGAGAAAAAGATGAATGTGTAAAAAAAGAGGGGAAAAAGTGTCCCGCCGAAATAAAGCCACAGTCAATATTAGTATGTATTGGTAACTACCGACATTCGAGCTGCTGCAGGTCAACATTTTTATGATGTCAGGAAGTTGTCAAATACTTGTTCTGAGCCAGTCGGAATTTCTGCAGACTTTAGAAGGCTGAATTTTCTATTTCTCCTTCAGTATTGGAATGGGAATGAAAACCCACCTATCAAAGTTCGAAAAAGGACAAATAACAACTTTTAAGGAAAAAGGTCTTTCACATAGACTAATATATCTAAGCAAATCAAACGATCTAAAACCGTAATAAACAATTTTGTAAATCAGGGAAATACGTACGGGTATAAAAAAAAGTGGTGTACATGCAGAAAAATGACTTCCAGGCAGAAAAGAGAAGTTTTGCGTCGTCTTCACGAGGTGGTATTTCCCTAAAACAGTTGACAAACGAAGATAACATCCCTGTGACAGAATCAACCTTGAAACGAATTGAAAAACGTATAGGCATCTTGCAACACAAGAAAAGGAAACAGCTGCCCATGTTGAAAGTTATCCACATGCAATGGAAAGTCGATTAGGCCAAATATCATCGAACCTGGAAGGACCAGTGGCATCGTGTTATAGTCTCAGATGAGAAAAACATTAATTTGGATGGGCTAGACGACCTTGCTTTCTATTGGTATGACATGAGGAAAGAAGAGAAATTTTTTCCAAAAGACAGCAAAGTGGAGGCTCATTAACGGTGTGGGGAGGCATCGGTTATGGAGATAAACATAACCTGGCTTTTCTCTCAGGCCGCATGAAGCCTACCGATTACCAAGAAATGCTAGAAAACCATTTACTGTCATTTGCAAAGAGACTTTGTAGACTAAGTTGGATCTTACAGGCGGACAAGACCTCCATTCACGTTCAAAAATCCTCCTGGGAATGGTTTTTGGATAATCGGGTACATGTCATGGAATCACCTGTACATTTTTCCTGATCTCAATCCCCAAGAAAATGTATGAGGTATCCTCAGTAGGGCTGTATATGCCAATAACAGACAGTTTCAGTCTGTGACAAAATTGAAGGTCGTCATCATTGAAGCGTGGGAGAATATTGATGCTATTTTCTTCCAAGGATTGGTAAATGGTATGCCACATCGTATATTCCACGTCATATTTAACCATGGTGGATATATTGTCTATTAACAGTAGTGGCTTTATTTCGGCGGGACACTTCCCCCCCCCCCCCTCCTTTTTTTACAAATACATTTTTTCCCTGCCCAAGTAAGGCAGGGAGTGAGTTACTCCTTGTAAATATGTATTTGTATATATATTTTCTTAATATATTTGTTTCGTTCTTATTGGTTTTTTTCGTGTCCAATTACAGCACACAATCACGGTGGCTTTATTTCGGTGGGACACACCTTATATACACTTACAGTGAAACCTCCCTGTGCGACCACCTCCCCGAACGATCATTTTTGCATAGAACAAAATTTATTCCCATAGGCTCAATACTAATTTTACCTCCCTGTCAGAGAACATCCCAGTTGAACTACCTCCATGAGCGACCCATTTCTTTGAAGAAAACGAAACAAATTCCGTTTTTTCCTGGTCGCCTGAAGAAGGTTTTATTAGAAAAATAATTCCGGAGAGCGCATTAGTCGTCAAACTACTAAACTAAGTTTAGATTTTTTTTATTCCGGTAACTTTTAAGTGTTTAAACTCCTGTGTGCCTTTTTAGACAATTAATTTAACTATGGTGACAAATTAAGGATGACGGTCAATACACTTCCCTGCCAAATTCTGTCAGGAAACTCTCAAGGAAATAGATAAATGAATGAAATCGTCATTATTTGTTGGCATCCAAAAAAAAAAAAAAAATGCATTTATTTACTGAACTTCGAAAGGATTTCGAAATAAAAGTTATAAAAGATAAAACCGTAAAATCAAAGCAAACGTCAACGTATTCATTTTTTTTTACACTCTGCAGCAATTAACTTATAAAAGTTTAAGTATCAAAACATAAGTTAATTGCATATTTTTTTCCTAATGTGAAAAATAATTTTAGTAACATTGTTACCTTTTTTCAACAATTAAAATCTAGATTCAAACATGATCTCCCTTAAGAGACCACCTCTTGGAGCGACCAATTTTTATTGGAACACACACACACACATACATACTATACAAATTATGTATAAAAAAATACTTTAAAAATATATACGACTATTTTGTTATAGCGAAAACTTTATTCCTAAAATAATTATGACAACCAAATTAGTATTTTATACTATAGAAATGTAATTTACACAAAAATAGTTCCCCGCAAAACATTGCACTTCTGATGTTAGACCAGTGTTGCCAACTTAGAGGTATTTTTTTTTCCACCACACTTTTCTAAAAAAGCTATCTCTATTTTCGAAATCTGCTCACCTTATCTAATGAGTTAATTCAAACTTTACCCCGAATACCCGAATAACAACCTCCATACAATTATCTCCAAATGGAAAATAAAATATTAAAATAAAACAAACAAAAACAATTTCGTTGGGTCAAAACTCAAAAGTGCAAAACATTATTTTATACAATTGAATAACATTGAATAACATACAATCTCTAGGATACAAATACTATTTATGGTGTAAAAAATTTCAGAAAATTAATTTTGGTTTAGGGCAAGAATGACGTCTATTTTACGTGAATTATTTTAAAAAATTGTTTTATTTCTTTATTTTTTCAACATTAAAAAATTATCATAGAGAAGCATTTGGTTTGAATCCCGCTATTTAAACAGTTTAAATATATATATATATATAGTCTGAAATTGCATGAAAGAAAACATTCTTTAACATTATTACTACAGGTTTCGTTATTATTCACTTTAGTTCGTAGGTAGCAATAGTGATGGGCGATTCTCGAAAATTCGACAATCGAGAAAAATCGTCATCGTAAAAAATCACAATCGATACAGCCATCGATTAATTCCTAGAATATACAATCGAGATGTTTTACAATCGATTATAACGAGAGAAGTTAAAAACAATTGTTGGAAAACTTAGCTATTATTCTGGCCGAAACTTTCATAGTAGTGATAGGGCTTGATCGATAATTCTGCTATCGCAATTATTTGCTCCCGATTTAGGCTTAAGGGGTTACTTCAGTCAAGCGAAAAGACCTGCTCGCTAATGCTAATCTTATGGAAGAAATTTATAAAGATATCTCATTTAAATTTCAGTATTTTAAAATGATTTTCTTTGCATTGGAATAAATTCCCCTTTCTTCTTTATGAAACTGCAATGTCCAAATCGCGTAACTATGGCGCATTTGATGAATCAAATAACCTTTCTACTTTTTAGATAACTCCAAAAGGTTTGATACAGTTTAAAGTTCCCCTAAATGTCAAATAATGTGGAATTTCCCCATTGATCGAAAACAAAAGTTTCTTTCGAAAAACGTAAGGATAGTAAAGATACCTGCCAAGAGGGAACCTGTCTAACAAGGAAACTGTTTTTCAGTACCTAGCGATTCCAACATGACTCTGTAAGTCTGTATCGAAATCCAAAGTAGCTATTTTATGACTCATTTAAAAACTCATTTTTTATTTTAGACGCATTAGCTTGAATCGATTAGCATTTCCCTCTTTTCGATAAAAGCAAAAGGTTTGATACAAATTAAAGTTCCCTAAACGTCTAAAGTGTATCAAATGCTGTGGAATTTCTCCGTTTATCAAAAACAAGACAGCTTTATCGAAAAACGGAAGGATAACCAAACATACATAACTGCTGAGAGGGAACCTGCCTAACACGGAAATTGTTTTCCAGTGCCTAGCGATTCCAACATGATTCTTCAAGTCTGTATCGAAATCCAAAGTAGCTAGTTTCTGACACATTAACTAGCTCATTTTTTATTTTAGGCGCATTAGCTAGAATCGATTAGCATTTTCTTCTTTTCGATAAAGGCAAAAGGTTTGATACAAGTTAAAGTTCCCTAAATGTCTAAAATGTATCAAATGCTGTGGAATTTTTCCGTTTATCAAAAACAAGACAGCTTTATCGAAAAACGGAAGGATAACCAGACATATATAACTGCTAAGAGGGAGCCTGTCTCATACGGAAATTGTTTTCCAGTGCCTAGCGATTCCAACATGACTCTTCAAGTCTGTATCGAAATCCGAAGTAGCTAGTTTTTGACACATTTACTAGCTCATTTTTTATTTTAGGCGCATTAGATAGAATCGATTAGCATTTTCTTCTTTTCGATAAAGGCAGAAGGTTTAATACAAGTTAAAGTTCCCTAAATGTCTAAAGTGTGTCTAATGATGTTGAATTTCTCCGTTTATCGAAGACAAAGGAGCGTTATCGAAAAATAGAAAGGTAAACAGACAAATATATCCGCTAATAGGGAATTCTATAACTAAAATAAAACTTCAATGGACTTCATTTTTGGTATTTTGGATAATTTTAATCTTCCAATCCTTACCAATGTGGTATTAGATGATGGGTCTGGAAAAGGTAGAAAAAACGACCCCCCCCTCCCCCGAAGCGACATTAGGCCCCAAATTGACAGTAGGGCAGACCAAGGATGAAAGTTAACTTCATGTAAGAGAGGACTAGGGAAATTGAGAATGGTAAAAAAAACCAAACCATTGAATAAGAAAAAATTTGAAGAAAAAGAAAAATGGTAAAAGAAAAAGTGAAGCGTGTGATTAGAGCCAGACAAAGGGAGAGGGGCCCGATGGGCCACAGCTGGTCCAGAATGAGTGCCCGAGTTGTCAGAATGTGTCAAGAACTTGGAGAATAGTATCTACAATGAAGAAAAATAATGAGACAAAATATTATGAAAAACAGATGAAAAATACCAATAGCCTGAGGCTAAAAGTAAAATGTTTCACTGGGCGGCGTCCCCTGGTGGTAGTAAAAATAAAATTGATACGAAAAGATAGGGAAGAGTGAAAAGACTTTATTTTGTGAATTTTATAATTTTTGCACAAACAGTATACTAAAGGTTTGAAGAAACAAAACTTTAAAGCGCCCTCTTGAGGCGAAGAAGGGAGTTAAAATTAAGAAACATATGTCCATATTCTTTATTCGATTTTAGACACAATTTTATGTTAGTCTTATAATTTTCCTATGAGTGGAAGGTACCGTACCAGAGTACAAAAAAAAAAACCGCCGCTAAGTATATTCCTTTAGAACATTTTAAGCCCAGAGGTCTAAAATTAACGGTGGATTGACAAAAGAAAGGCAGATTTAGAAAGGTTATGAGATTACCCTTATTTTAATACGTTACATGAGTGGGGTAAAATAACTTTGAAAAATCCTCTTCCATGAGGTGCGACACTTAAAATCTTGAAAACACATAATTTGCAGTGCAATTTTGTTTTAACAATAGCATTCTAATATTAAGAGATATGGGACAGATTAGGAGGGCTAATATAAGAGAAACATTGAAAATCAAAGACAAACTGGCGCCAAATTCACTAGAAAACTTCTATATCAACAACTGAAACCCGAACTGATGACTTGAGGGTCCTGTCCCTGCCGGCGAAGACACTCACGAGCTAATGCTAATCCTATGGGGAGGGATTTTTCTAATATCTTGTTTGCATTTCGACATTTTTAAATAATTTTTTTTGCATTGGATAGCCGAGGTCCATCTCTACAGCGCACCTTTTTCACTTTTTCGATTTTGGTCACAGATATTTTTAATAAAGTTACTTTCACTTTCAAAACCAGTTCTGAAAATGAAAGTGTCATTCTAATAATGTCTTGCAAATAGCGGTTGAAGAAAAATTCATCTTAGTAAGGGTGTACTCAAATCCAAACTGCTTATTTTCTGACTCATTTTACAATTCATTTTTGCTCTCAAAGGCTTCCAATTGGTACGTTTTCTTACTCAGAAACTATATAATGTACCGTAATGGTTGATTTTTTGATAGAGGCAGAATATATTTAAAAAAATGCTGTTAAAGTGGGCATTTTGAACCGAATTTCCCGAAGCAGATTGTGTTGGAAAAATCATTGTATTAAGGATGCACTCAAATCCAAACTGCTTATTTTCTGACTCATTTTTAAATTAATTTTTGCTCTCAAACGAATTTAATTGGTAGATTCGCTTATTCAGAAACTATATAATCTATCGTAATGATCGATTTTTTGATAGAGGCGGAATATATTTCAAAAAATGATGACAAAGTGGGCATTTTGAACGGAATTTCCCGAAGCGATTGTGTTAGAAACGAAAAATATTGTCCTTCTAAGAAAATAATTTTTTATATATCAAGTTTTAATTAATTGAACGAAAAATGAAAATACAGGTCGCTTATAAATCTCTTCAAAAATCGTGTCAGCAAGTTTCATATTTCTTTTATTAAAAATGAATCTGGAGTTATGCCAGAAAATTTCGAGTTGTTGAGCATGGAAAAGTATTTTTTTGAATACCACCCTAACATGATTCTGCTAAAACTAGCCATTATATAAAAATGAAATAAAAACTTGTCAAAAGCGGCCAGACAAAATTGTTAAAGTGGGTTTATCTCTAATCATGATTTAGTTTTTGTTTGTGAAATTAGTATACCTGACTTCGAAATCTACCTCCGCCTGTAGGCTGGGCAGGCAGGGATTTTTTATTTTTTCGCAACAGTTATAAAGAGAAAATAAAGAAATACATTAGACAAATTTTGAAGATTTCACAAAAATCCAAACTAATAAACACCCGGCCCGGCCGCGGGCCGAGATCGGGCAGCGCATCTATTTTCATTCACGGCAATCGGGCCGGGCCTAGCCTACTCCTTACGGGCCGGTCCTTACTTTTTCCCTGAAGTTTCGGGTCGGGCCGGCCCTAACTTATTTTTCTGCACACACCCGGGAACTGGTTTCATTCCTAATCTTCATGGCCCAAAATTTTCATTCCTAGTTTTCACCCAGCCCGTATGAAAATCATTGTCTCGGCGTTGCCTGGTCCGTTCAAATGTCAGTAAAATTAGGCCTGGCACAAATTTTTTGTCAAAAAATGCATACATTTTAAAATCGCCATTATCCTACAATTAAACATTCAAATTCATTCTTTTTAAAGAGTAGTAGATTTCTACGCTTATTAAAATACAGTTAAATTAAAATATAGTAAAACGTGTGAAAAAGAACCTGTCTATGACGGAATCTCGTTTTAAACTGAAAAACGTGTTGATCCATGCAAAATTAATATACTACTACGTAAGAAAATAATATGTAATACATTTACACTTGCTAAGAAGGGAACTTGTGTATAACGCATTTTTTTTTTCCTTTTCTATGCAATTCAGTCTTAGATTTTACTGTATAGCATTTTTCAGATATTTAACGCTTCAATACATGGAATATGGATTAACAATATTAATGATAACTGAAACATTTACATACAAGAAATAGAGATTCATTAAAAAAATAAATATCGCAACCTGCGGCACTTCTATAAAAATGAAGATTATAAACATGAAAAGAAAAGTTAAGATAAATATTTTTGGCTTGAACTCCTCGTACGAGACAAATTTTTAAACTCGGCGGGCTCGGGCCGAGATTTTAACTTTTATACCGGGCTGGGCCGGGCCAATAATTTTTTGCTACGGGCCGGGCCGGGCTCGGGCCGAAATTTTAACTTTTTTTACCGGGCCGGTCCGGGCCGGGCCAATATTTTTTTTGTACGGGCCGGGCCGAATTATTTTTCTCTGAGTCAGGCCGGGTCCGGGCCTGGAAATGTCGGCCCGTGTAGACCTCTACTACAAGTCTTTTCTTTTATGTAAAGTTTGGCCGAATATTCGGTTTAATTTTTGTTTTCAGCCCAAAATCTTAGTTTCGGCGAAAGTACTGGCGAATATTCGATATTACTATAACTGCCCTTCCCTAGCCTCCCCCAAACGGCACTCCCATCTATTGAGCCGCACATAGTATGTATTCACATACAAGGGGATAAATTTAGAAGGTATTACTAATCGTTATTTTTAAATTAAATTATTTTTTAATAATTTTTTATGTTTATAGCACCTTATATTGAATTATTTTTGTTTCAATCAAATTATTTTTTAATTAATAATTATGTACTGCTGTTTCTACTCAAAACATTATTCAGATAACATGCATATATCTATGTTTATGTTAATTACTTTGAATTTATTTTTAAAACAGTTTCGCTTTCGTTTTCGGTCGAAACTAGGAAGGTAAACGAAATTCGGTTTCTGTCGAACACTATTTTTATGTTTGTAAATGAGCAGAATTTTTCGCATTATTTAACGTTAAAAAATATTTCTTTGAGAACCGCTTTAAGGATTTACCACGTAATCATAACTTATAAATTTCAGAAAATCGAGTTTTATTTTAGCGGCTTTATCCACGGAAAACTTCTTTATGTGGCCAAAATCTGGAATAGACGATTCCATGTAAGTAAAAGAAAAAAAAAAAAAAAAAAAAAAAAAAAAAAAAAAAAATACAATAAGCATTATATTATAATTATAACATAAAATTTAAACTAATAAAAATTTTCTCAAAATTGCATTTTTAAATTGTTGACTACGACACGATTACTTGAATAATAATGAATTGTTTTACTTTTGTCAGCTTTTTTTCTTATATAATTATGCAGTGCATTAAGGACTTTTTTTTTATCATCATAAATCAGTATTTTTCTACGGTAAAAGTTGAATACCCTCTTCAAATAATCAGCATAAAAAAAAAAAAAAAAAAGCTTTTCGTAATTTCCACTCTTTGTCCCGTCTAGTCACTAAAATAAGTCATATTCAATTAAAAATTACTGTATATTTTAATTTCAGATAAGCTAAATTTAAACTACAATGTTCGCCGCAACTCACACGCACATAAAACGCACCAGAAAAGAGGCAATAATTTCAAATATATTTACATTTTTCAAAAGTAATATGTATCAAAATTATATTTAAGCATTGTATTACAAAATAAAAAACAAAGTCAAAGAAAATAGAAATACTTGAGGGGGCTCGTCACTCAACTTCCAAATTCTCCTCCGTAATGCTAAGCCTATAAACTTTTGATGCATTCGTATATTTAAAATATCTTCTCGGAAAATTCACATTTTTAACATCTTTTTTTCTGTGAATTCTTCTTAAAATTTTAACACTTGACACACTCGTAAGATTTTAACACTTCCTATAAAATTAAGTCTATACCTTAGAAATATCTTGAGAACTAAGAAAAAAAAAAGAAACTTTTAGGAAGTGTACACAAAAAAATAGAAGTTAAAAATATTAATTTCCCGAGGAGATATTTCAAATATATGAATCTATCCAATGTCCATAGACTTTACATTAGTGAGGAGAAATCGGAAGCTGGGTGACCAACCCCATTAATTGCTTAATGTGGAAAAAAAATTAAAAGAAGAAGAAGAATCTTGTGTCGTGCGTTAATTAGTATTTCATGGGAAAATACCTCCAGCAGAAAGATATTGAGCACCAGAAATCTCAGAATACAGTATAATCAATAAAAAGTGTCACATCTGGTATTACTACAGAAACCATTGGGTGTCTATAGAACCCATTATCTAGTTAACTGGAAACCCCGCAGAAGTGATAATTTGTCTTCTTAGGAACAAGATCCCATCCCACGTTATTGACTAACAGCATTGAAAACTGAACACAAACTGCACTTCTCTTTACTTATATTTACCCATTCTTTTGTAAAACATCTTTTACAGTTTTAGTGGTTTGTCTATTTATTTTCATTACATGTGTATTTTTCAATTTATAAATCGAGGTAGTGTTTGAAGTTTAAAGCGGTTAAGCAGATCCGGTTTTAAAAAAACGTTTTTAGATATTGGCATTTTCGGATGCTAAAAGTATAATCGAATTTTTAAATATATATGAAAAATTAACGTTTTCTTCTTTCGAAAGCAAAATTTACATAAGTTTCCATTGCAAAATCTTGTGAAGAATTAGTCTTGACGGTCTAACACTTATATTATCATTAGGAAACTATGGAATGCTCCACTTTAGTAGAACAAGAGTATCAATTTATGTGTCTGTTTGTGAAGAGTGAACGTGTATGTAAGTATGTGTGTGCGTGTCTGTGGGGGGAGGGGGGAGGTTGCTATTACAAAAACACGATAATAGTTTTTTGAAAGTTATTTTTACAGAGGCACTTGAAAAGTCTGACCAAGTGACCAAGGGCCACCATGATTACAAAAACACGATATTAGTTTTTTAGAAATTATTTTTACTGAGGCGCTTAAAAAATCTGACCAAGAATGGCGTGATGACAAAAGCACGATAGTAATTTTTTGAAAGTTATTTATACAGAGGCGTTGAAAAAAAAATTGACCAAGGGCGCCATGACTACTAAAACAAGATATTAGTTTTTAGAAATTTATTTTTGCACAGGTGCTGAAAAAAAAAATTGACCAAGGGCGTCATGATTACAAAAACACGATGCTAGTTTTTTGAAAGTTATTTTTACAGAGGCGCTGAAGAAATCTGACCAAGGGCACCACCATAATTTCAAAAATACGATTTAGTTTTTTGAAATTTATTTTTACAGAAGTGCTGAAAAAAAATCTGACCAAGAGCGCCATGATTACAAAAACACGATAATAGCTTTTTGAAACGCATCTTTAAGGAGGCGCTGAAAAATATCTGACCAAGGGCGCATGATTAGAAAAACACGATAATAGCTTTTTGAAAGGCATTTTTACTGAGGCGCTGAAAAAATCTGACCAAGGACGCCTTGATTACAAAAAGTCCTTCCGGCCAGTGCCGGGAGGAAGAGGTAGCTTTCATAATCCTTATTTAAAAAAAGCCAACTTATATCATGCAAACACACGAAGCTCAATTTAGTGGAAACCGAATATAGGAGATTCAATACTAATTTTTATCAATATAATGAATGAGAATTTCGCGAAATTAGTCAGCTTTATCCAAGCTGCTTTTCTTTAAAGTAACTTATATTTGGCTGCCAAATTCGGCAATTTCTTAAAGTGCCTGTCATTTTAAGACAACATGGTGGATGAGGCTAAGCAGTGAACTTGGTCGAGACCTTAGTAATTGCTGTGCACATGCTCACTCACATCGGAATCGGTTAATATATAGGAGTGCTGTCGCATGCAAAAAATCAGATTTTTCAAAATGTCACCCACAATAGAAATTGAAACTGCTATATCTGAGCCATTTTTTAAGGTAAAGACAAACAAAAAATGCTCCTGAATCCTTATATCAAGATCAAATACTAAAGAAAGAAACCTTTTTCAATTTCTAATTTTTTTGCACCTCACTTTAAATAATATATATTTTTTAATTTAATGGCCGAGATTTTGAAACAAGATGGCTGATGAATCTGGCCAGAGAACTTGGTCGAGGTGTTGATGTATACTATCCACATGCCTTCTTACATCGAAATAGGCGAATACGTGTGTTATCGCGTGACAAATACAAGATTGTTTCAAAATGTTAGCCATGCTAGAAATTCAAAGTGCTATAAATTAACCATTTTTGAGATATCAACAAAAGAACAAATTTTCAGAAACAAAAACTGCTCCGGAATCTTTGTATCAAGGCCAAACACATAAAAAAATTCTTTTTCATTTTCCAATTTTTTAATACCTCATTTTGAATTTTAAATTTAATTTTTTTTAAATGGCAACCATTTTGAAACAAGATGGCGAATGAAGCTGGCCAACGAACTCGGTCGAGACATTGGTATGTACTATGTACAGACCAAGTTACATCTAAATAGTTTCATAAATACGCCTGTTATCGCGTGACAAAAATCAGGTCGTTTTAAAATGTCAGCCACAAGAGAAATTCAAAATGCTATTACTCAGCCATTTTTTTTTAGATATAGACGAAAGAAAAACTGTTCCGGAATCTTTGTATTAAGGTCAAACACATACAAAAAAAATCTTTTTCATTTTCCAATTTTTTGGTATCTCATTTAATTTTTTTTATTTTTTTATTTTTTTAAATGGCCGCCATTTTGAAACAAGATGGCGGATGAAGCTGGCCAACGAACTCGGTCGAGATATTTGTATGTACTATGTACACACCAAGGTACATCCAAGTCTGTTCATAAATACGCCTGTTATTACGTGAGAAAAATCAGGACGTTTCAAAATTTCAGCCACGCTAGAAATTCAAAATGCTATAACTCAGCCATTTCTTAAGATATAGACGAAACAAAAACTGCTCCCGAATCTTTTTATCAAGGTCAAACACATAAGAAGAAAATATTTTTTCAATTTTCAATTTTTGGTACCACATTTCAAATTTAAATTTTTCTTAAAAATTTAAATGGCCGCCATTTTTAAACAAGATGGCGGGTGAAGCTGGCCAACGAACCCGGTCGAGACATTGGTATGTACTATGTATAAACGAAGTTACATCCAAATCGGTTCATAAATACGCCTTTTATCGCGTGACAAAATTCAGGACGTTTCAAAATGTCAGCCACGCTAGAAATTCAAAATGCTATAGCTCAGCCATTTTTTAAAGATATAGACGAAACAAAAACTGCTCCGAAATCTTTGTATAAAGGTCAAATACATAAGAAAAAAATATTTTTCCATTTTCAATTTTTTGGTACCACATTTCAAATTTCAAATTTTTAAAAATTTTTTAAATGGCCGCCATTTTGAAACAAAATGGCGGATGAAGCTGGCCAACGAACTCGGTCGAGAGATTGGTATGTACTATGTACACACCGAATTACATCTAAATCGGTTCATAAATACGTCTTTTATCGCGTGACAAAATTCAGGACGTTTCAAAATGTCAGCCAAGCTAGAAATTCAAAATGCTATAACTCAGCCATTTTTTAAGATATAGACGAAACAAAAACTGCTCCGGAATCTTTGTATAAAGGTCAAATACATAAGAAAAAAATATTTTTCCATTTTTAATTTTTTGGTACCACATTTCAAGTTTTAATTTTTTTTACAAATTTTAAATGGCCGCCATTTTGAAACAAAACGGTGGATGAAGCTGGCCAACGAACTCGGTCGAGACATTGGTATGTACTATGTACACACCAAATTACATCGAAATCGGTTCATAATTACGGGAGTTACAGTGTGACATAGGTCAGATATATATATATATATATATATATATCAATTTTGAACGGAGGGTGGTTTCGGAGTCTGGGGGTCATGATCGATGAAAATATACCAAAATTTTTTGAAATCGCTTTCCTCCGAACGGCTGCAATAGGTAGCTTTTTTGTAAAGAAAGCTACCTAAAACACGATATAGTTTTCTGAAAAGCAGTTTTACAGAGGCGCTGAAAAAAATCTGACCAAGGGCGCATGATTAGAAAAACACGATAATAGCTTTTTGAAAGGCATTTTTACAGAGGCGCTGAAAAATATCTGACCAAGGGCGCCATGATTAGAAAAACACGATGTTAGTTTTTTGAAAGTTATTTTTACAGAGGCGCTGAAGAAATCTGACCAAGGGCACCATAATTTCAAAAACACGATTTAGTTTTGTGAAATTTATTTTTACAGAGTTGCCGAAAAAAAATCTGACCAAGGGCGTCATGATTACAAAAACACGATAATAGCTTTTTGAAACGCATCTTTACAGAGGCGCTGAAAAATATCTGACCAAGGGCGCCATGATTACAAAAACACGATATAGTTTTCTGAAAAGCAGTTTTACAGAGGCGCTGAAAAAAATCTGACCAAGGGCGCATGATTAGAAAAACACGATAATAGCTTTTTGAAAGGCATTTTTACAGAGGCGCTGAAAAATATCTGACCAAAGGCGCCATGATTAGAAAAACACGATGTTAGTTTTTTGAAAGTTATTTTTACAGAGGCGCTGAAAAAAATCTGACCAAGGGCGCATGATTAGAAAAACACGATAATAGCTTTTTGAAAGGCATTTTTACAGAGGCGCTGAAAAATATCTGACCAAGGGCGCCATGATTACAAAAACACGATATAGTTTTCTGAAAAGCAGTTTTACAGAGGCGCTGAAAAAAATCTGACCAAGGGTGCATGATTAGAAAAACACGATAATAGCTTTTTGAAAGGCATTTTTACAGAGGCGCTGAAAAATATCTGACCAAGGGCGCCATGATTAGAAAAACACGATGTTAGTTTTTTGAAAGTTATTTTTACAGAGGCGCTGAAGAAATCTGACCAAGGGCACCATAATTTCAAAAACACGATTTAGTTTTGTGAAATTTATTTTTACAGAGTTGCCGAAAAAAAATCTGACCAAGGGCGTCATGATTACAAAAACACGATAATAGCTTTTTGAAACGCATCTTTACAGAGGCGCTGAAAAATATCTGACCAAGGGCGCCATGATTACAAAAACACGATATAGTTTTCTGAAAAGCAGTTTTACAGAGGCGCTGAAAAAAATCTGACCAAGGGCGCCATGATTAGAAAAACACGATGTTAGTTTTTTGAAAGTTATTTTTACAGAGGCGCTGAAGAAATCTGACCAAGGGCACCATAATTTCAAAAACACGATTTAGTTTTTTGAAATTTATTTTTACAGAGTTGCCGAAAAAAAATCTGACCAAAGGCGTCATGATTACAAAAACACGATAATAGCTTTTTGAAACGCATCTTTACAGAGGCGCTGAAAAATATCTGACCAAGGGCGCCATGATTACAAAAACACGATATAGTTTTCTGAAAAGCAGTTTTACAGAGGCGCTGAAAAAAATCTGACCAAGGGCGCCATGATTAGAAAAACACGATGTTAGTTTTTTGAAAGTTATTTTTACAGAGGCGCTGAAGAAATCTGACCAAGGGCACCATAATTTCAAAAACACGATTTAGTTTTTTGAAATTTATTTTTACAGAGTTGCCGAAAAAAAATCTGACCAAGGGCGTCATGATTACAAAAACACGATAATAGCTTTTTGAAACGCATCTTTACAGAGGCGCTGAAAAATATCTGACCAAGGGCGCCATGATTACAAAAACACGATATTAGTTATTTTTTTACCTTATTTTAACAGAGGCGCTGAAAAAATCTGACCAAGCACGCCATGATTACAAAAACACGATATAGTTTTCTGAAAAACAGGTTTACAGAGGCGCTGAAAAAAATCTGATCAAGGGCGCATGATTAGAAAAACACGATAATAGCTTTTTGAAAGGCATTTTTACAGAGGCGCTGAAAAATATCTGACCAAGGGCGCATGATTAGAAAAACACGATAATAACTTTTTGAAAGGCATTTTTACAGAGGCGCTGAAAAATATCTGACCAAGGGCGCATGATTAGAAAAACACGATAATAACTTTTTGAAAGGCATTTTTAAAGAGGCACTGAAAAATATCTGACCAAGGGCGCCATGATTACAAAAACACGATATTAGTTTTTTGAAAGTTATTTTTACAGAAACGCTTTAAAAAATCAGAACAAGGGCGTCATGATTACCAAAGCCGCCTCTGACAATGGGACCAAATGAAATAAAAATAAAAATATGCTGTCTTAAATTGTCATTCCCTTTTTATTCTTGTCTTTTGTACTTTTACAAAAAGCAGAAATATCAAACTACCGGGCAGCAACCCCGGGCGCTTAATATTTGACAGAAAATATGCTAAATACTTTATTATTACTAATATTAATTTATGTGGAAGTTACTATTCTTCGGGGTACTGAATAAAATCTGGACCAGGGCGCCATGACTATCAAATTCTCTGCCAATGAATCCATTTAAAATGAGAATATGTTTCTAATACAGTGTTTCGTCGCTTATACTTGCACAAAAGACAGAAATACAAAAATACCTGACAACACCAGGGTCGCTAAATACTTAGACGCAGAAAATATGCAAACATATTAGACGGTGACTTATTAGAAGCATTCTTAGAGCAGAACTTATTTAGGCGAATATCTAAATAAGTTAATACTTAATATTATTTTTCTTAGAATTTATCTTTAGTACAAGCTTTGAAACAAAGTCTGGTCCAGGATACCATGTGTAATAATGGCATATCTGATTGTCGATAACTTCTGTTATCTCGAAATTGGGTTATCTAATTGTCTTTGATCACACATGGTTTGCTTATGCTATACTTTAAAAAATAAAAAGCATTACTTTTTAATTTTCCAAATGAAAATTTTTGAAAATTTTATGCCTTTCAGAATACACAACTTTAAACGTGATTAAAAAAAAAAAAAAAAAAAAAAAAAAAAAAAAAAAAAAAAAGAAGAAGATGGGCGCACCGGGCATTTGCCTCGTTGCCCGGTGGGCCAGTACGACCCTGATCAAACACGCAAAAATGTAGCAAGAAAATCTGAATTTCTATTGGCAAATAGAAACAAAATACGCGCGTTATCCTTATTTTTTTCACATTATTGTGTCGTTTTTTAGCGTTTGGCAACAGGAAAGAAACGTTTGAATTAAAAAAGATTTAAAAAGAGATATTTCTATAATGTTAAATTATAGAAATGGTAGAAAAAAGGGATGAATAGTAGCCCGATAATTTTTTTAAGTAGACAGTGTTTTCTACGTTCTAAAACGTATGTACATCGAGTTTCGTGCAAATCGGTCAAAAATTAAAGATTTGTATAAAGACATACACACAGAGAACGGCTTTTATATATATATATATATATATATAGATAGATAGATAGATAGATAGATAGATAGATAGATAAAGTTTTTTACTGAGGGTGGCTTTGGGTTCTAGGGGTCATGATCGGTGTAGATCTGCAAAAATTTTCAGAAATTCCAAGATAGGAGCGATCACAATATGTAGTATTTTATACGAAATCTACCTAAAATTATTTGTTTGCCTTATTTATGTACTTGTGGGTCAAATAAAATCTATATATATATTTCTCTTGCGTGGCGCTTAAATAAGGCTGAATTTGTTGCTTGACTTTTGGCAACAACCGCAGTAATAAAATTAATTTTCCATATTACATTCCCCCAATCAGAAGCGTGATTTCACCACTGAAACTCGCGTCATGTTTTTAAAAAAATGTCCATGGTTTTCATAAAATGTAAACATATTAATAACGTTTATTTACGCACTAATCGCGTTAGAGCAGAACACAGATTATTTACTGAGAAATAATATTAAGTAATCTGTGTAAATAAAATGACAGTGAATAACCTTTCATAGTAAGCAATATGTAAAACGAAATTTTCCGATGAAGATAATGACGTTATTCCGAAAACACAAGATGCATTTTCATCCATGAATTAAAATATTTTACTATAATTGTGCGTGTGATGATGTCATATTCCTGATGCTTATTCCAGCAGAAAAATAGACTGGACACTTGCTATTTATTTAAAGATTCTTGGTATACACAAAATAAAATATCTCTGAAAAGTACATAATTACCAATTAATTAAAAAATATATTTAATGAAACTTAGGAGTTTTAAAAGAATTGCTTAAATGACGCTATAATCTCGGAAGGGGTGAATGGTTCTGATGGTGAAAATGATGTCATATTTGAAAGAAAGGATTCATTCTCATATGGACTCCAAAATATCATGGCGCACGGTAGAATTCTTTCAAAGAAACAACCGATTTCTGGGAAAGTTTTCCATAGTGTGAAGGAGTTATTTCCCAGAATATAGCGCAGCAAAAACCAGAAAATGCACAGAAAGAGTTTGTTGGGAACTCCCAATGACGTCATGAGATTTAGAGTTTATATAAAACTGATATATTTTAGTACGATTTTGTCAATATGATGTCATAGTCACTGGCCTTTACATCTAATTCAGCAAATTAAAATTCAGAGCAGGAGCTGCTTTTAAACAGCGTACGATATTTTGGCAGATCTAAGAATAGCAATGGCCATTGGTTCGTTTTACGGTCACGTGATGCATTCAGAAAATCAGATTTTTTATCAAAAGTTTTTTTCAGACACATCAGTTAAACGTGTTGTTTACGTTTTGTCAACTTGCCAAGTCTCTGAGAGACATTGTATTTTTCACGTCGAATGAACTTTAGATAGGGTTTGTTGATTTATATTGAACTTTCTTGGTATCAGATAGTGTTTTTCCAAGAGTTTTTCGAAATAAATTTAAGTCGTGCTGTACAATATTATGCGCAATGAGTTTTAAATTAATTGTATTCCAAGGTAATTTTTTAAGTTAATTATCTTACATTTCAAAAATTGGTGATTTCATAATGTTAAAATGATTTATGCCTATTGGTAGCACCAACTAAATGCATTTTTAATTGTGATTTCAACAAAGTTTTCAATTACTGTTTTTTTAACCTTATTTTTTTTTTATATATAAGTTTAAAGAATTTATAATAGTACTCATTATGGCTAGAGTTACTGCAAAAAGTGGCGAGCAAGCGAAACGAGCTGGGGACACGTAGCGGTCCCAGTGTGAATTGTGTCGCAATTCACAGGGGTTGGCGAGCGTTAGTGAGCAGGGGGCAGAGCCCCCTAGTAAAAATATTAAAAGAAAATGAGATTTTGTTATATTTTAAAGGATTTCTGTATGGTATCATACATGCTACCATGGGCAGATTAGGATGAAATATGAAGGATTTTACCACATTTTAAAATTATTTTGTTTTTTGAAAAAGCTGATATTTTTACATGTGGTAGGACTTAAAACAATTTCTTTCTTTGTTTCCACGTAGGAATACGTCGCATTTTTGACATTTTATTGAACAAAATCACAATTGAACAACAAAACCCTTGGACAAATATGACATCTTTGGTATTTTGGTTCATGTGTAGGCCAATGATGCATGCCACCAGTCCTTGTTTCCTAAAAGTGAATAAAATATATACTTCCAATATTCACATTTAAACTAAGATATACATATTATGGACATATACATTTTAGCTGTAAAAATATTTTTCAGTGTGTAAATTTTCTATTTGGTAGCTCCTCTTTTCGAGCCTTTTTCTTAGGCTACTGAACTTTTGGACTCTTGAGAGATGGTCTACCTGCCTTCTTCTTACGGTTTATACGGTGATAAGGTTTGTAGTTAATTCGTTCAAAAAAGAACGAATGTAAGGGTATTTCCTTTTGAGCTGGCTACAATGTCTCCGACAAAGACACCATGATCTGAAGTTTGTCATTGTGACTGTGTGCCAAAATATGTACAAGTACCATCTATTTGATTTCAACGGATACTTATATTTAAGTGACATCATATCATTCAAGTCAGTCCCTTCCATATTTTGGTTGTACAGAGGAATGACTGCCGTGCAAGGTACTGGAACTCCTTTATTTTGATATTTTACTCTCCTTATTACAGAAGCTAACGGATTAACTCCTACAGCGTTCGATATTAAAGTACAGCATCTGTTGTCGAACCATTTCACTGCCATAACATCAAAATTGTCTATCGATGCTACCGAGTAGTCAATGGATCCTCTTCCTCCTTTTTTCATTTCTTTCTCATTTCTTAATTTACACTTCATCAATCTATTTTCTTTCACAGCCCCTATGAAGCCTATTCTTTGTTTCGACAGTTCTCTTACCAGGTTAATTCCGGTGAAGAAATTGTCTGCAAAATTTGCAGTTTTCTCTGGGGCTTTCAGTGTGCTACATATTGGAAAACAATGCCTGCCCCTAATCCTAATTCATAAACAGTTTGTTGTCCATAATGTTCTTTAGACTGTCCAGTATAGACATCAAAATCGTAGCAAATACCGGATTGTCCATTACTTTGTCCATAATTTTAATCCCATTTTACTACGAGGCTTTTTTGGCATGTATTGTTTCATGTGGACTCTCACACGAAATGGAATCATTATTTCAGCAATTGACTGCTTAGATTCTTTTGATACTGTCAGCTTGCTATTCCTTAACATACAGTGGCGCCAACTTTTGGAAAATATTGGGGGGACTCGAAACCATTTTAGAGTAAAATGACAATGCCATTTTGCTTTCTTTGAAAGTTTGGGAAAATATGATATTTGATGTTATAATAAGTCATGTTAAAATTCTCATAGATTCTTCCCTTCCACGGACTCTAATATTTATTGTGCCATGAACTTTCCAACAAGTTAAAACACAAAGGGCTAAAAAATATTAAAATAGGCATTTATTGCAAATGCACTGAAATGTTTGTATTAATAGCACTATTTACTTAAACTATACCGGATGATTCAAAATAGATTACAATTTCTTGAACTGCTCAAATTAGAAAGATACTTCCAATTACAAAAAGAATACAAATCAATTAAATATCGCGTGTAAGTAGTCAAACACGATAGCTTTCAGATATTGCGTTTATTTAAAAAGGAACTTCATGCACAACATAATACAAAATTTAATTTCTGTACAACCTCCTTTTCGTATAACTTATATTTAGAAAAAGAATGACATTAGAAGGAAATCTGAAGAAGGACATTAAAAAAGAATCTTTTATACGGACAAAACATATTGAGTTATGATGCTTTACATTTTATGAATTTCGAGTGTTTTCTGGCATTAAAAACGCGCTTTTCCTGATTGAAGGTACTTGACGAATTTTTCTTAATAAAATGAATCATTTTTTTTAATCTCCTCACTGCACATCTTCCAATAAATGCATTTCAAGCATCCTCCAGAAAATTGACTAAGCACTTTTTTTGACATAGTGGAAAGCAAAAATTGTTTTAATCCTTTGCACTCGAAGGCTCCGGAGCGGAGCCATTTAAAATTTGTCTTCGAACTCGAGGGCTCTGCTACGGAGACAATGCAAATAATTTTGTGATACCTGTCTAGAAAAGCCAAGATTACATATTGGCAAATGCTTCGAGAGGTATCACACTTTGGACGATTACAAAGTGTAATAGTTTTATAATTTTTTGTATTTTTATATATACCATAACATTTATATTCATAAAGAATTAAAAAATAATATATAACTAAAATCGCTTCGAGTTGCTGGTAATATGAATGGAAAAAAACTTCGAGTGCAAAGGGTTAAGTCTTTTCCGTGGGTAGAAGGTTTCAACATTTATACAATTAGTTATTTTCTTAAAATCGGAGAAAAAATATTTCTATCATGGTGCATCCTGTGCAAGTTTCACTGAAGTAACTGAGTTTTTCATATATATATTGCTTGCGTTAAACCTACCTTTATAAGTCATACTGCCCACTTAAAAACTATCGTAAAAAAATATTTTTTTCTCCACTCAACTACACGAACTTTCGGATACATTCACAGGGTCACTTGTATACATAAAAAGCATGAAATCTGTATACACGAGATCTGGAGAGATTTGGAATAGGATAGTGTTTTTCATTTTAAAAAACAAAATACATTACTTCTTCACTTATAATTAATTGCTGTCCCATTTCAATCATTCCTGAGCTGAAAATTGTCTTAAAACGCTTTTGTAGCGTTTTCTGAAAAATCCTTTAACACACACATACAAAAAAAAAAAAAAAAAAAAAAAAAAAAAAAAAAAAAAAAAATT
This sequence comes from Maratus speciosus, assembly GCA_963932465.1. Lineage (NCBI taxonomy): Eukaryota > Metazoa > Arthropoda > Arachnida > Araneae > Salticidae > Maratus > Maratus speciosus. Next base: position 418,980,181 of record OZ010800.1, read on the forward strand.
GAATATTAACAACTGCAAATTTATTGCATTTAGGAAGAAAAATTAATTCGGTAATAGGCAGGAAATTTCTCTTTTGAGAGAAAATTGATTATACGTCTTTTAGGATGATGAGGGGAGGGCAGGTTGTGTTTTAGGCTCCTGTGTGTTTGTTACTGCTATCCTTACCGTATTTTCAAACAAAATAATGTTATGAACGTCAACGGAAGAATTTTTTTCCAGCGATTGAAAAATAAATATGCATGAAAATAGAATAATGAAAATTGGGTGCGTTGAAAGAGCAAATTATTGGGTGGGCTCGGGCCCCACGGGTCCATATAAGTTGGCGCCACTGTAACATAGATAACCATGGGCCCAATTTCCAACATTTATCAAGTCGCAGAATATCATCAACACTTAAATTATCAACAAAATGTATATATCTTAAAATCTATTCAAATCTGTTTCGAGACATGACTCAGCAACTTGTTCATGCCTTATTCCATCTTCCCAGCACCCTCTTATATGTGGCATTCGAACAAGTCCCATTCGAATGTACATACTTAAAAATGGTTCCATTTCAAATTCCGTCAACATAATTTAATTTCCTGTTACTTGAACACTGTACAAACTTGTTTCTGTTACCAGTAATTTGATAGTATCAGGTGATATAAACATTTTAAAATATTGTAATTGAGATGCAAGAGAGGGTAGCGGTCGTTGCAGCAACTGGGAACCTGAAAATTTGAGCATGCGCATCAGCTCTGGATTTTTGCCTGAGTGAAGAACCAGATTGAAAATAAACACAGTTTTAAAAAAGATATACCTATTTTTTAATTATTGATTTAAGTTAGGTATTTTTTTTTATTAGTAATAATAATAACGACTAAACAAAGTCATTTGATAAATTTAAGAGTATTCTTATAATTAATAAATAAGCAAAAAATCTTATCAGGTTTGTTTTCATGGTTGTTTACATCAGTTGGCAGAAAATCTCTCTTTCTGAAGCCTAAAAAAAGTGACAAGGCTCATATTCTCGAAAAATACCGAATTTTGCTTCGTGTTTTCACTTAATTCTTATGTAAAATAATCATATATCTTTTTGCTGTTGTTTCTAAGAAAAAATAACGGCACAGATGTCATATACGCACCTCGTTGGCGAGATTTTTTTCTGACGCCAATGTCATATACGCACCGGGGTACTTAACTGGCGCCAAAGTGCCTTTATTTTGCTTGATATGGTAACCGGTTGTTGTTTATTTATTGATAAATTGTTTATCTACCCTATATATATAAAATCCTAATGAAACGAATTTATGAAACGAATATATGAAACGCCTGAAATGTATCGATTCTTTGAATCGACTGATTAAACAACTGATTTAGTTTCAGGGCGATTTCTCCTAAAATATGGAATACTTTGCGATGAAATTAACACCAAAAATCAATGTTGATCCACAGATCTCAAAACTGGTATTAGAATTTTTAAATTCGAATTAGTTTTCGAAATATTAATTTTTTTCTAATTTTAAATACATGTTTTCTAATGATGGCAACTCAAATTTTAATCATAACACAATTTTTTTTTTCATAATCCAGAAAAGGTTACTATTTTAAATTAATTTGGCGACAGTTGGGCCTCCTTTAAATCTATGCTAAGAATAATGCTTTTTTTTTGTATTTCGTTATCATTTTATTAAATACAAAACTTTCATTTAAAAATGAAACATTTAAATTAATGGCTTTCACTTCTTTAAAAAAAAAAAAAAAAAAAAAAAAAAAAAAAAAAAAAAACGAAAAGAAAAATATTAGACACAGATGTCATATACGCACCGGGGTACCTAATTGGCGCACAAATGGCATTATTTTGATAGACATGGTAACCCGGCTATTGTTGTTTATTTAATAATAAATGTATATTTACTTTTATTTATTTTTTAAATTTATATAAATTATTTTGTTCTATAGTAATTAATTATTTTTTTGCTATTTCCTTTTGAAAATAATAGAAAATAATTAAAAAATACGGTACAATGTAGTAGTTATTCCGTCACCCAATTTCGCAAATTATATAAATCGCCAAACCACTCGCCAAATTGTACAGATTGCCAAAATTTTTATTTTAAATAACGAAAGAACAAATAAATTAGTATAACATTAATAAATATAAAAATAAAACGTCGAAATAAAAATCACTTGATGACGCAAACACGTGTAACTTGCTAAAAGTCAAGTGAATGTGAAATTTACGATCAAGCATTATTGACATTTAATCTTATAGTTCGCGATAGATTTTTTGTCAACGGGATAACTAAGTAGTACCAAAAATACATATGTAACTGGTATTCGAAAACGAGGCTTTCGCCAAATTTTCGTAAAAAAAAAAAAAAAAAAAAAAAAAAAAAAAAAAAATCATGCCAAACATGCATGCCGTATATGACATCTGGCGAAATATTAAATTATGTAAAAAACCATGACATTTAATTTCAACTTCAAATCAATGTTTTAATTTACCACTTGAACCATAAAAAAATGCTAACTGGCGAGTTGAAAAAAAGATACTGGCGAGATTTGCACCCGGCTTTTTTTCTTTCGGCACAGATGTCATATACGGTCCCATATTGGCGCGATTTTTTTCGGACGCCAATGTCATATACGCAACGGGTACTTAACTGGCGCCAAAATATCGTCATTTTGCTTGATATGGTAAGCCGAATGTTGTTGTTTATGCTGTTGATGCCTTCCCCAAATTGGCGTTGGAAAAAAATCGCGCCAATGGTATATGACATTTGTTCCAAACTTTCTTATGAAAGGCGAAGGGATCAGATCGTATTTGTTTATGGCATTTGATGACTTGAACTATTATAATATAGATGAAATGATGGGGATAGAATAATATTTGGCGAATTATCACCTGTGCCTGGATAACATTAAAGTATCAAAATGGCACCTAGAGTATAAAAAGGAAAGTGTTCCGCCCGGAACTGTTGATGATAGTCACATGATTTAGGCTATTGTTATACAGATTGTTTTAAAATATTGGTTGACAAAGACTCTGAATGTTTAATTCATTTTATTTTAGCTTCTTTTCAAATGTTTAACTGATCCTCTTTAATCAAAAACAAAAAAAAAAAACCATTGGATGTCTTAACAGCAACTGATTCTCCATTAAATTTTTGCAATCAAAGGGAATTGAATGAAAACCCGTTTACAGGGAGATCTGCACAGCTTTTTCAGTATAATTTAATCTTCTCTAATACTTTTAAAACCCATTAGATTTTTAGATTTTCAGATTCTGCGGCGCCTGAACGGGGGTTGGCGAGCGTAGCTTGCAGGGGGCAGAGCCCCCTAGTTTACTTTTATTTTCTTTTTAAAATTATATAAATTGTTTTGTTCTATAGTTATTAATTAAACATTTTTTTATTTATTGTTATTCCCTTTTTAAAAATATATATGTAACTGGTATTCGAAAACGAGGTTTTCGCCAAATTGGATTTAGAAAAAAATCGCGCCATCGTAGTGCGTATATGGCATCTGTGCCACAATAATATCTACAAATGAGTCTTACTTTTTATTGTTTTTATTTAACAAAAATATAAAATTACATAAGTTATCAGAACTTTAACATAATGGTAAAAGCAGTTATTTTAAGCACTTCATTTTTGTAGTTTATATTTTTGTAATTTTTAATATTTCTTGAATTTTCTTTTAGGTAGATTTCGTAAGAAATACTACCTATTGCAGTCGTTACCATGGTGCGACTTTTGAAAAATTCCTTCATAACTTTTCATTATAGGACCTCAGGAACCCAAAACCACCCCCACCTAAAAAGTTTATATATATATATATATATATATGTGTGTGTGTGTGTGTGTGTGTGTATGTGTGTATGTATGTACTAAATTTTGTCCGCACGATAAAAGTCGTAATTATGCACGGATCTTCTTCAAACTCGCCAACAACTTTGAGATGACTAATATCTCGGCGGGGATTGCAAATGGAAAAAATCGGCCCAAGGGAATGGAAATGGGGAGGGTTCAAAATTTTGAATACCCTCTTAACATGATTCTGATAAAACCAGCTCTTACACAACAATGGCAGGAAAAAATAAATATTTTTCGTTATAGCAGTTGCCAACAATTAAAAAAAAATAAATAAAATTCTCACCACAACAAATGCTTTTCTATTGCAAGGTTTCACGTGAAAAATTAAATTAAATAAATAGCTTGAATAATTGAAACAAATTGAATATTACGTCATAAGTTTCCTAGAGCAAGATTTCCGCATGAAAACACAAAATGAAATAAATAGTTTGACGAATAAAAAAATATATATATTGCATCATATTGGAAATAAAACGGACCTCAGCAGGTGAATATGTAACGTCATGTGAGTTTGAAGAAACGTATTAAAACATGACGAAAATCCGACAATGGAAATATTAACTTATTTTAACACTTTGAGGTTCTCTGAATTTGCTTTAGCTATTTTTTAAACCTATATTTTAAACCTATAGGTTAATAATATAAACCTATAAATATTAGGTTTATAATATTAATAAACCTAATATTATAACCTTATAGTTATATAAGGTTATTATAACCTTATATAACTATAAGGTTATAATATAAGGTTAAAACCTATACTATTATAACCTTAATAGTATAGGTTTAATACTATTTAAACCTATAGTAACCTATGGTAGTTACTATAGGTTTACTACCCTATAGTAAACCTATTTTTAGTTTTACTATAGGGTAACCTAAAAATATAGGTTACCCTATATTTTTTAAACCTATAGGTAACCTATACCTATAGGTATATATAGGTATATAGATATATATACCTATATATAGCTATTATATAGCTATATATAATAGGCTATTATATATAGCCTATATTATATATAGGCTATATATAAGCCTATATAGGTTATATATAGGCTATAACCTATATATAACCTATATATAGGTTATAAAACTATATATAACCTAATATATTATTTTTAGGTTAATATATAAACCTAAAAATATAGGTTTATATATTTTTTAAACCTATGAATTATATTAACCTATATGGTTAATATAATTCATATATTAACCGAATGTAAACCTATACATTCGTGTGTGTATTCGTGTATATTAGAATTTTCCCAAAATGTTTAGCTCTCTGGAGCTCATTCTTATTGAAGGAACTGGGTCTATCTCTAATCTTGATTTAAGTTTTGTTGGTGAATTTAGTACTTCGAAATCTACCTCCGCCTGTAGGCCCGAGCCGTCAGGGATTTTTTAAAACGCTGATAAAATCACTTTAGTTTTGAAAATAACCGCCACACTGGTTTGTTTATCTCGTAGTTTCAGATTGGCAATCATTTACAAAAATGGCATTTTGGCCCTTTTTGAAAAAAAATGCCAATTCAATCTGCAGACATATAACAATTTGGCGAGACGATAAATAGATTTTTGTTATTACCAGTTTGTTGTTACCAGATCGTGGCTTTGACGAGGTTTGTCCATTTTAGAGATTGCTTCATAGCGAGTTTCGTGTGTCCAGTGATGTTTTTTTCGATTTCATGGGCGCGGAGCGCTCATACACGCGTTACTGACCGCGGCATTGACGAGTTTCGAGCATTTTAGATATTGCTGTACAGCGAGTTCTGTGTGTCCAGTGATTTTTTTTTTGGTTTCATGGGCGCGGAGCGCTCATACGCGCGTTACTGACCGCGGCATTGACGAGTTTCGTGCATTTTAGAGATTGCTGCACTGCGAGTTTCGTGTGTCCAATGATGTTTTTTTCGGTTTCATCGGCACGGAGCGCTCATACGCGCGTTACTGACCGCGGCATTGACGAGTTTCGTGCATTTTAGAGATTGCTGTACAGCGAGTTTCGTGTGTCCAATGATGTTTTTTTCGGTTTATGGGCGCGGAGCGTTCATACGCGCGTTACTGACCGCGGCATTGACGAGTTTCGTGCATTTTAGAGATTACTGTACAGCTAATTTCGTGTGTCCAATGATGTTTCTTTTCGGTTTATGGGCGCGGAGCGCTCATACGCGCGTTACTGACCGCGGCATTGACGAGTTTCGTGCATTTTAGAGATTGCTGTACCGCGAGTTTCGTGTGCCCAATGATGTTTTTTTCGGTTTATGGGCGCGGAGCGCTCATACGCGCGTTACTGACCGCAGCGTTGACGAGTTTCGTGTATTTTAGTGATTGCTGCACAGCGAGTTTCGAATGTCCAGTGATTTTTTTTTGGTTTCATACGCGCGTTACTGACGGTGGCATTGACGATTTTTGAAATTGCTGCACAGCGAGTTTCGTGCATCCAGCAATGTTTTTTTTTTTTTTTTTTTTTTTTGTAAAATAATCATATATCTTCCTGTTGTTGTTTTTATGAAGAAAAAAATCTATGAATGAGTCTAATTTTTTATTGTTTTTATTTAATATAAATATAAAACTGCATAAGTTGTCACAACTTTAGAATTTAGAAAATGTTTCATTTTCATAGTCTTTAATCTGTTGTTATCCTTCTTCAATGGAGTCAACTACTAAAACATTCATTATTGTATAGCTAGATTTCCCTTTTTTTTTTTTTTTTTTTTTTAACGGTGTTTATTTTCGATCTGGTTCTTCACTCAGGCAAAAATCCAGAGCTGATGCCATGCTCATATTTTCAGGTTCCCAGTTGCTGCAACGACCGCTACCCTGCAAGAGACTCTTTTGTATCCGGAAAGTCGTCATCATCGGCAAACGTCAAAAGATTTGGGTTTTTTTCTCCCATACGATTGTTTTTAGGTGCGTTCGTAATTATATAAATACGTAGCACCTATAGTCGTCGTTCAGTCCGTCCGTCTGTGTGTCCGCATGTAACAGAGCAAAAACTACCCAACCGAATCGTCTGAAATTTCAAATTTATGATTGTTGCAAAATTTTGTCGAGCCATTTCAAATTTTATGAAAATCGGATGTATAGTTTAATGACAGGGACAGTCAAAAGTTTTTCTTTACATTACGGCCAATGGGAAAAATAATTGCAAGTGCATTTTAATGATATTAGAGCCTTCCGAATGATCTGAAATTTTAAAGATATAACTGTTGCAAAATTTTGTCGAGACCTTTCAAATTTTAGGAAAATCGGATGTATAGTTTAATTACAGGGACAGTCAAAAGTTTTTCCTTACATTACGGCCAATGGGAAAAATTATTGCAAGTGCATTTTAATGATATTAGAGCCTTCCGAATGATCTGAAATTTTAAAGATATAACTGTTGCAAAATTTTGTCGAGCCCTTTCAAATTTTAGGAAAATCGGATGTATAGTTTAATGACAGGGACAGTCAAAAGTTTTTCCTTACATTACGGCCAATGGGAAAAATTATTGCAAGTGCATTTTAATGATATTAGAGCCTTCCGAATGATCTGAAATTTTAAAGATATAACTGTTGCAAAATTTTGTCGAGCCCTTTCAAATTTTAGGAAAATCGGATGTATAGTTTAATTACAGGGACAGTCAAAAGTTTTTCTTTACATTACGGCCAATGGGAAAAATTATTGCAAGTGGATTTTAATGATATTACAGCCTTCCGAATGGTCTGAAATTTTAAAGATATAATTGTTGCAAAATTTTGATGAGCTATTTCAAATTTTAGGAAAATCGGATGTATAGTTTAATTACAGGGTCTGTCAAAAGTGTTCCGTTACATTACGGGGAATGGGAAAAAAATATTGGAAGTGCATTTTAATGATGTATCAGACTATGCGCTTTATGAAGTGCAAAAAATTATACATTCATTACAATATGGGGTGCAAAAAATAATTATAAAACTAGTTATAGTACGAACGCACCTCATTTGCCACGTTTGACGAGCAATTTCCAACTTGTTTTAAGATTCTTATATTCTTTCTTTAGAGTACTTTTGTCAAAATTCAGCAAATTTTTATTTTTTTTTTCATCATTTAAACTATTTACTTCTTCAGATTCTTCATCATCTGATCTTTCCTAATAGCCAACATCGTGTCTTTGAGGGGGCAAATACTCATCGTCACTATTACTTTCAGATAATCCTGATCATCTACAAAAACTATAGCATCTTCTACTGTAGTAAATATTTGTTTCCCTCTGCGCCATTGAAAAAGCTGACTCGAAGAAGATGGCTGCTAAAATAATAATAATAATTATATATAGTCAAATTTTACATATAATAAACATAAAATTTTAAATTTAAACTAATTTATTTCGGATTCATTTAATAACATAACATCAGCATGTGGATTAAAAGTAAAACAAGTAACTTAAGTACAAAGCTAACACTAAGAAATACAAATTTTCTGTGAAAATAACATGGTAGCAAAAATGCTATACGGGCTCATGATCACTAACGCCCGTGGTAGCAGATCTGCTACCTTGATTTTAATTACTCATTTTACCATTACAAAACAAACCTACATTGAACTTTTTTGTGCAGAGAATAGCAGTAACTCTTTTTATAACTATACATATTATGTATTTAGTTTTATCTCAATAAAATATTTGAAAAAATTAGCAAAAACTTACCACTGTGAATGCGATTTTACCATTTTTATCAGACATGGTTCTTCAAACTAATTTTTTTCTTATTTAGTGCTGTCATCTGCATTCAAATACATACCTAATATTACCTAAAGGTGCAATCATTGTTGTAACGACTTGAAGTATACATTATTTATGAAATTTCGTTCTAAAAATTAAAGTTAAACTTATGGCAGCAAAAATGCTACCATGGGCAGTAGAGGGTTAAGTTCAGTTTTTGAAATATTTCATAGCTTTTAGTCATTGCGTGGAAAAATGCCAAAATATATCTGTTAAGAAGAAATTAAAATATATTATGTTGAACTGATTACATAGTGTCTGGAGTAAACATATAATTACTTACTATCTGTTCAAAACTATTATGTATTAGTTTAATTTTGATAAAATATAAGTAAAATTGAACTTGTTTTCATTTTTTTTTATAATAAAATTCCAGCTATAAATCATTTTTTTAACATGTTGCATTTTTAAAGCTCCCTCAAAGTATATAGTTCTCTAAAAATTGATTATTTACTCAAAAATGAATTGAAAATTCTGTTTATTATGTTGCCATTTTCATGAGTTAATTAAGGAAAAAGTTCTTATATAACAGTTTGGATTAAACTGATAATTGCTAAGCGTAGATCATCTAACTTGACAGATAATGTTTAAAACGTCAGTCAGGTTGAAAGATGCAATTATCTTTCTTGACACGACTTTCGAAAAAGAGTTGTCTAAATATTGATCAAAGGATATGGGAGACTATCCCATCTGCGTAAAAAAATACCAGTCACATTCTAAAATAAAATGCTGATTTAATTGAGCATATAAACGAAATTTTTCGCCTTTGCAGCTTCATAATGTTCGATATTCTCAGCTGAGTACAGTATCTTTTCGGCGAAATTTGACAACTGCGATTCATATTTTAAAATATTATTCCGCTTCGATTTTAATGGTGAATTATTTAAAACTTAATTCACTACGTTTCTAAACGTTTATAATTGTTTAATGTAATTTCTAAGTTAATGAAATAAGAAATTTTAGTAATATACAGTTAAAATTACTTTTAAAAAGAAGACTTTTTTTAATTGTGCTCTAGAAACTAATATATTTTTTAAGAATAAAAATTTCAAGAGATGAAATTTCTTTATCGTTGATTTCCGCATTACGTCTTGCATTAACTATATTTTTAATAATCCTGCTATACTAAAGTACTGAAAAATGACAACGAAAGAAATGTTCTCTCAGTTTTTTCAATATTTTTTCATGTTTAATGGACTTCCCGTTTACAGCCCAAATCAACAAAAATTGACTTTCTTTTTTTGGTACATATGGCGAATATCTATCGTTCTCAGATATAACAGTGGTTTGCTCTTGTATTTACATGGAATGTACACAAATAGATGGAAATTTCCCTACTCCCTCTTTGGGATAATGGATGTAACAACGTCGGCATTTGTGGTAAACTCACTAATCGGAAAACACAGGCAACTTATTGAACTTCAAAAAAAGATAACCGATAAGCTTATAAAGAAAAAATACAGAATTTTACCAACAGATCGGCTCAAAATGAAAATTCTTCAGGTATTGTTTGCAATCTCATTCGTAATTTTAATAAGTTTCTTATTTTATACTCTTCACAAGTATTCTCCGAAGATACAGGATACAATGGACCCCCAGAAAGAATCTGTTCCATATAAATTCTTCCAAATTGCATTTATATCAATAATAAGCTGGATTACAACCATCAGCTATGCTTTATACTACTGTGTCTTTTGTAAACATCTGAAAGCAATGTATAACACGATCAATAACAGGGTTGAAAGACTCAGAGAATTAACTACTATAACCCAAACTCAAGATGATGAATCAGAATTTTCTGCAGATTGTAGATGCCATGAAGCGATGACATCGCACGACTGTAAAAGGATGAAAGATGCTAAAATTATCAAAGCATCAGCCACTTGCTGGACGACAGATTCCTTAACAAATGAAGTTACTTTATCATTACCACAAGTTAATGCCACAAAGATGTTGCACAACTTGAAAATCCCTATTGACGTTGAAAAGGATCGAAGATTTTCTTGCTCAGTTCTTGGATCTTCGAATCTTCCAAATTATCCAGTGGATGTCCCATGTGTCTTAAGAAATTGCTGTTCTTCGGAGCAAGACATGAGGCAGAGTAAATTTTTAGCGCGAAAAATTCAGAGGTTAAATCAAAAATTTGCTTCTGTGTGTCTGTTGGTTCAAGAAACAGATGATTTGTTTTCGCTCCAAGTACTGACGATCTTAACAATCAATTTTCTAAGGTCGTGCTGCTATATTTACGCTTACCTTAGCAGTGATTGGTCCAGACACGATTGTTGCGCAATAATATCCATTCTCGTGCAAATTTTCTTCGATTTTTTGGCATTTGGAACGATTGCTATTGAAGCATCCCTTGTGAAGGAAGAAGCCCAGAAATTTGCACCTCTCATCATAAGCGTCGATGAAGTATACCGATCGAAAAGCATGAAAGTTCAAGTGCAAACAGACGTCGCTCAGCTTACAGTTTACTCGTTCGACGTGCAGTTGACGGCGTGGAAATTCTTTACAGTATCCAGAAATTTTATACCGACTGTAATTGGTGTGACTGCAACTTACGTACTTATCATTTTTCAGCTTCATCAGATTGTGCAAGAAAAACAGTGTAACGCTTTGAAGAACGTAACCGACATGCATTTGCCAAACGAAACATATGACTTTTAATTTTGACATAGAACGAACTTAAAAACATTTTGGTTTAATTTAATGAGTCAGGTATAAAAATCCTACTTAACCGTTTTTAACTTCAACGCAGAGTACAAGAAAGACAGTAAGTATACTTTATTCAAATATGGGACAGATAATACGCCTGCCAAAAGATACCTGTTACTTTAGTCGAGTTTTTGTCTAATTCTTTTGCTTAATTAAACGAATTATGGCCATAAGTTTCCATACATTTTATTTTTACCGTTTTATTTTTTATATTTCAAATACTCTAAAAAAACGCATTTGTATGAAGGATAACGAACTGAAATCATAATGATGCCTTAATTCATATTGAAATGCATGAATCTAGCATATTATATGTTTTTTAAAATGGTTAAATGTTAATATTTTTTCCTATTTACAGAAACTTATGGCCTAACCTGTAAGTTCAATTTATATGTTAAAACTGAAATTAAGAAAAGGTTTTGAAAAATGTTTAATTTTCATGAAATTTAATTTCAGTGTAAGAACATAGTAAAAAAATTTTTTAATGGAAAAACAAAACAAAACAAAAAAATAAATAAATAAAAAGCAATTTAACAAATTACAACGACCATTTGGAAAATGATTTTTTCAAAGACTAAAATTTAAGACATAAAAAATCGCACAGAGTTGATCATACATTACGTACGCCATGAATTAAACATTAATAGTGTTACTACACGTAAAAATTCCAGGCGACAAAAATCGCCTGCGACTCGTATTTGGTGTGAAATATTTATATGTATTCATTCCTGTCCTATTCATCTTTTTTTTTTTTTTTTTTTTTTAATTCGCTTATTCCATTTTTCTTTTGCACGAGAAAATCCTACAAATTAAAATTAACTCTTTGGCAGAAACTGTTATTCATTTTCTTTCATTTTCATTAGTTATTATCCACCTGAAACTTACGTATTATCCAAGCATTTCATTGGCTGTTTGGGAAAAGGCTTTTCCATCGTCAGATTTCCAAGAAATCTGACTACCAATTTTAAATGAAATTTCATTCTTAAACTTCTAAATATCCGACAATATTACTTTTTACACCGTCGGATAGAGAAAAAAATGTACTTTTAAATGCAATTTGTTTGAAAGCTGTATCTCAATTTGTTTCTGAGTTATTAATTTTTTTTTTTGTAGTTTTTATTACTTTTTTGTCATAGTGGCAACAGAAGGTATCCATCTCTGATGAAAGTAAAGGGAAATAAAGATTACTGTATAGACCAATGAGAAAACGAATAAAATGCGGATTAAAACCAATAAAAACCTTCAGATATGCTTTTGATTTCCTACCCTGACGAGAACAATGACGATTTTTCCAAATGGTTAAAAAAAAAAAAAACTGAAGCAATTGTAGAGATCAAATGATTTGTAACTTAATCACAATTTGCACTTACCTCAGCTTTAAAATAATTGCTTATCATCCCTGATATTTGTGCATTTAAAATTAAAAAAAAAAGATTTTAACAAATGTAGTAATTCTATAACGCAATTTAATGTTCGACACTTTTTGTTAAAATTCCGTTTTAATGATATAAACTAAGTATTTTAGTAGTAATTATGTGTGCTTTAACTTTAATTTTTGAAATTTTCATATTTATCGTACTTGCTTTCTTCTATCTTCAAAAGAAGAAAGTGTTGTAATCGATATTTTTTTCGATTCCCGGTTTTCGACGAATTTACACGTTTTAGGGGTCAGAAATCCTAAAAAACATATTTATACCAAATTTCTGTCTGTCCGTGTGTCGATATTGTACCATCGAAAAGTGTATGAATTTATGCATAGAACTGAACCAAAATTTTTGTGTGTATGTTTCTGGCTGTGGCCAGCACGTCCTCCTTCAATATGGGAAATACTCCGCCGGAAGGGGACGACGTAATAGCGGTTTTTGTGCCATTTTCATTCTTGTACCATCGAAAAGTGTATGAAGTTATGCATAGAATTGAACCAAATTTTTTAAGTACTAGGACTCTTTGGCGACCAGTTTGGTCTCTCTTAAAATTTATCATGCTAAGAATTGTATCATGTTACTTTTACTCATAATTTAATTTGCTTGGACTCCATTATTGCTGTACTTAGAATTAATATAATCCCTTTGATTATTATTACTTTCTTCTATCTTTACAAGAAGAAAGTATTGGATTCATGAAAATTTTCGAATTCCGGTTTTCGACGGATTTACACGTTTTAGGGGTCAGAGATTCCAAAAAACATGTTTTTACAAAATGTCTGTCTGTGACTCTGTGAGTCTGTCTGTCTGTCTGTCTGTGTGTATGTGACACAAATTTTGTGGGCACTCTATCTCAAGAACTAATGCACGGAATTTAATAAAAATTGATATTCAGTTAGTCCCTAATACAAATTGATGCTGATTAGTTTTTGGTGTAAATCGCTCAACAGGTGGCGCTGCTAAGCTGCATTTTTCACGATTTTCGCAATAGCTCTATCTCAAGAACTAATGCACGCATTTCGATCAAACTTCAGATTTAGTTAGTCCTTGATATGAATTGATGATGATTACGTTTTGGTGTAAATCGCCAAACAGGTGGCGCTGTTATGATGAATTTTGCAGGATTTACACGATTTCCCCAATAGCTCTATCTTAAGAACTAACGCACGGATTTTCATCAAACTTCAGATTCAGTTAGTCCTTGATATGACTTGCTACAGCTTATGTGTTGGTGTAAATCGCCCAACAGGTGGCGCTTCTCTGCCGCCTTTTTCACGATTGCCTCAATAGCTCTATCAATAGAACTAATGGACGAATTTTCATCTAACTTCAGATTTAGTTGTATGTTGACACAAGTTGTTGTTAATTAGGTTTTGGTGTTAATCACTCAATAGGTGGCGCTGCTACGCAGGAATTTTCACGATTTTCGTTATTGCTCTATCTCAAAAACTAATGTACGGATTTTCTCCAAACTTCAGATTCAGTCAGACGTTGACATAAATTGTTGCTGATTAGGATTTGGTATAAATCACCCAATAGGTGGCGCTGCTAGGCAGCATTTTTCTGAAATTAGACGATTTCAGCGATAGTCATATCTCAAAAACTAACGCACGGAATTTCATATCGTTAGAATCCTAATGAGATGCATAGATTGCCATTTAATTTTGGCAGTGTGATAGCGGATTTTGAAGTATTAACATGTATGAGATAGAAGAAAGTTTTGGGATTGGTACATCCGACTAGTTAGTTTTTGTTGCATTAAAATACTTCAATTTGTTGATTTTCTGTAAGCAAGTAAATCCTATTGGTTTACAATGGAAGTCTATGGGAATTTGGCGAAATATTAGAGATATCGCCAAGTTGGCGACAGATCAGTGTCCCCCCTATAGTAACACCCTTTATAGGTATGGAGATGCATTAAATGCTGTTCAATAACCAATGAGATGCATTTCATTCGGGGGTTGCTATTAAACAATTAACAAATGATCGCGATTTCTGTGCCGCATACGATAGCATAATATATATAGAGATGTTTTTGGCTATGGCCAGCAGGTCCTCCTTGAATTTGGAAATATTCCGCCGGAAGGTGGCGCTGTAATAGCGATTTTTGTATAATTTTTTTGATTTTTCGTAGTTCTGTTATACATCAGTGGTTCGTGCAGCGACGGGAACTTCGCATCCTGCTAAGTCGGCTATTCGCAAACAACTTGGTGTACAACAGAATAACGAAAAACTATTGATTTTAATAAATATCATGATCTGAATTAACTTTTTTTTACTCCGATTAATTGACTGAAGCAGAAATTAAAAATGAAAGCCAAAGTTGGTATAGTATTGAACTAATAATAATGAAGTATTAACATTTGTAACTACTTTTTGAAATATTAAGATGTATGAGACAGAAGAAAGTTTTGGAATTGGTACATCTAATTAGTATTTTTTTTAATTCAATATATTTTCTGAACTGTTATGCTAGATTTAAAATTGTTAAATATGCATACATATATGCAACAAATCTCACTTTCTGGTAGCCCGAATCACGCCAAGTTTTTTTTTCTTTCTTTTTTTTTTTTTTTTTTTTAACGCTAAGGTCCCTATAACAAACAAAAATGACCTATTTTTTCTTTAGTAATAGCGTCAAAAGTCATTTTACCTTTTAAGCATAGGATAATTCGAACTTTTTTCTCGATCCCTGCCAGTTCGAATTAATGAGCGTCGATTATACACTATATAGCCATTAATCACCGGACACTTTCAATTTTAGACATTTTGTCGAATATTTAAAGATATACTTGTCGGATTTTTCTGGAACTACAGGATTATGAAGATTATGTTTCACTTTATATTTATCAACGATGGTTTGATCAGAAGGACAACCAGAAAGGGGCCAGCAGAAGGGATCAGGAGGGGCCAGCAAAAAATCAAAGGTGTAAAATAAAAGGCACGAAATGATCTATCGCTGTATAGTACAGCAAAAATATCGTTAGAGGTGGAACTAATTGGAACAAAAATTATACTTGTTGTAAATGGTAGGTAACACGCTTCTAATGAACATCCTAAAAATATACATTCGTACTGTTGCGCAAAATGCTTTTTGGCGGCCATCTTGAAAAAATGCGAAAATTTTTGAAAAATGTTAAAAAATCGTGTGGGGTGTCAAATTACATGAAATTTAATGCTTAAAAAGAGTATGATATTGGTTTTTAAGAGTAAAATGTTTATAAAGATCAACTTGGGGGGAGTTTTAGAAAACTGATACCTACATGACACCGTAGGTAAATCTTAAATGTAATTATGCTACATTATATTGCACCTATATCTGATACGGTTATGTGACAACTCCGACTGCAATACTAATTGTTATAGCAATATTGTCACATAAATATTAATCAACTTTTATAATTATTCATCTTATCTTACCTTCATTACGAAAGGTAAGATACCAAAATGGTCTTATCCAGGGCCGAAACTAGGGGGGTGGGGGCAGAGGGGGCACGTGCCCCGGGCGCCGCTTTAACAGGTGGTGAAGGGGCGCCAAAATGAAGATTTTGTTTGACGTTTGACATAAGAATGTAGTGTTGTCTGGATAATACGCAATGGTTAATTATTAAAAAAAAAAATAGAAAAATAAAAGGGGGCTTTTGTATTATTACTATATTTTTGATACGTATTTTATATGGATGTTGATTTGATATTTTATATGTAATTGGAGAATTTCATTAATATTATAATAGCTTAATTATTGATTAATCTAATTTACAATCATTTGTTATTAAATTTTAATTTACTAAGGACAATATCATATTAATTACTAATAGTATGCCATTTTTATAGTGATTAATATACATATAAGTATGTTTAATATAAATATAGTTATACTGTATGTATTAAAATTGGGTAATTATTTTTATTATTATTCCTCTATTCTTTTTAATATTTATCTATTTTCAATTTATTATCGGTTTAATGTTTTTGAATATCCCACATTCATACTTTTTGGATTTTTATGGATGTATGAAAATAATCCACACTCTATATTTGTGCTTTTTAAGTAATGGGAATTTAAGTATCATTTAACCTTCTATATACTTCCATATGTTTTTTATTTCCTGTTCATTTTATAATTATCTTATATATAATTGATTTAAAAAATAATTTTTATATTATTTTTAATAATTATTTATATTAATTATTACTGAATTTATTTTGTTTTATAGCATATAGCTATATGCTATATATTATCAATGTTCTAGAATTATTTAAATTCTTAGTTTAGTTTAAATAAGTTAGATAATAGAATATTTTGTATGCTTTTAAATTTTATTAACAATAGTTTTTTTTTTTTTTTAAAATACATTGTGTGGTTTATATTAGGTTTATAATTATCTATATATAAGGATATGTTTGATTTGCTGTTTAAACATTATTTACATTCAAATGCTTACAAATATTTATCTTGTGACAGTTGAATAATAAAAGTAATACTAGATGGCAGCACCATAATTTGTCTTTTTAAGATAGCTCTAAATTTTAATTTTTCTAGCTCCATTTCAGTTATAATTTACTACACCAGGGGGTATTTTTAGCTAAATTTTGACGATATTGTTAAACAGTTATTAATTAATTTAATAGTGCATTTTAAATAATGTAATTACTATCTATTTATTTTATATTATATTAAATGTATTTAACAAGGTATTTCAAAATTTATTTCAAAATGTATTAACTGCATCCTTTGGTATCAATTACTGTGATTTCTTAACTGTTTTATTCACCTTAATCTTTATGATATTCTGGTAGACATGTGCGCGTGGATATTTATAAAATACTGAAATATTAATCAGTATGGTGTTTATTATTTATATTTTATATCCTATAAATATTTAAATAGGTTTTATTGATTCTTCCATTTCATATTATTTGTTTCTATTCTGTTTTCATTTTTAATCAATTCACTTGATTTTAATGGTTGTTTGGGCACAGGGGAAAATAATTTTTAGCTTTAGCTTATTTTTCTCACAGAAAACACCATTTTGCTTATATCATTGAATTCTGTGCCCTTGACAACGTAATTCAATATATAAGCTTTTCCATTTTTTGTCGGTGTCCACTTTTTTCTTTTTCTTCCATAATAATTCTTATAATAAATTATTATTATTATTTTTTTTTTTTTTTTATACTTACAGCTTTAATTCATAATATTTGACGGTGGTAGGTTATGTTTAATTAATGGTTACATATATATATATATATATATATATATATATATACATTATGAAATTTGTATAAAAATGTCTCGCAACTGGAAAATTTAAAAGGAAAACTGAACCAAATGCATTAAACTTTACAAATAGATAAAAAGATTCATTACAATACAAAATTTCAAAGTATCATGCCTATGCGTTTGCTTTCTATCTTTTAAATCACTTCCTTTGAGGAGAATCTGAGGGAGAATCCAACCGTTTTCCAAGACTGT
Organism: Maratus speciosus; assembly: GCA_963932465.1. NCBI lineage: Eukaryota > Metazoa > Arthropoda > Arachnida > Araneae > Salticidae > Maratus > Maratus speciosus. Next base: position 418,998,398 of record OZ010800.1, read on the forward strand.
CCGACTAACCGTTTTCCAAGGTCAGTCTCTATTGTGGGACACCCTACTGTCCACTACGGATAACTACCAAAGGAGAAGTGACCCCTCAGTCTGATTTTTCTTCTAAATAAAAAAATTCCATGAAAGCTGTTTTTTTTCCGCTGAACAGTGTTGAGCTTTCTTTCTTTCTTTTTTTTTTTTTTTTTTTTTTTTTTTTTTTCCCGTCTTGCCATGGGCACTGACTGCCCAGGACAGCGGGAAGGGGAATGCACAGAGTAAAATTCTTAGTAAAACCTTTCTTTTTTTAGATATCGACCTCATTTAGACTATGCAAAAAAAAAAAAAAAAAGTTTAAAAATATTAAAATGCAATTCTTTTCAATAACTTTTCAAAGATTTTAATGGATCTACAAATACATTAACACAAGAAAATTTTTGCTTATATTACAAATATGGAGAATAAACCTCGATTGGATAATTGCATGATTCAGTATATTTTCTTTTTTTCAACAGCTACTGCGCCCGTCCGAAAAAAAAAAAATCGCAGCCCTTTGTTGAGGCCTATTTTCTCCACCATTTTGTACAAACCTTGGCCTAATACATTATCTCTAAATATAAAATTTTGTCGAAACATATTCATAAATCCTTCACTTACGCTGCTGAAAATTGAGAAAATTGCACAAAAATCACTATCACGGCAAACCCTTCAGGGGAATATCTCCATTTTCAACTGGAGCCTGACGTTCATTGTGGAAAACGTATATATAAGGTTTGGTTAAGTTCTATCCGTAACTTCATAGTTTGACAAATCTGATTACATAGTTCAGTTTTATATATTTTAAATTTAAAAATAAATTGTCCGTTAGATATTTAGTAAAATTCTTTTTTGTAAATTTACTTTGTGGTGGAGGGGGGCAAAATCCATGTTTGCCCCGGGCGCCAAAAAGGCTAGTTTCGGCCCTGGTCTTATCTCCAAATTCCCAAAGGATCGGTTTTGAGTATTCCGCATTCATTTTTTTTTTTTTTTTTTTTTTTTTCCCGCATTTATTTAATTTTTCTAGGTTTCCACATGTCAAAGAAAAATCTAATACTAAAAGTTTTAAGTTCTTAATCTTCGATATTCTTTGGAGTATCAGTAAGTTATTTAAAACGCCTCAACCAGGATGGTTGGAATACATGTATACTGCTTTAGAAGGTGATCACAGTGTTGCAACAGTAACTTCGTTTCTGCCAATGATTGATCTAAATCCAATTTCTTACAGCTGTGTATACACTACACTTATGTTCCTCAGCAATGAAGCAAAAAGACTAAATGTAGAAACTCCTATTGTAATATTTGATCAATGATTGTAGATAAAGGCACTGGAAATTAAATACGCTGATCACAAGAGAGAGTTTGACAATGTGGTAATCCGGCTTGGTTGGAAAATTCAGTACCTCATATGTTAAAAGGTAAAGTATATTCACATGCTCTTCGAGGACATTTTCTGATCTCTTCATCTCTCACTGCTTTAATTGTAGCTGATTTATTGAAATGCAACCTACAAGTTAAAGTTACTACAAATTCAGATTTTAGGGAGATTGCATCAAAAGCTCAATGCACAACCGGTGACGCAATGAAAATGGAGTCAAATGCTGATTTTAATCTTGAAAAATTTATTCACCTTTTCCAAAAAGTGCTCAAAGGTGATATCAAGGCAGAAAAAGTTATTTCAAATCCTGATCTTCACAAACTTTCAACACTATGCATGAAAGGAAGAACCTTCTTAAATCACAAAGCCGTATTGCTAAACTCTGGCTGTTGTATCTGTACATGGTGGATATTGTAAAAACGTTTATTTCGGCTGAGCGATCAGGAAATTTTGAAATGCACTTACAGGCAGTTGAGCATATGCCACCTTTTATTGCGAGTTCAGGTCATAACAATTATGCTAAATGCGCAAGAATATACCTTCAACAAATGCGGGAACTGAAAACAACGAAACCAGAAGTCTACAAAATGCTGAATGAAGGCCACTTTACTCTACGAAGAAAGGACAGGAAGTGGTCTGGTGTTTGGACCGATATGCACATTGAGCAAACGCTCACGAAATGCACTAAAAGTCTTTCTGGTATAACTCATGGAGGATGTATGATTGAAAGTGAACGCGCAACTTGGATTTTGAGCCATTCTCGATGTAGTGAAGTAGCATGTGCAAAGAGTTTGCTGACCAATGTTTCACGTATTGGCAGTGAAGAACATACTGATTTAACTGATGCAAGGATGACAAGAGATTTCGAAGATATGAAAAAAATAATGCAAACTTTTATAGACCACAGTCCATTTACTGCTACTTCAACTGATTTATGGAATATTTTTAATGGAATTACAGATACTAAAAGCAAAGTAACTGCAGAAAATGCTGACATCATTGGAAGAATCATTCAAGATAAACTTAGCGGTAAACTTTTTAAAGGTGAAACTTTATTGAAATCAGACCAAGCAGTAACCATGAAAATATTGAAAAAAGGAATTATTATTGCTGGTGAGACTCACCATGTAGATTCTCGTCTTTTAACACAGAGGATGGTTGCTTTGTTTGAATAATAGTGCTCAAGATACAAAAGAGTTATCCATTCTACCAACATCATTATTTGACCATAGTACCCAGCAAATGAGAAAAACGGATAAATCATCATTGGTGCACACATTAGATAGCATGAATGTTAATGAAATACATTGGTCTCATTCCCAGAAAACTTCTCACTACCTTCTTGATGGTGGTGCATTAATTCACCAGTTATCATGGTCCACTTCTGCAGCATTTAGCGATGTCATAAGCCAATACGAATCGTATGCCAACAGAAGGTATGGATGAGTGACAATAGTTTTTAATGGATATGAAAAACCAAATGTAAAAGATATGGAGCATAGATTACGCATGAAACAGTCGTCTGTTGTAGTATTCTTTGATGAAAATTCACCTGTAATCATCAAGAAAACAAATTTCTTTCTAACTCTACAAACAAACGTTTTACTAATATGCTGGGAATTATTTTCAAGAAAGGGGTCATTTCATCATTCATGCAGAAGATGATGCTAATACTGTAATCGTCAGAGAAGCTTTAAAAATAGCCCAGGAAAAACATGTCACTGTAGTAGCTTATGCCACTGATATTTTAATCCTACTATTATATCATTCTTTGAAGAACATTTTCATGCAGTCTACGACACAATATGATAATGTTCGTGACATTCAAGCCATACAAACATCTATTGGAGAGAAGGCTTGCAAAACTTTACTTTTTATTCAAGCATTAACAGGATGTGACACCATAAGTGCTTTATTTGGGAAAAGTAAATCTGCTTTCAAAAAAATCATTCAATCAAAAATTTTTGCGAGTGGGCTTCAAATTGTGGATCATCCAAAGATGTTTCTATGGAAGAATTGGTTGAAAGTGGCTGTAAAGTTCTTGTGTCACTTTATGGTGGCAACATTGAAACAAGTAAACTAAAGGTGCTTCGTTATGAACAATACATGAGAAAAATAGCATCAGGTAAAAAAGAATTTGATATATCTCGTTTGCCTCCAACACAAAATGCATCGAAATACCATCTACTTCGAGTGCATTTGCAGTGTTTTATATGGAAACATCTAAATATGCCAACTCCTGATCCTACACTGTGGAGTTGGCAGCAGGGATGTAGTGGAGGGTATACGGGGTGTACATCCCATAACCTTCTGGAATTTTTTAAGAAGCTCCGTATACCCTCTGTTTTTTCAAATAAAGCATCAGCGTATACCCTATATATGAACATTCATGAGGCCAGTGTATACCCTCTGCCCATACCGTATACTCTTTGCTTTTTTTTAAGACTATGACACTGGTTGGCAGTTGGTTGATAGAGCATTACAACCGATACTAACATACTTAAACCCAGCACCAGACAAAACTGTTAAGTATGACTAAATGTACCTGACGAACTACAGTTGAAGATCCATGTAACACTACAAATGTACATGCCGCCGATATGGACTTCCATGTTCTATAGTTTGTAAAAGCAGTTGTGGGAAGGACTGTGCAAACACAGGAGACAGATTTGAGTTAGATGACGATGAAGAGGGTATTTGAATTTGATTACATAAATATGATTTTATAGATATAATTAAATCTGTTTTCTTGTATATTTATTTCAAATTTTTGAATTTTTTTAATAAAATGTTTTTCAAGAATCCAAAATTCTCCATTCTTTCGCCATTATTTTTTTTATTTACTTCTACTTTTAAAAACAGATATATTCTTTTTCAGCTCAAAATTTCCTGTAATTTGATACCCCACATGGCTGTTTGCGATTTTTTTAAATTTTTCATGCTTTTTTCAAGAAATTTGCGCAAAATGCATTTTGCACAACACTACGACTGTATATTTTTATAATGTTCATTAGCAGAGTGCTAATTACCATTCAAAACAAGAATTATTTTTGTTCCAATTAGTTCCACCTAAAGGTGTTTTTTCCCTTATTTCTACTGCACTAGTAGCTTATGAATATATGGATATTGTACATTTTGTGTATTCATTTTTGTAAAAATAGCACGTATATTCACGGAGATACATCGATTTTTTTAAAAGTTCAAAAAATTATTGGATATTTTTTGTTTATATCATGCTATCAAATAAACGGCAGTTTCAGAAAAGTTGACACAAGGTAGTAGAAATAACATAGAGCAATTAGAATGTAAAATGTTTCTTTACCCGATTTAAAACATTTTTGCAATTGAAACTATATGTCTATGACTAACGGTTTAGGAATTAGCCACTGGACACCATTGAGAGCGGACACACTGTATAAGTAACTAAATTATATGCAAGGGTTTATATATACTTTAATTTATGTGTTTAATAAAATTGCATGAACTTCACACAAGTTAGAAGTTAAAACATATTTTCTGATTCTTTACTCACTTATGGAAGATGAATCTTGTTTCACAGTTTTATTGCAAAATATTTTTATTACAGTTTGTTTTGATAAAATTATGCACATTTTAAAAAAAAATAATCGCAATATCATTTTAATTTCGGGAGAAAAGCACTAATGCTACGAAAGCATTACTGCCTTTAGCCCTTAAACTAAAATGACATTGCGACTTTTTTTAAAATACACATATTTTTATCAAAACAAGCTGTAACAAAAATATTTTACAATATATCTGGCAAACAAGATTCATCTTCTGTGAGTACGTAACAATCTGAAATTCGTAATAGAATTTTTAACAGGGATTCTCTAAATGGCTTTGTCTGTTTCAAGAAGGAAAAAAAAAAAATCTAATCTGGCGATTTTAGGAAAATTTTTGCAGTTATTGTCTGGACTCGCAAGATATTTAAACAAATACTAAATTAACAATACTTGCTTGTTTATTAGTACAACATTTAATGCATGCATTTTAAATTAAAGTGATTCTGAATATAAAATAAAATGAATTTTAAATTAAATAAATGAACTATTTGTAATTTAAATAACATGAATACAATACGATCAAAAGAATATTGGAATAAGTTTTCGATGTATCGTCTGCGCTTGATAAACGAAGAAAAGGACTTAAAATTGAATATTTTATTTATTATTAAATTCTATACATATTCTAAACCTTGATAAACATTCTATTTTCATCTGGAATAGAACCGTGTATATCATTTTTTATAGCTTTAGCACATCAAGAATTGAGTAAAAAATAAGACTACAAAATTCAATCTTTACACATTAACTACTTAGTACTAATTTTTATGCGTCATTTTTCATTTCATTAAAAGAAAATAAAATCGAGCGTATTTAAATCAACAACATTTTATAATATATATCAAATAATATATATATATATATTTAATAAATTAAAGTTAAAATACGTAACTAACTTGTTTTGCTCTTTGATACATATGAATTTTGATACACATGATTTACATATGAATTCTATAAGAAAAAGAATTTTCTTACAATTTCGAAAACTAGAGTTATTCGATTGCCAACATTTTGCCATTTTAACAAATAATATTAGCTCTAAAAAAGAACTGTTTTTATTTAAATAATTAACTATAATAAACAAGTCAAAAAACACTAATAAAAATTAATAGAACATTCTATTACTTTCAGAATATAAATGCTACAAACAAATGAAAACACGATGTTGGCGCTTGCGCAGTTATTTCATAGATGTGCAATTAATAGATTATCCATAAAGAAGAAAACAGTTAGGCATCTTTCTGTTGTTCACTCCGTCCGCTACGTGGCGTGCGACCTTGATTGATGTGACCTCGCCTTTAATCTTGCGGTTACCTCTCCCATTTAAGATAAGACGCTTACCTATATCGCTTTGGGTTTGAATTTTTTTTTTACTTGTTCATGGTGTATTTAGTATTTCTGTGCATGGATTTAACATTCTAGTTTATAGTTATTTTTTTTTATATTTAAATTATAAGTTTGTTGAATTAGCTTGATTTTTTTATTATACAGAAATGAAAAAAATCATATTGCATGTAATATCCGATACATCTAAAAACTCGATGCACAGTTTTATGTAGTATATTCTAATGAAGGTGGAAATAATTAAAGCAGAATATCCATATTCGAAAAAGTAATAGGGATTTTTTTTTAAAGTTAAATTTAAAAAAATAATAATAAATTTTGGTTAATTACGTTGTTCTACAAGATTTTTAAAAAAAATTATATTTGCTTTTTATTATTAATTTTATTATATATATTATAATGCCACCACAGCTATTACAGTATTATGGAAAATTGAAAAAATAATTTAAAAGGTACCGTGCCCCCTTAAACAATTAAATAAATTCATATTCTTTCTCAAAAATGTTTCCATGAATTTAAGACTTGGAAGAATATAATTGAAGAGCTCAGATGATAAAGGTGGTTAGTGACACAATCATAATTTTGAGAAAACGAGTTGTAAAGTTCCAAGTATCTATTTGCGCTTATTGTCAAATGCTTCCTTCTATAAATTAAAATCTCTGTGAGTATTAGGTTTTTTCAAATAGTAATTTAAGAGATGGAAGAGGACCACTAATTATCTTCAATCATATGATTAACTCTTTTTTTCTTTTTGCTACATATAGTAAACTTCCGATTATCCGTCACTCACAGGACCGACGTTGTGGCGGATAAGACACTCAAAGACAGTTGCTAAAATTACGTTTATTTTTGCAGGTTCATAGGAATATTTAAACACGTTTTTTATTTGTTGTGCACATTCGTTAATAAAAAGCATAATTAATAATAAGAAATCCATTTACGAAATAAATGAAAAGAACTAGGGGGCTCAGCCCTCTGCTCGCTAACGCTCGCCAATCCTCATGAATTGCTATACGTAATTCATATTGGGATCGCTAAGCGATCCCAGCTCGCTTTGCTCGCTCGCCACTATTTATGTCAACTCTAGCCAGAATGAGTGCTATCATAAATCATTACAACGTATTAAATTTACAAATATTTTTAATGTATAAAAAAGTAATGGAAAACATTGTTGAAAATGTAAATAAAAATGTATCTTGGAAACAGAATTAATTTAAAACCTTAGTGAAAACACAGTAAAAAATATTTTTAGTTGGGCCGCTATGCGATCCGAGCAAGCAACATATGAAATTGACAAATATTTTACTTCATAAAAAAGTAATTGAAAATTTTGTTGAAAATATAAATAAAAATGCATTTATCAAAAGTTCGGCTCTGTGACTTGTTGATCATCATTGAGAAAGCTAAGCGAACAGGAAATTGATGCCGTTTAAATTTAAATGGCATGTTAGTGTCAGATGGGGTCCTTCTCCTTTCATTTTGCCTATAGTATTGAAAATCACAGCTTACATTCATTTAAAACTATAATAAGATGCTATAAAATATGCTACGTCTCACGTTATCAAACTGTAAACAAAACGTTTTCGCCTGTATCTAAATACAACCTTGGATCAAAAAGCTGATTCGCTGAATTCCTCACGTCACCGTAAAACAGACCAATAGCAATTGTCATTCGTGTATTGCTCAAATGGTTTGTGTTAAAAGAGAGATTTTGTCTGGATTTTGAGTTGCTGAGTGGGTTGGGACATGTGACCGTAACTTAACCACTCAGAATCGTCGCTTTGTCTGTTGCCAAATAGCAAACTACAAATACAGCCCTCTTTTAGCGCTACGTAAGAGAAATATATATATAGATAATAATAAATATGTAGTACCTGTTATCATCCAACATAATCCATTATACATTTTTGTTTGTGTTTTGCTTGCACTTTTACTGCAGCAAAATTGTGAATTTTACGTAATAAAAGTACTTGGTTTGCATCTGCTTCCACTTGCATCTCAAAACAATTAATGTACATTGAGAGCATAGTCTGCAGTTCTACACGTTTGACTCCTGAATCATCATAACACGATTCATCACATTCATCCACTTCAGATTCATTTGGACTCAAAATATTTAGAATAATTTCGTCATCCGTTAATTCTTCATAACCAAGCATTTTTCTCAGAATAGCGCGTCGACTGACTCGGGTTTACTGTGCATTTGAGTTTTCGTAATTAGTTTCTTATAAAAAAAAATTAGGGAAGGAGGTGGCGGTTGACAGAGTGGCGGATAATCGGAAGCTTACTGTACCACGTTTATCATCTGAGCTCTTCAATTGTATTTTTTAAAGAAATATAAGTTTATTTTCCTTGATAGGAACGTTTTCCCTTTCTGCTATTAAAAGTCTTTATAGTAAAGGAGAAAAATAAGTACTTTAGCCCTAATATCGAACAAATGAAAAAACATTAAAATAATTATAACACTAGAAAACAAGAATTCTGCTTTTTCAGAATTTAGTGTCATCCCCGATGAAAAAAAAATAAATAAATATGTATATAAATATAGATAGTACAAAACATATTTCAGAGTTAACACTTAAAATACACGCTTTTATTTTACATAAAATGACATCATTCGCAACCGCTGAAGAATTCCATATTTACGATCCAGTCTTAAACAACATCTACAGTAAAGTGTGCATAGGACGTCACTATCGCAGAATAATACACAAATTCAAAAAAGAAAAGTGCCCAGCTAAACTGATGGCATTGAGCTCACAGGCTATTCACACTAATTGTATATTATACTCTTATTTTAAAGAATAATGCCCCTCAAAAAAATAAGTGAAGGGGAAATAGCCCCCGTTTCCCCCTTTATACTTAACCAGTGAACCTCCAAACCTAATCAGGGAAGCTCCCTAACATAATAAACCGGTATACCAAATTTGGAGCAAATCGAATAATCCTGCAAAAAAACCCATTTATCTAAATTAAGGGGGTGGACTAGCGCCCCTTTATCCTTAACCAATGAATCTCCAAAATGAATCAGGGAAGCTCCTTAACATAATAAACCGGTATACCAAAATCGGAGCAAATCGAATCATTCTACATGAAAAACCCATTTATCTAAATTAAGAGGGGTGGGCTAACCCCCTTTATCCTTAGCCAATGAACCCCCAAAACCAATCAGGGAAGTTCCTTAACATAATAAACCGGTATACCAAATTCGGAGCAAATCGAATAATTCTGCATGGAAAACCCATTTATCTGAATTAAAGGGGGTGTGGACTAACCCCCTTTTCCTCCCTTTATCCTTAACCAATGAACCCCCAGAATTAATCAGGGAAGCTCCTTAACATAATAAACCGGTATACCAAATTCGGAGCACATCGAATAATTCTGCATGAAAAACCCATTTATCTGAATTAAGGGGGGATGTAGACTAACCCCCTTTATCCTTAACCAATGAACCCCCAAAATTAACCAGGGAAGCTCCTTAACATAATAAACCGGTATACCGAATTCGGAGCAAATCGAATCATTCTGCATGAAAAACCCATTTATCTGAATTAAGGGGGGTGGACTAACCCCCCTTTATCCTTAATCAATGAACTCTCAAAACTAATCAGTGAAGAGTCTTATCATAATGAACCTAGAAAAAATTTTTGAAGCAAATCGGATGTTTCTATCAAGAGTTATCGCGTTACGTACCGTACATACATACATACAGAACGGGTGGGCACATTAGCTCTCAGGCTTTGATAGCCTGTGAGCTAAAAAGTCTTCTTTTCGAATTTCTCGTTTAAATTTGAATATTTTTAAACTCCCTCCCCCCCTTCGCATAGAATAGCTGAGGTCTCTCTCTAATATAGCTATTTTTTACTTTTTGGATTTCGGTTGCAGATTTTTTCAATAAAGTTACTTTCACTTTCGGAACCCGTTTCGAAAATGAAAGTAACTTTATTAAAAAATATATATATTTGAAATAAATTATTGAATTACATTGAATGAATTTGCATTTCCATTATTTTCATTGTGTATATTTTCTATGATTCTGACATTTTAATTTTACGAAAATATCAATAATGATAGAGATTTATTTTCATACTGAAACTACATTTTTAAATTCCATAATATTTAAATATAAAGGCAGTAACGAAGGTGTGAAATAATTATGACACTTATAGGAAAATCAAAATAAGATATTCAAATTTTGCACGCTTCATTTTAAAATATCACTTTCTTTAGCAGAAAATTTTCTGTGTATTAAATTTAATCTGTTGACAGTGCCCCTCTCACCTGAACTTTAGTTACATTATCCACTTGGATACATATAACAGACATATGTATACATATATTAATTAGGTAGCTTTCATTACAAAAAGCTACCTATTGCAGCCGTTCGGAGGAAAACGATTCTGAAAAATTTTGGTATATTTTCACCGATCATGACCCCTAGACTCCGAAACCACCCTCCGTTCAAAATTGATATATATATATCTGATCTTTGTCATACTGAAACTCTCGTATTTATGAACCGATTTGAATAAAATTTCGTGTGTACATAGTACATACCAATGTCTCGACCGAGTTCGTTGGCCAGCTTCATCTGCCATCTAGTTTCAAAATGGCGGCCATTTAAAAAAAGTTAAAATGAGGCACAAAAAATTAGACATTGAAAAAGATTTTTTTCTTATGTGTTTGGGATTGATACAAAGATTCTGGAGCATTTTTCATTTCGTCTATATCTTAAAAAATGGCTGAGTTATAGCACTTTGAATTTCTAGCATGGCTGACATTTTGAAACGATTTGATTTTTGTCATGCGATAATACATGTATTTATGAACCGATTTGGATGTGACAAGGAATGTGCATAGTACATAGCAAGTCTTGACCGAGTTCGTTGGCCAGCCTCATCCACCATTTTGTTTCAAAATGGCAGACATTTAAAAAATTTAAAAAAAAATTAAATTCAAAATGAGGCACAAAAAAATTAGACATTGAAAAAGATTTTTTTCTTATGTGTTTGGGCTTGATACAAAGATTCTGGAGCATTTTTCGTTTCATCTATATCTTAAAAAATAAGCACAGCTTAATTATTTAATTAATGATAATTTAAACGTTCCAAAAAATGTATGAAAACAACAACAAAAAAACATTTATGGCAGTTTATAGTATATATAAAATACCTAATAATAATAATAAATAATAAAACTTAAAAAATCTATTCTGTTAAATAATAACAGTTAAAAAAAAAAAAAAGACAGTGTCCCCTGTAAAATTATATCACCATTGTTCAATCAAACAAATTTTCAGCTCGCTGTGATTTCATAATCACGAGTTACAAAAGTTTAAATTTATCGGGCTGTTATATTCAGCTTTTTATAAAATTTGAGAGGGGGGGGGGGATATTTTTTAAAAGGGCCCAAATAATGTTGAAATTGCAGCGTTTGAAGGGCCCACGACAATTAAAATCCGAGTTATAAGGTGGTGAGCACCAAAATTGCAAGGGACCGAAATGGTTAAGGACCGAAATGGCCAAGGACCGAAATGTCTCGGGACCGAAATGGCCAGGGACCGAAATGGCCAAGGACCGAAATGTCTTGGGACCGAAATGTCTCAGGACCGAAATGGCGGGACCGAAATGTCGTGTACCCGTTCCATACTTATCTGCCTGCTCTTATCTCCTGTTCTTTCTTTCTTTTTCGAAATTATTGAATTCAGGGTTGAAGGCGGTATACCTAAACGTTTGGTGGTGTTAATTTTTTTCTCAAAAAGATTTTTTTCCACATCATCTATGATGTAAAGCCTTTCTTCTATGTTGAAATGCAGTAAACCAACGTTTAAAATGCACAAATAATGCGTGAAAAAGCAGCAAACAGCTGTTTCGAATTTACAGCGAGATTCTTCTTCAGTGCAAGAGAGGGAAAAAAGGAACAGCATGCTAGAAAAAGCAAGGCTGAGCAGTTGCTGCTTTTTCACGCATTATTTGTGCATTTTAAACGTTGGTTTACTGCATTTCAATATTCCTGCACAAAGGCTTTAATTGCTATTTTAACCTTTCTTCTATGGTTCGGATTTGTTTTGCCATCCTTAAAATTACCAGAACGCATATAATTTAGCACAGAACACAGTAAATTGAAAGCTCACACTCTTGAAATTAAACATGTGCACTGCACACAACAGATTAGGAAGGAATGTGAAAGAATGTGGCAGCTGGACAAAGTGGATGCATCCATCCTCCTATTTAAACAGAATAGAATAACCCATTCTGCAAACAATAACACATGTTCCGCATTCAGTTATTTACACGTACATATACAGGTCACGATATCAGCGCTAATCCCTTTTCCCCTTAAAACAGCACAAATGAATTATTTTAGGATAAAGAAGTAATTCCAGTTTGTATGTCATATAGAACCGCTTGAGTTTTAATTTAATTTTGGTGAGAAGAAAAATATATCAACCATGAATGCAGGAAAACGACTTTTTGAAGAACGATGCATGTGGGTTTCGTTAACATTATTTAAATATAATTTGTGCGGGGACCTTAGAAATAAAACGACCTATGTGGGAAAACGATGGATGCGGGAACGATAGATCGGGGTTTCCCTGTACTATAAATCAAAGATTATAAAAATATAATGTTCACCTTTTTACTTTTTTCTATCTTCAATAGAAGAAAGCATTGTAATCAAAAATTTTTTCGACTTCCGGTTTTCGACGGATTTACACGTTTTAGGGGTCAGAGATCCCAAAAAACATGTTTATAGAAAATGTCTGTCTGTTCATGTGTCCATTGCCATTGTACCATCAAAAAGTGTATGAAGTTAAAAAAAAAAAAAAATTGGTTCAATTCTATGCATAAGTTTTTGGCGATGGCAAGCAGGTCCTACCTTCATTTGGAAAAAATCTGCCAGAAGGGGACGCTGTAATAGCGATTTTAAATATTGTACCATCGAAAAATGTATGAAGTTATGCATAGAACTGAAAAGTTCTTGGCTATGGCAAGCAGGTCCTTTCTTAATTTGGACAAAATCCGACGGTAATGGGTGCTGTAATAGCAATTTTTATGCCATTTTGAATATTGTACCATCGAAAAGTGTATGAAGTTATGCATAGAATTGAACCAAATTTTTTGTGTATGTTTTTGGTCATGGCAAGAAGGTTGAATTTGGAAAAATTCCGCCAGAAGGGGGCGCTGTAATAGCAATTTTTGTGCCATTTTCAATATTGTACCATCGAAAAGTGTATGAAGTTATGCATAGAATTGAACGAAAAATTTTTTGTATGTTTTTGGCCATGGCAAGAAAGTCCTTCCTGAATTTGGAAAAATTCCACCGGAATTAGGCACTGTAAGTGATTTTTGTGTAATCTTCTTAATTTTTCGTAGTTCTATTGTACACCAGCAGCTCCTGAATCGATCGGAACTCCCCATCCTGATAAGCCGACTATTCGCGGACAGCTGATATACAACAGACTAACGAAAAACTATTGATTTTAATAAATATCATGATCAAGATTAACTCGTTTTGACTCTGATTAATTGACTGAAGCAGAAATTTAAGATGAAAGTCAAAGTTGATATGAACTAATAAAAATGAAAGATTGACATTTGTAACGACATTTTGAAATATTAAAATATATGAGATAGAAGAAAGTTTGGAAATTGGCACATCCAACTAGCTTATCATTTAAATCTTGCTCTCTAACAAAATTCACTGAAAAGTAATTTTTAACATAATGGGTAATGCAGAAAAGCAGATGGCTACTAGAAATAACTTCAATGCATACTTCTGGCATGTTCAGATATTTAGAATTAATTTGCTGGCCATTTCTTTTACAACTGTGGGTGTTTTTGTCATTACAGATAATTATTTTTTGCTCTAGTAATATCCCGAAACATCTTTTTAAATGGGGATGCTGCATGGTCTGAAGCATTTAATGGTAAATAAACTATGATCCACTAAAAGAGATGAAAAGAAATATTTCGCTTCAATGATCCTTTAAAATCCATTTCAACAACATCTAATTTAAACTTTTTTTTTAATGTGATGTAGATTATCTATATTATTTTGGCCTTTACCACATCTGTCAAAACAATATACAGTGCATTTTAACAGATGAACTTTCTGAAAAAGATAGGTGAAAAGACGATGCATATATCTTTTTTGACACAATTAAATGAAAATAAAAAACAATTGATGAAATTAAACACCCAATTTCAAATCTTACTACCAACTTCCACTTAGTAAGAAATAAACAAACATGGCTATCTCCATTACCTATCCCACGACACTTTGTGCTCATTGGTAAGATGCATTAAGACTACTCCCCCTTACAATGTATTGTCAAACCCACCCACCAACCACGGAGAAAAGTGTTCAGGAGTTCTTCTGTAAGATGGGCGGGTTGGTTGGTTCCATTTTACACATCAAAATGGCAAAGATATGAAAATGGACACAAAAGAGAAATTTGGAAAAAACCAGGAAAGCTAGAGAATGATTAAAAATCAGAAGACTAGGCAAATCTGATTTTATGATTCTATTTTGATTTACCCAAACGAAAAATTACTCTCTCTCACTCTCCCTCACACACACACATACACAAAAAAAAAAGAAACACACACATATATATATATGTTTTAAAAGAATCAGCGGAAAAAGAGAAAAATGACAGACAAAAAAAAAAAAAAAAAAAAAAAACAGAATCATTAACCCTAGGATGAATCTCATGAAAAAAAAAGTTACAAATAGTCTTCTTTTAGTTATCTGTAGAAACCCTGCTAGAACATGCTTATCAACTTCCAGTTCTGGAGTGGGAGGTTGGCGAGTATGCTCATAGTATGCAGAAACAAAACTACTTATATATGTATAGATACAACTTTTCTAAGTTTTTAAAAAGATCCAATGATCTATTATAGTTAATACTATGGATGAAATTGCACACAATAAAGACATAAATTTAAAAAAGTCAATTCATTTAATAAAAATTAAAACATTTACAGTCGATCAAAAGATAGGGTGATAAAAAAATATATACAAAGAACAAACAGAACTTAATAAAAATCTTCTTCAACATTCTGGTTACTATTAGAGGTATTCTGTATCTGTTGTTGATTTCGATACATATCTGCAATCTATGTATGAAAAAAAAAAAAAAAAAAATACAAAATAAGAAACAATCATTAATCAAATAAACCAAATTTATCGCATTTATTACAAATATATCTAAAAAGTAAATATAGTATAACTTCAAAAATCCGGCATCATCGGGACCGAGACTATGCCGGATTTTTGAAGGAATATCAAAAGTAGTACTATATTCTTAATGGTGCTTTTAGCCATAATTTAATTCATTATTAAGTGGTAATTATGTAAGAAAATGAGAAAATTAAATATAAAAAAAAAACTTACTTTAATTGATATTTTCTATGTTACAGAAAAAAAAAAAAAAAAATCTAATAGAGAGTGAAATTATTTCTTATCTTGTAATTTCGGAAACATCGATGCCAATTGTGTTTGCTTCAACTTTTTTGGCCGTTCTTTAAGTTTTTTTTTATTTTATACAAATGAAGAATATATACTTCAGAAATACAGTCTTGTTTCATTAAAGCAAATATTAATTCTCCAGTCAAATTTATGCACTTTTCTAGTGACACCTTTTCTTCTGCCAGTTGTTCATTCTCGTCTTTTGAACTGCCACTAGCATTATCGACTGTTCTATTTAACACAGCGTCGACGATCTCGCTGTCTGTTAAAATGTTCGTTATTGATGAATTTTCGTCAACGCTTAGCCAATCATCTAGATCCCTTTTTTCGTCGCTTAATGCAGTTTCAGATTTTGCAAGTTCAATCAGCTCATAAATTGCAGCCATTACCAAAAATTCATTCTGGCCATATATTGTGCCATGCATTTGCCAAAGTTGTCCCCATTGCTAAGTGACAGTGCAGCCCCCTGAAAATTTGTTCAGAAAATAATCGCCTCTGACAAATGAAAAGAAAAAAAAAATATATATATATATATATATATATATATATATTGTTACTGTAAATCTTGAAGTTTTTAATTCACAAAGAATTGTTTTCGTCTCCCATAACTTGAAAGTGTAAAAGAAAAAGGAAGGGAAAAGATGGTTTTGATGCCAGATTTTAGAAGTCACACTGTATATTACTGTATACTTCTCCACTTACAAAAAACTTACCAAAATTCAAACTCAGAATTTGAAGCTCTAACCACCATGCCTATATAGCATAATTTTTTATCATTATACCATGATAATAGTGATTAAAACAGTGTAAAGCACAGGTTAGATTATCTTGAATTGTAATATTATTTAAGCACTAATCAATATAAATGAGGACTAGGCGATGCAGAAATTTTTTAAATTGATTTATCATCCATCTAATATCGCGATTTAATATTGATTTTACCATTAGATTATGGAAATTTTTAGTAACAAAATACAGTCTTTATGCAGCCCTCACCCCCTCCTGTATTACATAATAAACTTAGCTTTTCATTTTTCAAATATCTTTGAAAAGTGGTATATTTTTGAAGGGTTGGTGGGTTTTATAAAAAACAGGTTTTATGGGGGAAAATAAAATTTATTCTTTTCTACAAAGTAACAATATATAACACTTGTATATATGTGCTTATATCTTTTATTATGCTTGAAGATACATTGTTTGAAACATTATTTTAATTAATTAAATGAATTATTCTGCTTGAAATTGAGGGTTTTCAAATATTCGCATATACCACCAGAAAGCAACAGTTTTTGAATTTAAGAATGGAAACAAAAAAAAAAACAAGACAGCTTGAGGATATACTAATAAATTTGAAGAAAAAATTACATTTTATTAAATTATTATTATCCTTTTAATCTTCAAATAAAAATCATTAATCTGCCAAATTCTACATGATGGAACAGTCAAAATGATTGCGTTGATAGCTTTTTAAAGAATTATACAATAATACATGAAATATGCACTGAACACAAAAATGACATTGATAAAGATATCATCAAGATAATGAATGATGCAACACTTTACATGGAAACTATAAATCTTCAACAGCAACTGCGCTTACTATCTACTGCATTGGATAATTTTCAAAAGGATAATTGTTGTCTAGGAGAAGTCACACATGTTTGGTCAACTTTACTGGAAGATGAAGTACTTGCTCCATACAAAGATTCAATCCAGAAACGATATAATAAATGTATAACACTTGCTCATATGATAGCTTACCTAGCTCACCTCAAATATAAAGGGAGAAAATTGTGTAGCACCGAAGAAGAATGAGCTTTAGAATGGCTAAAGAGCATTAACAGTGATTATGTAATACCGTTATTGTCATTACAAATAACAGGTAATATATATTATCCAAAATCAATGTTACATCCTAGTGTCACAGATGTATTGACCCTATCTAAATGGTGGAAAATAATGGCAAAAAAAAAAAAAAAAAAAAAAAACTGAAAAATTAATTGGTCTTCTGAAGCAAGATTTTTCTTACTATATGGCATTGTTAAATTCATTGCCTGCCAGTTCTGCATCAGTTGAGCGTCTTTTTTCAACTTTTGGCCTTGTTCAAAATAAACTTCATAATAGGTTAGATAATCAAAAAACAGAAAAACTAGTTAAGTGTCACCAATTATTTGAAAAGTTCAAATGAAGAAGATTGGTAAACATAATAAAATTTGCAGTTTGAATTTTTGTACTGTATAAAAAATTTCTTGTGTACTATAAAAAGTCAATATCATTAAAGTTTTTTATTATTCTCCTTTATTGTGGTGCTTCTTTTTGGGCATCTGCTTTATTTAGTTATAAAAGTATCTTATTTTTTCATATTTAATTTCGGGATATATGTTTTTGTAGATATTAAATATCCTTTTCTTTATTACTTTGTACAGTTATTTTTTTTCCTTGGTCCATCAATTTCAAGTTAAAGAATACTCACTGTATATGAAAATAATAAATCTAATAAATATTGTATGATAGTTGATAGCCAAGAAGATTTTGTGCATGTATGTTTATATGTAAAAAAACATTTCATTGTTGTATTTTTTCATTCAAAAAGTGCTTAATATTACAAAATATTGTTTTATTTGATAAAAACCTGGGTTTTTTAAGGTAAAAAACACAGCCTGGAGGGGGAAAGTGGGTACCTACACGTGCAGCGACTCGGATAACCCTGACTAGACATAAAAAAGTTTGAGTGCCCCAAAACACTGTTTTTTCCATTTTAAAAATTAGTGAACTATTTTAATAAATCTGATAAACTCATTCTTTAAGAAGTAATGTAAAAATAAAGGATTTTGTCTTTTTTGGTCTGATTTGTTTTGGCCACTACAATCTAAATTCCTTAAGGGAGGGACAACGATTTCTCCCAATTTTCACTCGAATAGACACTGCTAACAACATAAAACTTTTCTTTTTAGAGGCAGAATTAAAAAATTATTCAGGTAGAAGTAGATTCAATGATGAATTTAACCATTCAATTACCATGATAAGAAAAAAAGTTTAAAAAAAAGAAGAAAGAAAAAAAAAGGAAGATACATGAGAAATAAGGTGCGATTTTATTAACTTTCAGATCGTAATAAAATTTGTTTAACATAAAAGCAGACATTCATATAGTGGATGGAGAAGGATTGAAAGTGTGAACCTCAGAGCACATTTCTGAAATAGCTGTTTTTTTTTCACAACCATTGGCACCCTGTAAAATTAGTAACAAACATATCTATTTTTAATGATCACAAAACGTCAAAAAACCAGAAAATTGCAGATCTACAGAAAATCTAATAAATGCCCCCTTCCCAATTCTTACTTCAATTCTGTTATAAAAATCAAGTTACCAGACTCATTACAGAACTCTTATTAAAATATTTTTAATAATTACAAAATAATAATAAATTAAAAACAAAATATTCTAATATTGCCCAAACATATAAAAATTAACTTTTCATCAAAATAATGCATAAAAATATAAACAGATAGCAAATCAATTTCAGCAAAATACTCTCAATTACAAAAAAGTCAAAATCAAAAATGTGAATCCCCCCCCCCCCCCCCCCCAAAAAAAAAAAGCATAGTTGGTATTGAAATCAGATGTCAAACCCGATGCATGACTATTTTAAAATATTTTAATTAATACAGACTAATAGAAAATAAAGAATATACATCAAAATACTACCCAAAAATGTGAAAAATGAATTTTTCATCAAAAGAATGCATAAAAATAAAACTGAAATTTAATGAATTTTGATTTAAGAAACTTTATTCTTCTTTTCAACCATAAATACTCAATCAATTTCAGGAAAAAAAAAAATCTTATCTGAAAAATAAAAATATTTTATGCAGATCACAGCCAAATCGGGATACATGAAACAATGTAAGACTCCACTTTAAAATATTTTCATTAATTACAAAATAATAAAAAATATACTTAAATAATAAAAAATTTCTTTACGTAAGGCAAGTGCAGTGAAGCGGAAGCCAATGCATGTGCGATTTGAAACTTTGCAACGACAAGAAACCTGTTCATTGCAGCTGTCTCATTAGTAAAAATGGCCAATTATTATGGTAAAAATGGCAGATTTTTTTTCTGTGTGTTTTGTGAAAGACAGGGTGCCCCCCATGCCCGAAACAATTGAAGACCTCAAAGTACACATTTGTAATGCGCTTGCGTTGGTGACTGAACAAATGCTTCAGAATGTATGGTGTGAAATGGACTACCGCCTAGATATTGTTTGTGTGACCAAGTCACCAATACATCTGACATCTGAGTCATCAATACATCTATGACGTATGTATACAAAATTTTGAAGTTCCGTCTACATTCTGTGTTAATCTTATTTATAAATTCTTTTCCATTAAATAGTTATAGCCGTTTGTAATCGCTATATTCATTTTGACTTACCCTGTATTACTAAAATGTGTAAAAAATAATTTTTCCCCAAAAGATTGCATTAGTTTACAAACTGAAATCCGATGAATTTGGATGAACGTTTATTTATTTATTTTTTTTATTTTTTTTTTCTTGACAACTTTAAACTATATAAATGCTTAAATAATAATAATAAAAATAATAAATAAAAATAAAACATTCTAATCTCAAACTATGAATCTCATTTACAATATATATATATGCCTATTTTTACTTAAATCAGGGAGCATTGAGGCTTGTGATGTTTACTTAAATCGATTTAACACCAGATGTAGACACATCAATGTATATAAATCAGTTTTCAGATGTTAGTTCTGAATTGGTATTTTGCTTCAAATAGATTTAAAGACATCAGTTTAAACATATTTTTTGGTCTTAAATCAATGGCTAAATTGGATTTCCGATGTTAGATTAAATCGATTTAAGACCAATCAATGGTCAAATTGGATTTCTGATGTTAGCTTTAAATCGATTTAAGGGTTATATATACATAAATACAAGGCTAATATATACCCTAATAATAACATATTCAAAAGCAATAATTATTGCAACAAGCATTTGACATTGAAATGCTTTTATTATAATTTGATATAATCACAGAGCACCCAGTTAAAGAAAATTCAAGCCAATTATACTAATTTTGACATTGCATTCTGCCTGAGTAAATAATAATCTAAATTTCTTTGACCCTTTTCTTAATTCACTAGAAAATTATATTTTTTTCAGATACCCCAGTGTTAGAATGTATTAAGCAAATAAAGATTTCTGATTATTATCAAAATAAATGAATGCCTAAATATGTTAAATTTTTGTAAAATTTTTCTTTTCTTTTTTTTTTTTTTTTTTTTTTTTTTTTTTTTTTGAATAATTATTGTAAGCATTACAATTTTTGATTTTTTTTTTTAAATCTTTGATTGTTATTTAAAAAATATTGGTTTTTGATATTGACAAATTAAGCAAGTAAGATTTTGATAACAAGATTTACAAGCAATTCTTTTAAATGTATTAATATTGATGTAATACAAATAAAAATATAGGCTTTAAAATTTTTTTTGTTATAGCAGCTTCTCAAGAATAAAGATATTTTCGGTGAAATGAAGGGGGTTGTTTTAAAGAGTGATGAATGCATATGGCCATGTATGTGATATCTTTTATTCAAAGCAAAATATACAGAGATCAACAAAATTTAGGGAAAAAATAATAAAAAAAGTTTAACTAAGATTAACAAAGTAAAATGAAAGTTTCAAAATATTTTAATTATTATAAATAAGAATGCTCTTGGTGACAAAGAGCAACTATTCTCTTGTACGTAAAACATATAGCAGAATTTTGGGAAAAGTTAATTCTTGATAAAGTTAATTCAAAATAAATAACAGTTTTTGAAGCATTTCTTATTATATAAAATACATACCTGTGAAGAATCTGTGGCATCCTCTACAGATTTATCTTCACGAATTCTAATAAAACGAGGAAATCTTAGTGAAATACCTTTTGCAGGATCAACCTACAGAAAAAAAAAAATAATAATAAAAATCACTAATTAAGATTTGAAAGACTTAATGTTAGTATGTTCCTTCACTTATTAATTCAAGTTTTGATATAAATAACTTTAAAGGAATGATCTTAGATTAAAGTAGTACAGTAAACTCCCGACTATCCGGCCTAGTAAAATGGTGAAAGTATTACTAGCAGTTGCAAGCGACCGGGACAGGCTGGGTCCCATCTGTGGGAAAGTGGTGACTCAAGATAGGAAGGAGCAAGACGGTATTGCAAAATGCAGAGAATTCGAAACATAGTAATTGCAAGTTCTTGGAAATTCTTTTGGAACATAAAGAAGGACATAAACCCGTGTGGGAAGCTGAAGTGGAAGATGAGAACGATAAGCTCCTTTCGTTGCTGAAAAATATACCGGGCTCTGACGATGTCAATGCAAATGACATTACAAAATGAATGGCAAACGACAAAGTTAATGAATTAACTGACAAAGATATTGTAGAAATGGGGACAGAGGGATAAGTAACAAAAGAAAAACAGGAGGAGGATTGCAGGAAAAATCTCATTCCACATTCAGAAGGGTACAAGACTACTGAGGCAGCACTGCAGTACATTAGTCAGCAGATGGAAGCGATGCCAGCTGATATCATCTGTTTGTGTAAATGGAGGGACATTGATTCGCGGAAGAGGGCTAGCAAGGAGAAGCAGAAAACTAAACACTTTTTCAAAAACTAAAAACTGTAAGCTTTGACTCTTTTATCTTATGCATAACTTTTCATATTTGTGCAATCATTTATTAATAAACAGTAAAATAGGATTTACTC
The DNA here is from genome assembly GCA_963932465.1 of Maratus speciosus. NCBI lineage: Eukaryota > Metazoa > Arthropoda > Arachnida > Araneae > Salticidae > Maratus > Maratus speciosus. The sequence continues at coordinate 419,020,967 of OZ010800.1, forward strand.
CTTTTTCACGAATTAGGCTTACATTTTACATTAATGTTTTGCTTATTCTGAAACTGTATATTTATCTTAAAATGTGTAACGTGTTTCTAATATCATGGAGGAGGGAGGACAGGAAAGGAGTAAGCATTTATGGAACTCCGGCCTATCCGGCTTTTTGGTTATCCGGCCTGCCCTTCTGCCACATAGTCATTTTTGGGAGGAAGCTTCCAATTTCAAGATTTATAGGTGACGCTGGTGTCTTGCAGATGCACAATGCCTTACCACTGTATGACGTTTGCTGCGCTGTGATTTGTCCAGTTAAGTAACTGTTCGTTTTGCAGTATTTTATGCGAATATCTTACCTTTTGAGTTGCATATGTACTTACACATATTTTCAGACAGTTATGCTTGCTGGCTTGCTTGTATGCATGCCTTATTACGTTCTTAAGATGAGTAGCTGTTATGTTTCGGGATTTGCCCAATGTTTGATGTATTGAGCATATCTTTAGCTCTAGTAGAGATCTTAATCTTAGATTATTGATTATTTTTAATTTTTCAATAAATGCATTACATTTTTAAACTTTGAAAAAATTTTAAACACCATCTCACACCCTCCCCCCCTTTTTTTCTGATCTTATTCCAAAGAAAACGTGAAAAAGCAATGTTACACATGTTATGGCAAAAACAAACAAAGGAACAGAAATACTACCAGAATATGCCAAAGCTCCCATTATGGGAACATTCCAAATAAACATATCTATTGTTGTTTTAAATGGATCTATTTACTTTGAATTTAAAATATATTGTTAGTTGAAATGTTGGCTTTAGATTTTCACTGTATTTCTAAAATCTAAAGAAATTATTTTCTTCTTTTTAGTAATTTTACTTGAGATAGTCAGAAAACTAAAAATTAAAATATCTGAAAAAAAAATAGAAAAGTGAAAAAATATTCTGAAAAAAATATATATTAGACTCTATACTATTAATTTAATAAATATATATATATATCTACCCTATATATATAAAATCCTAATGAAATGAATTTATGAAACGAATATATGAAACAGCTGAAATGTATCGATTCTTTGAATAGACTGATTAAACAACTGATTTTGTTTCACGGCGATTTCTCCTAAAATATGGAATACTTTGCGATGAAATTACCACCAAAAATCCATGTTGATCCACAGATCTCAAAACTGGTATTAGAATTTTTAAATTCGAATTAGTTTTCGAAATATTAATTTTTTTTCTAATTTTAAATACATTTTTTCTAATGATGGCAACTCAAATTTTAATCATAACAGAAATTTTTTTTTCATAATTCAGAAAAGGTTACTATTTTAAATTAATTTGGCGACCAGTTTGGCCTTCTTTAAATCTATGCTAAGAACAATGCTTTTTTTTTGTATTTCGTTATCATTTTCTTAAATACAAAACTTTCATTTAAAAATGAAACATTTAAATTGATGGCTTTCACTTCTTTTTTTTAAAAAAAAAAAAAAACGAAAAGAAAAATATTAGGCACAGATGTCATATACGCACCGGGGTTCCTTGGCGCACAAATGGCATTATTTTGATTGACATGGTAACAAGGCGATTGTTGTTTATTTAATAATAAATGTTTATTTACTTTTATTTCTTTTTTAAATTTATATAAATTATTTTGTTCTATAGTTATTAATTATTTTTTTGCTATTTCCTTTTGAAAATAATAGAAAATAATTAAAAAATACGGTACAACGTAGTTATTTCGTCAACCAATTTCACAAATTATATAAATCGCCAAACCACTCGCCAAATTGTACAGATTGACAAAATTTTTATTTTAAATAACGAAAGAACAAATAAATTAGTATAACATTACTAAATATAAAAATAAAACGTCGAAATAAAAATCACTTGATGACGTAAACACGCGTAACTTGCTAAAAGTCAAGTGAATGTGACATTTACGATCAAGCATTATTGGCATTTAATCTTACAATTCGCGATAGATTTTTTGTCGACAGGATAACTAACTACAGTAAAGGACCTATTATCCAGAATCCTCGGGACCGAACGCTATCCGGATTTCGGGTCCTCCCAAATTCCATCAAAAAAATCGCAGGAAAAACACAAATTTCATCAAAGAATAGCGAAAAAACACAAATTTCTTCTAAGCACCGCAAAAAATACCACAAATTGCGTCAAAATATAGCGAAAAAAAAAAAAAAAAAATTTCTTCAAAGGATCAAAAAAGCCTCCCGGAATTTCGTCAAAAGATCGCGAAAAAATATGCAAATTTTGTCCAAAAATCGCGAAAAGAAAAGTAAATTTCGTGAAAAGATCGCGAAAAAACCACTAATTTCGTCAAAAGATTGCAAAAAAACGAAATTTCGTAAAACGATCGTGAAAAACACGCAAATTTAGTTAAAAGAGTGCGAAAGAAAAACGCAAATTTCGTCAAAATCTCGCGGGAAAAAAATCGCAAATTTTGTCAAAAGATAGAAAAAAAAAATATATTCTTCAAAGGATTGCAAAACACTATCTTAATTTTGTCAAAAGATCGCGGAAAAAACGCATAATTACTGCCGAGAGCTCCCCCCCCCCCCTTTTCTGTAAACTTTCAAAAAATTTGCTGTGAATTTTTTTCTTTTACTCAGAATCAACCTGATTCATGTAACATAATTGTGTAGTCATAATATTTTATCGAAGTGAGAGGGAGGGTATGAAATATCTTTTTTTTAAACGAATCGTAATATAAATTAATTTTAAACTAAAATTTTACAGAAAAATGATTTTTTTTTTCTAATTTTGGGGGGAGGGGGGGGGGGGCACTGTGTTCTCTCATCACTGATGTAACATATTTTAGTGGTTACACATTGCAGCACAATAGACCAAAAAGAAAATTAGGAATCTGTAAAATTTTCGACAAATTTCAGAAATTGCAAAATTTTAGTAAAAATTTACAAATTTATAGAAAATTTTAAATTTTTTTTTCTTCCGGATTTTGGATTTCCAGATAATGGGTCCTGTACTGTAATACCAAAAATACATATGTAACTGGTATTCGAAAACGAGGTTTTCGGCAAATTTTCGTTAAAAAAAAAAATCATGCCAAACATGCGGTGCGCGTACATGACATCTGGCAAAATATTAAATTATGTAACAAACCATGACATTTAATTTCAACTTCAAATCAATGTTTTAATTTACCACTCAAACAATAAAAAAAATGCTAACTGGCGAGTTGAAAAAAAGATATTGGCGAGATTTGCACCCGTTTTTTTTTTTTCTTTCAGCACAGATGTCATATACGGCCCCATATTGGCGCGATTTTTTTCTGACGCTAATGTCATATACGCAACGGGTACTTAACTGACGCCAAAGTATCGTTATTTTACTTGATATGGTAAGCCGGATGTTGTTGTTTATGCTGTTGATGCGTTCCCCAAATTGGTGATGGAAAAAAATCGCGCCAATGATGACATTTGTTCCAAACCTTCATATGAAAGGCGAAGGGATCAGATTGTATTTGTTTATGGCATTTGATGACTTGGAACTATTATAATATAGACGAAATGATGGGGATAGAATAATATTTGGCGACTTATCACCTGTGCCTGGATAACATTAAAGTATCAAAATGGCACCTAGAGTATAAAAAGCAAAGTGTTCCGCCCGGAACTGTTGATGATAGTCACATGATTTAGGCTATTTTTATAGAGATTGTTTTAAAATATCGGTTCACAAAGACTCTGAATACTTAATTCATTTTATTTTAGCTTCTTTTCAAATGTTTAACTGATCCTCTTTAAACAAAAATGAAAACAACCATAGGATGTCTTAACAGCAACTGATTCTCCGTTAAATTTTTGCAATCAAAGGGAATTGAATGGAAACCTGTTTACAGGGAGATCTGCACAGCTTTTTCAGTATAATTTAATCTTCTCTAATATTTTTAAAACCCATTAGATTAGCATGTTTTTAGATTCTGCGGTGTCTGAACGGGGGTTGGCGAGCGTAGCTTGCAGGAGGCAGAGCCCCCTAGTTTAATTATAAAATTATTTAATTTGTAATTATTCAAATAAATTATAAATTTTACCTTTTTAAAATGATTTTATATTTAATAATTCTTATAATTATAAAACTCTGTAAGCTCTAATGATTATGTGCTTGGAGATAGGGAAATAAAATTGTCAGGAGTTGGGAAGGAGCGTGTTTTTACCAAGTGGAATCTAAAAATTGAATGCATAGAAAGAAAGGGATCATGAAGCGATCCAGAATGGAAACGTGAAACAATTATGTCTGGGGTTGGCTAGAAAATATGGATTTTTTCTCAATACCAAATGGACTCGCGAAGCGATTACGCGGGGTGTTGGTGAGCATACCGAGCATGGGGCAGAGTCCCCCTAGTATATATATATATATATATAAAATATTGAGAAAAAAAAATGTTCCCGCAATGGGAGCGTTGACGTCTAATGAGTTAATGGTTTAACTTATACAGCAAAAGAGAATACACTAATGCATTAATAAGAATAAAATATAAACTTACTCCTGAAATGAAAATAACCTATAAAATTAAAACTAAAAATCTATATCATTCTATATTTAAAATGTAAAAAATTATTTTAAAAAAAAAACTAAAATACAACTCATATGAGTAAAAAGTTACTTTGAATCCATCTAACTGAATTTACACATATTAAACATTCGAATTTTTTAGACAGTTCTGCTATTATATCATTTATTTGTGTTGATTCAAAAGCAGTTTGTTTAAGTTTCAATTTTTTTCTTTTAACACTTTAATTTCAGCTAAAGCTTTTCTTTTTTGCTTGTTTTATAGTTTTCTTTCTTTTTTTATTTAAATACTAGCTGGCTATGCCCGCTGCGCTGGTTAGTATTTCCAAATAAACCTTGAATTAAGCGAAATGGTGAATTCGAACTTGTATATTTTTTGAAATGGACCTTTAGCTTGAATGTCCTTCCGCGTTGCTGAAAAGATGCGAACGTCATTGCGATATTATATTACCTTATGCGTTGGACAAAATTTAGCTATTAAGAAGCAGTTCTTTTAGTTGATTATTCACATTGCACTTTTGGTACAGAAATGAGGCCGTTATGACAATAGGAATTAAAATGTTCTCATATCTGACAACATTAAATTAGAGATGCATTACAATGATTTCAGAGATTTACCATTGAACTTGAATTATGCTCGGGTGGTTTATTTTCGCTTGTTTGTCCTTGATCTCCTGGCCTCTCAGCTCGCGCAATATGTGATTCTGGTAGCTGAAATACAATCTCACTGGATGTTAGTTATATTTCTTAATAAATACCCTCTTGTGCTACTACTCTTTTCCCTCTTTGGATTCTAGCACGGTAAATGCTGTCAAAAAAGTAATAAATTATTTGCAGACAAAGAAGATTGTTTAACTTTCATATTTAAAAGAAACGTGAAACATAAAAATGTGTGTTTTTAAAGCTGAATTGCCTGAATAAATCTAAAATGACGTCATTTTCACTGTCGTTTCATTTTGTAGACCAGTTGAAATCATGTAACCGTTAACCCGGGAAAAAACTCGATGACTTAATCTTGTAGAAAAATAAACCTCATGCATCCAATAAAATCTTTATAATCATCCGTAATCGACGTTATTGTGAGGGTTACCGCCAAACATTAAAACTGATGCAACAATATTATTGCACATGTACCAAGGTTAAGAACTGACAATGATAAATAAAGTTAGTTATACAAAAATTTTAGCAATATGCATTTTGGTGAATACCTGAACCGAAGATTTATTTATCATTTTTCTAAAGAGCATAATAACATGGACAAACAAATAGGCCTGCTATTTTCTTTATATTTAAGAGTAAATTAATCTTCTATCTGTTGTGAAAATAACTCTTAATTTGTTGCTGTGTTTAGCTGCTAGAGCGTGCGTCAGGAGAATTCGCTTTATACTGATCGAAATTCCAGGTAATTTAATCCTATCTAGGCTGAAATGATAAGTCCATGGGCATTATTCCATTTGCCACCCTTAGAACCATAAAGTTTTTTCCCCTACATTGAAAGTATTATTTTTTTTTTTATGAGAGTAAAATAATTTGAGGTAATAAATAAATAAAAATAAATCTTCTTTTGTTTGTTTGCTTCATTATGAAAAACCATAATTTAGTAATCGCTAATTTCAAAATCTGTCTAATCTTTTGAATTTTGATACGCCATGCAACATGCTCGTTGGCAGGTGACATGATTCCGTAAGATTAGTCCAATATGTTGAATAAAACATTTTTTAAACAATGGTTAAGCAAAAGAAAGTTATGCAGAAAAAGCTAAAAAGAAAAGACATATTAGCAAGCAATATTTATTGCAAAATGTTTATTTATTTATTTATTAACCATTTGGAAAAATAGTTATTGTCCTCAGTCAGAGTAGGAAATCAAAAGCATATCTGAAGCGTTTTATTAGTTGAACCCCGCATTTTATTTGTTTTCTGATTGGTCTATACAGTAATCTGTATTTTCCCTTTACTTTCAACAGAGATGGATACTTCTACAAAAAAAAATAATAATAATAATAATAATAATAATAATAATAATAATAATAACTCAGAAACAAATTGAGATACAGCTTTAAAAAAAATTGCATTTAAAAGCACATTTTTTTCTCTATAGGACTGTGTAAAAAGTAATTTTGTGGGATGTTTAGAAGTTTAAGAATGAATTTTCATTTAAAATTGGTCTATAACTATTAATCTTTAATCCATGGCGTACGTAATGTATGACCAGCTCCGCAGATGTTTAAAAATTTACAGTTTAAAAAAATGTAATCCATGGCGTACGTAATGTATGATCAACTCCGTGCGACTGTTTATGTCTTAAATTTTAGTCTTTGAAAAAATCATTTTCCAAATGGTCGTCATAATTTGTTAAATTGCATTTTTTTTTAATAGTAATAACGTATAATTGCAGAAATCTTAACAATATTCTTATATCCTAACTTTTAAAGCAGTGAATATTCCTATAAGTGAAATCGACAATATGTACGGCATGTTAAAAAAATAACATAATACACAATAATCAATTAATAAGTAATGATCTGAGTTCGAGGATATAAAAATCACATGCTTGAGGAAAACAAAACGCATGTTTCCATAGTAATGGTATTCCATAGTATGATAAAAAATATTTTAAATCTTTGAAAGTAAATTATTTTAGAATATGTGTGTATATGGAAGACATTTACACTAAAATTTAAATGATTGACTACATAATTATAATTTTAACTGCTTTTTATATAATTTACGGTTGAATATAAAAATGTACTCCCGAAATGCTCTTCTCTCGTCATATTTCACACTTTTGTCTTATTTGGCTTAAAATTGCATTGTTTGGCGACGAAGGTAATAAATAAATAGCATTTAACTCAATACAGCCATTTTTACAAATACTTCCAGTTTTTCCTGTAAATCATATGATGGGAGAATTATATAAAATTAATTATTAAATTGACAAAAAAAAAAAAGACTAATAAAGAATGTAACCTAGATTTTATTTCATCAAGTTTTCAGACACATTTTTATTAACCTGGCGCATGCGATAAAAGAGCTGAAAAGAAAAAAAAAATTTCCATTCAAAATTGTCCAATCAAATTTTCAGATTCATTTTTTTAACCTATCGCAAGCGATAATTCGCCAAATATTGTACTAATTGTAAAATTTCACAATAATTTGTACTTTAAGCATTAAAAATATTTATTCCATGTTAAAGTTAAATATTTTCGTTTTATAATATTATGTCTTATTAAAACATTTTTTGTTGTTGTTTTTTAAATTAAATATCAGTAATTTTTTCATTTATTCGCGAGGTGTTTGTATTATTTTCTAACAGATATAGCCATCTTAATTCTTTAATCAACAAACCTTTCGCCAAAAGATAATCACTGGCAACCTTTTCTTTCAAAATAGCAGTAAAATACCAAATTTATTATCAAAAATCATAGCTATCCCTGTATATTTTCTCATAAACCACCACGTGAATATTCTTTATCGAATGATATAACTTGCCAAAAAATCCACCGGGTAGTTTTTGAAAACACTTGAGCGGAACTTTTTGATCTTACTGCTTTATAATATATATGATGATGAGTAATATCTCAACTTCATATCTTGACAAATTTGTATAGCTAAAACATCTTTATGTTAAAAATGTGCATTTAGCGAAAATTCTACTTGCAAGTGAAATTTGGAACTTTTTTGTGGACGGATCTTCAAACACGGGAGAATATTGACACATGATAGAGCATAATTTAAAAAAAAAAAAAAAATCCCTTACTTTTCTAGGTTTTAGAAAAAAAAAATATTACTTTTCCCTGACTTGTTGAGCACTTGTCATTTTCCCTGAGAATTCCCTGTTTTCCAAGTTTTCTAGTCATGTAGGTACTCTGATGTTACATGTAATAAAATCTTTTAGACTTGCACTAATTATATATATTCAAAATTGAGATATGATTAAAAAATTGAAAAACATCACTTGATTGAAATTAGTAAAAACAGTAAAAATTATAAACCACTTTTAAATTTCTTCTTCCTACATAAATAAATTCATTAGTACAAAGAATAGAAAAAATGTGAGAATAAAAAACACATGAAAATATGATAACTATGCATAACTTACAATTCCTATGGCAGCTCTATGAACTGGTGAGACAGATAAATCAGCACATTTTATTTCCCACACTTGAACAGCATCAAACCACTCATCTGGTTCTAGACTAGAATCATAGCTATAGTATGTCCTTGGTTCTTTGATAACATGCTGCTTTAAAAACTTAGTGTGTGCTTCTAAAATATCATCTTTAAAGCCAGTTCCAAGCTATAATGGGATATATGTAATTAAAAATAAATCATTATTCAATCATGAAGTGATTTTTTTTTTAAGTCAAGGTGAAATCTGTTGAAATTTGGCAGAACAACAAAAAAAAAGTTTTCAAAGGAACTGAATTTGCAAATAAACCTACAAAAATAACAACAATAATAATTCAATATTGGCTAGTCTACCTCCAAACACAATGAATGTTTTGAACTACAGTTACTAAAGTACTATTTCTAATATTTTTAAATTTAAACATTATTGAAGAATTCAACTTTATTCAACTAACTAATCTGTGACATATAATCAGTTGAAGATGTAATATTTGTCATAGCAAAATAAAAATCAGTTAAAATTACATCACCTTTAATGCAATCATAGTATTTTTTTAAGTTTTATCTACAACCTAAACATAACCTCATTTTCAAAGGGAAAAATTTTTCAGTCTTCTCATATTCTAAATCTAAATACCATTTTAAAAGGTATTTTAACAATAATAGGTAATTAATGAATATACTTCTAAAACTGATTTCACATTTCCAGGGAGAACTCTTGCAAGTGAGCTTACTTGCACTCCATGAGCATTTTTATGCGAGTACCTAATCTCAGTAACAACAGAATAGCAGAAAGTTTAGTAAAATATTCATAGTAAAGTATTTCAGTTTTATCAACGAAAATAATATTTTCCTTTTAAATATGCCTTAATTTTCACTTGCTGAAACATGTTAATTCCTTCTGAGAATAGGATCTCAAACTAAATATCAACAGGGTGAAAAATCATTCAGAATCACTTTGGCTCAACTGTATTGAAATGTAACAACTTTATGGAATAAAAAGCATGTTTTTTTTTTTTTTTTTTTTTTTTTTTTTTTTTAACATGGTGTCATTTCTTATTCATATTTAAAAAAAAAAAAATGATAATTGAAATGAGAAAATGGCAACAGAGATATAACTATCTTATTATTATTTTTTTTCTCTCTACTACAATCGAAATAACTCGATTGCCACCATTTTTAAGAAATTTCATAAAAAAAAGCTTTAAAAAATAGCTAGTGTTAGTGTCGGCTTGTTACAAATGAAGAGCTTTGAGTTAAAAAAAATAACTAATTACAATCGGTTAAATAGAAAACCCAAGAAAAATGATGGAAAAAAACAGAGAATCCAACACAGGCTTTCCAAAATTTAGAACACACTGATCAGTATACAGAACACATATGATATTCCTTTTTTATTAAAAACTTTAATAGATTTTTACATTTAATATTTGTTTTAGATTGCATGCTAACAACATCAAAAGCCTTTTTCAATAGCAAAAGAATTTATAATTATAGAAATCGTTTTTATTCTTATTATTTCAGCAATTAAGCTAATAAATAGTTTGATTACATCTGCTAAATTTGTGTTTTATTTATATTATTATTATTATATATATATTTTTTTGTATTAATGGCATTTTAATAAGACTGAAACAAAAGCTGAACTATTTATAATATTTTAAGTGTAAACAGGTTAAGCTTGTGTAATTAAGCTACACCCAACAAAGATGGATTAAGAAAAAAATCATGCTTGAAAATTATTTTAAAAACAAAAAATCAGTAAATTGAGATACAATTTTCAAAGAAATTGCCTTTGAAATTAGATTTTTTTTTCTCTTTATTAAACTGTATGAAAATAGAAATTGTGTGAAGAATTGTATTAGAAGGGAAATTTATTGGTCAGTTGTTGCCACTGTCAATATGAAGGAAGTGTTATTCACAGACTGTTTTTGCTTTATAACACAGATTATAACAGAGAACTCTTTATTTCAATTTCCACATGATAATGTTCATATGAATAAAAATGTGCAGTTCAAACAAAATCAAGGGAATGTGACAGTATAAGGTTTTTTTTTTTTTTTTTTTTGGTCATGATTAAAAAGTTTAAAAAAATGCAAGATTTAGAAATCAGAAATAAAATGAATTTTAGAAATGTTTTCTTGTTTTAGTAATTCTTCAGTAGTACATTAAACTTCTTATTATAAATTCAAAGGGGGAAAAAATGAAGAAAAGGAGCAACTTAGAGATGAAACAGAAACTAACTGCTTACCTTACATATACTTTGAAATTGTTCACTGTCACTGTCACGACATGCAAGTAAAAATCCACCATAATTGCCAGTCCTCTTGCCTTTGCCATAATAACCTCCAATTACAACAAGATCTAAAGTATCACCAACACCTTGGAGATAGTCTTTTTTCAACTAAAATATAATGAAGTTATTTATAATAACAATAGCAATTTTACAAAAATAATCGAAAAATAGAGGCATTAATACAACCATCCATGCAAAGTTAGATAATGGGTTTAAAAATTACTATCCAAGTTGGAAATACATGTATACCGCTAATCTTAAAAACAGATTTTATATTTTGAAAGCACTTAAAGAATCCCATTCTCATTTATTGCAGGATGATGAATCCAAATTTAATAGTTCATCCCGAATGTATCAACAGAAATTAGTTAATCAAAATGCTGAAAATAGATCTAGTATGAAATTACCTCCTCATAAAACAGAAGAAAAAAGAGATAATAGATTAAGTAAGAATTCGGTGGCTCAGAGCATGATTAATGAAGTGGGGGGAAAGAGATGAAAATAAAGAACAGTATAATTCAACTTATGCAACCGACCGTAACAATATAATGCTTTGGCATGAACGACTTAATTATGCAAATGTAAATATCATTAAGAAAATGGTCAAGGAGAACTTAATACAAAATTGTGGTTCTCTGCAGGGAAAATAAAAGTCATGCAAGTTTTGCATTCTAGCTAGAAACACTAGAACAACTCACCCAAAGTTAGATAATGTTAGGTCTAAAGAAATTCTCAGACTTATTCATAGTGATGTATGGATTCCTGCACCCGTTACTTCAAGAAATGGATATAGGTATCTGTTAACTTTCATAGATGATTTCAGAGAGCATTTTGTTATCCATTACGTTCTAAAGATGAAGTTTTTGCAAAGGTTAAGCACTTCATCACATTTGTTGAACAGCAAACAAATATAAAGGTGAAGGTACTAAGAACCGATAATGGCCTTGAATATTGTAATACCCAAGTTAGCAATTTACTTGAA